>OY776133.1:63920733-64545733 GCA_963675135.1 Galeopsis tetrahit
ACCACATAGTTAGAAAATTTGGCCCTCTCACTACTTATGAAGATGAATTCCTTCAATTTTCCTAGTTCATGACCTTTGAAGATCCAGAGTTCTGGAAAGAGTTAGTCAAGACAGCCAAAGAGCTTGACAACTGCAGAATCCTAACTCCTGAAGAACCCAAATGGGATGCACCCACTCTGAGGTCCGGAAGAACAGACATGATAGAAGTCAAAAGGATTCTGGAGAAGATATATCTTGAAGAGAATGTTACAGACCCTCAACACATGGAAGATGTTCGAGCTCGTCTGTTCCTTGCCTTCCGCATCTGAAGATCAGAAGACCTGATGAAGACTACTCTAGAAGTTTAAAGAAACTATTACTTGTAATCTGTAAAAGCTCCATATTTATTCAAGTACTAGTTCTTTTTGCTTACAAGACAAACTCTCATTGTCTTCATCAGTTACTTCAATTTTAAGTTTTCTTTTATAAACTCTTATCTTATTCATTAAGAGCATTTATCAAGTAGAGTTTTGGCTTCATCAAAAAGGGGGAAATTGTTGGGATGTAAATTCACCCTAAGCCCCACTTGATGTTAGAATAGTTTTGATGGCTAAAACACTTAGAGTTTATAAATGTAATAGGATCAGCTTAGACTAGTCTTGTGTGATCAGATGTATTGATATCAGCTGATCAGCACAGCCCTGGCTTACATGCACGACCTCAAGATGAGAAGAGTAGAAGGCATGAAGACTAGAAGATCCTAGAAGACCAGTTAAGTAAGGTGCTTGTATACCTACTTATCTGATGGAGTCCAAGATTGAAGATGGCCTAAAGCAGCACAAAGAATTGCCAAATCAGAAGAGTCTTACTCGACTGATATCAGAAGACAAAAGACCAAGGCCAGACGAGTAGTCAGAAGACTAGTAGTGCAGATCAGAAGACTAGGTGCTCGTCCAGGACTCGGCTGATTCCCAAAGTCATCTTGCAATTCAAATGAAGACTTACCTTACTTAGAAGATTGACATGATCCCAGGATTGAAGCAATCAAGCGGCTGGAATCAAGGAATCAAGCCAACATGGAAAGATTGCCCCAACGGCTAGTTGCAGCAATCACCACTATAAATACAAGAGGATGAGAAATCACAAGGCACGAAGTCACTACGAGAGAATTCAACAAGCAAAACAAGCAAGCAAGCATAAAGCCATATTGTATTGAGAGTTCTCTAAGAGCCCAGAATTCATAAGAACATCCCTAGCTCTTAAGTGATTTCTATCCAACCAAAGAACCTAAATCCTATTCTTATTGTATACCCATTGATTTAGGCATAGTGGTTAAGCATATTATAAGCTTGAACCATTAGTTGGAAACATTCAAAAACCCCAAACCCCCACCGAAAGGTTAAAGTTTTTGAATGCCTGCAAAGTGCAAGTGCTTACAATCACTTGTGGAGACCGTAGCAGTTAGGACTGCTCAGATCTCAAAGTCCTACCCTTGGGACTATAAAGGACAAGCCTTTGTAATTTTTGGTAAATTAAAGGGATTAAATATCACGTTAGGACGTCAGAGTGGACGTAGGAACGTATATCCGAACCACTATAAACCTGGTGTCTTTTACATTATGCACTTTACATTATTGTCATTTCATATATCTTATATAGTGCATATTGTGTTTTTAACTATCTTCAAATCAGGCCATAACTTTCAAACCAGCATCAGCTGAGTATTTTCATTAAGTAAACAAGTTGGCACTTTCAAAAGAAACTAAAGAACGAGTCTAAACAAGGCCTACTAAACTTTCGCATATAACCCCTTCATCAGATCACTATAGTCATCTGGACCAGCAGACTTGTAGTCCAGTTGACATAGAGATCAGAAGAGGTTCCCAACTCTCTTGAAAAAGTTTTAAAGTCTATTCACCCCTCCCCTCTAGACTTTAATCCCATTCACTACTCGTTCAGGGACCAACATAAGTCGTCTTGAGCAGATCAGTAGAGGTCACAAGACAAGTAAAAGTTTCAAAATATAAGTTCAAAAGAAAAGTTTAAGTGTTTGAAAGACAAGTACGTTTTATAAGTACTTTGTTATATTTGTTTAGGTTGTTTATAGTGAGATATTCAAAGATGTATAGAAGCTCATGTTTCGTTTCGTATATTGATGTATAGATTTTAAGTTGACTAAGCTATTTTATAAAGCTTAATGTAATGTAATAGTCTTGTTAGGACTAGATTAGTTCTATATCGAAGTCTACAGAAGAAGACCTGCGCAAGACAAGTCAAGTATGAACAAGACAGGTGCGCAACTCAACAAGACAAGTCAACAAGAAGAAGAAGAAAGGAGTTAGTTACAAAAACGCGTGTGAAGATAAAGATTGAAGAGTTAGTTATGGAAATAACTAATTAACTGCATAACCGCGTGGTAGGATAAAGGATAAGTTAGAAATCAGTTTTCAAGAAGAGTTGGTTACACAATAGAAAGTTCTTGAAGATTAGAAGTCTATAAATACCCCATGGTATTAATCGATTGAGAACTACTGATACACTGACTTTCCATACTCAAGTGAAGAATTTACGAAGCATTCAAGAAGCAAATAACTTTCAGAGTTAACGTTCAGGAAGACAAGTCAAGTAGACAAGTGAAGAAATCCAGAAGACTACTACTAAACGAAGAGAAGTTTTATTTTTTTGTTTCAAGTTGCTAGTTGCTTGTAAAATAGCTAGTTAGATCGAAGATATATCTGGTGGTATATTCGAGAAGATCTAAGTCTTATTTCTTGGGACTTAAAGCTACAAGAACACATTACTCCATTGGACGAGTTAATAAGAATATCACAACTGGGTTTGTGAGAGTGGATGTAGACAAGTCGTCGAACCACTATAAATCTCGTGTTTGATTTACTTTACTGTTTTATTTGTGTTTGATTGATTAACTGCTTAATTGATTGAATTACATATCTGAACAAGACTAGTAGAGTGTTCATACAGAGTTCGTGAATTTAGTTGAGTATAAACTTGATTGGGCTCATTGTTTAATTCTGATATTCCGCATTCGTATTCTGATATATTGAAAGATTTTTGAAAAGTCTATTCACCCCCCTCTAAACGTTTTCACTAGCTTACTCAATCTTATTAACTCAACTAGGGACCTACAAGTGGTATCAGAGCAGTAGTTTACGAACTGCTGTTTCTTGATAACCAACTTAAAGACTTGGGTGAAGTCTTGGTTCTTGTTTGTACGTACTCTTACGTGTTCTTGATCGCTGTTATTGAAAATATTTGTTTCTTGATCATAAAACTGCTTAATACTAATCTTCTTGGAATCATGTCTCTCGAAATCAGTGCTAAAAAACTACCGAAGTTCCAGGTACAAGACTACGACTACTAGAAGTTGAGGATGGAAGTCATCTTCAGCTCCACTCACGACTTGATGATCTCCGTCGTCACCGAAGGACCAATCGTGACGATGATCCCTAACACTGCTGCCTTGGACAAAGACAAACCTGTTGGTGCTCTTGTTTGCAAACCCAGGTTAGACTTAACATCTGAAGAAATGAGGCAGAATAACCTGGACAGTTTGGCTAACAATTACATTTTACACACCCTTCCTAATGAGTATCTTGGGAAAGTGTTAAAATGTAAGACAGCCAAAGAAATGTGGGACCGTCTTGCTATTATTTGTGAAGGGACTTCCCTAATCAAAGAAAGTAAGCTTTCTACTGCTGTTCAGAGATTCGAATCATTCAAGATGAAAACTGGTGAAACGATTGACCAGTTAGATACTCGCTTTACAAAAATTATGAATGACTTGGAGGTTCTTGGTAAATCTTATACTGCACGTGAAATTAATTTGAGAATTCTTAAGAGTCTTGATACTAGATGGAAAATGGTGAAAATGCTTGTTAAGAATACTCAGGATATAGACGTGTGGACAGCTGAGACGATGTTTCAAACTCTAAAGGCTCATGAGTTTGATCTAGATGAAGAAGATCCCATAGTCAGTAGTGATAGAGAGAATGTCGTGTCGAAGAATGTTGCTTTTAAGTCTAGTTCGTCTAAGTGCTCTAGAGTAGGCAAGTCTAAGTCTAAGACTAAGTCTGCTTCTGTGAAAGACGAGTTAGATGGAACTGATCTGAGTCTGAAAGATCAGGTGAACCTTATGGTTAGAAAGTTCGACAGGTTGAACAAGCGTTTCGGTAGATATAAGAAGTTCTATAGAGATCATAGAGGGTCTGCTTCTAAGAACTCGTCTAAGACCATACAAGACCGAAACTCGTCCGAAAGGAGAGACGAAGTCTCGAAAGGTAATAGACGAGATAGAGAGTCTGATGATAGGAAGATTAAGCGTTCTGATAGACGTGATAAGCAAAGGGATAATTCTCCTATTAAAAAGGCTACTAATGATCTATTGTGCTATAATTGTGAAAAGCCAGATCACTACATTTACGAATGTCCGGACCTGAGCACTGATGATCGTGAAGAACGCAAAGCACGAAGGGAACGAAGATACAACCGGGGTAAGAAGGCAATGATGGCCAATGATGACTCTGAGTCGGATTCAGACGAGTTGCCATCGTCTTCGTCCAGCTACCCGTCTGATCGAGATCACGATGAAGCTTTCATAGTAGATGATGGCCTATGCTGCGTGGCTAAAATTGATCAAGAGGTATCATCTACAACTTCGTTTCAATCATGTGATGAATCGGATTCTGATGAAAGTGATACTGCCAGTAGTGAAGTAGGGAGTAGTCTTCATCACTCTGCTAGTGTGAATGAAGAAGATCTCCTACTTGCTAATCAGACATTCATTGAAGTCAGCGACAAGAACATCGCCTTAAAACAAGAAATCATTGATCTTAAGGAAGCTCAGTCTAAAGTAGATCCTAATGTAACAGTCCTAAATGAACGCTTGACTGAAGAGTTAAGACAACTCAAAGAAAAGTGTACATTGACAGACAGGTTATATCAAGACCTACTTAAGACACATGCTACTGAGAGAAATGAGTTCAATGTTTTAAAGAGCAAGTACAAAAAGCTTGAAGAACGTAATAAGTTCTTAGAGACTGAGGTTGGCACTCTAGACCTTAAACTTACTGACCTGGTTAACTCTTCAAAGATTAACCTTGAACTGTCAGATAGGTATAGGGCTCCAGCTGACAAGACAGGTATAGGTGCAGATTCACCTAGCTCGTTTACTCATGTCCTTAAGAACCCTACTACTTTCATCTCAAGTTCTTTGACTAATGATAAAGGAAAAGGACCAATGATATACGATATTGGAACACCATCTGAAGGCACTTTACCTAAGCAGACTCGAGTTAACACTCCGATTACCAAGGGAGGTAAAAAGAATGTTAACAACAAGCCTGTTCCATTTAGAACTAATCTCCAAAGGACCACTAGTCGTGGACGACCAAACCAGGTCAGATACGAGGATTGGTATCCTGAGAAGACGAGTACTAGACAAGTACAGACTAGACGACAAGAGCCTAGACCTCCTTTCATAAGGCAGTCTCAACTCTACTCGTCTAGGCCTGATTAGTGTGAAAATTGCTTAAAATTCATGGATTTAATTTGCATAATTTTATAGGATTTTGTGCATTATTTACACTAATTTGACTCATTGCTCTTGATTTGGAGAAAGTTGGTGTTTTGTTTATTTTATAGGAAAAAGAGCATTTTTGGAGCAAAACACACCTCGATTATATTGTGGAGTCAATCGAAGGAATAAACCGGGAAGGGAAATGAATGTACTTGGGCTTGAGAATAAAAGAAGAAAATATATTGAAATTCAAGCCATTTCGGTAGCTGCACACGTGTGTGACAAAGTGGAAATTAGAGCCCAAACATGAGTCCAATTTAGCAGCCCAGAGATTCGAATGCGGGCCAATTTAATTAATTGAGTCAAAATTAATTGCAAGACAGCAGAAGCAAGCTGCTCATTGGAGGAGGCCCATACCATTTTAAATGGCATTGGGGCAGCAGCAAAAACATCTAGAATTCTTATGGGCCTATGCCCATTTCATCAATTTAATTCAGCTGGGGGCATTTTTGGCACATAGAACACGCAGAAGAGGATTGGCGATAAACAGGGGATAGGGCTCGACTCCATTGGAGGAGAAACCCTATTCTCCTTTCAAAACATTCCACTCAATAGATTAGATTAATTTGTTATTTCATTTCTTAGATAGGTATAGTTTAGAATTTAATTTTAGTTGTGGCATTGAAGAATTTGAAGACCTAGAGGTGATATTTTTCTATTATTGCAATTTTAATTTGGTAATTTCATTTTCATTCATGTTTTATAGTTTAATTTACATGAGTTTTATTTTAGTTGTTAATTTAGTTATGGGCTAGGCTTTAATTGCTTTGGGTGTTTGAATTATGAGGGTAATTAGTGGGTTTATGAATTAATTGCTTAATTAACCTATGTCTTGATTTTAATTGTTTCTAGTATTGTGTTTTGCATGATTCAATTGATTAATTCACCCTATTAGCTAGCATTGTTGATTTTGTCGACTTCAACGACCGTATTGGGTTGCTTGATTAAGAATGTGTGTGTGAGCTTGAATTAATCGATTAGAATTAACATAGTAATTAGCTACACCGACCGGGGGTTGATTGCTTAGATCGACAACACTAGACACTAGTCGATTAGAGGTCGTCTATTAGATTAGTGAAAGGAAGTTTCATAAGCATTAGTAACCGTGTTGAACGTGTTTATGAGACACTATCTTAGGAGCTTATGGTATTGATTAGATCCTATAATTGCTAATTAATGCACGTGTTCACCTAAGCCTCACAAGGGATTGGTCTACACATATATGTGATAGCCTTTAGCATAATTCAAGACATTAGGCTTAATTATTGTGATTAGTTCGTTAATTCATTAGTGATCCCACATAAGGAAAACACCCGAAGCAATTCTTCCACTTGCACTTTCATCTTTTTGAGAGTTAGTTTTAGTTTTTTACTTAATATTTATTTTTCTTATTGATATTTGCTTTATCCTCACGTTTAGCTTCTATAAGACCATTTTAACTTATAGTTTTGGGGCTCCACACTCTCCTAATTAGGTCCTTGGAACGAATATCTACTTGGTATACTTATCATACTACTATCGAACCCATACGCTTGTGGGGATCATATAGTTGTTTAAAAAGTGCAAAAATACGATACAAGTCAATGGCGCCGCTGCCGAGGATCTAGTTGAGAGTCTTACGTGGGACTTGAAACTTGTTTAGTGGAGTTACTAGTAGCATTTTATTTTTGTTATTTTGTTTTTAGTTGTTTTCTTTGAATTTGATACTTTGTTATTTTATAGGTGTGCACTTCATTGACTAGATGGATGGATATAATCAATACCCATGGAATCATTGCTATGATCAACATGGTATGATTTATCCTCCACAACATGGAGATGTGAGTTACGATGATTGGAGGAACTTTGATCACCATTATCAAATGCAACAAGTTCCCTCCTATTATCAAGATTGGAGGAAGGAAGAAGCATCACCTGCTCCTCAAGGATATTATCCTCCACCTCCACCGGAAGAGTTGTATCGTCCACCTCCTCCTCCACCTATGGAGGAACATTGCTTTGAATTCCATGAAGTTTCAGAAGGAAATTTGTATGATAGTGGGAGCAGCTTTGAGTATGATTATCAAATGCAACAGGCTTCCTCTCATTATCAAGAGTGGGAAAGGAATGAGTATTGGCCACCAAGCAATGAGGGTAGGACTACTACTGAAGAGCTCATTGCACACATGATGGAGAGAATGGATGCAAATGATAAGAGAATGGAAGAAAGAGAGAATAACCTCAAGTCACTTCTGAATGGAATGGAGCGGATGAACTCAACAATCGAGGCATTGGTCATCGCTATGAAAGAAAAAGAGGATCCAATTGAGGATGAGGATGAAAAGGGGTATCCACTTGAAGACATGAGCACGAGAATGAGCTTAATAGTGATTGAAGAAGATGATATAGAGGAATGTCCCTCGATGGACACAAGTAAAAAAGAACAAGAAGATCTAGAAGCATCGGAAGATGAAGTGAAGAGAAAAATGAGCATTTCTAAACCTTTAAACTCTTCAATTTGCACTTTATTTGATATTAATACTTCTATTGATTTTATTTTTCCTCTTGATCATTTTGATTCAAAGAAAGAGCTTGAGAAGTGCTTGGGCATTCTTGAACAAAAAGAAGAGAAATGGAAAGAGGTGGTGTGGAAAGAGCAAGAGGAGCCTAAATTAATGAAAGTATGGAGGAAACACGTGGATGATAGGTCTTCCATTCATAAGAGCCTCCTTGAGTTTGAAACTCAAAGGTTGAAATACAATGGGAAGGAAGACCGATATCCATGGCCTTTCCGATGAGTTCTTTTATTTTCGTCCGGCTTGAAGACGTTAAACTTAGCGCTAAATGGGAGGCAACCCATTCTTTATTGCTTTCTTTTATTTTTTTAGATTTGTAGCTTGTTTGATCTTTTGTTTAGTTTTTGTTTTGTAGGTTGAGTGTTGTATTGGTGGTCAAGGATGTGAGATACGCATGGTGGAGCTCAAGGGTAGTGGTGTTTTGGTGATAAAGGTTCAAGGGACAATTGGTGGCGATAGCTTGCTTCTTTGGTGAGTTTCGTTGGTGGTTATTTTCTAAGGTAACACACTCATTCCCAAACTTTGCATTCAACTAGATAGTTTCATTTAAGTTTGGGGAGAGATTTCGTGTGTTTACCTTCATTTTTATTGCACCATTTGTCCTACTATATTGTGTAGCTTTGTTGGATGAGATTTATTGTGGATTGTTGGTATTTGAGGCTTAATTGATGGTGATTGTTGGTTATTGAGATTTGGTTGAGGCTTAATTGATGGTGATTGTTGGTATTTTTAGATTTGTAGCTTGTTTGATCTTTTGTTTAGTTTTTGTTTTGTAGGTTGAGTGTTGTATTGGTGGTCAAGGATGTGAGATACGCATGGTGGAGCTCAAGGGTAGTGGTGTTTTGGTGCTAAAGGTTCAAGGGACAATTGGTGGCGATAGCTTGCTTCTTTGGTGAGTTTCGTTGGTGGTTATTTTCTAAGGTAACACACTCATTCCCAAACTTTGCATTCAACTAGATAGTTTCATTTAAGTTTGGGGGGAGATTTCGTGTGTTTACCTTCATTTTTATTGCACCATTTGTCCTACTATATTGTGTAGCTTTGTTGGATGAGATTTATTGTGGATTGTTGGTATTTGAGGCTTAATTGATGGTGATTGTTGGTTATTGAGATTTGGTTGAGCTTGTTGGTATTGATTGATGCTTGCTTGTTCACTTGATTTTGTGAAATTTTATGCTTGGTTTGGTGCTCTTGATTCATGATTAGACAAGCTTGTGAGCTTTAGAGCCTTTAGACTTTCATATATTATGGTCTATTTCCCTTCATGTGAGTATCATTCATGCTTGTGTACTCTAGAACTTGCCAATTGGCTTGTTTGAGGCTACTTTTTGTGTGAGATTTTTGAAGGTGATATAAGGCCATCTTTGTTTTGAAAAGTCACTTGACCAAATTTTCCATACCAAATGAAATTTTTCCGTAGTTAGCCACTTTGAGCCTATTGACTTATATTCTTTGGCAACCTACATATTTAGCCCATTGTCCATCTTTTATGAGCCTAATTTTTCCAATGAACTAGTGGAGCTCGAATGTTGACAAATGTGGTTGAATTGAGGTGAAATATGAATTTGGTGGATTTGTTTGGTTGGAAAGTGAAGAGCAAAAAAGAAAAAAAAATGAATTGTGAATTGTGCATAAAAAGATTGAGTTGATGTGAAAAGAAAAGAAAAATCAAAAAAGAAAACTCTATTGTGCACAAGAATTTGGTAGAGCTTGAAGTTCAAAAGTGTTGATTGGTTGGTGGTGAAGAATGTGCTTAAAAAGAAATGAAGCAAGTAAATTGTGTGAGATTGAGAACTTTGAGTTGCAACTTGATCAATTGTAACTTTCATTTTCACTCCACTAGTTTATGAGTCACTTTATCCAAACTTTCCCTACCCTAACCAAAGAGCCTACATTACAACCAAATGTGAAGTCCTTATTGATTCATTGATTGAACACTTTCATGTGGTGGTGAATTTAGACTTTTGGCAAGCATATGGTAGTGCACTTGTGTGATTTGATGTTGAGAGCATACACTTCCTTGATATACACTTTGAGTGATGAGTGATACACTTACTTGTGAGGATATTGTGAATTGAGCACTTAATCTTGCATGGATTTGAGCATAGCTTGTGAACTTGCTTGTTGATATTTGTATCTCATTGCTTGACTAGATTGAGAAAATTGACAATCACTTATTCTATTTTGTCTTGAATGAATTCCTTCACAATCCTCCCACTTGTTCTATTTTCTTTCGTTGCTCGAGGATGAGCAACACTTTAAGTTTGGGGGAGTTGATTAGTGTAAAAATTGCTTAAAATTCATGGATTTAATTTGCATAATTTTATAGGATTTTGTGCATTAATTACACTAATTTGACTCATTGCTCTTGATTTGGAGAAAGGTGGTGTTTTGTTTATTTTATAGGAAAAAGAGCATTTTTTGAGCAAAACACGCCTCGATTATATTGTGGAGTCAATCGAAGGAATAAACCGGGAAGGGAAATGAATGTACTTGGGCTTGAGAATAAAAGAAGAAAATATATTGAAATTCAAGCCATTTCGGTAGCTGCACACGTATGTGACAAAGTGGAAATTAAAGCCCAAACATGAGTCCAATTTGGCAGCCCAGAGATTCGAATGCGGGCCAATTTAATTAATTGAGTCAAAATTAATTGCAAGACAGCAGAAGCAAGCTGCTCATTGGAGGAGGCCCATACCATTTTAAATGGCATTGGGGCAGCAGCAAAAACATCTAGAATTCTTATGGGCCTATGCCCATTTCATCAATTTAATTCAGCTGGGGGCATTTTTGGCACATAGAACACGCAGAAGAGGATTGGCGATAAACAGGGGATAGGGCTCGACTCCATTGGAGGAGAAACCCTATTCTCCTTCCAAAACATTCCACTCAATAGATTAGATTAATTTGTTATTTCATTTCTTAGATAGGTATAGTTTAGAATTTAATTTTAGTTGTGGCAATGAAGAATTTGAAGACCTAGAGGTGATATTTTTCTATTATTGCAATTTTAATTTGGTAATTTCATTTTCATTCATGTTTTATAGTTTAATTTACATGAGTTTTATTTTAGTTGTTAATTTAGTTATAGGCTAGGCTTTAATTGCTTTGGGTGTTTGAATTATGAGGGTAATTAGTGGGTTTATGAATTAATTGCTTAATTAACCTATGTCTTGATTTTAATTGTTTCTAGTATTGTGTTTTGCATGATTCAATTGATTAATTCACCCTATTAGCTAGCATTGTTGATTTTGTCGACTTCAACGACCGTATTGGGTTGCTTGATTAAGAATGTGTGTGTGAGCTTGAATTAATCGATTAGAATTAACATAGTAATTAGCTACACCGACCGGGGGTTGATTGCTTAGATCAACAACACTAGACACTAGTCGATTAGAGGTCGTCTATTAGATTAGTGAAAGGACGTTTCATAAGCATTAGTAACCGTGTTGAACGTGTTTATGAGACACTATCTTAGGAGCTTATGGTATTGATTAGATCCTATAATTGCTAATTAATGCACATGTTCACCTAAGCCTCACAAGGGATTGGTCTACACATATATGTGATAGCCTTTAGCATAATTCAAGACATTAGGCTTAATTATTGTGATTAGTTCGTTAATTCATTAGTGATCCCACATTAGGAAAACACCCGAAGCAATTCTTCCACTTGCACTTTCATCTTTTTTAGAGTTAGTTTTAGTTTTTTACTTAATATTTCTTTTGCTTATTGATATTTGCTTTATCCTCACGTTTAGCTTCTATAAGACCATTTTAACTTATAGTTTTGGGGCTCCATGCTCTCCTAATTAGGTCCTTGGAACGAATATCTACTTGGTATACTTATCATACTACTATCGAACCCATACGCTTGTGGGGATCATATAGTTGTTTAAAAAGTGCAAAAATACGATACAAGTCAATGCCTAGGAAGGTTGCTCCAAAATACTGTACACAACCTGTCCTATATCCTCCACCTTTGTCATATGATATTATAAGTGAGGAAAGACCTAAACGCGTCTATAAACCGTATGGACCTAATGCATACAAGCCCTACTCTGACTATCATAGACAAGTGCCTGCTCAAGTAGAGATTAAGTTTAAAGGCTATCTTAGACGAGTAGACCCGAAATCAAATGATAGACCAGATAAGGACAACAAGGTCTTATTTTGTAACAAGTATGGCAGGAAGCTTAAGAGATCAAACTTGTTCAGGACTCCGATGTACATTTGGATTCCTCTGAACTCGACTAACCCCCCAGGACCCCAATAAACAAAGAGGGTACCTAAATTATTGAATATCTTCATTGCAGGGTCGACTCGACTTGTATAAGAAGGGTGGCTCAGTAGGAGAAACTTGGTACATTGATAGTGGTTGTTCGCACCACATGACAGGTACTAAGGCTCTTCTATCGAGTTACCACGAGCAAGAAGGACCCAAGGTGATATTCGGTGATAGCTCCACTGCTATTACGAAAGGCTTTGGTTACATCAGAAATGGAGATGTAGAGATACAGGACGTATCCTACGTAGAAGGTTTGAAATACAATTTACTATCTGTTTCTCAATTCTGTGACCGTGGTTATAAAGTGCAGTTTAAAAGCCGAAAGTGCGAGATCATAGACAAGAGGACTCATACTATCCTACTCGTCGGCATAAGACAAGGCAGCGTATACATTGTGAATTGGAATAGCTGTCTGCGGGATACTTGTCTTCTTAGTAAGAACCCTAAAGAGCTCGGTTGGCTTTGGCATAGACGCCTCTGTCACATGAACTTTAAGGTAATTAATAAGATTGCAAGAGATTACCTAGTGGAAGGTTTACCCAACGAAGTTTATTACAAGTCACATGTATGCAATGCTTGTCAGAAAGGTAAACAGATAAAAGGTTCTTTTAAGTCAATTTCAACTCTCTCAACAAGTAGAGTCTTAGAACTTCTACATATGGATCTCCATGGTCCGATAACTCCTCCAACCTTGAATGGTAGAAGGTACACACTTGTTGTCGTAGACGACTATTCTAAGTTTACTTGGGTAGTCTTCCTACACAAGAAGAGTGATACACAAACTCTTCTACCTGATATGTTGAAGAAGTTACAAGTTGAGAAAAACCAGTCTATTGTCAAGATTCGTAGTGACAAGGGAACTGAGTTCATTAATTGCTATATCCAAGATTTTTGTGCTTAACGTGGTATCCAGCACCTTACTAGTGCAGCTAGGACACCACAACAGAACGGTGTAGCAGAAAGAAGGAATCGAACTCTCAAAGAAGCCTGTAGAACCATGCTAGCCGAATACAAAACTCCTCAAAAGTTTTGGGCTAAAGCAATCAATACTGCATGCCACTCTCAGAACAGAAGTTTTAGGTAAGACACCTTACGAGGTTTGGAAAGGTAGAAAACCCAGAATTTCATATTTCCATATATTTGGTTGTAAGTGTTTCATCCATAACAATGGGAAAAGCAAGTTGAATGCATTCGATGCTAAAGCAGACGAGGGGATATTCTTAGGATACTCCTCGACTAGCAAAGCATTTAGGGTATTCAACTACTCAACTCTTTGTGTGGAAGAAACACCATATGTGGTTTTCGATGAATCTCGACAGGACTCGTCTGCCGACAAGATCAGTGAGAAGGTGACTGATCTATCGATCGAATCTGACAAAGAATCAGAAGTTTATGAATTCGTTCAAGCCTACAGTCCATTCATGAAAGCTCTCGAGTCTGATGACAACGAGAAGGTAAGTGCTCAAGGTAAGTCTACTAGACCAGTTGACATGCCTGCTCTAGTTGACTCGTCTACTCCTATTAAAATTGTTGATACAAATGATGTTGAAATGCATGATGCAATACCTGAGATAGATGATGATACTATTCCTGTTAAGTCTAGAAAAACATGGAAATCTGCGCATGATACTGAGAATATCATTGGTGACTCTACTATTGGTGTGAAAACTAGACGACAACTCTTTGAGTCGCAAGAACAGCCTAGTCCATCTATGTTTTGCTGGTGTTGTTTCCTCTCTTCTATCGAACCTACCACCGTTAAGGAGGCATTGGCTGATAGTAATTGGATCATCGCTATGCAAGACGAGTTGAACCAGTTTGTTCGAAACGACGTCTGGGAACTTGTCGATAGGCCGGAACATCATAATGTAGTTGGCACTCGATGGATTTTCAAAAACAAGAAAGATGAGAATGATGTAGTCGTTAGGAATAAGGCTAGACTAGTAGCCCAAGGCTATTCACAAGCTGAAGGCATAGACTATGATGAAACATATGCTCCTGTTGCTAGACTAGAAGCCATTCGATTGTTCCTTGAATATGTTGCCTATATGGAGTTTACTGTATATCAAATGGATGTTAAAAGTGCATTTCTTAACGGTATTCTTGCGGAAGAAGTGTATGTTGAACAACCCCCAGTATTCGAAGTCAAAGGCAACCAGGTGTACAGATTGAAGAAAGCCTTATATGGACTAAAGCAAGCTCCAAGAGCATGGTATGATACTCTCTCTCTCTCTTTCTATTAAAAAATGGTTTTACTAAGGGCAAAGTCGATAGAACCTTGTTTAGAAGACAAGAAGGGAAAGACATTTTACTCGTCCAAATTTACGTAGATGATATCATTTTTGGTTCACCTAACAAAAAGTTGAGTGAAAGTTTTTCAACACTCATGCAAAGTAAATTTGAGATGTCTATGATGGGTGAAATGAATTACTTTCTTGGTCTTCAATTAAAACAGACCCCAGAAGGGATTTTCATAAATCAAGCAAAGTATACTAGAAATCTACTAGACAAGTATGGTATCAAGACATGCAAGTCTACTGGAGTACCTATGCTACCTACATACAGGATGGATCCAGACGAACATGGTAAGTGTGCTGATCAAACATATTATCGTGGTCTTATTGGTTCATTACTGTACTTGACTGCTAGTAGACCTGATATTGCATTTTATGTTGGCGTATGTGCTCGTTTTCAAGTCAATCCAAAAGAGAGTCATATGGAAACCACTAAACGGATACTGAAATATTTGAAAGGAACCATCAATCGTGGTATACGGTATCCTTCAAATGATGATTTATCTCTAAGTGCTACTCAGATTCTGATTTTGGTGGCTGTAGAATAGATAGGAAATCTACATCCGGTTCTTGTCAATTCTTAGGCACAAAACTCATTTCATGGTTTTCGAAAAAGCAGACTAGTGTGGCTACCTCTACTACCGAAGCCGAGTACATGGCTGCTGGTAGCTGCTGTAGTCAACTACTTTGGCTCATGCAACAGCTTAGAGATTACAACATATATGAATCAAATGTTCCTATTTTCTGTGATAGTAATAGTGTCATTGCCATTACACAAAATCCTGTTTTGCACACACGTTGTAAGCATGTTGATGTGAAACATCATTTCATACGTGATCATGTAGAAAAGAAGGATATTCGCATGGAAAAGATTCATACTGATTTTCAAAGAGCTGATATTTTCACAAAACCATTACCTGAGGCTCGTTTTCGTGAATTATGCATTAGTCTAGGACTAATTGATCTAGACCCTACTTGCCTATAGCTATGTACTAACCAGACAGGTACATCAAAGATAAGGAGATAAGATCACTGAAACAGAGCACTCGTCTACTCGCCCAACAGACAGGTATACAAGGTCAGACTAGATGACCAAACAACCCGATAAGGAAGCTGGTAAAGCTGAGGGTAATACTAAGGGAATAAACATTTAAGGGGGGATCTTTGATTTCTTAAATATCCTTATGTTGACTCTTAAGTTTGTTAAAAGTCATCTTGTTCGAACCTTGATCATTGCTTTAGATTGATATTCATCTTAATTATTCTACTCTACTTGTACCTATACTCATACGTCGCACAAGATAAGATAGGTACATGAAGTCGTTCGATATTCAGAATAGACAAGCACAGTCGAAGGGGGAACTCGTCTGGTGTGCATAAGTCTACTCGTCTGTTCTGGATAGACTCGAACAGACAAGATAAGTGTTCTTTTGATTCAAATATTCTAAGTGTTTAAACAATACGAATTAAGGATATTAATGTAATTTGATGATGTGAAAATTTGGAAAACCCTAGAAAAGGATTTATACACTCCCATTTAATGAGGTGTATACACCCAGTTCGCGCCAAACCTTACTACACTAGGTCAGATGAGTACACTCCTCTGTCCTAACCAATAGGAAAGGCGGATTTCAAAAATTACAATATCAAATCACGTAATATTCTCGATTCCGTAACTGAATTCCAAAAGACCCAACCGTTGGATCATTGTCTTTCATCTTGACCGTTGATCCGAACTTTCAGTTTTAACAAAACCCAACAGTTGCACCCTACTCTTCTCACATTTTCTTAACTCTCCTACTCTCAAGCAATCGATTTCTTGCAAATTCGAACTATTTGTTCTTAATCAACCCTACAACTATGTCGATTGTCTCGCTTTTCGATGTTAGAACTAACATGCAGGCCAGATTTGATCTAGGCAAGTATGAATCGGAGGGCAAGGTGCATGTGGAAGGTTCTGTGTTTTTCAAGGGCAATCACACAGACGACAACAAGGAGATCCTAATGAAATGTTGTCGATGTAGTTTGAGACCATATTTGGAGGCATTTCCTGATGTCGTGCTAGAAGAAGAAGTGTTGGAATTCTATGCCAACGCTACTAGAAGAGGCGACTCGATTAAATCTTTTGTTGGAGGAAGCCGAGTAGAACTTACTCGAGACAATGTGTTCAAAACTTTGAAGTTGCCTATTGGCTCAATCGATGTGGAGAACTATGCTATCGGTCAAGAGTTGAGGTATCTTAGCACATTCTGTGGCAAGAAGTTGAAGCTGGGTCGTGATGACAAGATTCCGGCAGTAAAGAAGAAGGAATTATTGGACAAATACAAGACTCTTCTTGACATTGCGTCCAAGATGTTGCTTGGAGTGACTGGAAGTTATGATTCTGTAACTCTTCAGAAGGCAAGAGTGATGGTCGCGATCTATGACGGCATCACAGAAGGCAATTGGTTCAAATTATTTGCGGATCGCTTGATGTATTTTGAACGCAACGTTCGTGTTGACACTGACACTAGAGAGTGGGTGGTGTCTGCCGATGTAGGTTTTGGAAATAAGCTTAGTATCCTTCTACCTGTCTTGCTGCCGAACAAGACAAGTTGGAGCAAGGGCAAGCCATTTCATGCCCTCAAGTACTATCTGAAGAAGGAGGCTCTCGCAAAGCAAGCTGCTGGAAGAGCTGCTGCGCCCAAGCAAATTCAGATTGATCCTCAAGATGCTATGTTTGAGGTCGCCTCGTCTAGTGCTAAGGAAGACGAGTCGGATGATGGTGAAGATTATGAGGAAGTGGCTGAGGCTGGAACTAGTGGGAGACTAGTTCAGTATGTGCCAGAGGAGGCTATGTTCGAGGCTGCAGAATATTCAGAAGAGACCCATTCTGATAAGGAACCAGAGAAAGAGGAGGAGACAAATGCTGAAGTAGCTGAAACCTATCGACTAGTAAGAGTCGAGTCCCTCGCCAGACAAGTCGACTGCTGAAAAGGTTGGTACTTCTTCTAGAACTCTTTCGATTCCTCTCTCTCTCCCCGTCAAAACCAAGGCAAGATCACTCCGATCTCGTGCCAGACCTGCACCCAAAACCTCGTCTGTGTTGGCAGTGCAACCACTGAGAGCCAACATAACCCAAGACACTACCATATTTGACACAACTGATACTCCTACAGTTGTCAAACCAAACCAATACACATCAAAGCCCACAGAAACCACAATCCAAATTCCCTCAACCTCAACAGAATATGTTGAACCCATTAACCCATCTATTTCGGAAACTACTCTAGTTGCCATTGCAACAGCTGAGACAAGGACCCCACTTTCTCAGACCCCTTCCGAAACTAGATTTGAATCCTTGGTTTATTATCCTATGTGTCTCCGTGAAAAGAGGTTGCGTGCGAAAGTTAGCAACAATTTGAGAAAGATGCTCCCATCTATCGAGATCGACTCATCTTCTGAGAAATTTGAGAAACTCTTGAGAATATGCACGTGGGTTGCATTGAAGAAAGCTCCAACAGAAGACTTGTTCGAAGTTATTGTTGGAATGGGCGAAATTTCTAATTTTCAAGATTGGGAGATGGAACAGAAGGAGAACAGTGGAGTCAGAGACCACTCGGAATTGTTCCCAGCCCATGCCTTGACAGCATTGGTGAAGAGGATGTTGAATATTTCTGATGATGTATTGTCTTCAGAAGTCAAGTTTGATGTTGGAGTTCAAACTAATCTACTGGAAGAAGAGTTGCAAGCTGAATTCGTTGATATTGGAATTCAGACGTCTGAGCCTTTGGCTGAATTGAAGGAAATCTCAGATCAAGAAGATACTGGAAGTGCTGAAGTTGAAGACAACTCGATCTTATTCGCTAAGGAAGATGACGAATTTGTTGAAGCCTTTGTCTTTGATGAAGATGAGATTCTTGTTAAAGATGATGATGAGTTTGCTGCTATTCAAGGTTCTCAAGTGTTTCCAGAAGGTTTCTTAGACGGATTGAAGACAAACTTGAAAGATGTTGTTCAGTCTTCAATAGATGAGTTCTTAAACTCTAAATTGAAAGAAGTTCTGGTGGAACAGAATCATTCTCTTGTAGATAGTTCCAGAGAGTTGATTATTGGTGAAGTCAACAAGATGGACTCAACATTCAGACAAGAGATGTATGCCCAGATTGAGGAATTCTTGAAAAACCAAGTTGACTACTCAGAGAAGCGTTCGATCAATTTTGCAAGATCGTTAGCTGAAGAATCTGGCAAGATGGAACGTCTCTACCGTGTAAAGATTGAGATAGCTGATGAGCAAAGACGAGAAGCACAAGATCAGTTGGTGCGTTCTAGAGCTGTTCTTACAGAGCTGACTGAACAGAACAGATTGCTCAGACAGACTGCTACTCATTTCAAGGATGAGCTTATCTCAAGTTCAAGGAAGCTGGAGCTTACTGCTGATCGTCTTGACAAGATGAGTCATGACAAGACGCATCAGAGGCAAATTGAAATTGCTTCAGAGGCTATGAAGGAAGCTTTAAAAGAAGAGATGACTCGATTTACTAGTCTATTCACTCTTAAGGCAAGTGATGAAGCCAAAAAGGGGGAAGACACGAGTAGAGTTGAAGAAAAGTCGAAGTCTAGTGCTGAACCGGAAATGAAAGAAGCTGCTACTGTTATGCAAGATTTAAGAAGGCCTAAGAGAGGGAAGCTTGTGAAGAAAGCTGATCTTGAGAAAGCTAAGGCAGAAGAGCAGATGAGACAGGTGAAGGGCAAGGGTGTTGCTTCTCCTGAGGTTCAGACAAGAAGAGTTGTCAAGAGAAAGCTTATCATTGAAGAGCCAAAAGCTGAAGAAGAGACGACTGCAATCGTGAAGAAGCAGAAGATTGATGATTCTCACTATGCTAGCAAGAAGAAAGTTGGAAAGCATATTAGAAGATTGCAGAAGTTAAAGGCGGATCCAGATGATGTTGAAGATGCATTCAAAGACAACTTCATTGACAAAGAACATCGTGAAGATTGGTTCAAAGTCAAGTTACAATGGGAGTTGGATCACTGGATCGTTCGTAAGTTTGGAGATGCAGACAGCACTGAAGAACTTTATGCTATGTTTGACAAGTTTATGGAAGTTCAAGACCAGATGCTTTGGAATCTAATTATGAGGATAGTTGCTGCTGTGAACTTTAACATTCTTGTTCCGATCTATCCAAAATGGACTACTCCTATGCTGAGTTCTGGCAAGAGGATCGACTTCAATCAGATCAAGAAGTTTGAAGAAGAGCTGCTAGACAAGGAGAAGATCGAGAATGAAGAACATATCTCAGTAATTCATAGAAGACTCCTCGATGCTTTTTGTGTTCCAAATCAAGAAGGAGGTAACATTACTGATTAGTATTTCTTTACTTGTTTTTTTGTTGATTATGTAAGTGTAATCTACTGATCTTATGTGAATGAATGAAAAGATAAGTACATTTGATGGTTAAAAACAAGATAACTACTTAACTAGTCTACTATTGTGAAAAGATTCAAGTAGTTTTGGCTTCATCAAAAAGGGGGAAATTGTTGGGATATGAATCCTAAGACAAGTCTTAAATGATGAAAAGATAAGATGAGTTTTGATAAGCCAAAAGTAGACTTGAATATTTTCTAAGTGTTGACTGATCTAGTCTAGTTATGTAAGTCGTCTTGAGCAGATCAGTAGAGGTCACAAGACAAGTAAAAGTTTTAAAATATAAGTTCAAAAGAAAAGTTTAAGTGTTTGAAAGACAAGTACGTTTTATAAGTACTTTGTTATATTTGTTTAGGTTGTTTATACTGAGCTATTCAAAGATGTATAGAAGCTCATGTTTCGTTTCGTATATTGATGTATAGATTTTAAGTTGACTAAGCTATTTTATAAAGGTTAATGTAATGTAATAGTCTTGTTAGGACTAGATTAGTTCTATATCGAAGTCTACAGAAGAAGACCTGCGCAAGACAAGTCAAGTATGAACAAGACAGGTGCGCAACTCAACAAGACAAGTCAACAAGAAGAAGAAGAAAGGAGTTAGTTACAAAAACGCGTGTGAAGATAAAGATTGAAGAGTTAGTTATGGAAATAACTAATTAACTGCATAACCGCGTGCAATGATAAAGGATAAGTTAGAAATCAGTTTTCAAGAAGAGTTAGTTACACAACAGAAAGTTCTTGAAGATTAGAAGTCTATAAATACCCGATGGTATTAATCGATTGAGGACTACTGATACACTGACTTTCCATACTCAAGTGAAGAATTTACGAAGTATTCAAGAAGCAAATAACTTTTAGAGTTAACGTTCAGGAAGACAACTCAAGTAGACAAGTGAAGAAATCCAGAAGACTACTACTGAACGAAGAGAAGTTTTATTTTTTTGTTTCAAGTTGCTAGTTGCTTGTAAAATAGCTAGTTAGATCGAAGATATATCTGGTGGTATATTCGAGAATATCTAAGTCTTATTTCTTGGGACTTAAAGCTACAAGAACACATTACTCCATTGGACGAGTTAATAAGAATATCACAACTGGGTTTGTGAGAGTGGATGTAGACAAGTTGTCGAACCACTATAAATCTCGTGTTTGATTTACTTTACTGTTTTATTTGTGTTTGATTGATTAACTGCTTAATTGATTGAATTACATATCTGAACAAGACTAGTAGAGTGTTCATACAGAGTTCACGAATTTAGTTGAGTATAAACTTGATTGGGCTCATTGTTTAATTCTGATATTCCGCATTCGTATTCTGATATATTGAAAGATTTTTGAAAAGTCTATTCACCCCCCTCTAGACGTTTTCACTAGTTGTTGGTCCTGAAAGGAGTATATAACAAGTGTATGGGGGGGGGGGGGGGGAATACACTTGTATGCAAATTCTTTTCTAACTTGATCAAACCAGAGCTCAGCTAGGTTGTCTTGGACAACTCTGCTGAAGATGATTAACACTTCTAAGATAATCAGACTACTAAGTACTATTGAGTACTTAGTTGAATAACTATCTAGGGGAGTTATATGTGCGGAATAGTGGTTGGCCCTTTTAGTTTAGACTCCTTTAGTTTCTGAAATCACTTAGTCAAACAATACAGTCCAGTTTCAGGGAACTTGTCCAAATCAGTTTTGCACAGTCTTTGAATGTTTATCCTTTGAATGATCAGTTTTGTGTGCAGTGTTGAATGTATGAAAGTACTTGTAAAGCAAAACAACACAAGAGTTTATAGTGGTTCAGAGACTCAAGCTCCTACATCCACTTTCCCTGATTGAACAGGATAATTCCTTCACTCTTGGGATTAACTTGTTTTATAGTGCCAAGGTGCACTTGATCAATAACACCACTCCTTGGTGAATTGATCCCTAGGATGTCTAGAGTCCTAGTACCCTCTTCTCAACTCAGAACTGAACTGTTCTTCTCTCAACAGTCAGCTCCTACCACTTCTACTACTACAACCTTCTCACTTTCACTCTTGAAAGGGGTAATGGTTGAAGTAAGGTTCCAACTAATGAGATATCCTTTACAATGAAGATCAGTGTATAAGGATAGGATATCTCTCTAAGCTTGTGTATGGATATAAAATGTAGTTCAGCTTAGATGAAGTGTTTGAAGACTAAGATAGTCTTTGAAAGCTATGAAAGTTCTATGAGCTTCAGAATTCTTGTGTAGTTGGATTCTGTTGAGGTGCTTTCAAATGGTCTTCACACTTCTGTATTTATAGACAAATGAAGGATTTGCCCGTTGGAGAGGCAGCCTCAAATGTCCATAAATGTCTTCTTTCAGTTCTTCAATTTAGAAGACAGAATCTTGATAGTGACATGTCCTCATTTGGGAAATAAACGGCTGTTAAGACTTTGTCTTCATTCTGCAGCACTCTACCCAATATCTGACTTTCAGATTCTCTTGTTAGGACTTGGACATGGCTTCTGAAGGTTGTTCCATTGATAGGACAACATTCCTCATCATTTGGACAACTCTCCTTATCACTATCAGCAGTCTTGCTTATCAGCAAGGTTGGCTTGCTCTTCTTCAGATGACTTGACTCATACCCTTGTTTCACTTCAAGGTGATCTTAGCATGTTGATCTGTAGTTCTTTAGGGTGTGGTTGTCTCTATATCTTCAGCATAGTTGACCTCAAGCTTTCAGTACACCTCTTCTGAATTGATTGTGCTGAGACAACTCCTCTGGACAACTCTCCTGATCAGCAAAGTTGGTCTTCCAAAAGACTTAGTGCAGTTTCCAGAATTTGAGCCTTGAGGGGACTTGTTCTTGATGGAATTCAAAGCATATGTTCCCCCTCAACTTGTGCATCTAATCAACTAAGAGCTACCTAACATATTAGCTCCTCATCTAGCCTTTATACTATATGTTCTAACATTTCTAGAACATACTCAACTTGACTTAGGCATGTCTCAGGGGGTTTTGGTATTAGATCAAAACATATCTCATTTTATTCCCAACAATTTCCCCCTTTTTGATGATGCCAAAACCTATACACCTTATGCAAAAGTGACTTAGCTACACCTATTACATTTATCTTCAGAGGACATGACTAAGGTCAAGTATCCTGAAAAGCAATGTGTTAGTGTACTCACCATTCATGTTGCAAGTAGGTTTCATAGATAGGCATAGAGAGATGAGTGTTTCTTGATTCAAAATAAGTTCAACTATCATTCATTTGAAAATCATTACAAGCATGTTGATAGTTGAAATTAGCATATCAGAGCATGAATCAAAAGCACTAATTACATCAGAGCATTTCACTATTACAATTCAAAGTATATACAGAGTTTTAGTATCAGAGCAAACACTAAACCACTGTGCAGAATTTGGATCAGAGCAAAACATCAGATATCAGAGAATCATGCTTATATCAGAGCAATCCAGAGCATATCAGAGCAAACAGATTTTCATAGCACACCACATCAGCAATCTTGACCATAATTTAGCATAGTTGATCAATCAAGATAGGTCAGAAGACTTAGCCATTTCAAAGATCATCCTCAGGAGGTGGCAACATCCCATATTGTGCCCACACTCTTCTTTTCAAGGCCATGGCTTCTTGGTTTGTTCCCTTAGGTCCAAGAACCATCTTGTTTAGCTTGAGGATCTCAGTGGATTCTCTCAGAATTCTTGCTTGATCAATCCATCCTTCAAGCTTTGGAGGCATGTATATGATTGGCTTGGGGGCTGTGAGTTCAAATCTTGCAATGTTAGCAGCTGCAAGCAATTGTTGATAGAGCTCTCTGTAGTACTCTATCATGAACTCAGCAAAAGTGGAGTTGGCATCTCTTCCATTCCATCTGTCAATGACATAGTAATCATAGACAAACTCCCTTTTTGCTTCCTCCCATGAGTCATTCAGCTGAATTGGCACCCATTTATCCAAGTGAGGATATTTGGTGTCCATTGGGATCAATAGCTGTGGCTTCATCTTGTTATAAGTTGCTCTCTTCCTTCTTGGCTTCTGGAAGTCTGCTCTTCTCTTATCTCTTGCTCTTTGTGCTTCATCCATCAAATCCATCTTTTCTTGAGCCCTCATCATGGCCAGTTTCTGTTGGGTTTCAGGATCTTTGCCAAACCCTTCATGAAATAGCTTTGATGGATCATCAGCTAGGACAGTTGTCTTCTTCTTGGGTTCAGGTCCAAATCCTTCAGCAAATAGTTCTTCAATATCTTCAATGGACTTGGGACCTTCAGCATCTTTGGCAGATTCATAAGACTTGTCCTCTTCAGCATTCTTGGGCTCTTCAGCAGTTTTGGCCTTCTTTGAGATAGGCTCATCATCAACAACTCTGAATTCAGGTGGAAGATCAAGACTGTTAGGAAAATCAGTGAATGTCTCAACTTGTCTTTTCTTTCCTTTTGCCCTCTTGATCTTTCCTCTAGTTTGGACACCTTCAGCATCTTTGTCCAAACCAGACACCTCACCACATGGCCTTTGCTGTAACCTCACTCTTTCCTCTTGAGTTGAGGCCATTGAGTTCTTTAAAGCAAGTGCTAACTGCTCCTCTTCATCCAATTCTTCCAAGTTTAGCACTGCTGTCTCCTTTCCCTTTCCCTTTCCTTCAGGAGCTTTGTCCTTACCCTTTCCCCCTTTAACTGGGCTTCCAATTACTAAGGCACCTTTTGCTCTTGCTCTTTCCCTTTCCCCCTTTTTGGCAGCATCAAAACATTCAGGCTTCAGTTCACTCATAGTAGATGCCAATAAGGACTGGGCTTGGGTTAGAGACTTCATCTCTTCCAACAGATATACATTCTCATCATGTATATTTTGCATCCTATCACTACTCAAGCTAAGGAAAGCTAGAACAGGCTTCATCTTCTGTTGAACAACCTCCTCCATGGTTGCCTTAAGAGATGCATCCAGTTGGGCCTTAAGAAGCTCAGTGAGGTTGACCACTGCACCTTCAGCAATGTTGGCCAATACCTCTTGGGAAAATTTTTCTGAGGCTGCTTTCACCATAGCTAGCCTTTGCTCTTCAGCTCTTTGCCTTTGCAGGGCGGTCTTTCTTCCAAGAGCTTTCTTCACCACTGACCTCAATGTCTTCACATTCCTATTGTGGTTGATTCTTAGCAAGGATTGCTCTTTCTTTACATCCTTTGATACTGACCTCATGGTGTTTTTAACTTTGATGACTTCTGTGGAGATTGTTTGCAAACCAGTTTCAACTCCACTGATCCTTGCTTCCAAGGTAGGAAACACCACATCCTCTGAGCCAGTTAGCCTCATTTCTACAGATGTCAGAGTCCTTCCATGCTCATCCAAGGCTCCAGAAGTTTCTACATGAGTTGTTTGGACTTGATGAGCCAAGGAATCCAATTTCTCTGATTGCATCCCAAGCAAGGCTTGTGCTGATCCACTATCAACTTGAATGGGTGCATCTGTTAAGAGTTCATCTGCAAAAATTTGATCAAAGGTTATACCTGCAATATCAGACAAGTCAAATGAGTCAGTAAAAACACATTTATCTCCCTCAATTTCTTTTTCATAAGACTCTGATACATCAACAGTCTTCTCCTCATTTTCAACTATTTCTTTTCTCCCTTCATTAATGATTTCCTCACTTAAAGGAACAGGCCTCCTCTCATCAAGGGATTCCTGAAGTTCAGATTTGACTTCAAGAATAGCCTGCCCTTCCTCACTTATATCACCCTCATTTGGTGGTACACTCACTATCCTAGTGATCACCACCTCTCTATCATCTACTGCTTTCTATGGTTTTTCCACTAAGTTCTCCTTTTCAACTCCATCACCTAATCCTGCAGCATCTCCACCTTCAACAAGGTTCAAAGATGGCAGTTGTGGGAAGATCACAGTGCTTATATCAACAGCCACTGAGTCATCCTGAATGATTAAGGGTTGATCAGTGTCCAACTCATCTGACACTGAATAGGCCTTAACCAAACCAGCCTCTAGAATAGGAACCTCCACATCTTTAGGCTGTGCCTTGGGTTCAGAAGAACCTTCATTGGCAGATGTGTCCTTGGTTGTGTTACCACCCTTGGTCAACACCTCTGAAGATACAGAGCCTTTCCTATGATAGGTTCTAGGAGGGTTGGAGAGTCTTTCAGAGACAGAAGGTTTAGGGAGATTAGCTTGAGGGATTTCAGGAGGGTTGGGTTTTGAGGGGTTTGAGGGATCATCAGGGGAATCATCATCATTAGAGCTACTTTCAGGGTGTTTGATGCCCTTAGCTTTTCTTTCCCTCTCCTCATTAATCTTATCAGCTACCAGCTTTGCAAACACTTCCTCATCAATGAGAAATCTTGTCTTTGAAACTCCAGCAAAGTGTAGCAATCTGTTCTCCTCCACTTGCCACCAGTTTGCACCCTTATCTTGGATGACTTGTGATATCTCCATCATAGACTTGTCTTTTGCATCAACAAGCATCCTTAGATCATGAAATGTCCTCTGAATTCTTGGAAATTCAGCAAGCTGTGGGTACAGACTGTCCACAGTAGCCTTGGCTCCTCCTCTGAGCATACTTTCATAAGTATACTCCTCCTCATCTCCACTTGAATGGGGACTTTGGGTTATAGGGGAGTTGGTTATGGGTTCTCCTAGTGTGGCTTCAGGAAGGTTTAGTTCAGGAATGTTGGCTTCAGAAGGGTTGGGTGCAATAGAAGGTGCTTCAGTTGCTTTTGAGAGCAATGGATCTGAAGGGGCTTTACTCAGGGGGGTTGGCTCAAAGAGTGCAGCTTCTAAAAGCTTTGAATAATTGAGCATAGATGAGTCAAGGGGAGAATGTAATCTTGTCTCATCTACAGCTATATCTGCTAGCACATCTATCCCACTTCTTTGCACATTCCCTTCAGGAGAGTATCTCTTTGTAAGATTGATAGGGGTGATAGGTTGATTGGTTGGGGTTATATGGGTTTCAGGGGAGTTGGGCTCAGGGTTCTGAATTTCAGGGATGTTGGCCTCTATTGGTTGACCTTCAGGGACCTTGGATTCTGGAGTACCAGACCCAGATGAGTTGGTCCTTGACTTGGATTTGGTCCTGCTTTCAGCTCTGCTCTCTCTTAGAGCAATTTGTAGAGACCTTTCCTCTTGAAGTTCCAACACTTTGTCAGTAGGCTTGGCCCTTCTCTTGCTAGCCCTACTGCTCCCACTTCCTTCACCATCCTTCTCAGGGACAACCTCCCTGATCCTTTTATCACCCTTAGACTTTTGTCTAGTCTCATTGTATTTCTGTCTCAACTCTTCTGAATGATCAGAAGGCACACTTACTCCCTCTTCAGCAACTTCTTCAATTTCAGTTGAAGCATCTGATTTCTCCTCTGAGGGAATTTGAGACATTTTCCTTGTCTTCACCATTCTGGCCTTTGTCCTTTTCTTCAATTTTGGTTTTTCCTTCTTGGCATGGTTTGCAAACATGCTCTTTAATGAAAACCTCATTAGGTAGTCCTTTAACTAATGCATTTCTAGCAATTTTGTTCATTGTTTTGAAGTTCAAGTGGTTTAATCTTTTATGCCATAACCAACTTTGTTCACTAGAACTCTTAGCAATGAAGCATGCAGCATCAGTAGACTTGTCCCAGTCTGCAAAATACACATTTCCTTTCCTAGTTCTAGTCAATAGAGTTTGTTGAGTCTTATCTTTGATTAAGCATTTTCCACTAGAAAACTCAACATTGAAATCTTTATCACAAAATTGACTGATACTTAGGAGATTATATTTGAGACCAGCCACATAAGACACATTGGATACTTTGATGTTACCAATCATCAAAGTACCATAACCTTTTGTAGTTGCTTGTGAGCTGTCTCCAAATGTGACATTTGGGCCTTCTTTTTCAATAAAATCAGTGAGGAGTTCCTTGTTTCCAGTCATGTGCCTTGAACATCCACTGTCAAGGTACCATGCTGACTTTTTGCTCATGCTCCTCTTCTTGTGGCCCATAGGTACCTGCAATTAGATAGGTTTAGGTACCCTTTGAGTTTTGGGTCCTGAGAGGTTAGCTGTACCTTTAGGAACCCAAACTTGCCTAATAACCCTGATTGATTCAAGGTGGCTAAGTTGTCTTCCTCTAGTGTCTACATACACTGTCTTTCCCTTAAATGCCTTTGGGAAAGTGTGTGTGAATGTGTTAACTCTAGGAGAGTTGTCAAGTCTCCTGAACTTTTGAGTTCTTTGTGCTACTTGAGGGAATCTTTGAGGAAAGGCTTTCTTATGACCATTACCCTTTGGCATGAAGGGTTTTGGTTGTCTCATTTTATTTTTCCTTTGAGGATAGTTATCCTTAGGTCTATTCAGCTGAGGCTTTCTCAGAAGAGTTGGCCTAGGCTGATTATACCTTGGACAATTCCTCTGAACATTGTTCAGTAGAGTTGCCCTTCCAATGGGTCTACTCTGCTGACCAACATTCCTCTTATGTTCAGGAGCTTTGGCCATTTCCTTAGGTTTAGGCCTATTCTCCTGAAGCATTTGAGTAGGCAGATCATCCATTTTGCCCTTTCCTTTGTTCAGTGACTGAATTACTTCATTTTTAGTTTGTGCCACTGACTTAACAAAGATTCTCTTAGTGTTACTTACAGAAGCAACACTAAGACAAGGTGAAGATCCACTTCTTTGAGCCATAGGTCTTTGATAACTCTGAATTTCCTCTATTGCTCTAGAGGATTTCTTCAGAGCAGACATCTTTAATTTCAGTCTCTCTTCACTTGATTTAAGAATGTCATATTCATGTGAGAGATTTTCAAACTTGGCATTTAGAATTTTAAGTTCAAAATCTTTTCTCTTCTGAGAGAGAAGTTGATCATCAATCTCCTTTTGTTGGTCAACTATCCTGAGATTTGCTTCCTCAAGCTCTCTCAAGACTTGTTGATACAACTCAGTAGATTTGACATCAACAACTGTCTCAGAGTTTTTGGCAAGTTCAATAGCCAATCTTTCATTTTCTCTCACACAATTATCATGAAATTCTTGTAGCATAGTGAAATCTTCCATCAACTTTCCAAGGGAAAGCTTCAAGTTGACCTCACTATTGTTTTGTGAGATGAATGATGGTGAACTAGAAGTAGAGGATACCTTATCATCCTCAAGAGCCATGTTGCAGACATCATCATCATCATCACTGTTGGAGAACAGTCCATCAGAAGAGTTGACGCTTTCAGCACTATCAGATTCTTCACCAGCCATCATGACCTTTCTATTGGTGAATTTTCTGTCTCTTTTAGCTTGCCTTTCTCTTCTCTCTTTAGAGCTTAATTCAGGGCAATCATACTGGAAGTGCCCTTTCTTCCTGAAGTTATAGCACAGATCTTCATCATCTTCTTTCTTTGATTCTTCTCTTCTTTTTGATGATGAAGGTTCAGCTCTACTGGACCTTCTCCTATCAGAGTACTTGTCCTCTGATCTTTTCTCTTCAGGTTTTTTGGCTTCAGCCTGAACTTCAGGAGAGTTGTACCTTCTCCTGAATTTGTTGTCCTGGTAGAATTTCTTGTATCTACCAAACCTTGAATTTAGCTTTTCAAACCTTCTAGCCATCAAGGCTAGTTCTTCCTTCATTTCAGTCTTTGAGACTGACTTTGATGATCTTGGAGTGGACTGCATTTCTGGTTCAGCAGTTTTGGCTTTGAATGCCACTCCCTTAGTAGGATTTGAAGGTTCCTCAACAGGCTTTCTTCTATTGAGGTCGAACTCATAAGCTTTGAGTTCTGAGAAGATTTGTTGCATGGGCATGGTGGAGAGATCTTTGGTATTTTGCATCATTACAGCATATACATCCCACTTTTGAGTGAGACTTCTCAAGATCTTCAACCCAACTTCTCTCTTGGTGTAGACCTTGCCCAATGAGTTGATCTCATTCATCACATCAGTGAATCTACCAGCAAACTTATCAATGGACTCCTCAGACTCCATTGCAAACTGTTCAAATTTCTGCACTGCCACTTGGAGCTTATTCTCCTTGATTTTTTCAGTGCCCTCACACATTTCTGCAAGAGTATCCCAAATCTCTTTGGCAGTTATGCAGTGGTAGACTCTTCCCATGACTGCATCTGGAATTGTTTGATAGAGGGTGTTCATTGCTAGATAATTCAGATTATCCTTCCTCTTTTCATCAGCATTGAAGTCATCTTCATCTTTGGGAAGTACATCTCTTGTGTCTGCCCTTTGAGCCTCTGTGACTCTGGGATTAACAAATGTGAACACAAAAGGACCCCTTGTGATCACTCTCAACATATCAGTATGAAGAGATGCAAGATGAGCCCTCATTCTGATTTTCCAGAAATCATAATTATCAATTGAGAACATGGGTAATTTGTGATGAGATATATAATTGACTGGATTAGTTGCCATATTGTCCAATCCTTGAACAACAGGAGGTGGAACTGCAGCATTTATGTTTTGATCAGGATTTTGTTGTTGCTGGTTCTGGTTGTTGTTATTTCCTCTTGCCATTTCTGTAAGAGAAGGTTAGACAATAGATACAAATGACTTCAGATAGATCAGTTCAATGACCACACCAAATATGTGATTTTTTTTTTAAAACCAAGATGGCTTTTCAGAAGCAGTGGTCTTTGAACCCCTGCTCTGATACCACTTGTTGGTCCTGAAAGGAGTATATAACAAGTGTATGGGGGGGGGGGAATACACTTGTATGCAAATTCTTTTCTAACTTGATCAAACCAGAGCTCAGCTAGGTTGTCTTGGACAACTCTACTGAAGATGATTAACTCTTCTAAGATAATCAGACTACTAAGTACTATTGAGTACTTAGTTGAATAACTATCTAGGGGAGTTATATGTGCGGAATAGTGGTTGGCCCTTTTAGTTTAGACTCCTTTAGTTTCTGAAATCACTTAGTCAAACAATACAGTCCAGTTTCAGGGAACTTGTCCAAATCAGTTTTGCACAGTCTTTGAATGTTTATCCTTTGAAGGATCAGTTTTGTGTGCAGTGTTGAATGTATGAAAGTACTTGTAAAGCAAAACAACACAAGAGTTTATAGTGGTTCAGAGACTCAAGCTCCTACATCCACTTTCCCTGATTGAACAGGATAATTCCTTCACTCTTGGAATTAACTTGTTTTATAGTGCCAAGGTGCACTTGATCAATAACACCACTCCTTGGTGAATTGATCCCTAGGATGTCTAGAGTCCTAGTACCCTCTTCTCAACTCAGAACTGAACTGTTCTTCTCTCAACAGTCAGCTCCTACCACTTCTACTACTACAACCTTCTCACTTTCACTCTTGAAAGGGGTAATGGTTGAAGTAAGGTTCCAACTAATGAGATATCCTTTACAATGAAGATCAGTGTATAAGGATATAATATCTCTCTAAGCTTGTGTATGGATATAAAATGTAGTTCAGCTTAGATGAAGTGTTTGAAGACTAAGATAGTCTTTGAAAGCTATGAAAGTTCTATGAGCTTCAGAATTCTTGTGTAGTTGGATTCTATTGAGGTGCTTTCAAATGGTCTTCACACTTCTGTATTTATAGACAAATGAAGGATTTGCCCGTTGGAGAGGCAGCCTCAAATGTCCATAAATGTCTTCTTTCAGTTCTTCAATTTAGAAGACAGAATCTTGATAGTGACATGTCCTCATTTGAGAAATAAACGGTTGTTAAGACTTTGTCTTCATTCTGCAGCACTCTACCCAATATCTGACTTTCAGATTCTCTTGTTAGGACTTGGACATGGCTTCTGAAGGTTGTTCCATTGATAGGACAACATTCCTCATCATTTGGACAACTCTCCTTATCACTATCAGCAGTCTTGCTTATCAGCAAGGTTGGCTTGCTCTTTTTCAGATGACTTGGCTCATACCCTTGTTTCACTTCAAGGTGATCTTAGCATGTTGATATGTAGTTCTTTAGGGTGTGGTTGTCTCTATATCTTCAGCATAGTTGACCTCAAGCTTTCAGTACACCTCTTCTGAATTGATTGTGCTGAGACAACTCCTCTGGACAACTCTCCTGATCAGCATAGTTGGTCTTCCAAAAGACTTAGTGCAGTTTCCAGAATTTGAGCCTTGAGGGGACTTGTTCTTGATGGACTTCAAATCATATGTTCCCCCTCAACTTGTGCATCTAATCAACTAAGAGCTGCCTAACATATTAGCTCCTCATCTAGCCTTTATACTATATGTTCTAACATTTCTAGAACATACTCAACTTGACTTAGGCATGTCTCAGGGGGTTTTGGTATTAGATCAAAACATATCTCATTTTATTCCCAACACTAGCTTACTCAATATTATTAACTCAACTAGGGACCTACAGTGATTGTTACTCATGATTAACATGTCATCCACACATAAGCATAAGATAACAAATCCATTTGGTGTATCTTTCACATATACACACTTATCACATTCGTTAATTCGATACCCATTTGACAACATTGTATTGTCAAATTTCAAATGCCACTGTTTTGGAGCTTGCTTAAGTCCATACAGTGATCGAACGAGTTTGCACACCTTTTTCTCGTTTCCAGGAGCAACATATCCTTCAGGTTGATCCATGTATATTTCAGCATCCATCTCACCATTAAGAAACGTCGTCTTAACGTCTATTTGGTGTATTTTGAGATTGTGCAAAGCAGCAATATCGACTAACACACGAATGGAGGTGATTCTTGTCACTGGTGAGTATGTATCTGCAAAGAAGCAGAAATCATACCCTTCCTTTTGTTTAAAACCCTTTGCAACTAGACGAGCTTTGTACTTGTCAACAGATCCATCTGCTTTGTACTTTCTTCTAAGGATCCACTTGCATCCTAAGGGCTTACAACCTTTAGGGAGATCAACCAACTCCCATGTGTGATTTAACAGAATAGACTCGTATTCTGGCTTCCTTCCAGAGGTGTGCATCTGGTCTTGCCATAACTTCTTTGATAGTTTTAGGTTCATTTTCCTCCAAAACATAAGTAATGAAGTCTGAACCAAAATCCTTATCAATTCTAGCTCTCTTACTGCGTCTTGGTTCTTCACTCTCTTGAGTGGAAGGACCAACAGTGTCATTTGTTGCTTCATGAGTTCTTTTATTCGAACTCACTTCCTCTTTATCCTTAAATGGAAATATGTTTTCAAAGAACAATGCGTTCATTGACTCAATTGTAGTACCTTCTGTCATATCAGGTATTTCAGATTTGTGAATCAGAAACCGATAGGCACTACTGTTTGAAGCATATCCTATAAAGATACAATCAATTGTTTTAGGGCCGATTTTAACTTGTTTAGGAAGTGGCACTTCAACCTTTGCCAAACACCCCCACACTTTGAGGTATTTGTATGAAGGTTTTCGTTTCCTCCATACTTCATAAGGAGTTTGATCCTTAGTTTTATGTGGTATCTTATTCAGAATGTGGTTAGCCGACAGAATGGCTTCCCCCCACAAGTTCTGAGGTAAACCAGAGCTGATTAACATAGCGTTCATCATCTCTTTCAGTGTTTGGTTTTTCCTTTCCACAACACCATTAGATTGAGGTGAGTAAGAGGTTGTCGTTTGATGTATAATTCCTGATTCAATACATAATTGTTCAAACGGAGCTACGTACTCTCCACCTCTATCACTGCGAATTGATTTAATTCGAGTGTCCAATTGATTATCTACTTCATTTTTGTAACGTTTAAAAGCTTCTATAGCTTCATCTTTACTTCTTAAAAGATAAACGTAGCAGAATCTTGTACAGTCGTCTATGAAAGTAATAAAATACTTTTTTCCTCCTCGTGTGGAGCTTTTACTCGAATGTGATTTTTCAAGATGAACAAATTCACATAACTTGTGGAAAATATTCCACTGAATTCAACCATTTTAGGTTTTTCCATATTTAGCTTTAAGGTCATACCTTATCTACTCATTTTCATTCAAACATGTCGACGGAGATCTCTCTCCCTCACATTTGAATGTATCCATGTGAGGAGATGCATTTCCCCACATTCGAGTTGCTTGCCACTTTATTTGTGAATTCCTCTTATTCACCAAATTTGGACACAGCCTCGATACATTTAAAAAATCGAGCTTTGATTTTTCTTTGATTGGAATTATTTCCAACTTCAAAATTAATTTAATCTTTGGTCAACATACCAAATTAAATTCAATTTCAAATGTGACTTTTATTGTCACCCGTGACTCGAGCATAATTTTCGATCAAATTATACTAGTCAAAATCTTTTGAACTAAATTCAAAACAAATTTATGCTCCCGAGCACAAATATTTAATTTCATATCAAATATAATTTGATACTCCTTCTTTGAGCCCAAAAATTAATCCATTAATTTTTGTTGACAGCTTAAGATCCAGTCAATTTGAATCAATCATGAATTGATGGCTTACAACCCAAAATTCAATCCAAACTTTGTCACTTCTTCTGAAATGGTTGTCGTATACTGCAGTTGTGATAACTTCCCAGTATTTGGTCAATTTTCAAATAATATATGACTTATTTGAAAATGGGAGAAATGACATCCTCTTTCAATTCTCCCTTTTAATTTGCCAACCCAGGTGCAATTCCAATTTAATTCTCTTGATTAAATTTAATCAACTTGATTAATTGATGTAATTAATCAACAATTTAATCCTCTTGATTAAATTTAATCCACTTGATTAATTGATGTAATTAATCAATTTTCCAGCACATGTGCCATGAAGCCTTAGACTAACTCGACCACCTCAATATCAATCAGTGAGTGGAGTCTTAGATAATCCAGAACTTTAATCTGGAGCCTTAGACCAACTCCCAGAACTTTAATCTGGAGCCTTAGACCAACTCCTAGAACTTTAATCTGGAGCCTTAGACCATTCGGCCACCTCAACATCAGTGTGGACACTGTTTGAATTTTGTTTGAATTTTTAGTATTTAAAGAGATGACCAAGACTAGCACGAGACGGATCCCTCTTGTTTTGCTATCTCATTTCTGGTATACCAAGAAATCCATATAATAGTCAGGCAACGACCTTTTCTATTCTCTGGATAATGGTGGTAATATATATTAATTCCAAGAGATAATTAATAATTAAATTTCGATATTGCGCAATAATTATTCAAAAAGTTAATTAATTAATAGCCGATGACCATGACCACCTTGTTATGCGAAGCCATGCTCCATGTTCGATATTGCAGTGGATAATCCAAAACTTAATTAAATAATTATCCGTAAAATAGATAAATTAATTAATATCTATTATGTTCTGCTATTGTTGGAAACATTATGCCTAGTATGGTACTGCAATATCGAAATATAAGGATCAGAAAGTTGAGTCAAGAGTCAAGGGAAAACCCCTCCCGCATAACAGAATACGCCCAGGTAGTGCTCGACTGGTATGGCATGGCGTCCCGTTCCCAAAGGTAAAACGACTTCTACTTCGTAAACAGTAGCACCACTGTAGACGAAGCCTCAACGAACGTACTAAGAGTACGAACTGAACACACATAAATTTTATTCCGTAAACACAAGAACAATATATTCTTCTGGGAGATATATATTGCGGCAGAGAGAGGAGAGAATTATGAGCGATTTTTAATGAATGAGGGAAGAGTCTGTATTTATAGACTAAGAATACTCCAGGAGGTTGAAGAGAATTGCGCTACAATTCATGCACAACGTGGAAAGGTGAACCACGTCTGAAAATCCAAATTAATTTCTCACTCATTAATTCCAACCGTTTATACTTTTTAATTGTGTCAAGTCTACTAAAAAAAAATCGTCCTGGAAAGGTTTGTAGTCTTAAATTTTATGTTATAGATCTTCCCCCTAATATTTGATTATCATTTTTTCTTTTAAGTCCACCAATGGTAATGCATTATAAATCCAAAGCTACAGGATTTATTTTTACCAAATAAAGTATATCGACTTCTTTTTAATTATCTTTTAAAAAAAAAACTTATTTTTAATTATGAAGTATAAAAAGACAGTATGTAAGAAATATATTTAAAATTTAAAGTAATGATTTTTGAAAAAGAATTCTAAAAAATTACTTTCTCCATACAATTTCGGTGATATCGATCTTGTTTGGACACAAGTTTAGAAATATTAACAGTTTAGATATAGAATCTTATATAATAAAAGGAGGACGAGGTCTCTCCAACTTTCGACACGTGTCATTTTAACTATCTTCTCCTCCTGTCATGTGGCAATGACATTTGTTGATATGGCGAGCCATTAATTTTTCAGGCGTTATAATTTTTCTCCATAATTTCATTAACGTTACAATTCTTCTTCATAACTTCATTGACGTTACAATGCGTTACAAGCTGGGGCGGACCGACGTTAGTGCTAAGGGGGGCCATGGCCTCCCCCAAATTTCATGCCACAGTTAATTATTTATATATATTAATATTAACTTTTTATTTTCCTTTTAAGTTGCCCCCTAAATAAAATACCGAGTATAATTGTATAAACATAACAAGCCCAGTCCAACCCACACAAAAACAGATGTACTAATTCTCTTTCCTAAGTTAATTCATTTTAAATTAAGAAAATTCCCATGACCATAACAAGCCATCATCAATTGCTAATAGTAAGTTTATTATTTTGATTATTTCTAAATATTTAATTTATAATTGACTATTAAAATTAATTATGTAATTATATTTTATTTATTTGAGACTATTATTGATAAAATTAGGTAACTTTTATAGTAGTACTATAATATTTTTTAAATGCGTTTGTAATTAATTCATTTAGTAATGTTAAATAAGTAAATAAAACTTAGCCCCTTAAAAAATTGATGAAGAAAATATAATTGACAATTTAATTTGTTATTTTTTTTAAATTTTACATCACATTAAATAAAATAAATAAATAAAATATTTATTGTTTAAAATTTTAAGTATTCATTTTTCCTTATATATATATATATAATCTAATTGATTAAAAAACATATTGATATATACTGATTAATGCATTAATGTATTTTGATGTAAATATAAATAAATATTATAGTATATATATATATATATATATTAATGTTTTGGATCATTAAAAAAATTTGGCCCCCCCTAACCTTGAGTTCTGGGTCCGCCCCTAGTTACAAGCCAACTATAAAAACGGCAGATCTTGATGCTCAGAATCATAGTGGTGGATTTGAGAAAGGTAGACATGGAAGAAATGAGTTTCTCCTAATATGATTGTGTTCATCTTCTTAGATGATTTATTTTCATGTTTTAGTTATTTTCATGTCAAATTTGAGACACATGTGATTTTATGGTGGACAACGAAGAGTTTGTAGTATAAAAATAATTCTTAATTGTATTAATTGTAAAAAAAAAAAAAAAAATTGTAGAAACCGTTTCATTTTTAATTATATTAATCACATAAATGTTTGATATCCTTTAGAAAAACGTCACTCTCACATTTGTCTCTTTGATTTTCCCATTACCGTGGCTCTTCGTGGCTCTTCTCAACTCTAAAGCAATTCAGAAAAGATGGGGTATGGGGATGATAGTTTGGTTGCATCACCGTGTGTGAATTATATGTATGTGTAGATAGAGATGGGGTATGTGGATGGTAATTTTGTTGCAAGGAAAATGGGAGGCTGAGTTTTAGAGGCAGGAAAGTGGAGTAGGCGGCTGTAATTTAGTTCTATTTTCTTAATCTGTTCTAGATTCGGTATGATGAATTAGGGGTTTCTCTAAATTAAGATTAGATATTTGTTTCAATTAATTTGATTTGATATATATTGTAGATTTGTTGTTAGGAATTTATGTGTATTACAGAATGGAGTTCATTTCAATTCATATGTAGTCAGAAGATTGAAAAGAAGAAGAGATAGAAGAAATTTGATTTGCTTTGATCGGAGCCGCTGCTTTTCTCGATGCTGCAGTCAACTTTGTTGTCACTACACTCAAAATTCACTTCAAGAATCGCAAGAGAAACAGTGCATTGTCACGAATTTCTGGTGTTAACGAATTGAGTTCGTTGATTTTTTGTTATTTTACATTTTTTATGGGTGAGAATCCCGCTTGACAATGTTTGGTGATACTTTTGATAAAGAGAAATGATGTTATGTTGCTATTTATAGAGATTTCTCTCATTTTGCAAACTTGTGCTTAAGCTTATTTGAAAATTGCAAAGAGGCTCATACGTATTTGAAATTTATGTTTTTTTCTAATGTATGTTTACACCCTGATTGATCAGGATCTGTTTAGTTGTCCAAAGAAATGTGTTGCAACTAAAGTGCAGATGGATTTGAATGGAAAAATCATGATGCTCGAATCATTTATTTTTGTCTCATTTTTTACAACAACATTCATCTTTATTAACAGCACTCCCGATTGATACACTCTCCTATTATCAAAAATACTGTTTTCTCTCTAAGACTTCCTAAAAAAATACATGCCCATAAAATCTTAATTTCTTTAATTTTGTTTCTTTTTCTTTTTCCTATAAAAAAAAACATCTCTCGCACAGGTAATTTATTATTTTTTATTTATTTTTCGATTATTGTTAATAAAAAAAAATACAGTCGATAACAGATTGCAAAATGTCAATTCTTTTTTCTAGGATTTCTAAGATTATTTTTAAAATTTATGAAATTTTATGAAACTTTAACATTGTTTGGATGAAGTTAGCGACGACTGCAATTAGAGTTAGAGTTTGAATATTAAAGGGAGAGTGTGTAGTAATGGGTGCATCTTGTAATACTTTTACTCTGCTTTTTAGATAAAATCAAAGTGATTTAATCTACTATACTTAGATCTAACAATTAAAAAAAAAATCTACTATACTTAGGGGAAAAAAAAGTATTTAAAAAAAAAAATTGTTTAAAATTCGGTGTAGGCCGCACAAATGGGCTGGAGAGTGGCTACAATTTATTTATTCTGAGGCCCAAATGCTTATTTCCTTCTTGGGTCCGACTATTTACACCTCCATTTGCGTTGAGAACACTCCCCCTCTGGACGCACCCTCCCTAAAATCTGATGCACCCCCTCAAATTGTCATAAATGCCCTTCTCTTATATAATTTCAATTACTACTCACACCCCCCCCTAAACCCTACTTTCTCCCCCAAATCCTCCATCTTCTTCCTCCTCCATTTCTTCTTCCTCCTCCATCTTCTCCCCCACCCCTCACCACCACCGCCGGCGACCTGCCCCTCCACCACCCGTCGCCGGCGACGCCACCCCCTTCCTCCCTCGCCGAACCCGTCGCCCCCACCCCCCGCCTGTAAAAAAAAAAAACAAATCGCGGCCGCGCGCGGCCGCCCCATCCATCGGCCGCCGCGGCCGTCCCCTCCCTCGCCGAGCAGTCCATCGCCAAATCCAAATCCAGGTTTGTTTTTTTTTTCCTTCTTTTTCTTACCTTTCGACCACTTTAGGTCGATCCAAATACACTCCGTCGACAATAGGGTGTCGACGAGTGTATTTTTGGTCGACCTAAAGTTGTCGACGAGTTTTTAAATTTTTTTTTTTTTTTCGATCAACAAATGTTGAGCATATACAATCTTGTCGACAAACCAGTGTCGACGGGAGTGAATATGGTCGACACTGGTTTGTCGAAATCTTAAAAAAAAAGTTAAATTTTTTAAGTTGAATTTTTTTTTGTTTGGGGAGAAATTTTGTTGTTTGGGGAGAAATTTTGGTGTTTGGTGTTTGGTGGTGGTGGTGGTGGTGGTGGTGGCGGCGGCGGTGGCGGCGGCGGCGGCGGAGGATGGATAAAACTTAGGTTTAAAGGTGGGGGTGCATTTAGTAGTTTAATATGACTTAAAGGGTATTTTTGGTTTTTTACTTCATTATTTTATTATTAAATCCATAGGTGTTCTCAACGCAAATGGAGGTGTAAATAGTCGGACCCTTCCTTCTTTTAACCTGATATGAATGGAATGCAAGTGCTGACACTAGTTTAAAATTTTAAATTACTGAGTTATTTGCAGGATATTCATATATACAATATGTATTATATATATATATATATATATTTTGTCGTTCTTATACCTGAAAGAAATAGTTTGGGGGTGTTACAATTATCTTGTACACATTTCAATTAATAACGCTATGACCCATTGTCAAATTAGTAGCGGAAGTTTTGAGGGTTTGTCAAATTAGCAGCAGAAGTTTTGAGGGTGTGACTACACACTAGAGATGACAACTTAAAAAAAAAATAGAATAGATTGGATTAATTAGGCACTGACCCAATTTCAAAAAAGTATATATAAAGTAATTTGACATATATTTTTTTGAGCAAAAGGATAAAAATTTTATTAATGCTCAAAAAACACGCTCAACCCCGAAGGGAAGACGCCGGCGCTACAACTCTCTCAACTCTCATCTTCCCCACCCATCGGGACTCCGGATGAAAACCCCCTCTCGGTAAACCACGTGGGATAAACCCGGGAAGGGGGAAACCGTGGTCCGTCCTACAGGTGGGTACTCCTCCCAAATAAACTGTTCTATTAGTGCTATTACACCACCTACTCAAAACGGAAATTACAACGAGAAAATTATAATTTTCGAGATTGGTCCTTTTCCTTGTTATGCAAAAAATTCTAGCCATGCAGAAATTCCTTGCCACGCAACTGTACTGCCTGGAATAATACTTCCTCGCCATGCCACTCCTTCTCGCCGCCAAGCAACAAACTCTCGCCATGCCACTCTTTCTAGCCATGCAATAACTCCACGCCATGCAGCAACCCCACATGATCCTTTTATTAGCCATGCACCAAATCTGGGACAGCATATTAGTTGCCATGCATGCACAGCAACAATCCTTATGCACCATGATCTCCAATGCAGCACCTGTAATAATCAAACACCCACAGCAGTACACATTCCAAAGACCAACAAGGCCAATTTTCCAGCTTCCTATACTTCTATAACAGCCACTCATGCACCAACAACCAAGGTACCAAATATCAAGTAAGCATGCACACATTGCCACGCGTATTAAAGCATTCTTCCAGATTTTTGAAACCATGACCAAATTGATACACACTAACTTTCACCTTACGAGTAATATCAGCCACGTTAAAACGCTTTCCTTGAAAAATATGCCAATTACGAGCCATCCAAATATGATAAATTGTAGAACACATAATGAAGCGCAAAAGGTCTTTCTTATGCCTCGTCACCGCCCTAGTACGCCTAATATTCTTACACATATGAGCAATGGAAGTAGCCTCCATATTATAGCCAACCCAACTCCCCATACATCTCCAAATATTCATAGCAAAAGGGCAACCAAACAACAAGTGAATAATAGTTTCTTTCGCATTAATACACCAATTGCACTCCTTATCATTCATATTGTACAATCTATCTTTAGTGGCAAGTCTACCACGAGCAACAAGCCAAGCAATCATAGAGTATTTTGGAGGGATGCAGCCCTTCCAAATATCATCAAATCGAAAATCAAACGTATTAGAGCAATGGTTCAACTTGGCATATAATAATTTGACATATATTATTAAGGCTTACCACAACTGAACTTAAGACTTAGTGAAATAAAATGAGTCTGATCAATGTAAAATAAAATTCAAATAAGAATTGGCAATTGTTATAAAATAAAAATAAAAACAATGGAAGGTTTTGGAGAATACATACCAACACACCTATAAGATGAATTCCACTAATTTCACTCCAATTATAAAATAAAATAAATAAGATGAGTTTGTTCATGAAAAAATTTCGAACATCTTAATCTTGTTCATGTAAAATTTTTGAACAAGTTTTTTTTTTCAGACAATGTTGATTTGTCCGAAAAAAAATTCCAAAATTTTGTTTTTTTAATTTTTTGTTTGTTATGATTTTTTATTTTTTTTATTTAATGATGGTGGTTGTTTTGATGTTGATGGTGAGGATGATTCTGGTGAAATGGAATAGTGTACTCATCTTTGCTTTTTTTTTAAAAAAAAAGTAACACTATATGGGACATTTCACATTCAATGTAGAATGAAAAATTGAAAATAAAGTTCTGGTGGTGTCCTCAATAGGTTGGTGTGTGCATAACCGTGCCTTTATTTATTCTGAGGCCCAAATGCTTATTTCCTTCCCTTAACCTGAGATAAATGGAATGCAGGCCGGACTTCAAAATTTAAGATAACTTTTTTAGAGGGATATTAATATATTTTTTTATATATAAATACACGGAAATGATATAGAGCCCACCAATTGTGCCCACCAGTTTTGCCCACCACCTATGTGGCATTACCACGTCAATAAATTTTTATTTATATTTAATTTAAACTTAATCTAATATCAATATTTTATTTTTTATCCATATCAATATTTTAAAAAATCTTTTTTTTAATATTTAATTTAATATTATCTCTATCAAATTACGCTAACTAACGCCATCAGTCTTTTCTCAAATCTTTCCATCACCATTAATGGCACAAAGCAGTAGGATATGCAATGTTTGGACATGCAGTGTTTGCAGTTCTCAAATCTTTCCATCACCATTAATGGCACAAAGCAGTAGGACATGCAGTGTGTTTGCAGTCGAAGCGGCCATGATAAACGAACCTGTCCCACTCTAGACCCTAAGAAGTACGCTTTTTTTTTTAACTTTTTTTTTAAGCTAACACGACTATTTCATAATTGGTAATAGGTCACAAGTAGTAGAAGAACAATGTACGCAAGGGAACTAATGAACAAGTATCAACTTTTACGGGAGCATCTTACACATTACCATCAATTTTTTAGGTTTCCTTAATTTTTTTATTATTTGTGTTTCTTTTGCATGTTGCTGAATTTTTATATTTCTTTCATTGGTTGACATTTAGTTAATTTTTGTTATGACAATGAGATTGTTTTTTATTTTCTTTAATTTTTTTTGTAGAGAAAAAAATTAATGGTGATGGAAAGATTTGAGAAAAGATTGATGGAGTTGTAATTTGATAGATATAATATTAAATTAAATATAAAAAAAGATTTTTTAAAATATTGAGTGGGCTCTATATCATTTCCGTATCTATAGAGTTATAGTTTGTATCTATAGAGTTATAGTTTGGGGTATTACAATTATGAGGCAGAAGACAGTAGACACATCGACGTAGGCTACGTAAGCGTATAAAAATATGAATTTACGTATAAAAATATGAATTTAAATACGTTGATTCAAAAAGAATACCGTAAGTGCAATTCAAAAGAACTCTATTCTTTATTATTCAAAAATTTCTTCTTAATTTCATCCTCATCATTCTCACTCGGTTGAAAACGATTCGACTTCGTCTATTTCATCTATGGACCATTATCTAATATTGTCACTAACAAATTAGAGTTAATATCTGAATAATAAGCTAATAAAGTTAGTAGCGGAAAGATTGGATTAATTAGACTCTGACCTAATATCAAAAAATTATATATAAAACAATTTGACATATAATATTATTAAGGCTTACGATTCTTAAAAAGCTTAGTGAAATAAAATGAGCCTAATCAATATAATATTTATTTTTGACAACCATGTCTCGTTTCATCTTTGTAAAAAAATTGAAGGTTTAGAGAATAGTTACTTTTTAACATAATAAAAAATCACAATTCGAAACTTTTGATTGCTTTTGATTGTGAAACCAAGGTGAGAAAATAATTCCACACAATTTAGGCATGATGACACAATTTAGGCATGAGAAAATAATTCCACACAATTTAGGCATGATGACACAATTTAGGCATGATGACGAAGGAAAGAAAGTTGGAAGATTATGAAAAAGACAACGGATTCACTATCTCTATTCTTCCAAATGTGAGAAGAATAATATGTGAGAAGAATAATTTCACAAAAAAATTTAGGCATGATGACGAAGGAAAAGAAAGTTGGAAGATTATGAAAAAGACAACGGATTCACTATCTCTATTCTTCCAAATGTGAGAAGAATAATATGTGAGAAGAATAATTTCACAAAAAATTCACGTGCGAAACTACTGACAATAATGAATAATGAATTCACTGAATAATGAATTCACTGCAACTACAAGCTGCTGCTCTGTAATTTAGAGCTGAATGAATTTGAAGAGTGTATATGAATAACATATTGATTAAGAGTTCGGTGATGTGTTGAATGGTACTGAGTATGCGTAAATAACATTCATGATTTAGTAAAAAAAAATCTAGTAGTTATTGAAAACACAATTATGATGAGTATGTGTAGATAACATTCATGATTTAGTTGAAAAATTCTAGTAGTTATTGAAAACACGATTATGAGATGACTGATAAGAACATTGAGTATTCATGACTTACTTAGTTGGGACCTTATATGTAGTTAGAGTGTCGTAACGTGTCGTAATGACTATCGTAGTCAGTTAATTTAAGCCATTAAAAATCTAATCTAAAGGTTTAGATTTGATGACCTGTTACCTTTTGTAAATTTTACGATATGTATTGGCGTAATGTGTCATAAATTTGTATTTTCTATTAAATTAATTAAAATATATTATTGTAAATTTACATTTTTATCCTTATACAATAAAATAATTTATTACAACAATTATCTACCCCCGCTAATTTTATGAGTTCACCCCAAATCATTTTTTACCATAGTTATCTGCACCCATTCATTTTATGAGTTCACCCCCAAATCATTTCTTTTTTACAACGGTTATCTACACCCGCTCATTTTATGAGTTCACCCCCAAATTATATTTTTACCAAAGTTATCTGCACCCGCTCATTTTATGAGTTCACCCCCAAATTATTTTTATACCACAATTATCTGCACCCGCTCATTTTATGAGTTCACCCCCAAAATATTTTTTTAAAAATAATTACATTTAAAAGACTATATTATTTTTTTATTAATTAACACAAAATATAATAAAATCAACCCTAATTTATACATTTACAATCTACAACCGAGTCATTGTCGAGTGTTGCAGGCGAGCGCCGTTGATGTAGGAGAAGCTCCTGGATCGCGACGAGAGATGAACGACGAGAGAGAGGCAACGTCGATCCGAGTGTTGCAGGCGAGCGCCGTTGATGTAGGAGAAGCTCCTGGATCGCGAACGCAAGAGAGATTGATCGAAGCAGTCGCGTCAGTGGTCGAAATGAGGAGAGGATTTCGGCCGCCATGGATCGTGGCGGAGATGGAAGATTATGTCGATTGTTATGGAAGTGAAGAATCGCGATTGCGATTCGAGGAGGGGTCTCGGGCTTCAGCGGCCGAGACCGAAGCGCCGCCGTCGAGGGGGTGGTCAGGCATGGTGGTGGCTGGGTCATCCGCCGACATGCATGGATTTCCGGCAGGTCCTTTACTCATCTAATTAAAATTAAAATTTAGGTGCACCGCCGATCGACTTTAATAAAATTATACCTATAATATTATTTTGTATTAAAATTTAAAAAATACACATGCAAAAAATGGAAAAAAAAGACAGGAAAATTTAAAAAGGAAAAGAAAAAAAAACAAGGAAATAAAAAATTTGAAAAAAAAAATTGAAAATGGGAAGAAAAAAGAAAAAGAGAAGGGGGAAGAAAAATTAAAAAGAAAAAAATTGAGATTTGTGGCTAATTTCGATAGTTTTTTATTAATTATATTTTTACGCTTTTTTTTTTTAAATATGGGTGATTTGGTGGTGAATTGATTTTTTAAAGTTTATTTTATTATATTTTGTGTAAAATAATAAAAGGATAATATAGTCTTTTAAATGTGATTATTTTTTAAAAAATATTTTGGGGTGCACTCATAAAATGTGCAAGTGCAGATAACTGTGGTAAAACAATAATTTGGGGGTGAACTCATAAAATGATCGAGTGCAGATAACTGTGGTAAAACAATAATTTGGGGTGAACTCATAGAATGAGCGAGTGTAGATAACTGTTGTAAAAAAGAAATGATTTGGGGGTGAACTCATTAAATGAGCGGGTGCAGATAATTGTTGTAAAAATATGATTAGGGGGTGAATTTATTAAATTAGCGGGTGCAGATAATTGTAGTAAAAATATGATTAGGGGGTGCACTCATTAAATTAGTGGGTACAGGTAAAATATAAATAAAATTTAAAAAGAAGGGTAATATAGTAAATAATAAAATATAATTTAAATAATACTAAAAATAACTGAAACTTGTATGACAGGTAGCAGGTCGTTTTTATGGTTACAACGCCACATGGCGCGATTCGACAAAGTGACTGCGTAGTCACTTTGTAAGAATTGCCCTACTTACTTAGTTGGAAATATTCCTTCATCAACATAAAGTTATTCTTTCAACAGAACAAAATAACCGCCGGAGAGATATCATATATAAATATTATATCGATTTATTTTTTTATTTTTTTAATGTAATGCTTATAAGAAAGTACTGGCCCTTTTGTATTTTGATGCGGTAAAAAAGAGATCCTTGTAAATCGTCACTGCATACGCATATAGACTAAACCTTCGCCATTGGATAGCCGTATGCCAACAAATTTGATCCAACAAGCACATCCACAATATTTCTAAAAATAGTAAGCTATGTCTTTGAAATTTGAACATACTGCACCAATCTGAAGTGCATGTATTTCACTGTCGGTCTTACTTTATTAATAATGTTAAATCCCATCAATACTTTTTTTCTAAATGCAATGAATATTATTCACAAAGTGGTGTTTTTGCTCCAAACATGTATTTATATCAATATGTGTGTATATATATATATATGTGAAACTTGAAACTAGATTTTCGTATTAGGAAATTAATATGTGTATATATATATATATATATATTATATCAATATGTGTATATATATATATAACATAAAATAAAATTATATTTAATGTATATCATATATTAAGAAATTAATATACAAAAATTAATTATTCATCTTTATAAATTCGAACTTAGATAAAATTCTTTCATGATATCAGAGTTTTAAAGTTCACGTCCACACATTTTGAGTGATGCTGAAAATAAATCAACATATTTAAATTGTTCAATTGATAGGTCTTCTTAGTTCATATTAGATAAGACATAATTTTTTCGTCATATTACTTCAAATCCATTCTCCTCGTTTAATTTCATGCATTCTCCTCGTTTAATTTCATAATGTCTTTCTTAATATAATCGATCTAATCTGGGTTGAATTTTGTCAAAGTCGTGTGTGTGTGGGACGGGACAAATAGTAAGACAAGTTTAAATATAATTGTGTTTTTACATCCTAACATATTTACTTGTTTTTTTAATAGTTTATAATTAAGTCTTATAAAAAAATTCGTCTTAAAAAGGTTTGTGCTGCATTTGTAGTCTTAAATTTTATGTTATAGATCTTCCCCCTAATATGGATTATCATTTTTTTTTAGGAGTTGTACTCTTATTATTATGTACCAGTTACACTTGTTTCTATTTAATATTGATACACACAAGTATTTGTTTTCTTTTAAATCCATTTTCTTTTAAATCCACCAATGGTAATGTATCGTAAATCCAAAGCTACATGATTTATTTTTATTTTTTCTTTTTAATTACCTTTCAAAAAAAAATCTTCCTTTTAATTATGAAGTATAAAAAGATGTTATTTAAGAAATATATTTAAAGTAGTGATTTTTGAAAAAGAATTCTAAAAAGGGATTTTCTTAGGATAGTTTTTGTATCGCCTGGACTATTAATAGTTCGGATGTCAAATTTCATCGCTCTGTGTCGCCCTCTGTGTCGCCCTAACTTGATACCTGTTGCCTTTTTTTAATATTTTAAAATAATTATTTAAATTTTATTTTATTATTTACTATTTTATCCTTTATTAAAATTAAAAATAATATTATTTAAATTAAACAATACGAACGTAAAATTAGATTTTTTTAATAGAATTAAATTATTATTTTATTTATATTTTATTTACACCTGCTCATTTAATTAGTTCACCCTCAAATTATTTTTTTACTACGGTTATCTGCACCCGCTCATTTTATGAGTTCACCCCAAATCATTTTTTAACCATGGTTATCTGCAATCGCTCATTTTATAAGTTCACCCAAAATTATATTTTACCACGGTTATCTGTACCTGCTCATTTAATAAGTTCACCTCAGAAGATTTTTTTTTAAAATGGAGTAATTACATTTAAAGGACTATATTATCCTTTTATTAATTTACACAAAATATAATAAAATCAACCCTAATTTGTAGGGTGATACTCGAGCAAGATACCGGTACACACCAATTTTAATTTTATATTTATATTTTATCTACACCCACTCATTTAATGAGTTCACCCAAAAAATATTTTTTTTACTACGGTTATCTGCACCAGTTCATTTTATGAGTTCACCCCCAAATCATTTTTTTTATCACGGTTATGTGCACCCGCTCATTTTATGAATTCACCTCATTTTATGAGTTCACCCCAAATCTTTTTTTACTACGGTTACCTGCACCCGTTCATTTTAGGAGTTCACCCCCAAATCATTTTTTATCACGGTTATGTGCACCCGCTCATTTCATGAGTTCACCCCTAAATTATTAGTATTTTTTACCACGTTTATCTACACCCCTCATTTTATGAGTTCACCCCAAAAATATTTTTAAAAAAGAAATTACATTAAAAATACTATATTATCCTTTTATTAATTTACACAAAATATAATAAAATCAACCTTAATTTTTATATTTACAATCTGTAGTCAAGTCATTACCGAGTTACCGTCGATTCACCATCAAGTCATCCATATTTTTAGAAAAAAATCGTAAAACATAATTTAAAAAAAAAACTATCGAAATTAGGCAAAAATCTTGATTTTTTTTCTTTCTAAGTTTTCTTCCCTTTCCTCTTTTTCTCTCATTTTCAATTTTTATTCCAAACTTTTAATTTCTTCGTTTTTTTTTCTTTTACTTTTTTTTTTCCATTTTTTCATGTGTATTTTTTTTTAAATTTTAATACAAAATAATATTATATGTATGATTTTATTATAGTCATTAATACAATAAGTAATAACGAGTAATACCATAAATTGTAATCAGTAATACCATTAACAGTAATTAGTACGAATAAACACTTATCTTATTGAAAGTGAGATGGTCTCATGGCGACACTGTTCATAAATTAGTAGAAATAAACACTTTATTTTTTCCAAAGTGTTAAAACGTCATTCTCAAACTATGTTTTGAAAAGCAGAATTTTGGTGAAATCAGAATAAAAAAACTTTAGAAAATGTGAATGGGACTATAGAAAAACGTCATGATCAGACCATCGATTAGTTCTAAAAATTATGTGTCCATATAATGTTGCTTACGAACATTGACCTAATGTCCGATTTGTATAATGTAACTAGATTGATTGTTACCAGACTTGAAAATTACATTATTGAGGACACATTTTTTTTTTGGAAGTAATGTTGATAGTAAAGTTTTTATTTTGAGAATAATATTGAGTGTTTCGATGACACGGCTCCCATAAAGTTTCGAATAAGATAATTTCTTATTCTATTGTCTTTTGCAATGACGATAAATAAAAGTTCAAGGTCAGTCTCTTTTCATGGTAGGTGTGTAATGTGTACCTTCTGAAACATGTTCATGCATAGACAATTATATGTTGCAGCCCTCTAGAGTTAAGAGTGTATTGAAAAATATTTACCTAGATTCAAATGAATAACAAATTTACAAATTTATACTATGGAGTACATGTTTCAAATATTTTTTTTAATTGACAAATTAAACTTAAAATATATTATAAATTTATTTGAATTCTTTACGGGCACTAACAGTCCTAAGTTGCCCATTGTGACATTCTCCCTCCTTTACGTAAAAAAAAAAAAAAATTGTGATCGAGAGCAAACCGAGTAAGTGGATACTTTTTGGGCCAACAATGTTAGCCCATTTAATTAAAAGTGGAGAATGTTTTCGGCTAGCATTTAATTAAAAGTGGGCAGCCCAATTGTTTTATCAAATAAAATAACCAAATTGAACAGCCAATTTCTTGAATTGTGCGTGAGTAATAACAAATGTTAAAAAAAAATATATAACAGAATGTTCTTTTAACAATTACAACGAAAAAATACATCAGTTTTTCAAAATAATCTCATCTTCATGTTGAGCCCCTAAAATATTATAAAACATGCTGAAATTTTATAATGAATGAACAAAAAATTCCTCAAAATTAATCCACACAGTTGATGTCTTTTGTCTTTTATTTTTAATGACAAAATCATTATCTTAGGTATTATTAGATGAAGTTGTGTCATCATTCTCATGTTGAGAAGACATATCTGCAAACATTAAAAATAAAATTAATAAATGTCAGAATCTTATTATATTCATAAATAAAATTCATAAATTTCAAATAAATCTCATAAATCAATAACCATATAGAAATCATACAAATTTTATATGAATAACAAATCAATAACCATATAGAAATCATACAAATTTTATATGAATAACAATCTCAATGAGAATACTGCGTTAATGTGATTGTGCAGAAAAAACAAAGTATTAACACAGAAAAAAAATCAAAAGTTCAATCAGAGGAATGCTCAATATCACATAAAAAAACTAGGAGTAATTATCAACAATTTGAGAATACTTCTTTTTAGGCATACTAATAATACTCATGATTCGACTAAAAATGAACAAAAAAAATAAAAAATATAAATATAAATTACATAATGTTAACTGAATCGAGCAGCGGATGTGCAGAGAGTTTTTTTTGAACGTGTTTGGGATCGGAATGGAATTTTGTAGGTTTTCTCCTGATTTTAAAAAACCCAAACGAATCTCTTTGTGTTAGATTATATGAAGTATCTTCGCTAATTTTCTGATCATAAACATATCAATTACTCCATGATCATAAATTGTAACAACTGGTTTTCTGAATTCTGAATAGACGACCGACCAATAGCACTAGCCGCGCCCAATTTTGTGATCTCGAAACAGAAATTTGTATAAAAAATTCAACTAAATTAATAATTTAACCTAAAATCCAATTCATTCAATTAAAAAAAGATAATTTATTGTTTATTTTAATTATTAATGATATGAGAATTAAAATAAAGATTATATATTATCAATTAATTTTTTTATTAATCATGTGAGGATAAATTTGTAATTTTATAATTATATATTTAAAATTATTAAATTTAATTTAAAAGTGTAACAGGGCGACAAAAAACGATAATAAGTGCAATGCAAGGCGATGGATTCTGCGACGCCAAATGCAACAGGTAGCAGGTCATCAAATATAAGCCATTAGATTTCAGATCTGATGGCTCAGATTACTGGACTGTTGATAGTCCAGGCGACATTGGACTGTCCTTAGAAGGCCCCTTCTAAAAAATGTACTTTCTCTATAAAATTTCAGTGGTCCCGATCTCTTGTCTGAACACAAGTTTAGATATAAGATAGAGAAAGTACAATGAAGGTAAAGTAATACTTCCTCCTTACAGCAATTACTTTCACTTTTTTTTTTTTTAGAAACGTTTCACGATAACTTTCACACATTTAAAATAAAAATCTTTTTTTATAAACTCTATCCTCAATTTTACACAAATGACATTACTTTTTCTTCACACATATACAAAAGTCAACTCATTTATTTACTTTATGTAGTTTTACAAAATTACCCATCAAAACTTCACTCATTATTACATTTTTTTAATATGCGTGACATATGAAAGTAATACTGGGACGGGGGAGTATGTACTACGGATGCCAATGAGATGTGTCTAAATTCGAATCCACATTAAACCCGTCCCACATAGGCTGAGTATGGACCCGATTAAGCGGATATAGGACATGTCGTATTTTTTACTAAATACGTTCTGCTAACCCGTATCTGAATCCGCTATATATAAATATAGTAATATTTAATATATATACGTTTCTATTTATATAAAGTTATATGTATATTAATGTACATATGTTTGTAAAAGTATTTTATATATAATTTTTTAGTATAAAATGAATATGAAATGTTATTTTTAATAATTATATATTTAATTTGAATTATGTAATATTAAAATTAAAATATTGTATAACTTAAAATTAATTAAAAAAATGTGGGACGAGTTTTCAAGTGGGATATAGCGAATCTGGAGTATGAGAATTTTTTAATGGGTCGGGTCCTAGAAAAATAAAAAAGATAAGGGCGCGGTTATAGACACACACCAATGTATTTAGGACACCCACGAGATGAGGACACCCACGTTAAAAGTTCTAAAATACCCCTACCTTCCTAAACCCTAATTAAACTCACTCTTCCTCTCATTTTCTCAAAAATTTCGAACACCCACCTTCCTCCTCCAAGCGGCACCGCGTCTTCCAGCGGCCGCCCACCTCCTCCCTCCCCCTCCCCGTTCTAGCACGTCTCCCAGCGGCCGCCCACCTCCTCCCTCCCTCTCCCCGTTTCGGCAGCGGCCGCGCACGCCGTCCAACTGCCCTCCCTTCGACGCCGGCCTCCCCTCGCCGCCGCTTCCCTCAGGCCTCGCCGCCGCCGTCGGCCGTTCACACCCAACTCCAGTGGCGTCCGTTCGCAGCCCCTCCCCATCGAGCCACGTCTGCCCCTTCCCGTCGCGTCGCGTCCGCTCACGTTGCCCAGCCTCACCGCCGCGCACATCGTCCTGCCTCGCCGGTAAGTTTAGAAAAATTAGGGGTTTAGATTTTAGATTTAAAATTATTATTTTTTTCGAATTTGTGGTATTTGTTGGAAATTTATTGCGGAATCAAATCCATAAATTTGTCTCAAATGTATTATTTTACAGAACTGATAATGTTGAATTTGTGTTCATTGATTTTTTTTGGACAATCGGATGTTGTTCATGAATTATTTTCGGACAATATGTGTTTGTTCACTTTTTTTTTCGAACACTGTTGATTTGTTCGAAAAAAAATCCCGAACAACTCTTTTTTTTCGGACAATGTTGATTTGTCCGAAAAAAATCCCGAACAACTCTTTTTTTTTCGGACAATGTGTATTTGTCCGAAAATAAATCGCTTACATCTTTTTTTTTTTTAATTTTGTGTTTGTTAAGATTTTTTTTGAAAATTATGGTGATGGTGGGAATAATTATGGCAAAATAAAATGGATGGGTGTACTTCAAAAACTAACACAGGGAGAAGAGGCTACGGCGACCGCGTCGCTGGGCCTTCTTTTCTTCAATAGCAGGGGGGGGGGGGGGGGGCGAACGGACAGGACACGGCGTCTGCGTGCGCGGCCAAACAGAAGCGGCGGCGTCTTTCGCCAGGCAACGACGTCTGCGTGCGCGACCAGGAAACGACGTGGAGGGGTGCGACCAGGCGACGGCGTGGATGGGGGCTAAAAGGGTAGAACAATAATTTTACCTAATATATATGTATATATTTTAAAAATAATTTAAATAAAAGAAGGGTAATATAGTAAATAACAAAATACAATTTAAAAATGATATAAATAACTTAAACCTGTATAACAGGTAGCAGGTCATTACGACGTTTACGACTTCATGTGGCGCGATTCGACAAAGTGACTATTTAGTCACTTTGTAAAATTTGACTACCCTAAGAATTGCCTACTAACATTAGTAACACATTTAATTTACTTATTTTTTTAATAGTTTATAATTTTTTATTGTGTCAAGTCTACTAAAATAATTGTCTTAGAAAGGTTTGTAGTCTTAAATTATATGTTATAGATCTTCCCCTAATATTGATTATCATTTTTTCTTTTAAATCCACCAATGGTAATGCATCATAAATCCAAAGCTACGGGATTTATTTTTACCAAATAAAGTATATCGACTTCTTTTTAATTATCTTTCAAAAAAAAAAAAAAAAACTTCTTTTAAATTATGAAGTATAAAAAACATTGTGTAAGAAATATATTTAGAGTTTAAAGTAATGATTTTTGAAAAAGAATTCTAAAAAAATTACTTTCTCCATACAATTTTCGTGGTATCTATCGCTTGTCTGGTCACAAGTTTAGAGATACTAAAAGGGTCTAAATTCGGTCTCACATTAAATCAGAATATATTTAGGATAATGAGTAAATAATATATTTAGTAGATAGTCAGTGTTAGTAAAGTAGAAAAAAAAATTTAAAGTAAACTATTTAAATAAAATAAGCATATTTTTTGTGAATTCAAAAAAAGAAATTAGCATGCTTTTGGTGGACGGGGTAGAGTATATATAAATATATATATATATATATATATATATATATTTATATATATATAAAGTTATATGTATATATGTTTGTAAAAATATTTTATATGTAGTTTTTTTAGTATAAAATGAATACAAAATATTATTTTAAACAATTATATATTTAATTCAAATTATGTAATATCAAAATAAAATCATTGTATATATTAAAATTAATTTAAAAATAATTAAAAAAATGCAGGGACGGGGCGAATCTCGAGTATGAGAATTTTTTGACGAACAGGCCAGGCATACTGTTTCATACGCATTTGTTGTCATCCCTAATATGTATGAAACGATTAAGCTAATCGTTTGAAGAATTCGCACCCAAAAACACAGAAATGGGAGAAGATTTGAGAGAAATTGAGAGAGGGAAAAAGGTTAACAGAATTGATTAATTTCATAAGCGTAAGAAATCAAATATGGGATAATCACGGGTATAAATACCCGACCCATTCTCCACAACACACAAAGTTGCGCTCACGACTTTATTTAGAAATACGTTTTACAATTTATGAAAGGATTAGTACACTCCTTGCTACACCCTTCTAAACGATGCCGTTTCATCGAGGCCCTTCTTCTTCCTATCGATTCGTAACAATGTACTGATATTATTTTGAAAAGAAAAATAAAAAGATAATACTCCAATTGAATATGCAAAAAAAAGTTATAATTATGAGACTGTAAATTAGGCCCAACCCAGTGTTAAGGACTGAAGTTCTGTGAAAACAAAAAAAAGTAGACAATTCAAAATTGGAATATGGGAACGGTTATTCAAACCTCCATCCCCAATTGATACACCCTCCTATTATTAGATACACTAGATTTTCACCCGTGTGCGATGCACGGGCTAGTTTTAATTTTTTTTATAGTTTGTCTTGCTATTAGTGTCTTTATAATTTTCTTGTTTACACATTGACAACAATAACAAATATCAGTTGAAAATTCAAGAAAGTACGGAGTATATGAATTAACTCATCTTTGTAAAACAGTTGTGGGAAGAAGTACAATAACATTTTACAACAGTTAGACGCAAATACAAATAATTTACATGCCTTTCTTTAAATAGAATCACTCTCTTTTATTTCCTTTTCATTTCTCTTTGGGAGGAAAACTCGTTTTGCTGCATGCAAGAAGATGGAATTGGCATGGGGTAGTTTCTCTGGAATTTGCTTTCTTATCCAAATATTGATGAACAAATGAATCCTTTACTGACAACCATGACATCAAACATATTTACTAATATATTAAAAATAGGAGCAATGTTCTGATAAGAGAAGAATTGCTTGAATTTTGATCACTCATATGATAGAACCATACATCCCATCGCATTCGCATCCATAATTTATAATTTGCACCCTATATCATATATATAACCTAAACAGAGTAAAACAAGGGTCACTTTACATTAGAAATTGAAGAGATCTAAGGCACTTATTTCAGCAATTATACAGTCATTAACTGGATTTTGGTATTTCAGTTTCACAATAAAAAAATGGTAGAAATTGAAGTTTGAGAAAATTAATATGATAATGAAGGGTGAGATTAAAAGTATTTTTAAGAGTCTCTCTAGATTCCTATTCTTATTCTTATTCTTGTAATGTATGACATGGCAGACACATGGCAGAAGTAGGAGGGGTCTCAAATGCACACGTGTCGAAAGTAGGAGAGCCCTCATCCTCCTTTTATATATATAGATTCTTCATGAATTGTCAAAAATACTGTTTTTTCTCTAGAACTCCCTTAATAAGTACACGCCCATAAAATCATAATTTCTTTAATTTTTTTCTTTTTCCTCCATTCCATTCTTCTTCCTATTTTTCATTTTTATTCTTCTAAAAAATATCTCCCGCACAAGTAATTTATTATTTTTTATTTATTTTTCGATTATTGTTGATAGAAAAATATACACCATTGTCGATAACAGATTGTCGAAAATAGTGTACATTTTTAATTAACTATTGTTGAAAATCTTTATTTTTTTTTTTCATTTTTTTAAATTCTTCAAATCCGTGTCCATAATAGAATATATTTTCAATATGTCAACTCTTTTCTCTAAGATTCCTAAGATTATTTTTTACTCCCTCTGTCCGGTGATTACTTTCACATGTGAAGTGGCACACAAAATAAGAAAAGTAAATTTAGTGGGAATTTTGAGGGGTAATTTTGTAAACCTTTATGTATAAAGTAAATAAATGAGTTGACTTTTGTGTATGTGTGGGGAAAAAGTAATGACATTTATATACTTTCACATGTGAAGTGGCACACAAAATAAGAAAAGTGAATTTAGTGGGAATTTTGAGGGGTAATTTTGTAAACTTTTATGTATAAAGTAAAGAAATGAGTTGACTTTTGTGTATGTGTGAGGGAAAAAGTAATGACATTTATGTAAAATTGAGAATATTGTGAGGGTGGGGTTTATAAAGGGTTTTCATTTTAAGGGTGTAATTGTGGGATGGAGAGAGTAAAATTTATAAAATTTTATGAAACTTCGACATTATTTGAATGGAGTTGGTGATGACTACAATTAGAGTTATTTTTTATTTTATTTTTGACATGGTTACAAAGATCATATAACAAAAGTCTAATCCAAGCTCTAATCTCAAGATCTTCTAACCAGACAGATTCAAATGGCGTCGTTGTCACCACCAATCGTGAGGAAGTAATTCAACAAGTGAATACTTTGTCCACAACATAAGCATAGATCTCAATTTCTCGAATCGAGACACCCCACACTAAGGTATCAACAAATCAAGAAGTCTAAAGATAGAAAAATAAAGACAAAGAATCACCAAGCGCCTTAACATCTAAGGGTCAGTCCAAAAAAAAAAAAAAAATCAGGAACCAACCACCCAACATCACAAAATTCTCAAACTCCACAAAGGCAACACCAAAAGAGCTCTAGGTAGACAAAGTGGGATAGCTCAAGTGGTTAGAGCACCACTACCTAGGCTTTAGATCCTGGGTTCGAGTCATGGGAAGGGGAAAAGGGATGGGTATTTAATGTAATTCAAAAAAAAAAAAAAAAAAAGAGCTCTAGACACTGCCAAACACCACCCGGGAAGAAACACCGGAGGAAACACCACAAGGGAATAAATATAACCACAAGGGGTGCATCTTACTTGTGATACTTTTACTCAGCTTTTTAGATAAAATCAAAGTGATTTAATCTAATATACTTAGATCTAACAATTAAAAAAAAATGTTGTGCTCGAAAAAAAAATGTTTAAAATTTGGTGTAGGCCGCACAAATGGGCTGGAGAGTGGCTACAATTTCTTTATAGGCACGGTTATCCACACACACTGACTTATTGAGCATACCCACCAGATATATTTTTCATCCACCCGTTCATGTGAAATGTCTCATATACTTCTTTCTTGTGTGATTTTTAAAATAAAATAAAAAAAATAAAGATGAGTATACCCATTATTTCTTTTTCACAATAGAATCATCCCCACCTTCAACATCAAAACAATCACCAACATAACAACATTAAATGAGCACATCATTTCTCAAAATAAAAATATTCGACATAATTTTGATAACTAATGTTCGAAAAAAATAAATGAAAACAGAATCAGTTTTCGAAAAAAATAAATGAACACAAAATAAATGAACACAGAATAAATGTTCGAAAAAAATAAATGAACACATAATAAATGTCCGAAAGAAAAAATCGAACTGGGGAAAATTTTCGAAAAAAGGAACGTAATTTGTAAAAAAAATTCGTACAAATGTAATAAATTCGAAAAAGATTAAAAAACCCTTATACATATGTTAAACTAAAAACCCTAATACAAAAAAAATTAATTTTTTTTTACAAATTTCAAAACCCTAATTTTAAAATAAAATCGGTAAAAATGTAAAATACTTTCATTCAAACGACGGCGGCGACGACATATGAGGGGGTGGGCGACGGGCGACGGCTTTCATGGAGAGGAGGTGGGAGGCGGCGGCTACTGGAAGAGAGGAGGGGGTTCGAACAGCCGCAGCGGAGGGGAGGGGTAGGAATGGTCGCGGCGAAGGGGAAGGAGGTGGTGGACGCGGGCGACGAGGGAGGGGGAGGGGCGGACGTGAGCGGCGTGGGTGGGGGAGAAGCGGACGAGGGTGGTGACGGGAAGGGGTGCGCACGGCGACAACAGTCTTGAGGGAGGAGGCAACAACTGGATGCGGCAGCAGCGATTGGGCGACGGCGATGGGGAGGCGATTGGAGAGGCTGAACAAATTTTGGGATGGAGAGCAGTGAGAGTGTGTGTACCTCAAATTAGGTTTTAAGATAAAGAATAAGGGTAATGTACGCATTTCTATGTGGGTGTCCTCATCTCATTGTGTGTGTACTCGTCCAGTGGGTGTCCTCAATATGTATGTGTGTGTATAACCGCGCCCTTTCTTTATTCTAAGGCCCAAATGCTTATTTCCTTCCCTTAAGTTGATATGAATGGAATGTAGTGCTGACACTAGTTTAAATTGGGTTTGACTATTTACACCTCCATTTCGGAGAGATGCACTCTCCCAATCAATTTATGAATAAAATAATAGGGCAAAAACCCTATAATACCCTTTGAGTAATATTACACTACTAAATGCACCCCCACTACTAAATACACCACATGTTCCACCTTTAAACCCTAAACTTATTTTTTGGCAACTTTTACCAAGCGTGGCGGCGGATGAACGTACCGGGGGGTGGCCGACATCTTCGACCAAGAGGCGGCGACGGCGAGGTCGTTCAGGATCGGGCGGTGGCGGCGAATCGGGGTGAGGTGGGGGCCGCGCCGGTTAAGAGAGAGAGAAAGGGAGTAGTCGCACCGGTGAAGAGGGGGGGCGACCGCGGTGGCCGATGCAATTTTTTTTTAAATTTTTTTACAGAAATGGCGGCCAGACGAGTGGGCCGCGAGGGCGGCTGCGGGTGGTTGAGGTGTGTGGGGGAGGGATAAGGATGAAGAAGAAATTAGGGTTTGATGTTGGGGGTGTATGTAGTAATAGTGATTTTGTGGAGGGGTTTATGACAATTAGGGGGCGTGTGAGTAGTAATAGTGATTTCATGGAGGGATTTATGACAATTAGGGGGGAGGGTAACCCTATTTTGGGGGAGTGTATAAATTGGGGGAGTGCATCTCTCTGAAATGGAGGTGTAAATAGTCAAACCCGTCTAAATTATTGAGTTATTTACAGGATATTCATATATAAATACATATATACAATATGTATTATATACAAATCTTATATTAAAGGGGGTGTATTCAATTGGAATTCTATTGAATTTTTTTGGACTTTAAAAAGCATGTGGATTTAGAAAATTCATAGAGTCCATACAGAGTTTTACTTACTTTTTTTTATTGATTTATATGAATTTTCATAGATTTGACATGATTGAGAAATATACTTTTTTTATTGATTTACATAGATTTTTATAAATTTCGGCGTTGGAACTATTGATGCAAATGTATATGAAACACACTTGTAGATGCCTCGGACCCGCCCCGCACCTCGTACGGGTCCTAGATAGTCGTCCCGTACCCCGCCCCGTGAGGATCGGAGCGGATCCGCCCCATTTTTTCATATCATGTTGAATTTATTTAAGTTGTTTCTCACAATTGAAAACAATATTTTTCATACATATATACATTAAAAAAAATCACAATAATATAAAATATTTTTCATTTTATATATATATATATATATATATATATATATATAAAGTATTTTACCAATAAAAAAATATATATATACATACTATATAAAGTTTATATAATAATTCGGGTCAGATCAGATACTCGTGGGTCGGAAATAAGACCCAAACCCGATCCGTTCACATACGGGACGGGGCAGACCCGACCCATTTTCAATACGGGGCGAATCCGACCTGATCCAAAGCTCGCGGGACAGGACGGGTACCCGCGAGTTCGGTCAATATTGTCATCCCTACTTTTGGCCTTTTATTTTTAGAAGAGATTTTGAATAGTGTAATTTATTTATATTTTTGGAGGAGAATCCAACAAAACCCATAAAATATTAAAATGTATAAACGGTTGAATACCCAAAAAAAATTTAAAACTTTCTTAAATTCGTATTGAATATTTTAAAAATTTTAAAGACTTTTAAAAATTCGAATTAAATACCTCAAACATTGAAAGTCTAAGAAAAATCTACAAAATCTACCACCAATCACTACAAGAAAACTGCAATTTAGCCGCGAAAAAAATTGTCGCTAATTCTAATATTTTCGTCGCTAACATGAGTTAGCGATGAAATAATTTTGTCGCAGGATTTGTTGCTATACACCCGTCGCTAACGTGTTTGTGACAAAAAAATTTATTTTGTCGCAAATATTGGCGATGAAAATTTGAGTTTCATCGCAAAATATTAGCGACGAAAATATGAATTTCATCGCAAAATGTTTGCGAGGAAAATCAAACATTTGTCGCAAACACGTTAGCGACGGGTGTATAGCAACAAATCATGCGACAAAATTATTTCATCGCTAACTCACATTAGCGACGAAAATATTAGAATTAACGACAAAATTTTTTCGTGTCTAAAATATTAGCTCCTTACTTCGTTACTAATTTTTTGCGATAAATATTTTAATTTCGTTGCAAATGTTTTGTCGCTAATATTTGGCTATGGATATCCGATTTTCAAATTGTTCTCTAAACCCACTTCCGCACTCTACAACCCGACCCGCACCCAACCCACACCCAACCGACCCGCACCCAACCGACCCGCACCCAACCCGCATACCCCTCCCCATTTTATTTAAATGACTATTTATTTGGTCTTTGTGGGAATCGATCCCGGGTGGATGGGCACCCAGCTATGGGTGCCCACCACTCGGGCAGACAACTCTTTGGTTCAGTTTTTAATATTAATTATATATGTATTCAATTGTTACTAATTAAGTTAATTTTACTCATTTAATTAATTTATTTCACATATATTAATTGATTAATTTTTAACTTGTAACAATTATATATATATATATATATATTGTAATTTTTAAAATAATTTCAATTGTATAAAATCAATGTTACTCTAACAATTCCAAAAAAATAATAAATATTACTATAAATATTTTTATAAACATTCAAACTGATTTATATAAGACACAAAATTTTGGAGAATTTTTAAACATTTAAACCGATTTTCTAGATTTAATATGCATAGTTGAAATAGTACTCTTCCCTCATGCTTAGTAGAAATAACAACAAATAATTAATGAAATCAAGAAAACAGCTAGAAAAACAGAAAAATATAAAACAAAGTTATACATAATGAAATCTAGAAGTTATACCCCGAAATAAATCAAATAAAAAACTTAATATGTCAAATTAATGAGTGTAAATGAAATTATATTGATCCTATTATTTCAAACATCATAGTGTTACACTACAAGAAATTGTTAAATTGCCTACAGAATTTTCCAACGAAAATAATTTCGTCTTTAAATATTGAGAATTGCCTATAGATTGCCTACGAATTTTTATAAATTATTTTACACATTTTCACCCACGAAATTACCAAGGAAAAATTTGATGGTGATTTACCTACAAAATAATCCGTAGGTAAAATCGCATTTTCCTACCGAAACGGTTGTAGGTGATTTTTTTTTATTTACCAACGAAAACTTTCCTAGTTATTTATATGTATAAATTATTTAATTGTATTACCTACAAAATTAGCTAGGAACTTAAAAAATATTGATTTACCTACAAAATAATCCGTAGGCAAAATAGCATTTCCCTACCAAAATGATTGTAGGTGATTTGTTTATTTATTTACCTACGAAAATTTTTCTAGCTATTTATATGTATAAATTATCTAATTGTATTACCTACAAAATTAGCTAGGAACTTAAAAAATAATGATTTACCTACAAAATAATCCGTAGGCAAAATAGCATTTCCCTACCAAAATGATTGTAGGTGATTTGTTTATTTATTTACCTACGAAATTTTTTCTAGCTATTTATATGTATAAATTATCTAATTGTTTTACCTACAAAATTAGCTAGAAACTTAGAAAATATTGATTTACCTACAAAATAATTCGTAGGCAAAATAGCATTTCCCTACCAAAATAATTGTAGGTGATTTGTTTATTTATTTACCTACGAAATTTTTCCTAGCTATTTATATGTATAAATTATCTAATTGTATTACCTACAAAATTAGCTAGGAACTTAAGAAAAGCAATAGTGTTATAACAAATAAACATATGAATTTTATTATGTCCCACATCGAAAGAGTAGAAAAAACATAAGAGAAAAAACAATATAAAAGTAGTAGTATTAATAAGTTAGTAACCAACAAACATAATTTTTTTGTCCCACATCGAATAAGGAGTACAAGAAACATGAGAGAAAAACATTATAAAAGGGGTCTAATGTGCACCTAAATTTGTATTTTAAAAATGTTTATATATTTTAACACTTTTTGAATCGGTTTTATGCTCGATTCATGGTTGGACCGGCTGGTCCAATTTTGAATGAATTTATTTTGTAGGCTAAGGCTAAAAAAATAATTTATTAATAAAAAATTTAAAAAATATATAATAAATTTTTTTCCACCGAAATGTTTGTTGCCAAATTTAACTACGGAATTACCAACGAAATGTTTCGTAGTTGATATTTACCTACGGAATTTTATTTATTATGGTAATCATATTACCTACCGAAATGTTATGGATTTGCTACGAAAATATGGTAGGTTTGCCTACGGATTAAATTTTCGTGGGCAACCGAATTACCTACGAGCGAATTCCATACGAATGGTTTTCGTTGGTATTCCGTAGGTAAATATAAATGCCTACGAAATTGGAATTATTGCCTACAAAATATTCCCAAGCCAATTAATTATTTTCTTGTAGTGTTAGAATCGTCTCTATTGTTTCACACTATGCATGCACTCAAACTTTTTTTCTTTATTATGTTTAAATGACAACCATTTTTAATTCATGAGAATTAAACATGAAAATTTCTATTTCATCACTAAAATATTAGAGACGAAATATAATTTTTATTATTGTTCTGATTATTAACAATAAAATATTATTTTGCTAATAAGGTGATGAAATATTTTATTTTCTCACAAATATTAAATCCACAAAATTAGTCATACAAATTTCAACTTTGTTGCTAAAATATTAGCGATGAAATATAATTTTCATTGTTGTTCTGATTATTAACAACAAAATGAAGCAATTCGTTGCTAGTATAGCGATGAAATATTTTAATTTTATCGCAAAAATTAATTTCAATAAATTAGCCACAAAAATTTCTAGTTCATCGCAAAATATTAGTGACGAAATATATTTTTCATTGTTGTTCTGATTATTAACAACAAAATGAAGCAATTTGTTGCTAATATAGCGATGAAATATATAAATTTTGTTGCAAAAATTAATTTCAGGAAATTAGCCACGAAATTTTTTATTTCATCGCAAAATATTAGCGACAAAATATAATTTTCATTGATGTTTTGATTATTAACAACAAAATGAAGCAATTTTTTTCTAATATAGCGATGAAATATATAAATTTTGTTCAAAAATTAATTTCAAGTAATTAGCCATGAAAATTTCTATTTCATCACAAAATATTGGCGACGAAATATAATTTTCAATGTTGTTCTGATTATTAACAACAAAATGAAGCAAATTGTTGCTAATATAGCGATGAAATATATAAATATTGTTGCAAAAATTAATTTCAAGAAATTAGCCACAGAAATTTTTATTTCATCACAAAATATTAGCGACGAAATATAATTTTCATTGCTGTTTTGATTATTAACAAAAAAATGAAGAAATTTGTTGCTAATATAGCGATGAAACATATACATTTTGTTGCAAATATTAAATCTAAGAATTTAGCGACGAAAATTTCTATTTCGTTGCAAAATATTAGCGACGAAATATAATTTTCATTGCTATCTTGATTATTAACAACGAAATGAAGCAATTTGTTGCTAATATAGCGATGAAATATATAAATTTTGTTGCAAATATTAAATCTAAGAATTTAGCGATGAAATTTTTTATTTCGTTGCTAAAAATTGATTTTAGCGATGAAATTTAGATTTGTCGCAAAATTTTCATCGCTATTCTCCCTATTTCTTGTAGTGAATACATCCTCTAAATATATATATCGAATATGGCCACTAACTAATGAATCAGGTTAATAACAATTTGACATATATTATTAAGGGTTAATGTGAAATAAAATTCAAATATAAATCGGCAATGTTATAAAAAAATAAAATAAAAAAGCAAATTTAGAGAATACTTACTGTTTGACAAACATTAAAGATGAATTTGAATAATTCATCACAATTATTAAAAAAAAATAAAAAAATTGCAAGATTACGAAGAATGGAAGAATCTGATGGGAAGAATTCAAGTATAATGACAAACTAGAGAGAGGGATGACTGATGAGAATACTGATCGAGTATGTATAGGACATTCATGATTTAGTTGTAGTAGGGTTGCAATAGCAGATTTACGGTGCGAAACTACTAATATTGGAAGAATTCAATTATTCTAAACGTGATCCAACAACGCAAATCTGTTCAATTCTTCCACATGTGAGAAGAATAATTCCCCGCGCCCAATTTAAAACTCAGTAGTGTTGCAACTACAGAACAAACTGAAAAAGGATGAGTGTGTATATGTGTGACTGATTGAATACACTGAGTATGAATAAATGACTGATAAAAACACTGATTAGAGTTATTCTTTCAACGTCGACATTCAAATTTTAAAATAACCACCATAAAGATATAATATATGATGTAACACGAGTGGCGTTGCAATTTTTGAAGAAACGAGAGCATCCGAATAATTTTTGAAGTTTTGGGAGCTGGAACCCGATTTTGGCGTGTGAGCACACTTTTTCGGGTGGAATCGATGCTACGAGTCAAACCCACTGCTTTGCCGTGACGTGCGACGCCTTTTGGCCATTTTATTGCTTTTTGAGTGTTATTTTTGCAATTTTTAATTGTTTTGGGGTTTTTTTTGTAATTTCCTAATTCCGTACACTAGGGTTTGATTTTATTCTCGTTTTCCAAACATTGTTGAGCAGTTTTTGCAGATTGAAATTATTATTGAAGAACTATTCTTCGTTTTATCAAGATTAGGGTATTCTGTGAATCAACGATTCTTGTTGTTCTTTCTTTTGATCACGCACGCTGCATCAGAGTGGTATCAGTTTCCGAACGATCCTGTTGATATGCCGCCTCGTAGACAGAATCTCGATGCCCGTATGGAGGACGCTCGTAGGGATGAAATCGCACTGTTGCGCGAACAAGTGGCTCAATTGACTCCGCAATTGGCGGCCCTTCAAGCGCGGGCACCCAACGCCCAACGACATGATCTAGTTGATGATGACGACGCCACCCCCGATGGCAATCCGTTCGCGCACCTTCGGGATCCTTCCCCCCCGCGCCCGGATCGCACAGATCGTCGCTGGGAGACTAGCTTCAAAGTGGATCTCCCAGAATTCCATGGCAGTTTGGATGCGGATGAGTTCGTTGATTGGCTTGCTACTGTGGAGGAAATCCTTGACTTTAAGGATGTTCCGATAGATCGTCGTGTTTCTTTGGTGGCGACACGTTTGCGGGGTCGTGCACAGGCCTGGTGGCAGCAAGCGAAGACAAACCGTCTTCGATCTGGTAAGCCTAAACTTATTGATTGGGAGAAATTCAAGAAACATATTCGTGCTGCGTTTTTGCCATATAATTATGAGAGAGATCTTTATCAGCGTTTTCAGTTGTTACGTCAGGGTGCTAAGTCTGTTGATGAGTATACTACTGAATTTTATCACTTGCTTGCACGTACTGATCTTGTAGAGACACTGTTTCAATTGATTTCTCGTTATATTGGGGGTTTGCGGATTCAGTTGCAGGATGTTCTTAATATGTTTGATCATGTTACTGTTTCGGAGGCGCATCAGCGAGCGCTTCAGGCTGAAAAACAGTTGGCCCGTCGTGCCTCGAGTGGGTTTCGTAATACGGTGAACCCTTCCCCTAGCCCCGCTGCTCCTCGTGGTTCTGTTTCTCAACCACCATCGAATCGGGCTTCTTCCAGTGGCATAAAGTGTTTTAATTGTGGCGAATCTGGTCACCGCCAAGCGGATTGTCGTCGTCCTCGCGCTGACAAGCGTGGCCTTTTTGTTGATGATGACCCTGTTGATGACACCCCCCTGTTTATGATGAGGATATGGATGAAGTGGTTGAGGAGGAATTTGTAGAGGGTGATGTTGGACCTCTGTTGATGCTTAGGCGCACATTTTTTAGCCCACGTGCCAACGATGACAATTGGTTACGTACCAATATCTTTCAGTCGACTTGCACTATTGGAGGCAAGGTCTATTCTTTCATTATTAACTCGGGTAGTTGTGAGAATGTGTTATCGGAAGTGGCAGTTACCAAGTTGGGTCTTGAAACTGAAGCTCACCCGAAGCCGTATAAACTGTCGTGGCTTAGTAAAGGTACGGATGTTACTATTTCTCGTTGAGTTTTGATTTCAGTTTCTATTGGGTCGTCTTATAGTGATGAGATATATTGTGATGTGGTGCCTATGGATGCGTGTCATTTGTTATTGGGCCGACCGTGGCAATTTGATCGTGAGGTCACACACGATGGTCGTGCAAATACATACTCGTTTCTTTTCAGGGGTCGTAAGATTGTGTTGTTACCCAGCAAGCCTCGAAGCATTCCACGGACAGATGCCTCCAAACCTGTTATGCTCTTATCTCGTGTGCCCTTTCAGTCTGCTATGGAGGAGTCTGGGATTGTTTTTGCTCTTATTGCTCAGCCCACGGGTTCGCAGTTTGGGACACCTTCCCTTGATGTCCAACATTTATTGTCTGAGTTTGCTGATGTTTTTCCCGAGTCCCTCCCGGATACATTGCCTCCTCTTCGGGATATTCAGCATCAAATTGATCTTGTGCCGGGTGCAGCCTTGCCAAATCGCCCACATTACCGTATGAGTACGAAGGAGCATGAGAAACTCCGTCGCCAGGTGGAGGAGTTGCTTGCAAAGGGTCAAGTTCGTGAAAGCCTCAGTCCATGTGCAGTGCCTGCCCTATTGACGCCTAAGAAGGACGGTACTTGGCGCATGTGTGTGGACAGTCGTGCCATTAATAAGATAACAGTGAGGTATCGTTTTCCTATTCCTCGGTTGGATGATTTGTTGGACCAGTTGGGTCGGGCCTCCATCTTTAGTAAACTGGATTTGAAGAGTGTCTATCACCATATTCGTATTCGAGTTGGAGATGACAGCATTTAAAACACGGGAGGGGTTGTTTGAGTGGCTGGTAATGCCATTTGGGTTGTCTAATGCCCCGAGTACCTTCATGCGTGTCATGAATCAGGCCCTACGTCCTTTCATTGGCAAATTCGTCGTCGTTTATTTCGATGACATTCTGATTTACAGTGCCAGCCCCGACTCTCACCTACAACATCTACGGGAGGTCTTGTTGGTTTTACGTCGGGATCAGTTTTATGCAGCCTCCGGCAAGTGCGCCTTTATGACTACTTCGGTACAGTTTTTGGGGTATGTTGTGTCTGATCAGGGCCTTTCAGCGGATCCGGGTAAAATTGAGGCCATTCGTCACTGGCCGGCCCCTACATCTATTACGGCGGTCAGGAGCTTTCATGGGCTAGCCTCTTTCTATCGACGGTTCATTCCACATTTCAGTAGTATTATGACACCAATAACAGATTGCATGAAGGGGACCAAGTTTGTGTGGACAGAGGATGCATCAACTGCCTTTGATGAGATCAAGCATAGACTGACGACAGCACCTATCCTTGTTCTTCCTGATTTCTCCCAGCCTTTTGAGTTACATTGTGATGCTTCGAAATCAGGAATTTGGGCGGTTTTGAGCCAAGCAGGCCGTCTGGTGGCCTTTTTCAGTGAGAAGTTGGCGGGTCCCAAACTCCGTTTCAGCACATATGATGTGGAGTTTTATGCCATAGTCCAGGCTGTTCGGCATTGGAGGCACTATCTCTTCCAGCGGGAGTTTGTTCTCTTTACTGATCACGATGCCTTGAAACATTTGGGGAGCCAAGATAAGATATCTCATCGCCATGCATCCTGGATTTCTTTCCTCCAGCAGTTCACATTCGTTATTAAACACAAAGCAGGGGTCTCTAACAGGGTGGAAGATGCTTTGAGTCATCGCCATAATCTGATATCGACTTTTCGGGTACATGTTCCGGGGTTTGAGTCTCTTATCGATTTGTATGTGGAGGATCCTTTCTTCTCCAAGGTTCTTCATCAGATCCAGCAGGGTGGTGGTTCTCCTTTCATTTTGGAGGATGGATTTATATTTCGGGGCCTCCAGTTGTGTATTCCTGATTGCAGCCTTCGTCCCAAAATCATCCAGGAATTGCACAACGAGGGTCATGTGGGTCGTGACCGGACTTTTCAGCTTGCAGCAGCTTCTTATTTTTGGCCTTCGATGCGCAAAGAGGTGGGCAGGTTTGTGACTCGTTGTCGTATCTGCCAGGTGTCGAAAGGGGCTGCATCTAATGCGGGTTTGTATATTCCCCTTCCCATTCCGATGCAGCCGTGGGTTGATGTGAGTATGGATTTTGTTCTTGGCCTGCCACGGACGCAACGGGGGAATGATTCAATCTTTGTGGTGGTTGATCAATTCTCCAAGATGGCTCATTTCATTCCTTGCAAGAAAACAGTTGATGCTGTTAATGTGGCACAGTTATACTTTCGTGAGGTGTACCGCCTCCATGGACTCCCTTCTTCCATTGTCTCTGATCGGGACACTCGTTTTGTTAGTCATTTCTGGCGTAGTTTGTGGCGCTCAGTGAACACGTCCCTTAATTTCAGTAGCGCTTACCATCCCTAAACTGATGGCCAAACAGAGGTGGTTAATCGTTCTTTGGGTAATTTGCTTCGCAGTTTGGTTGGTGATAATCCAAGATCTTGGGATTCGAAGGTTAGTCAGGCTGAATTTGCTCACAACCATGTTGTCAACCGTACTACCGGTTTAGCCCTTTTCAGATTATTTATGGTGTTGTGTGCCTCGTGGTCCGCTTGACTTGCTGCCTTTTCCTAGTAAGGTCCCTTCCCATGCTAGCGCAACGGATTTGGTGACACAGATTCAGCAGGTTCATCGTGACACTCATGCTCGGATTGTTGAGGCTACTTCTAAGTATAAGGCACATGCAGATCTGCGTCGTCGTCGGGTTGATTTTGGAATGGGTGATTTTGGGTGGGCTATTTTAACAAAGGACCGTTTTCCTGCTCGTGAGTATTCTAAATTGGCTGCTAAGAAGATTGGACCGGTTGAGATCGTGGAGAAAATCAACTCGAATGCATATAGGCTGCAATTACCAAGTCATGTTCGTACGTCGGATGTCTTTAATGTAAAGCACTTGATTCCCTTTGTTGAGGATTCGTCGTCCAGTGATGAGGCCGATTCAGATTCGAGGGCGAATCTCTTCTACCCGGGAGGGAATGATGTAGCACGAGTGGCGTTGCAATTTTTGAAGAAACGAGAGCATTCGAAGAATTTTTGAAGTTTTGGGAGCTGGAACCTGATTTTGGCGTGTGAGCACACTTTTTCGGGTGGAATCGATGCTACGAGTCAAACCCACTGCTTTGCCGTGACGTGCGACGCCTTTTGGCCAAATTCCATCGTTTGAGTGGTCAAAAACGCGTTTTATTACTTTTTGAGTGTTATTTTTGCAATTTTTAATTGTTTTGAGGTTTTTTTTGTAATTTCCTAATTCCGTACACTAGGGTTTGGTTTTATTCTCGTTTTCCAAACATTGTTGAGCAGTTTTTGCAGATTGAAATTATTATTGAAGAATTATTCTTCGTTTTATCAAGATTCGGGTATTCTGTGAATCAACGATTCTTATTGTTCTTTCTTTTGATCACGCACGCGCATCAATATATAAATATTTTAAAATAATATATAAATATTATATCGATTTTTTTGTTTTTTAGATGTAATGCTTATAAGAAATTGCCGCTGGGTTGCCGAATCACAACAACATTGATCCTACAAGCCAATCCACAATATTTCCTAAAATAGTAAATTGTCTTTGAAATTTGAAATATACTGCACACAACATTGATCCTACAAGCCTATCCACAATATTTCCTAAAATAGTAAATTGTCTTTGAAATTTGAAATATACTGCAACAATCTGAAGTGCATGCATTTGAATTGGAAAAGAAAACGCCTTTATATTTTTTTATTATTTTAAAATTTTCACTACCGACGTCTTACTATATTAATAATGTTAAATCTCATCAATACTTTTTTTCTAAATGCAATGAATATTATTCACAAAGTGATGTTTTTGCTCAAAACATGTATTTATATCAATATGTGTACATATATTTATATATTTGTGACCATCGAAACTTGAAAATAGGATATTAATATGTGCGTATATATATACTACGTGTGTATATATTTATAACATAAAATTATGTATTAAGAAATTAATATATAAAATTTAATTATTCATCTCTCTATCTACAAATTCAAACTTATTGTAAAATTATTTCATAATATCAAGTCTTAAAATCTACGTTCATAATCTCACACATCTTTGAGGATGCTGAAAGTAAATCCATCTATTTAATTTATTCGCTCGATATGTCTCCTCAGTTTATATTAGATAAGATGGAATTTTTTTGTCATATTACTTCAAATCCATTAAATTAATTTCATACATTCTACTCGTTTAATTTTATAATGTCTTTTTTAATATAATCGATCGACTCTGGGTTGAATTTTGTCGAGTGGGACTGGACAATTAGTAAGACAAGTTTAAATATAATTAATGTGCTTTTACATACTAACATATTTACTTAACAGTGTCAAAAATAGTGTATAATTTTAGTATATATTTTCGAAACTGATTTAACAAAAATATGTGAATTCTTTTTCTTAAAATTTTTAAAATTCGGTGTAGGCCGCACAAATGGGCTGGAAAGTGGTTACAATTTCTTTTAGGGCGCGGCTAAATGCACCCGGATTTTCTATGAGTACACCCACAAAACATTTTTTTAATTTTTCAGAACTTGTGAAATGTCCCATATACCTCTAGAGTAAAATTTATGAAAAAAACGAAGATGAGTACACCCACCCATTCTATTTCACATAATTATCTCCACCACCACCAAAACAAACACCATTCTTCAACAAAAAAAACTCCAAAATTGCAACAACAATAAATCCAAAACACCAACTGTTCGAAAAATTTTCCAAAATAAACATGTTCGAAAATTTTTCCAAAACAAACTCAATATGTTTGAAATTTTTTACAAAACAAACTCAATACGTTCGAAAAAAATTGCAAAACAACTCAAACTTGTCCGAAAAAAAAGATCGAACATCTTGTTCGAAATTTTTTCCAAAACAAACTCAAGTTGTTCGAAAATAATTCCCGAACTACTAAAAACCCTAATTTTTCTAAAATTTTCAAAACCCTAAAATTATCTGTAAAAATTGTAAAAAAAAAACCTACCTTCAGCGATGAACGTGCGCATCGAAGGGGAGGGGGAGGGGGAGGGGTTGTGGCCGCGAACGGCCCCGAAGGGGAGGGGGAGAGGATGCGGCCGCGAACGGGAGGGGGAAGAGGTTGCGGCCGCGAACGGCCGCGAAGGGGGGGGGGGAGAGTGCTGCGCAGTGGGTGGGCCTCCGCGACGAGGTGGGCGGCGTTGTCGCACGTGTTTGGTGGGGAGATGAGGACGGTGACGAGAGGAGGCGGCCGCGAACGGCCGCGAAGAGGGGGAGAGTGATGCTCAGTGGGCGGCGCTGCAGAAATGGAGGTCTAAAAATGGAGGTGGGTGTCTGAATGTGAGAAGAAGAGAGAGTGAATGAATTAGGGTTTTAATTCATATAGAGGGTAATTTTGGCATTTCCACGTGGGTGTCCTCGTACAAAATCATCGTGTGGGTGTCCTCATAGAATCTGTGTGTGCCTTTAGCCGCGCCCTTTCTTTTATTCTGAGGCCCAAATGCGTATTTCCTTCCCTTCCCTTAAGCTGAGATGGGCTGAAATAATGATGACCTATTTCATCTTTAGTTGCTAAGATTAAAAACTCAAATTTTCCTATTGGTCCATTTACTTTTTATTCTCGTTTCATTTTGTTATTTGCACTTAAGCTGCTCGTGAACTCGGATTGTTAAAGATTGAATTTGTCTCGTCTTTATAGATAAATGAGTCGAGCAAGTTAGATATTCAATTTGCTAATGAGTCAGCTTGAGTTTGACTCATTAGACTCTATATCTTAATTTTTTTATTTTAATTCTATTAGATTCGTTTTAGTCGTTTACGAATCAAAATGGGCTCATTCTTTCGTTCGTCAATGTAATCGAGCTCGAACTTCAAATAATCCGCATTCTATTCTCGACAAACTTCTTCGATTGTCACGACAAACTTCTTCGATTGTCTTCAACAAATATTGATAAGTATTTTACAAGTGTGTTAAAAAAAAAAAAAAACGAAGAATGTGAATAAAGTATACTATTAAACAAATAATATGCACTTAAGCGATACAAATTACAAGAAAATATTCACACGACTCACTTTCAAATTAGTTTCCTCCTACGCTTTTGGATCCCGTTGAACGGGACGTGCTCGTACTTTAAAATTCAACTTATTTCCCTACAATTACACAAAATACAGTTTAATTCTCATGTTCTACTTTTAGTGTTTCACTGGTATTCAATCCTTGATTTTAAACATGTATCATCACTAATATTATAGGATGTTGACTAATTTTTAATATGACATATATGGAAATAATAAAATGTGGAACACGAAAATTAGAACATGTGATCTCATTCACACGAAGCACATCCTTTTTTTGAAATCAAAATCAAATGCAAATGATCGAAAAATAGTTAATAAAAACACAAGCAATTATCACCCTAATTACAAACATCTTATTATTGATTTTGATTAGCGAGACCCATGCATCAATAATTTTTCCATTCAATCATTTTCACTTTTCTAACATCTTTATTACTCCTACCCATCTTCATTACCACTCCAAAACCAGCTAGACATAGCCCATATTTCTTTTGCTTTCAAGTGTATCCAAATAGGAACCAACACTGTACAATAATTTATTTACATCTGGCCCACATAAAATTTTATAATTTTATTTCTTTTCTTCTTTCATTTTGGTGTTATGCTACAAGAATGAACTAATTCTAAACCTTAAGAACAAACTTATACTCTGTATTATATACTGTACTATCACTACAAAAAAAAGCTTAATTTTGATACCGAAATTTTGAGACGGACACCTAATCCGTCTCTAATAGATACGGATTAGATACGAATTTGTTAAAAAATCGAGATTTGAAACCGAAAATAAAACCGTCTCTCATTATAAACAGATTAGATACGACTTTTAGTTTCAAGAGTTTTAGATACGAATTAGATACGCGGCTTTCAGTTTCGAGAGTTTTAGATACGGATTAGATATGTATACCACCGTCTCTAAGTCAATTTTTTCTCCCCGATATAAAACGAGACAAGGTAGTACACGAAATTTGTGATACAAAATCAAACCATCTCTAAAATAAAGAAACAAACCATTAAATTGTTCAAAAAATAAACTTAAAGACAAAGGAAAAGGCGACGACACAATTGGGTGACGGCACGACATGAGGAGGTATCCTGTGTACACGAGGATCCTCAATCGGAGGTCTGAGTGAACAACGACGCGCCCTTCCTCGTAAGTTACTAGTGATGCCACACGAGGAGTATTTGAAACCGAAACGGACACTGAGAGAGAGAGAGAGAGGGGATTCTTTTCTTGAGAGAGTGATTTTTTTTTTTTAGAGGTAATTTGGGAGATAGAAATCCTTATATATATATAGAATTGAGAATATGGAGGGGTGAATTGAGTTATATTAATTAATTTATTACTCTTTTATAATTAATAAATAGTAAAAATAAAAAAATCAATTAATATATCTTGTATGTATCGGATAAAATGTTAGAATAATACTATGTAGATATATTTTAGGATAACATAGATATTATAATAATATTATATTATCTTCAATTCCATATGACAATATATATATTAATTGATTCTCTAATGAAAATATTTCAAGAATTGTAATCATATATCAAGTTTTTAAATATCTTGACCATTAAGACTTATAAAGAAATTTGTATAGTACTCCCTCCGTTCTGTAAAATTTTGCTCAGACCAATTTTTGGGTTCACAAAATATATGTTTATTCTATTTAAATAATTAACTTTTGATTATTTTTTCTACTTTATTAACAAGATTGAGTATGTACCGACAATATTCTTTACTCGTTATCCCACATATATTTTTTATAATTAAAATATGATTTTTTAAAAAACACATATAAGAAGAAGTGAATAAAATTTTACAGGACGGAGTATTTTTTAAAAAGTTTTAGATTAAAAAAAAATTATATCATCCATTTAGAAAAAATATAAATACGTGAAGCATTGCTAATTGTAAAAGTCATTGTTTGGAAGTGATACAAGTTAGTCTAAAAGTTATTTCATTTAATTTTACTAAATTAGTCTAAAAGTTGTTTGGGAGTAATACAAGTTACTCTAAAAGTTGTTTGGAAGAGATATAATAAGTTATCTAATTTATAGAAATTGAATTCATTTAATTTTACAAAATTTTAAATTAACTTAAATTAAAAAGTGTCAAAATGAAGGGTGGTAGTGATACAAATTAAGTGAATGATTCATATATCAAAACTTCATTAAATTAAAATAGAGTGTTATATGGGTGAGACGATTACCGAGTTGGATCAACGAGCCCTAATTAAATTAAAATGGAGTGTTATATGGGTGAGACGATTACGGGGTTGTGGAGTTGGATCAACGAGCCTACCCAATGTGTGGAAATTAAGGATTTCAGGTGTTTTAGACCTACAGAAATTAAGGATTCCTTTTAGGCCTACTTGAAGGATTGTTCTATACATGGAATTGAGTTGACTTGGTCAATTTTTTATTTTATTTTTGTAAATTTCTTTTATTCGTCTTGTATAGAATAAATTCAATGTATTCTATACATTTTGGTCAATTTTTTTTAAATTATTTATTTTTTTGTAATTATTTTTTTGTTGGTAATTTTTTTCCGAAAACGTGCGTTGAAAAGTGTAAGTCAATATTACTAAAAGTGTAACACATTTTTTTATTAAAAAATGTAAGTCAGTATAATTGAAAAGTGCAACACAACTTTTAATGAAAAGTGTAAGTTATTATAACTAGAAAGTGCAAGTTAGTATAACTGAAAAGTGCAACACAATATTATTAAAAGTGCATCTCAGTATAACTGAAAAATGCAACACAATACTTTAATGAAAAGTGTAAGTTATTATAACTGAAAAGTGCATTTTTATATAACAAAAAAGTGCAATATAACATTACCAAAAAGTGTACGTCAATATAATTAAAAATATTATTTTAAAAAGTGTAAATGACAACAATTATATATCACTGAAAAGTGCATCTTCATATAACTAAAAAATGCAACATAACATTACTAAACAGTGTAAGTCACTAAAACTGAAAATATTGTTGAAAATGGTAAGTCACTACAACTGAAAAGTGCAACAAAGTACGACTAAAAAGTGTAGCATCACATTACTAAAAAGTGTAAGTCACTATAACTGAAAAAATTGTTTAAAATTGTAAGCCACTACAACTGAAAAGTACAACAAAATACGATTAAAAGGTGTAGTATAACATTACTAAAAAGTGTAAGTCACCACTATAACTTAAAAAGTCAGTATAACTTAAAATATTGTTGGAAATTGTAAGTCACGACAACTGAAAAGTGCAATCAAATATATCTAACAAAAAAGTGTTTGTCATTATAACTAAAATTATTATTGCAACACCATATAATCTAACAGTACAAAATAACATGTTAAAAAATTGTAAAATGCATGTTACACTTTTTCTTATTTCCAACGTGCACTTTTATAATAAAAAAAAAAATGTAAAAATTGTTAAACGTGAGAGTTGAACACCTGGCCTCAAGATAAAATAGACTATATCTAACCATTTGGGCAACAACACTTAACTTACATGTTTTCTTACATGTTTTTCGTGTATTTTATTTTTATTAGTAACCCTACCTATTTTAAAAAATGGACCCAATTCCTTACACCAAACGTGTTATTGAATTGTGCAGAAGTCCAACAATCCTACGTAAGTAATTTCATCCCTGTTTATTCAATCTATAATTATTATTGATAATAATATATTTTTGTGAATTAGGATGTATATTCAACAATTAACAAGAAGAACAAAATTTCAACATATTTTTTTCATATGGTTCCAAAAATATGTGAGTACCTATTCAATATGTGTTATTGGAATTATTATTAGTGTTAGTGTATATATATAAATAATTAATTTAAAGTTATTTTAAATTACCGGCGAGTTAAGGTCACACGACGTTGAGAATCGATATTTAAGGGATTTTAGCAAAAGGCCACTATTATTCAAATGTGATTGGTTTGATCACATCTCATTAGAAACAAAAATTCATTCGATTGGTTTGATCACACCTCATTAGAAACAAAAATCCATTCGAATTACAAGTTTGTGGATGTTCATCACCTAGAGGACCACGTAAACAATGAATGGATCGTTGTTTGCAAAGTAAATGCAAGATCCTCGGTGGAAGGCACTGCAAAGAAGTTTAAAAAAAAAATAGAGACGAAACTAAAGTGTTTGCGGGAGATTTCCATCATTTGGTAGATTTAACGGTTACAAATCGTGATTTGATCGGAATTGAAAACGATGATGATGAGAAGGATAACAAGGATGGAGATGAATATGATGAAGAAGAAGATGATGACGACAATGATGAAGGGAAATATGAAGATGAAGATTAAATGTAATTTAATTAATTTATTTGAATTTATAAACTTTTACAATTGAAATTATTCCATAACAATTTTTTTTATATATTTTTTAAAGTTACAAATTAATCAATTAATTATATATGTTAAAATATTATGCATAGTTCTTAGTATTTTACAATTTATGTTTTTGTCGGCCGTAGTAATTACAATTTTTAGAAATTAATAAAAAAAATTACATGCATTTACAAATTTAAAAGTTATAATTTAAATACATGTAAAAGAAATAAATTAATATCCTAGTGGCGGGTGCTCAATAATGGACACTTGCCCACCTGGGTTCAATTCCCACATAGACCCAAATAAATAATGGTCAATTTAATAGTTGGAGAGGGGTTTGGGGGCTGGGTCGGGATTGGGATTGGGATTGGATGTATATTAGGTTGTTCCTCGTTTAGATACGGGTTTAGAGACGAGAAAATGTCGTTTTTAATTAGGAACGAAACTATAAACGAATTTTGACCCGGATGTAAAACGGGTCGTTTATCGCTTAGATACGGATTTAGAGACGATAAAATGTCGTTGTTAAATAGAAACGACATTTGAAACGGATTTTAGAGACGATAAAATGTCGTTGTTAAATAGAAACGACATTTGAAACGGATTTTTGACCCGTATATAAAACGGGTTGTTCATCGTTTAGATACGAGAATATACAGTGAAAATGGTTCCAAAATCCTTTTCTATAACCTGTTTAGAGACAGTGTTTATGGGATTAGTTTAGAGACAGTGTTTATGGTATCTAATCCGTCTCTAAATCGCAGTTTTTTTGTAGTGTATTTTTACGCTTTCCTTTTTAATACGTTTCACAAATTACTTTAACACCCTTAAATGAATTTTTTTTATATACTTATTCTTTACAATATTCTCAAATTTATATAAATGTCATTACTTTTCCTTCACACATAAATAAAAGCCAACTCATTTCTTTATTTTATACATAAATATTTACAAAATTACTCCTCAAAACTCCACTCATTATTACACTTTTTTTTACATGTGTGTCCATTCACATATAAAAATAATCCTGAGATAGGGGGAGTATATTATTATTCTAAAATATATTTAAAAATATTTACTTATTAAAGTTAAATATAATGTTCATTTTTAAAATGTGTACATATTTATGTAAAAATTAGTACCTTCGTCCACTAAAAGTGTGTTCAGTTCTATTTTTAGACAATAAAGAATTCTATTTAAATAATTAAATTTTAAGTATCTTTTCTATTTTATTAACAAGATAGCGTATCTATCAATATTCTTCACCCGTTAGCCGTTATTCCACATTTTTTTTTATAATTAAAAAATATTTTTTTAAAACATGTATAAAAAAAAGTGATTACAGTTTTTGTGTAGAGGTAGTAAAAATTGTAGAAAGAGAAAATGAGAAAAGCGAAATTGATAAAAAAAAAAAAATTGTAGAAATGACAGTGAAAGAGAAAAAAAAAATGCAGAATTCTTATAAAATGAGAAAATGTAAAAATAAAAGAAATTTGAAACACTATATAAAACAGAATTTAGCAAGCTACACGAAATTTATACTGATATTGAACTCCATGATATTCCCTATGTCATGTCAAAATTGATATATATAGACAAGGTTTAAAACATATGTATATTTTATTGATATATTTGCAATATTTTCAGTATCAAAATTGAATATATAATATGAAATGGGCCTAGTTTTCTGATGTCTTTCCTGTACATGTGTTTGTCCAAATGGGATTTTCAGGTCAGGGAAAATGCAGAATTTGTCTAATGAACAAATCAAGTAGATTGTTGCAGAAATTGATGGAGAGGAGAGAGAATTGAATGTGTGCAAGAAGAAAATGGCAAAACAAAGAATGAGGCTAAGAGCTAAAGTGTAAAATAAACCTAAGTAAAAGACATTCTTCAGATTTAATGTTCTGTAACAAAATGGCAAAATAACCACAATAATGTATGTGCCCACAACATCAGACACACACACATATATATATATATTTAAGTTTTTAATTTCATTAATTTTAAATATGCATTACTTTTTTAACTAAACTTTTTTAAGGCCTTTTTGGGAACAAAATTCGACAAAAATCCATATCTAGGTACATGTGTGATCTTTGTTTTTAATGGCTGTGCATAGTTCAAACTCTGATGAAAACTTTGGTTCTTCCTATACATTGCCACGTGAATATTTACACTTATGCATGTTTTTTATTCTATAATCACTTCATTTATTGCTACTTAATTAATTACTATAATTACAACGTTAAATCCAACACGAAATTATAAAATTGCCCAAAAAATCTTTGTTGTGATATTTGGAAGAAGTAATCATGCGTTAATTGGATGCTTCTATGTTAACACTTGATCACACACTGGTTTTGATTCTTTTAAATTTTTGGATCAATGTATTTGGACTTATTTTGGGGATTTTTTTTTTACCTGTAGAGGTTGTGTTTTAAATTTGTAAATATAGGACAATCGTGTTTAAAATAGTTCAATTAGGCTCAACATTTACAAATTTACCAGGACTTACGAATGTAAGACATTATATTTTTAAAATTTATAAATATAGGACAATCATGAAACTAACTTCTAAGTTATGGGCTCAAATATTAATTTTTGCCGACTTACTCCGTATTTTAGTAGAAATTAGAAAATATGGTGGCTGTATTGAAAGTGATATCAACTATTAGTATTTAAAAAAAAAAACTGGTAGATATGTAAATTAATTACTTATTTAAGAATAATAAATACCCAACTACTCATTTTGGGGTGGCATAAAATTTTGTCGAGAAGCATCGTGGTCGTAATAAATTTCGGTATGGGCATATATATATATATATATATATATATATATATATATATATATATATATATATATATGTAATTCATCTGGCATGCAGTAACAGATTTTCACGATTCTGATATTTTTCTTTTTAAATAAAATTAAAATAAAACTCGAAACATTGGTGTTTTCAAGATTTTGATAAGGAGTAATTTTTTCACTCTCAATATTTTCGAAACATTTAAAATACTTGTATATAAAATTTCAAGTGCCCGTATTATTTGAGTCGCTTCGCTCCGTGTCATGCAGTGAATTGGGATGGATCTGGGTATTATTACTCCTGCCCTTTGATTCGGACCCTTGCTCCATTTTGAATACAAATGTTTTCTATATAACAAATATAATAGGGTTTTTTTTTTATTGAAGCTTAACTCTTTTTTAATTTGGTCACTCAATTTTAGTCCGTATAAAAATTTGTCACTCAAGTTTCACTACAAGAAAATTAAATTTTAATGATAAAAATCATGTCATTATAGCTTCTCTAACTAAAAACCTTTAATAACAGAATTTGGCTTTTAGTGACAGGTCTTGTCATTAATTCTCAATTTCCTGACACTAAAAACTTTTAGCTAGAGAAATAATAATGAAAGAGGTAATCGATGCTCAAGAGAGAGCAGATGGTGAGAGAGAGCAGACACCCTCCCTACTACCTGTTCCCTAGCCTTCCCCCAAAATCCACGAGAGCTTCCGAGAGCAAATACCCCAAATCCCAGAAAGGTAGTAGACATGGGGTTAAGAGAGTATCAAAGAAGAAAATCCAATCTACCAAAGGTAAATGATAACCAAATCCAACCAATCCGCATTAGCAGGACATCGGTCGAAGAGGGGAACACAGAGCGAATACACACCTTTTATATTACAAACTTTCCAACCAGTGGTCATCCAAAGATCTGATGGATATTTTAAGGAAATATGGTAAGGTAGTGGACACAATGATACCCAATAATAGAAATAGATACGGGTGGCGATTCGCCTACGCCCGATTCTCCGAGTGTCAAGACGTCGAGGCTTTGGAAAGATACTTGGATAGCATATGGATCGAAAGATATAAGTTAAGGGCTAATATAGCTAGATATGAGGAGCAAGTAAACAAGGAAATATATAGAGCTTTGAAGGTGCAAAAGATCCTCAAACCAGCCTGGGCAAAGAAAGATATCAGCTATGTGGAAGCCACGAGAAAAGAACGGTGTACTGAAAGGCTTAAGGAGACATCCAAGGAGGAGATTACACCGAACCACATGGATAAGAACCATAAGTTGGACGACAAAGAACTTACGGTCATATGCAAAAGGGTGGATAAGTAGGGCCCCCACTTCAAAATTTCTGAAAAAGAATATTCATGGGCTAACGACGCCATCATAGGGAATCCAAGAAAGCCTAACGAGTGGAACAACGCTGTTAAATCCCTGAGAACCCTTGGGCACAAAAATATTACAGTAAGCAGGCTGAATGGATACCTATGGGCCGTATTCTGAAGAAACGCAAAAGATATGGAAAAATTCATGGTAGAAGAAAAAGAGTGGCTGACAGATTGGCTAATGGAGTGGAGATCTTTGGAACTTTCAGATGGGATACCGGAAAGAGAAACCTGAGTACAAATAATATGGATACCCATTGCAATTAGAATAAATCTTTCTTCCAATGGGTACAAGCAGGGGATAGAATTATCAGTGAGGTGGACTGAAAGTTTAAATCTATCAACGGACAATCCTCATTCAAATTGGGGATTTAATCAATAGATATCATGATACAAGAGGAATTGCCTTCTGGTTTTGGATGGTCAGATACGAGCATTCCAACAGTTATCACAAGCGAGAGTGTCGAGGTATAATGTCGATAAAGAATGTCTAGGAGGAAGATGAATGGGAATCCGATGACCGGGAAATGGAAAAGGAGAAGACAAACGGTCAGGATGACGTGGAAGTTGAAAACCCAATGAACCTCATGGGCATTGGAACTAGCACATCTAGAGGGAAACAAAGAATTAATGATAGATGGGAATAAGAAAAATATGAAACAAAGCATTGAAAATACATGTCGGCCTCCAATCCCGAGTAACGGTTCACATGCCCCAAGTATCCTAATTCTGTCCAACCCAAAGGTGGACCCACATTTGGCGTTGGATAATAATAGAGACACGACATACGAAGACATCGAATCGGTTCGACATATGGGTCTATCAAGGGATTTGGTTCATTAGGTTAGGGTTTTGAGAAACTTGGTAAACAATGGTAGATTATATTGCTGAAGAGATTTTGATCGAAATCATGTTAGAACTCCCCGCTAAATCGTTAATCCGCGTGACGAGTGTGTGCAAAGCATGTCAATCTCTGATCGAAAGCCCCTCCTTTATATCCGTCCATCTCGCAAACACTGAAAACAAAGTTCTTGTTCGGGGTAACAATATTCACGACGTTGGGGAACACTGCATTTTATTCCCAAAAAAAGAACCCCTCAAGTCTTGTACGGTGATCGAATTCCCCTTCAAATCCCGAATTGGGTATTACCGAATAGTTGGATCTTGCAATGGCCTCCTGTGTTTGTGTAATGAATTAGCCGTGGATCCTTCTCCATCTGTCATTATATGAAATCCTTGTATTAGAAATCACGTGGTTTTATCCTGATCCCTCATCAATCGGAACGAAGCCCTCTAGGATGTGCTAAGATTTGGAGTTGCGAGCAATGTTTACAAGGTTGTGAGACTTGTTTTCTACAGAAAAGTATCAAAACCAAATGATTATCATGACTTTATTTCTTTGCCACAAGTTGAGGTTTTCACCCTCGGCAGCGGCACAAGGAGGTAGCGAAAGCTGAGTGGTGGAATTGATGTCGGGGTTTATCCTAATCCTGAATATTTCTGGTCCTTTAAGGGGTTTCTACATTAGATTGTGTATGATTTTAAGGATGGAAATGTCTATGGTAATTCGATTTTGACATTCCATGTTGGTGATGAGGTTTTCGATAAAATAGTGTTGCCAGAGGAGTTGAAGAGGGGAACCGTGGCGACTCTTGTCATAGTAGGGAAATCATTTGGAGCTATCGGCTACATTTGGGAGATGGACAATGTTCTAAAGTGCAACGTTTGGATGACGAAAGATTACGGTGTGAAAGAATCGTGAACTAAGCTATATAGGATTGGTTGTGATGGATTCCAAAGAGTAATTGGAATTTTGGAGGGTTGTGAACTTCTACTGGATGTTAATAATGGTTTGGTTACTTATAATTCAAAAACTAAGGGGATGGAAAAATTTAGCATATCTATTCTATTAATTTTTTATTACAATTACTATTCATCTTCTTCTTTGCGATTTCTTGAACCCAGGCACCATTGCAAGTATAAAAATACATTCCCCTCGAAATCTTGCTTGTTCTCAAGCAAACAAGAAAGTAAAATGATTGCCCATATCCTGAAAATCCTCCTAAGTAGCCTCCTCATCCGGAAGGTGAGCCCAACGAATTAACACCTCCATCGCCGGTGAATTACCCCAACGAACCAGACGGTGAGCCAAAACCTTCAAAGGAGTGAGAATCACTCGCCCATCAACATCAAACTCAGGTAAATTGATTGTAACCCTATCATTATGTCCAATCTTACGCTTTAAGAGAGAAACATGAAATGTAGGATGAATCTTAGTAGTTGCTGGCAATACCAGCGTATAAGCAACCAATCCCACCCACTTTAAGACTTGAAACGGTCCGACAAACTTAGGGCTCAACTTCCATAAGTGACTTTTTCGCAGAGAGAGTTGTCTATATGGCCTGAGTTTCAAATAGACCCATTCACCCACCCAAAACTCTCTATCAATTCTGTGTTTATTGACATTCGCACGCATGCGGTCTTGAGCTTGGTTTAGTAACTGTTTCAATTGATGAAGTGCTTGTTGTTTTGTAGTGATTAGATCTTCCACACCATGTACTGAGCTTTGTAGATAAGGGCCAAAATTCAACATCTTGGGAGCATATCCATACAAAGCCTCAAAATGAGTCACTTTGATAGTTGTGTGAAAGCTAGTGTTGTACCACAACTCAAAGCAATGGCAACCAACTAGTCCACTGCTTAGGGTTCTGCCCACACATACAACTTCAAATAGGCCTTCAAACACTGATTCACCCTCTTAGTTTGGCCATCTGTTTGAGGCTGATATGTTGTACTCATAAGTTGTTAGATACCCAAGGACTTGAGTAACTGTTGCCAAAACTGCACAGTGAAAACTGACCCTCTGTTAGACACAACGGTAGATGGTAAACCATATAGCTTGTAAATGGTGTCAACAAATATCAGAGCTAAGAGAACCACTGAAACAACCAGGCTAAGAGAAGAAGAAGAAGTTACAGAAATGGCGAGTGAAATTTGTCGAGAATTAGAGAAAGGGAAGAAAAGGGAAAAGAAATCAGATATTTCTCATTATCTCCAAAACTGCGGGTTACAAACTATGGCATGATATTTATAATACTTGGACTCCAAACTGAATAAAATATACTAAAACAAATAGAAACGTAATGAGTGAAAATACGACTTTATTCTACAGTCTCTAGGTCTTCTTCCCTATTTGTAACATTATTACCTTGCTTGTTCCCTTGATGAACCACATGTAAGTAGTTGGGTTTGACATAGTGATGTAATTCACGCCTCCTTTCACAATAGTTGGATTGTGTATCCTTAATGATTGCACAACCTATAAAACAACAAAACATTACAAAAAGCGTCTAAAACATTGCAAACATGAGGATGGAAATCAGTTACAAAACATTACAAAACTTGTAAAATGAGATTGTAAACCAAGACACACTCACATTTGCTCCATTAGGATTCTTTCTTTTATTACCTCCTGAGTTTCCAATTTCTTGTCTACCCTTTAAAATGAAAAGTAAATTAACAATGATATAATGATAATAAATCAATTCATATTTGAGTTAAATGATTATAAACAACTTATGGGTAATTCTTGGCTACCTTGAAAAGGGTTAGTTGATAAATCACTACAAAAAATATGTGTTCTAGAAGATGCATGTGAATTCCTTCTAACTAAACAAATAAATATAATAACAAAATTTAATCACATAAACAACTGAAATATTAAATTGGAATAAGAAAGGAAAATAGTAGATATACATACTGTTAATTCTTGTTTCTTTGAGTGATTATTGCTCAATGGTACTTCAATGCTTGCTAAAATATTTTCCACATTGAATAGTTGGAATTCTCCAAAGCGCAGTTCTTCAGGCTCCACATGAGGTTCAACATGCTTAATTATTTCTTCAACATTTGTTTTATTGTTTCTTTTAGGACAAGTTATTACATTGTGTTCTAACACACCACATTTACTACACTTCGAAGATCTCTGCTTTTATTTTTTTACCCTATGTGGATAAGTTGGTTGTGTGGGGGGAGGGTCGGTGGGGGTTCATTATGACCTATTTTCTCAAATTTTTAGTTAGTCGATCCTTTTTTCATACTTATGAGGCATATGTGGTGGCAAGCCACATTTTAGACACAAATTTAAACAAATGATCCCTATAATAGGATGTGAATATACTTCATTGAATGCCTCCAAACTGTAAAAAAAAGTGTACATAAGACTCCAACTGCCCATCCTTACAACAAATGGCTGAAATAACATGTTTTCAAATGGATCCTTGTTAAATCTCATCTTCTACAACTACATGATTTATGTGATATGTCCAAGTGTGTTGGTCAAATAGTCTCGTGATTTTGAAATGTCAATCATCTGATTTCATAGGAATGCATTCAGTTGCTTGGTTCATATTTTTGTGTAGTGCCAACTTGATTTTAGGGTAAATTTCATCATTCTATTTTTTCTGCAACATCTTTGTTCTCTTGCAGTCTTACCGTGATAATGTTTCTGATTATTTTAAGTATGGTGATGATTGGTTTGTCTCTTGCAGGAAGAATAAGTGAGGTGAAGCTCTCGCACATGTTATTAGTCAAGATATCACACTTGGGGAAATCATTGAAATATGCCCCAAACCATTGAGAATGACTTCTCTCTACAAGTCAATCATAGTCTTTTAATCTAAGTCCTTTATTACTTTCATTCTAACATTGAAGTTCTCAATTCTAGTTGCTCATGTTGCTGCCCACAATGATTTCTTAACTGCAAGCTCTAAGAAACCCTTTTTTTTCACATTGTTATGAACGTGTTAACACAAAATTTGTTATCTGTATCAGGGAATAGACTCTCTGATTACACTTTTCAATACTGCATAGGCAATCAAATATGAGGTACAATATGCTTATCTTTGTTGTTCTTCTACTTCACACACATTAGAGTTTGACTCTAATGCAGTTGAGAGTGATCTTCAACTCAACTAGTAGAAGGAGATGACACTTTTGAAGAACATATGTTAAATATTTTTAGATGATTTGAAGACCAAGAAGAGATTCATAATGGAATACTAAATTATTGTCAAATTCAAGTCTATTCCAAATGATGAATTCCCCACTCAATAAACGACTTCAACATATTCGAAGATATCACAAACATTTGTGGACATTTCTCAAAACATACGACATGACATCGTTCCACTAGAAGATCAAGTATTTAACACACCTATAAGAAAGAAGATAAGACGAACAAGATGGATTTTCATAAAAAAAAAAAATCATTAATGAGTTCATCAAGAATGGATAATATACAACAAAGGAAGATAAGTAAATGCTTAGATCAAGACTATATAAAGTATACCGTCTGAACGATGAGATAAATACTTGTAATAGTTTATAGATGAAACACAATTTTTAACTCTCATTTAAATTATGAAATGTTTCATCCTTTTGCCTAAGACAAGTCTTCTGGTTATAAGTTTGTTCTTTCTCTTATGCTTATTAACTTGTTTAACTACAATTGTTTTCTTATAGAAATTCAGTCAACTTGATATAAGATTTGGTATGAATAAAATAGGAGTTTGTTGTTATATCAATTTTAGTTTTGATAATTAAATCAAAACATATTAAAATGTATAGTTAACTTATAATATAAGTACTTTTGTCTATAAGTATCGAGTTTGGGGGAACTCAACTTGTGTAGTTTTCTACTTTAATTACTTTATATGTCATATCATTTTATTGTTAAAAAACATAACATACAACATCAGCCTTGCACCAATTTATAAGCTAGATGATAGTAGTAGCCTACAACGTAATTTTCTTTGGGGGGTGGGAGTAATGGCAAGAGAGAGGCATGGATCGACTGGAAAAAAATATGTAACATGAAACATCTAGGAGGGCTAGAGATAAGAGATATTAGGGTTTTCAATGAAACATTATTGGGGAAATGGGGCTGGAAATTCATAAATGAGAGGAATAGTCTGTGGGTGAGGGTGTTACAATCTAGATATGGGGTAGCTTGGGGAGATGGTTTCGGCCTCTTCCCAACAGGAAGGGAGGGTAGGGTGTCTCTATGGTGGATGGATGTGCTAAAGGTGATAGGTGAAAGTAATGGGAGTTGGTTCCATAGTAATTTGTCTAAGGTCCTAGGGGATGGAAAAAATTCTTTCTTTTGGGAGGAAAATTAGACGGGGGAAGGCACTCTAAAGAATAGATTTAAGATTATACCTAATTAGTATAGACAAGGGGAAAACTGTATGGGAAATGGGAGTTTGGGAAGGGAATACTTGGAGGTGGACTTGGAGATGGAGAAGGGAACTCTTTGACAGGGAACAAATATCTCTTAATGATCTCTTATCTGTGATGGATAGGTTCAAACTAAAAGCAGGAATTGAAGACTCATGGAAATGGAAAGCATCGAATACAGGGGAGTTCTCCACAAAAGAGACGTACTCAACTTTATTCAACCAAAATCAAGACACTCAACCAGAAGACAAGCTGATGCAAGGCTTCAAGACCATATGGAAGAATTTTTCACCACTGAAAGTCAAGGCTCACGCATGGAGGCTGTTATGGGGAAGACTACCGACTCGGTCCAACCTTAGAAGAAGAAACATCCTCAACCAGAATGACGATTTAAGGTGCGTACTTTGTGGCGACAATGAGGAAACCGAGAGGCACATCTTTCTGGAATGCCCCCAAGCATACCAAGTATGGATGGAATGTCTGTCGTGGCTCAAGACCCCGTTAGCACTCCCGTCAAATATCCTGGACAACTTCCTAGGCTTCGGGGGTATGCTAAAGTGTAGAAATGGGAAAAAGATTGCTACTTGTATATGGCTCTGTGTGGTATGGCTAATATGGAAATGGAGAAACGCAGTACTCTTCAAGAATGAAACCTTCTCGATCACAAAAGTCAAGGAGGACCTGAGAGCAAGAATATGGAGTTGGTTCACAATCAAATACCCCACCCGGAACAACCTATCCTTCAGGTCATGGGTATTAGACCCAATTAAGTGCATGAACTGAAAGTTGTGTACTGTAAGAGATTTACTTTCTTCTTCTGATAGATCCTGTACACTGATTTTCTCGGGTATCTCTTGTACCCATTAATAAAATATCTTTTACCGATAAAAAAAAAAGTTAGATGATAGTAGTTTTATGTTGCATGAAAAATCAATTTAGTGTTATAACTAAAAGAAGAGTTTCAATAGACGAGTATAATCTAAGGCACACATTTCCGAACTCAACTTGTTTTGATAGACATCTAATTGACCAACCGCGTTAATCAATTAGTATGGTGGTTATTAGTTTGAGTTGAACACTACGCACTCTCTCAACTTCTATCTGTAGTCTACAAGTTAGTTAATCAGTTGAACACGTAAAAGATTTTTGTAAAATTATGTCCTCACTTAATCCATTCGGACCTATACATATGTTGGAGTTAATTTGATATTAATGGGTTTTGACACCCTTGTATAATTAAAAAAATATATTGGATGAGCTAAACGTTAATTATTGGATAATTAAACGTGACGTAATCGATCTACTCGCGGAGTAGATGAACGTGGTATATTTAAAATCTCAAAAACGAGTTTTTGTGAGTGGAAAATTAATTATTTAAGTTGATGGATTACACAATTTATTCAATGATGAGTTTGAGAGTGGGAAGGTGAAAGATCACCTTGTCCTACATGGAAAGTTTACAAAAGTATGGAAGATTTTTTAAACATTGAAGTGTTAGTAGAGTTCAATTATGGTAAATAGGTACACACTCCCAAAAGCCACATGAGTGCGTGCGCCCCGCCGCCGTCCGCCCGACCGGCTCGGTTCTGGATTTTGCAATTGGTCTTTGGTGGTCTTTGTGGCCCACCTATGTTTTTGGAGAACCAAAAACTCTGAAATCCCATTTGCTACTAGGCCGACCCATTCGGTTATGGGTCAGGCCTTAAAATAATACTTCAGATTTTTCGGAATATTCTAGAAGCCAGAAGGTTCTAAAATTTTAAATTTGAATTTCAAACTCGGCCCAAGTTCAGTGAACCTAGACGTTCGTGCTCTGCAAGTTGTCTGACTATCTAACCCACAATTTTCTCAACCTTTGAATAAGAGTTTGCCTATAAATATTAGCACTCCTCCCTTAGAAACTTCAGAGCCTTTTGCCTACGAATTTCCTACCTCTCTTCAGATCATACGAAATCCTAGTTCAGTTCAGTAAAAACTCTCGTACGTTCATTGTTCTCGCATACAATGGTGCTATTGTATCTAAGCGATAAGACGTTACGCACTAACCTGTTAGCACTAGGTAGGACATAATCTGTACGTCTTGCGGATAAATGGTTTTCCTTAACTCGACTTTTTTTTTTTTTTTTTTGTATTCAAATTGCAGTTGTTTCTTCCCATGGCTGGATCTAACAACATATTCATAACAATAATTCAATTTCAAATTATTTTTAGGTCAATATATATATATAGATAAGACATAATAATATGAAATACAATATAATATTTTAACTAAAAAATCTATTAATATCAACCTCTTTAAAATGTGATAAATTCATAAATATGCTTCTAATATCATTTAGTTATTTTTCAATTGAAATCTTAATTTATGTAATATCTTTTAAAATATATTATGTATTATTTTTATAATAATATATTTTTATTTATAATGAGTCTGCACCGTTCTATCGCATTCATATAACAAGCAGGTTCAAATATCTAAGGTGGTGTTTGATTTGAAATTGTGGTGAATTGAATTGGGATTGTGGTAATCCATGAATAATAATTGTGTGTAAGTTGTGTTTGGTTAAGGATTGAGAAGTAAGAGTAGATGTAACTTTATGTCACATCAAAAGTGGTGTTATAATATTTTATTATTATTAGACTATTAGTAGTGAAAGAAAAGTAAGAGAGAGAAGAAAGTAGGAGAGAGAATGAGAGTGTGAAAGAAAAGTAAAAGAGAGAAGAAAGTAAGAGAGAGAATGAGTGATTGAAAAGAAAAATAGTGATTTGATTGTATAAAAATAGGTGTATTGATGTATTATAGATTTATAGGGGTGAATTAGTATTTGAATTTTTATTTGGATTGAAATGAATTGAGAGAGATTGGATTGGGATTGGGTCAATTCGCCGAATTTCCCAAAACAAACACCCCCAAGTGTCACGACCTATTTACATTTTTTTTTTATCGGTAAAATGAATTTTATTGATGCTGGGTATAAGAAATACCCAAAGGCTAATTTAGTGTACAAGTTTCATGAGAGAACAGTAGATGTAACCAAAAGACTACTAAGTGACTCGGATCATGCACTTGAGTGGGTCAGTCATCCAGGCCTTGAAGGATAAATTGGTATCGGTGGGGTATTTGATTGTGGTCCAACTCCAGAGTCTTGCCCTTAGTTCCTCCTTGACCTTTGTGATCGAGAAAGTTTCGTTGCGGAATAGGATTGCATTTCTCCATTTCCATATTAGCCATACCACACCTAGCCATATGCAGGTGGCGATCTTCTTCCCGTTTCTTCCACCAATAAGGCCTCCAAACCCTAGGAGATGGTCTAGTAGGTCTGGTGGTAGAGCTGATGGTATCTTGAGCCAATTCAGACATCCCATCCAGACTTCGTAGGTTTGGGGACATTCCAGGAATACGTGTTTCTCTGTCTCTTCACTCCCACCACATAGTACACATCTTAGGTCGTCGTTTTGGTTGAGGATGTTTCTTCTTTTAAGGTATCACGACCTATTTACATTGATATACTCTTTATAAGACTAACGAATAATATTAGTTTCTATCGTAAATATTTACTCTTGAAGATTATATATAAGAAAGTACTCTCCCCATTATTACATTAATATTGCTCACACAATTAAATATATTACTCCATATGTTTTATAAAGTTCAATTTCTTTTATTATTAGGGAAGTACATACGAGTACGATTGTAGAAATTCTCAATCTTCTTTTCGAAAGAGGAATCTGAATAAATGTAATAATACTTCTATTAATAAAATGGGCCATGTTGTTAAATAAACAATTTTCAGAAAATGGGTCATGTTGTTAAATAAATTATTTCAGAAAGTGGGTCTTACTTCAATACTTGAAGATAATATATTTTTTTTCAGTATGATGATAAATTTCTAACTATTCTCTTTGTGCCCGACCAATCAAGATAAATATGGTTGTATACTCTTTCCCGATTTAGAACTTAATTACTCCCTTCTCTTTATAATAAAATATTTTATCATTTTATTTTTTACCGAATTAAATAATATTTTAACTTTTTTTACATCATTTCTTTTAATTTTACCATTCTTTTAACTTTAGAAAATATTCTCAATTTCTAACATTTATCTTTATTAATTATCTAATAAGGATAGATTTATCAATACATACTCCACCATTTTATAAAATAAATAAAGCCCTTTCTTCCGAAAAAAAGTAAAGAGAAGGATCTTCTTCGGTGGATCCCTCTTGTTCCTGTTTAGTCCCCTTCATTTCGGAAGCTGTTTCTATTTCCCGAAGTAGATCAAGAGAAGGGACGATGCCCAGACAGATTTGACCCAATGCCAAAGAGATAACCCAAAAAATAAGCAGGTGTTATGGCTCGGTCCTTTTATGGCAGATATTGGGGCGCAGACTCCTTTCTTCTACATTTTTCGAGAACGAGAATTGATATATGACCTATTTGAAGCTGCTACCGGCATGCGCATGATGCATAATTTTTTTCGTATCGGAGGAGTCGCTGCGATTAACCTCTGGATTTGAAATCACTGCTTATATACCCGGTATTGGCCATAATTCACAAGAACATTCTTCAGTCTTAGTAAGAGGGGGAAGGGTTAAGGATTTACCCGGTGTAAGATATCACATTGTTCGAGGAACCCTAGAGTCGTCAAACGAAGAAATGTTGGAAGGTGCTAAATTAATAGGGACGGGAGCTGCTACAATCGCTTTAGCTGGAGCTGCAGTCAAAACATTTATTATAGAACATAGTTAGTTATATTTAATTTTCCTTTGGAAATGATTCAAATTGATATTTTATCGTATACGCATGATGACAAATAGTGTAATAATTTAATTTTAAATAAATGGTTGCGAGACCAATATGTACGTAGAGTAATCTCGACAATAATTCATCATTTTTTAAATGACAAATTTATATATACATTTAAATTGTACCAAATTGCATAGGAAACAAGCTGAAAAGGAGCAGAGAGAGGCAATTGGTATTTCAATGTAGTTCACAAGTTTCACTATTGAAGCATCTAAGTTAATTGGTACAATCTCATTTCTGTCAACATATATAAACCCCAAAAAATAATAAATTAATAATGGTACCTAAACTTAGTACATTCTTAAATAAATATAAAACTATATATTGCAACAATTAGTCGTTACACAACAAAAAACTCTCTTAGCACCGAAGCGAGATTCCCGGTCGCCCAACCTATGACGCTCGACCCCGTCTCATGTTCTTTTTCCAAATCTAGCTATGTCCCATCCATAATTTTAATTAAATAATATTATTATTATGCTATCATTTTTTTATGTAATGAAATAATTATATATTTACACTGAATAAATCTTGTTCCATAGTTTGCAAAACATACTAGAAATGTAAATCACGCTAAGAAAAGTGTGTGAGTCGAATTCCAGTCAAAAAAATATAAACCACAAATAATTTTTGAGATTGTCAACCAATTCATACAGAGATTTGTTCGGGCTTCAATTGGAGTTTTCGTCAGTGAACACTGAAATCGATTTTTTGAATTAGTCAATTTTTAGATTGAATACTTAAACTTAAAATAAAAATGATTATTGTGTTAACCTACCTATTAACCATGGAAACAATCACATAATTTAATGAAGAAGTCTTAGCATGACTTGATATTTTATTTGTTTTTATAACACTTCACTTTTTAAAAGTTTTGTTTTCACCCTAAAAGTATCACAGAAATTCATTACTCGGAGTTGTAACGTGAGATTGTTGTGCCGACGTGGCGACGTGTTAGAACACCGACTCGACTACGTCCTTACCTTGTTTAGTAATTAAAATTCAAAGCCAGGTTTTTAGGTAAATTATTTTCTTTTAGGTTGTCTTGGTCCACCCAATAATTGGACTTGTTGAGGAAAAAAATGGTCAAACCACCCTGGCATTTGACCTATCCTTCAATTAAGTAAATACTCTAATGATAAAATTAAACCACCCAATTTGTTATTATTATTTGACATTAGTGAAAGGTGAGAATAAGAATTTAGATAAAGACTTTCGGGTCCGTCTGGACGTAAAATCTCGCGTTTTGTTTTAGTTCGAAATTTAACATTTGAATTTTAACATTCACCCTTACAAATATCTATATATCTTATTATTATCATAATACAACATCATTCACTCTTACACAATTGATTTTACATAAAGTTACATTATATAATACAACATCAATCACTCAATCTTACACAATCGATTTGATATAAAGTTACATTTCATCCTACTTAAAATTCCAATACAAACCCACACACAATCACTATTTATCGAAATTTCCTCATCCTACATAATCCCAAAACAAATTTGTGAATTAGACGATTGAGAATGATCACAAATTAGTATGATTATACTTATTACTTCTAAAATGTTATAAACATCATATCTAAATTAGACCCCGTGTCTTAATTCTTACCATTAGACGGTCTCACACAAGACTTCCTGCTCTGCAATTTGTATGTGTGTGAGAGGGACAAATTTAAATGAATTTCCCATTACACGCCTACTTATTTTTCTTTAAGATGAATTTTGGTGTACCTTAGCTATATGTTTATGTCTTAGAAAAATCTTAAAAAATTCCTTATTATTTTATCAAGGAACTCTAAAAATCTACTACATCGTGTGGGGAATGGGTGTAATTCCACACCATATCTATTCATATACTCACAACATTCCTTATAATTTTATCAAGCCATTCTAATAACACACCCAAAATATAAATTATACCTCTCAGTTACTTAATAAATACTCGTTTTATAATAGATAATGTTTTTTTTTTGGGATAGAATTAAAAAATATATATATGTAAACAAGTTTGTCCTTAATTAATGGATAAAATGTTAGAATATCATTTATTGTAAAAGGAAGATAGTATTTATTTAGACTCTTAATTTTGCTTCAAATTATTTACCATTTTATTTATTTTCACCCCATTTTTCTCAATTTACCCCAAATATCTATTATACTACTCCCTCCGTCCTTTACTTAAAAATTCATAATTTTTGGGCACATATTTTAATGTATGAATTACTCGTATTTATTAGTATTATGAGAGATACTCTTTGACAGGGAACAAATGCTTCTTAACGATCTTATATCTGTGATGGACAGGTTTCAACTCAAAGAAGGAATCGAGGACTCGTGGAAATGGATCGCATAAAAAACAGGAAGTTTCTCCACAAAAGAAACGTACACGGCTTTGTTCAACCAGAGCCAAGAAATTCAATTGGACGACAGGCTAATCTCAGGTTTCAAAAGCATATGGAAGAACTACGCACCGTTAAAAGTCAAGGCTCATGCATGGAGGCTCCTATGGGATAGACTACCTACACGGTCCAATTTAAGAAGAAAAAACATCCTCAACCAGAGCGACAATCTAAGGTGCGTTCTGTGCGGAGAAAGTGAAGAAACGGAGAAACACACCTTCCTGGAATGCACCTACTCTTACCAAGTGTGGATGAAATGTCTAACTTGGCTTAAAACACCATCTGCACTTCCGTCAACAATACTTGATAGTTTTCTTGGGTTCGGAGGTCTCATCAAAGGAAGAAGCGGGAAGAAGATTGCTACATGTATATGGCTATGCGTGGTGTGGCTTATTTGGAAATGGAGAAACGCAGTCCTTTACGAGAACGAGACTTTCTCGATCACAAAGGTCATGGAGGAGCTCAAAGAAAGACTCTGAAGTTGGTTTACTATCAAATACCCCACTCAAAATACCTCATCCTTCAAGACCTGGGTGACAGATCCACTCAAGTGCATGGTTTGAGACTCGTGAATCACAAGAACCATTGTTTTTCTTTTCCTAATGTCATGACTGTACACTGATTTTTGCGGGTCTTGTACCCAATATTAATAAAAATCATTTTACCGATCAAAAAAAAAAAAAAAGAGTATTATGAGAGATAAATTGAGGTAAAAACTTTTCAACTTTATAAGTAGGTAGTAAAGTTGGTTTTTAGTGCAATAAAGTAATGACATTTAATTCAATATCGTAATGTTTTGAGAAAATAATTAAAATGTTGTATTATTATTTTAAGTATGAGTCATTAAGTAGGAACACTAAAAATGATCAAATTGAACATCAAGTACAGAACAGTGGGAGTATTTTTAATCTCATAAATTGTTGTATCCTAATTTTTCAACTCTTTCATAATTTTTAGCTTAATTTTTAATAAAAATAGTTAAAAATAAATTTATAAAAGAAAAAATGTATAGTGAATAAAAAATAAATTGAAAAATTGAATTGATTAAAAGAAAATAGTCATTTCAATTGTCAAAAATAACGAATTCCCATCTCGAACGACAAAGACTGCTAGTTTGATATACGTTCCATCAGCTGGTGCGGGCCCCTCTCTTTCTATCTCTCTCTAACGTGTATGTAAATCTAAAAGCCGTCAATTCACACTCAAATACTCATTCAGCAACCATTTTTGCTGTGTGCCATCTCCATCTGTTTTGTGTTTGTGTATGTCCAAGAGAAAAGAAAGAAAGAAAAAGAATATCTGAGTAACTTTTCAACAACCGGCAAAATCCTCAACAAAAAGGCAAAGGGGGGTTCTAAAGATAATCCAAACAACCCTTTATGTGGGTCACCGGCGATGTCATTCACCGGCGCCAAAAGTCCATTCTACCCTTCCTCTCTCGCGGCGCTCCTCATCATTTCCCTCCTCCTCCCCAACGTAGGGGCAATCCGGATATTTCCCCTTCGATCAATGGAAGAAGCTGCGCCAAGAAATCAAACTGAAATATTCAAAGAATATTTCAACAAAAGGCTCTCCGATCTCAATGCTACGGCCATAAACGGTACATATGCTGATTACAAAAGGAGAATTCCAAGCTGCCCAGATCCTCTTCACAATTAATACAGTAATTAGTATTACTAGTAGTAATTTATATATCAGTAATTAATTACTTAATTTTCAGCTTTCTTTTCTTTTCTATTGTTGGATTTCATTTCTCCAAAATACCCACGTTTTTCTCACCATTTCTTGCAATGTTACTACTCGAATCCAAGGGGTAAACCGTGGGTATTTTGGTCTCTCAACAACTTTTATTTGTTTCAGACATCATGCTGTATATTCTTCAAATTATTTCCCTTCGCACTTAATTAACTATACTTACCGTACCATGTTTTACATTTATGATAATTCATCATGTCTATAATAAATGATGTAATTTTGCTCACATTGTAAATTAGGTGACATTTTTGTAATTTTTCTTTAAAATCATTAAAATAGGGAAAAATAAATTCTGGGTTTTCAGTTTTGATGAGATTCTTGATTGTTAACAATTGATATACGCCTTTCTGAGAATTCAGAGACAGTATACATATTTGGTATTGCTTAAAGAAGGATGTGTAATTTGATATCAGAAGTAAAATTCTTAAAATTTGGAGTGTAGTTCATTTTTCCAGTAAGTGTAGATTCTGTGCACTTGTCATTTACTTGTTTGAATTGCTTTACAAACTAAAGCTGAGGAACCTTTTTAGTGTCAAAAACATATATGGCGATTGCCTTTTTTCTTATGTCTGCATTTTGACTTTTTAAGTGAAATTTGTTTTTATTTTGACCGAGATTCCTAGCTTGGATTGTATTTGTCACTGTCTTACTGCATGCTGTCAAACTCTTTTTGCTTGGAGGTGATTATTTGACTTTAGGACATGGAAATAGGCCCTATATTTACTTTTAGCTAGCTTAGCCCCTCACTAGCTATTACTATTAGACAATATTCTAGTAGGAGTTCAAAAATATGGTAAAGTCTAGTATGCACTCGAGTGCATGTTGTGCACCCTAGTCATGTTGCACTTTTCAATTTTACTGACTTACACTTTTTGGTAAATGGTGTTGCACTTTTCAATTATTACTAAAAATATTATTATACAATTTAATAATTGAAAGTGCAACACCGTTTACCAAAAAGTGCAACATGAATTAGGGTGCACAACATGCACTCGAATCCATAGCAGACCAACCCCAAAAATATTGGTAGGAGGAGTAGGACTTTACAGGGTCGATCAGGAATTTGGGTGTCTGAGTATGGACCATAGAATTTGGAAATCAAGATGCGTCAAATACGTTGTACTATATTAACCATCCATTTTTTTAGTCACATCGATAAGAATGTAGATAAAATAAGAGTATTATGGAGTCCGTCGTAAATAAAATGATTGTTTATAAATAAAATTGATGACAATTTGAGTAATTAAGTGATGGTTGAAATGTGATGATTTTCATAAAGCGAACGAGACTACATTTCGTAGATAGAGAGAGTATATACTTACATATACTAGCAAATTTCTTGTAAATGCAATTCATGAAATAGGTGTAATTTCTTACAATTTGTAATATCATACAACTTATTAAGTTATATCACTATATTTATAAAGTAATATCACAAAATTTATTGCATACAATTTAATGTGTTTGTACATGTAAAATGTTGTGGTATTATTTTATAATCGTAATGGTATTACAAATTAAAAAAAAAAATGAAAATTGCACTGTGCAATTTGTACGTGTAAGTGACTCATATATACTTGAAGCGGACATTGATATTTTTGAGCTAAACTTTTGTATGAAATGGTGTAATATTAAATGAGATATGATACAATTTTTTAAAAATAAAATGTATCACATTCACTTGCCCATTAAACTTTTCGTGGTATACTTCACAAAAGAAATGGTCAATATAACCACATTTCACCTAAAAAAAATGTTCTTTTAACCACATATTTATTTTTGCAGGTTCAAATAAATTTCATAAGTACTCCATATTCTTTGGTGTAAATAATTAAATATTCCCTTTAAAGAAATTGAGACTTGAAGTTGTGACCGCAGGGGTTATTGACAAAATTAAAAGTTAATTAATATGACTAAGCATTGATTTTCGAACCAAAAAAAAATCTAAGTTTGGCGTGTGTTGCGACTAGATTCCTTCATTATGCTTTTTTTTTTTGGCAATAATAATATTATGAATCCGGGAATTATTTTACTGTAGAGGCGGCTATTCCAGATTTGTTGGAAGATCAGACGTTCAATTAGAGTGCATCTTGCAAGGTGGTAAGTGGACAACATAATGCTTTAACATCTTAAAAGAGACCGATATCGATTTGTACTAGTTTGTAATTCGTTTCATCGTAAAATTGTCTTAGTTAAGTCTTTGTCGTTTTTTTAATATTACTGATATACTGTTTTTTTTGTTATTGGTTAAGTTACTCATTAAATCGTTATTTATTAAGTTACTCATTATGTTTTAAGATATAAAATATTTAGTATTTAATGGGTACTGAGATAAAGAGATAAATAAAATAGACAAAAAAAAAAAAAAAAGAATAGAGAAAAACACGTGAGAAAAAAGGTAAAGAAGTACAGATTAATGTTAACTAAAATGGAAATGAGTAATTTAATAAAATGATATTCAAAATGATAAAATTGTTAAATTAATGAAGTTTGTATGTTAATTTGGTACCTATTAAATATAACTTCCTCCGTTCAGATTAAGAGTCTCGTTTTACCATTTAAATTGTTTCGGTCTAAGTTACTTATTTTATTTTTGTCAATATTCTACTTTTTTTTTTTTCTATTTTTTTTAATATATATATATATATATATATATATATATATATATATATATATATATATATATATATATCTTTCTCTACTTTTTCTCTCTATTACATTTTTTGTAACTTTTTTTTTTTATATCTTTCTCTCCTTCAATATTTCATTATTTAATTAATACTATTAAAAATAAGGTTAAGTGTTCGTCAATTCTTAGATGGGTTACTTAATTTGTGGATTAATTAATTTTTATTACAAAAATATTTCTTAGTCGGTCAGCCGCTGCAATCCAACAAATCGAGGTAAAAACTCACTCTGATGTCTCAAAAAAAAATGACGACTTGCATGCAGTTCATGATTAGATAATGATGCATCACTAACTATTTTTTAATACCCAAATTCACATCATTAATGATTCGATCTTCACATTATTTTATAATTCTCGATTTATTAATTGAACTATTCTATGCACTGTAGATAACTAATTCATTATGATAATTTATGAATTTTAATAAATATTAATTAGTTATTAATAAGGTGATGATAATTAATTTAAGTAAATAAATGATGAATGAACAGTAAAGATAAAATATAAAATAGTATAAATAATAATAATTTTTTAAAAATAAAAATAATAAAATTGAACAATAAAAAAATTGAAAAAAGGAATAATAATTTTTTAAATTATTAATATTATTATTGTTGAATGTGAAAATTAATATTGTAAAAAAAAATTATGATATTTTTGTAAAATAATAATTAATTTTTTTTTATTTCTCATTACATATATAGAATACATAAAATCTTGAAATATGGAAGGAATGATATTTTTAACTTTTAGGAATGAACGTTCCATTTGAAATAATCAGTCCTAATAAAAAAATATATCAATCAATAAAATTGAAATGAATTAAGGAATGATCATTACTTGAATGTGTACCTTTAATGGGGTCGATGGGCTAAGTTAATTTTGACTCAACGGAGTTGGACTAGACTTGAGACTAGCTTATAAATGTGTTCCTGTCTCAGTTTTAAGTTCGAAATTTCTAAGACACAAACAATTTATAAGGGTTAGTTCATATAGAGATTCACTCTGACTTTAAACGAACCCTCCGTCAGTGAACGATGAAATTAGTGTCCGAATTAGTCGGTCCAAGTAACTGAGACCTCAAAACATTATCAATTGATGAAATGTTAAAAATAAATTTTCATTTTTTAAATAAAAAATAACAAGAAGTTAAAATTTTCACGATAATTGAGTATGCATTTGATCTATTTTCCTACGTGTCTCAAACGCATTTTTGTATGGAGTACATTAGATTGCTTTATTAAAGTTTTTATCACATGATTGTCTTATTTTATATTTGTCATTGTTTATTAATTTCTACAACATGTAATTAGCTATATCAATTAATATATGGGTCTTTATTTTTGGCCCCATATGATAAATAAGAGTAAATACAATTATAAGTAATATTTGAGTGCAATTGATTGCACCCATACAATTGAAATTGAGCTCTAATAAACTGAGTCGAGATAGGATCAAACATTAAATTGACATGACATAATTAAAAAATTAATGAGCAAGTAGTGAATTATGTATCTAAAATTAAAGAAGCAGAAGTATGTAAGAGTACGTAGACGTTGAGAGGATTGATCGATCATTTGATGATAAGACATTGGCTGGCTGGCTCCACACAACTTTATTCACTTGTTTGATCAGATTTACTATAAGATAATTATTTTTTCACTACCAGTAAACTTCATGTCCATGTGCCCGTAAAAAATAGATACAGCCAGCAGCGAATGAAAACAAGTTAAGAGGATGATGTCAGGGGCATTGTAGGTATTTCAACTATTTCCAAACTCACGGTGAAGTGAAATCTTCCAATATACTCTCAATATCCTTCACAGTTTTCTTTTCCGAATGTCCTACTGCAGTACTTTTCACACACTTAAAATGAAAATTATTTATAAACTTCATCTTTATAATATACACAATTTTACATAGAATGTAATTAAAACACATACACACAAGTCAACTCAATCATTTACTTTTTACATTAAAATTTATAAAATTACTCCTAAAAATTTTACTCATTATTATATTTTAAAAAAAAGTGTGTTTACTTTTTAAAGACATTTTTGGAACGGAGGGAGGAAGTATATTTTAAAATAAATTGAAAAAGATCTGACAAGTGTTGAAAGAGAAAACCCATAAATAATAGAGAGTTGATAAATGTAGGTTCAACGGAATTTCTCTTTATATAGTCAATTTTAATGCTCCTTTTACTATCCATGAAACTCAGAGAGAGAAGAGGAAGAAATCGAGGGCAGAAAAAGTCACGTAATGTGCGGCGGATCAAAGTTGAAAAGGCTGAATATGTGTTCAGGGAAGGCTTTGTTTGGTAGTGCTTGGATTGGAATCAAATTCACTCTGCCAAAGTCCACTCATTATTACCATTTGGCTCTCTTCCCCCTCTTTATTTATTACCTAAAACCAAACTTGCCTCGATAAATGAATATGCATGGGGAGGTAAATTAAGTTGTAGCTCAAACACAATTTTAAACACTATCAAATCTTTATCTTGAATAATTGAATGTGTTGAAATTTTTTATATTCAATAATTGAATTTGTTTTCAAACACGGAGGAGTTTGCCTAATAGTGTAAAACTTGTGACTTAAAAGTGTATTCGTCTCTAAGTTTCATGTTTGAAACTCTTAGGGTATGTTTGTTTTGTGATTATGTAGGATGGGGGAAATCCTAGATGGGGAAATCCTGAAGAATAGTAATTGTGTGTGTTTGTTTTGGGATTTTGAGTAGGATGAGATGTAACTTTATGTCAAATCAAATTGTGTAAGAGTGGTTGGATGAGATGTAATGGTAGGATGTATAGGTATTTTTAGGGATGAGTGTAGTTGGATGGGGAAATCCGGATGTGAAATCCCGAAGTAGAACAAGAACGTGGGACGTTACGTCCCACGTCCGGACGGGTGAGTCCCAAAACAAACATGCCCTTAAGGTGTAAACATTTTTTAAGAGACTAGTCGATTTGTACAGAGCTTTACTCTGGCTTTAAACAGGTCCCCAGCAAATGAACGATGAGATTGATCCCTCAAATTAGTCGGTTCCTAAATCGAATAACGAGGCATCAAAAAAATTGAAAAGTTGTTTTCATTAAATAATATTTCATCATTCCAACAAAAATAACTATCACTACAAGAAAAAAGGCTTATAGTCACACATCTTTTGTCACACTATAAAATAAATGTGGTAAAATGTATTAAGTAGTCAGATTAAGTTTTTTAGTGTGTTAATATGTATGTTATAAATACACTAAATATTAGGTGTGTGAATATATACTCAATTACCACACAATAATAATACAAATTGTCTATCGTCACATCTCTTCAAACCAATGACACTTGAACAACACTACAGTCTTTGCTGGATATCCCAGATATTCTACTTCAACGACTTCGTGCAACACCCCAAAGTACTCACTTGCATCTGCATTGTAATTCACACTGTTAATGCAAACACTATTGTTTGTTGTCGCTTTTCTTGATGCATACTCGGATGTACGAAATCTGTAGCCATTCACAATATAGCCGTTGTAAGTCTTTACACGACGTAGTGGTCCTTTGCTGAGATCCCTTAAGAATCGACTCTCAAATTCGTGTGACCGTCCCTATACAGTTCAAATAATTAACATTAATTATGAATCATATTTATTTACGTAAAACATAAGTAAATGGTACTCACATAACGTTGGAACCATCGAGCAAATTCACGTTGAAGACGAGCATCTATATCTGTATTTGAGATGTTTTGTTCTACTCGTTGTAGTTCTTGAGTATACATCATAATGCACAACATCCAACCACAATTAATATTTGTTAACCAATAAATTTAAAACACCTGCAAATATGTATAAAAGAAGGCGATAAAAATAAGGTAAACATATTTTTATTTAAAATTGTGGGTTACAACTCTCGTTGATCTCTTGATTCCACTCTCTAAACATAATTTGATACCGGGGTCTCAGCGACGTGTTCCGGATTTTGATTTGACCTACAATTTGGTAGTAGGGAGTTGATGGAGTCGTTTGTGACTTATTCCATCAGACTCGATTTGAGGAGTTGATGGAGTCGTTTGTGACTTATTCCATCTGACTTCTGTCCTTCTATTCTATTTTCACTCTCTTATTTATAAGAGAGGAACGACTTAGAGAGCAAGAAAAGATATTCGAAAATCCTAAAAATAAGGAAAGAGATAATCCTCAAGTTTTGGAGATATTATTTTATATTATTATCTCTAAAACTAGGATTTACAAAATATTTGACACTTTCAAATTTTAATAAAATTTCAGTGTCTACAAATGCCCCCTCGAGATCTGTTGTAGAGATCTATTTCGAATGCAACTTGATCTCGAAATCTTGATGTAGAACTCAAAAGGTGATTTAGCATGCCCCCAACGGTGATTTAGCATGCCCCCATGAAATTCTTGGAGAGTGTAGATGAAGAGCGAAAATCGTCCCACTGGGCGTGCCAATTTGTTAACCAATAAATTTAAAACACCTGCAAATATGTATAAAAGAAGGCGATAAAAATAAGGTAAACATATTTTTATTTAAAATTGTGGGTTACAACTCTCGTTGATCTCTTGATTCCACTCTCTAAACATAATTTGATACCGGGGTCTCAGCGACGTGTTCCGGATTTTGATTTGACCTACAATTTGGTAGTAGGGAGTTGATGGAGTCGTTTGTGACTTATTCCATCAGACTCGATTTGAGGAGTTGATGGAGTCGTTTGTGACTTATTCCATCTGACTTTTGTCCTTCTATTCTATTTTCACTCTATTATTTATAAGAGAGGAACGACTTAGAGAGCAAGAAAAGATATTCGAAAATCCTAAAAATAAGGAAAGAGATAATCCTCAAGTTTTGGAGATATTATTTTATATTATTATCTCCAAAACTAGGATTTACAAAATATTTGACACTTTCAAATTCTAATAAAATTTCAGTGTCTACAATATTAAATAACATAAATGAAGTAGTATTAATTTACTTAGATGATAAATATATGAAATACTTACTCAATGTAAGGCTGAACTTCATCACAATTCAATAACACATACGTTTGTGCTATTTCTACCTCTCTGTTCGTCTCAATCTCGTTAAGTAAATTTTCCTATAGGTCGACCCTTAGACTTGAATATAGACAACATTCCATCGACCTCTTCACCGATATTGTCCGTACCTCTACCACCGTAGTTACGTGGTTCACTTCTCAATCGAGTGTTGACATGGTCTTCAAAATAATAAGAACAAAACATGCCAACCTCTTCATTCAAATATGCATTAACAATCGATGCTTCCACATTTGCCTTTTGCATTAACAATCGATGCTTCCAGTATGACAAATCCTAAAAAATACCCCTTTTCTTCCAACCACCTGTGATTCCTTTGTTGGGCTGCATTTTCCTCTGTAGATTTTTTCAAACCCGTCCACTCAATCTCATGTAACAACCTTTGCCCTGTACGTTGAATACATAAAAAATAACACTAGAAGCAATAAAAAATATACTTATAATACTCATCAAATAATTGTATAAAATACCGTTTCGAAGGGGCGGTCGATTGTTTGTAACTGTTCTATTCTTCAAGAAGTTCTGCTTATTCCTTCGAAATGGATGATCTCGACGTAAGAACTTTCGGTGATTATCGAACCATGTAACTTTCCTACTCGACTGAAGACTGAAAGTTTCAGAATGCTCCATACAATACGGACATGCTTGCTTTCCGGCTGTTTTCCACCCAGACAACATACAATATGCAGGAAAGTCGCTAATGGTCCACAATACAACAACACGCATTGTGAAATTATGCTTTCTGAAAACATCGTACGTTTGGACACCCCTTTCCCATAAAAAAGATCAAGTCTTAAACATCCAGTTTTTCCACACAATTCAATTTTTTTTTTTTTTTTGGTCGGTAAAATAGACATTTTATTGAATTGGGTATAAGATATACCCTCACAAAAACATAGTACATCGATTTTGAGTTCTACAGCAAGTTAGAAAAACACTTGAATACTACATATGCTGGAAAGGATTAGACATCCAGTTTTTAAAATAAAGGGCATCCGCTTGAGGATATTTAATGCTTGCCCAACTCCATAACTTCAGTTTGAGTTCCACCATATACTTTGAAATTGAGAATACCTCGTTCTTGAAGATGATGGCGTTTCTCCATTTCCACAGTAGCCAGACCGCTCCGAGCCATATGCATATCGATATTTGTTTGCCTTTTTTTCCCCTGCGGAGATTGCTGAAGCTTAGCAGATTTTTTGTTGTTCCTTCTTGCAGAGCCGTCGGTGTCTGGGACCATTTCAAACAATTTGTCCAGATTGGATAAGTGTGTGAGCATTTGAAGAAGATATGCTCCTCCGTTTCTTCGGTATTTCCGCAGAAAACACATCGGGTATCGTCTCCTTGGTTGAGTACTCCTCGTCTTCGAAGGTTGGCTCTCGTGGGTAATCTTCCCCATACTAATCGCCATGCGTGTGCTTTCACTTTCAACGGGGCGAAATTCTATCCCAATCTTCATCACTAGGTAAACTTTTGTAATTTCTTTCCCGAAGTTTAACTCTCACAAACACATTCTTATACTTAATTGCAATCTCCAACATCAAATAAGTTGAATTCCAACGAGTTTTGCAATCAAGAGACAACTTCTTAGAACAATCAACATGCAATTGTTGTGCAGCTTCTTCAAATTTTTCTATCCTAGAAGGTGAACCGGTCCAAAAAATGACATTATCACGTATTTTTGTAATTGAGTCACTAATCTCTTCAAGACCATCTTTCACAATCAAATTTAAAATATGAGCACAACAACACATATGAAGTACCTTCCCATCTAGAAGTAAATGTCTCCTTGAAAGCTTGTTCGGCATAGTCCTAAGCATGGAATCATTGGTCGAGCAATTATCAACAGTGATTGTTGATATTTTTTATCAATGTTCCAATCCATGAATGACTCGACAAGAAGATCAGCCATGAACTCGGCTGTATGCGGAGCAGGGACATATACAAACCTATATTGAATAAAAAAAAAAGGTTAGAACTTAATAATATTTTAAGTAACTACATCAAAAAATATGGATATATAATTATAATATTTGATTACCTCAAAATGAAGCTCGTAAGAGTCCATGAATCATCAATGTAATGAGCTGTAATTGCCATATAACCTTTCTTAGCATTATTTGATGTCCACATATCGGTTGTGATTGCAACTCGACACTTAAGCTTGTCCAACAATTTGTAACATTGTGCTTTTTTAGCATGAAAAATCTTCAAAATGTCATTTTTCAGTGTATTTCTTGAGACCATAGTAAAGCAAGGTTGAAGCTTTGCAGAATATCTTTGAAACCCAATGTGCTCCACAATACGTAGAGGATAATCATGCAAAATTACCATTTTAGCAAGTTCCTCTCGACAATCCTCTTGGTTGAAAACATGTGCTGCAAGTTCTTGAACACTAATTCCATTTCCACCAGCTTTCTTGTTCATTGATAGTACACTTTGACGGATATCCGTTTTTCTAGGTCGCTTCTTGCAAGTATTGTTATAGTGCTTATGCAAACTAGTAGTCCCATGAGAAGGTGGAGCTTTGAGACGAGTGCTACAATAGTTACACAAAGCATGTTGAATTCCCTCGTGCGTTATCCTTGTAAAGTGATTCCATACACCTGATGTATGTTTCCTTTTCAAAGTAGATTGAGTAGCATTCTCATTAACATCATCATCCTCGGGACCTCCCCCAGAAGCCATCTCCTCCATTGGCACATTACTTTCTTGAGGAATTATATTTGATGGGATAGGATTATTTCTTTCTTCAGACTCCATCTATTTAAGAAAAATTGTTAGCTACAAAAAGAAATCCAACTATGAACTATACATATTTATTGAAATTAATTGAATCTAGCTAAAATATTAATGTACTAAATTACAAAATGTGCAGCAAACAAATTTACAAAATCTGCCAACAAAATTGGGAAAATCTGTAAAATATATTCAAAATCTACACAAAATAAATAAATAATAAGATTTTTTTTTAGAAATAAAGTAAATATGCAGCAATTTATTTAAAAGCATACAGATTACAGAACCTTGTAAATTCTATACAACTAGTCAACCACTCTGTAATTTACTAATTTTATACTATAAACATTAAAGTTTAAACTCAACAACAGCAATGGCGTACAACACTTAATTTTTATATACAAAACTCAATAACTACTTTTAGGAGAAGAATTAAAATTTAAAAACTAACCTTAACGTGAGGAGTGCGCGACTGGACATGGGACTGTGGGAGACTGGGAGTGCGATTTTGATTTTTGAATTTTTGAGAATTGAGTGTAAAGAAAAGAGGCGGAACGGAAGTGTGGAACTTGAACAGTTGAACACAGCGTATACAGGAGTAGTGGTTACCAAGTTACCCTAGAAATTATTTTGCGTATACAGGAGTAGTGTTTACCAAGTTACCCTAGAAATTATTTTTAATAATTAATATATATTTATTATATTAATATATTTTTTAATTTTTTTAATATATATATACGCGTCGGGTTCAGGTATATACAATCCCAGGACCCGTCCCATACCCGACGGATATTTGTTGACCGGGTATTTACCCGCCCCGGGACCCGTTTGACCGGGTATTTACCCGCCCCGTGCGGGCCGGTTTTATGCGGGTCCGGGTTTTTACCCGCCCCATTGCCAACCCTATATTTAATTGATTGTGCTTAAATACTTGGAACTCCTCGAAGTATTCCTCCCTTTTTGTTGGCGACACCTTCTTCCAAGAGGTCACATTCGCAGCAATCTTGCACTTAATAATCGATTCTGTGCAAATCTTCGACACCTCGTTACCCGACAATAATATGTGACATTATTAACAAACAAACACATTACAAATAAAAAAATAAATAAAAAATAATGTTATTAAATATTGTTAAACCTTAAAATTATTTAATTAATTACTTACTGTCCAGACTGAATCCACACGAGCTCTCTGGTCTCGATGGATGCAACGAGATGTTGACGAGCTGCCGACGACTGAGATGACGGCGGCGACTGCTGTGGAATGGGCGACGATAGACAACTACGTGGAACGGGCGGCGACGTCGTAGGAGCCGATATCAAATTAGGTTGAGGCCTAAGTGAGCCCCTCCTCGGTCGGCTACGTCGAGACCCTGAGGCCTCACGGGAACCAAAAGTAGCATTCGCATCTTGACTCATCGATTTTATTAAATAAAATTATAATTAATAATTAAATAAACAATATAAATTAATCAATAATTTCCTAATTTAAATTATAACAATTTACTAATGAAATCAATAATTTACAAAGTTAATTAATAATTACCTAATTTAAACAATATAATGATCGTCATATTCATAATTTAATCAATAATTACTATATTAATCAACAACACCCCTACTTATAACAATAATTACCTAGTTTAATCGATAGTTTACTAATTCAACCAAAAAATTCTTAATTTAATTAATTAATTAGTAATTTCTTAATTCAATTAACAATAACCTAATTTAATTAATGGACAATATAACCTAATTAATTTAATTAATCGACAATAACCTAATTTAATTATCAAACACATTCTAGGTAATTAATAAACTCAGCTAAAATTATAAGATAATACATTTTTTATAATTTCTATAGACCCCAAATAAAATATAAATTAATAATTCTTTATATACTACCTATTATATAAATGATTTATGAATGTTTCTTGAAAAATGACTTAACTGTCTTTTATTTTTTTGTTGAAATCAATTTCTCTTTGATTCTCGTCTCTAATTTTCCTTATCATTGTAAGAACTTTTGGTGTCGTTTTCTAATAACTCAACAAGAAATTATTCAACTTGATTGTTATTTTAATGGCCTCGGTCATTGTTATTTTCTTCACACCTATAAGATGAGAAGTCTTGTTGTGTGTATGATTTTTGTTTGTGTTAGCATATTTTGATATTGTATATTTATATTAAAAATATTTTTTAATGTTTATAAAGTGATATAATGAACACAAGAAGCATAATAATGTGAAAGATTGAATGATTCTTTTAATATATAATAAATAATTATAAGTTTGAAAGAGTGTTTGCTATAAATTAATAAAATATTAATTAATACATAAATTAATAATTATTAATTTATAGATAAATTAATAACTCTTTTAATTAATAAATTTGGTGGTCCCCATTTTATTAATTTATAGAGTTTCTACTGTATTTAACACTAACTAACAAGTACCAATTACATATTAATTAAATAAACAAACTATATAACAGTCTAACTAACAATAAAGAACTACACTATAACACGAACAATTAATTACAATTAACCAATAACATCATAATCCACGTAACATATATATAAACTAATTATATATATTCCTCAACTACGTACATGCAGTACATGCAATTTTATAATAATTAACATGCAATTTATAATAATACAATAACTTAATTAAAATTAATTAATAATTTATAAAATGTATCGTTTAAATTGAAGAAAACTGGAGTAGATGATCAGAGTGAATGCTCACAATGCCCGTAAAATAACTCGTCAGAACCTCTTCGTCTTCGAATTCACGAGAGGAAATTGATTTTTTTTCTTTCCTCAAACAATCTGCCTTCGGCAGTTTATATTAAAAAAAAATTCGTCGGTAGCACACGAATATTTATGGTACGCGTCTTTTGAGGGATTTACGAGGTGGTGTTATTAAACCGGGTCGGCTACCGACGAAAATTTCCGCCGGTGACCGAAATTTGAACTGCCGACGGAATATTCTGTCGGCAATCGGGCCGAAAACAGCACCGTTTCACCTCCAACCTAGATTCCGTCGGGATTTCCGTCGGAACCTTCTGACGGAAGTTGAAATCCGTCGGTAGTTTGCTGATTCCAAGATTCCGTCGGGAATCCGTCGGCATGACCGACATAATCTCTTCCGTCGGTAACTTTCCGTCGGGAAATCCTGTGTTTTTTGTAGTGTTTGTCGGTATATATTTTGGTGGTAATTATAAAATAAATAAATTATAATTTATAATATTGAAAAAAAAATACTTCAATTGTAAGTACTATTTAGTAATGATTAATGGTTGGGCTTATGCATGGATTATGAGACTCTTGTTAAATGATAGTAATCATTTAATGGCTATGGGGCAAATGACCCAAATCTCTATCTTTATATCTATATTTGTAAACATTTTAACTGTTACGTGTTGAAAAAAAAATACTTCAATTGTAAGTACTAATTAGTAATGATTAATGGTTGAGCTTATGCATGGATTATGAGACCCTTGTTAAATGGTAATAATCATTTAATGGCTATGGGGCAAATGACCCAAATCTCTATCTTTATATCTATATTTGTAAACATATTAACTGTCACGTGTTGCAAAATGTTTCGTCTATCTCAATCTCCGTTCTTCTCAAATCACTCCATTTCAAATTTCCTCATTTCTCATTTCTCATTCATTTTAATTTTATCTTTTAATCTTATCCTTCCATTTTAAGTTTTAATTTCAACACCATACATTCTTATTTTTTACCCCTATATAAACCTCAACACATTCTCATTTCAACCACTCAAATTTTAATATCTACACTTTTTCCTCTCATGTAATTCTACGATAATTTTTTTTCGTTCATCACTCATTTCTCTCGAGTTTACGAATATGAAATTGTCCATTCTCAGTAGTTTCGTATTTTTGATGTAATTGACTGAACAAAATTATATTCTTCTCAATCTTTTCACTAATTATTTTTTTACTTTTACATTCAAATTTTATGCAGTTACTGATTTCGTCGCCGCCACTTTCAAGTGATTGGAGTTTCTTCCAAAATTGTAATTCAACCTCCTTGGTGTCATGAATTAAGTCAACATACTGGAGATGGTTTTAAATTTCTCTTTTATTTATATGAAAGATAGAAAAAAATATATACTTTGTTTGTATAAGAATATAGAGCCCGACCACCAATGACACTTTTGTGTCCACCGCCTATGTGCATTACCACGTCATTAAATTCTTATTTATATTTAATTTAAAGTTAATCTAATATCAATATATATTTTTTTTATCCATATCAAAATTATTAAAAAAATCTTTTCTTATATTTAATTTAATATTATCCCTATCAAATCAAATCAAATTAAGCTATCTAACACCATAATCTTTTCTCAAATCTTTCCATGGCCATTAATTTTTTCTCAGAATATCATATCAATATTTTATTTTATCCCTATCAAAATTATAAATTTTTTTTTTTTACATTTAATTTAATATTATCTCTTTCAAACTAACGCCATTAATATTTTCCCAAATCTTTCTATGACCATTGATTTTTTCTCAGAACCTCTTCTCTTCAATTGCAGAAACTCTGCTTTAGAAGAAACATTTGAATTTTATAATGCATATGCCAAAGGAGGAGGCATTAGCATACGTATCAGGGGAAAATTAAGAAGGATAAGGATACATGTAATATTTGTTGGAAAATGTTTGTGTGCTCAAAGGAAGGAAAGAAAAATGAAAGTCATAGAAAGAAAAATGATGTGGCACCGACAAGGGAAATGAACCGGGGACTTACTTGATATGAGTGTCTAGCAAAAATGACAGTTAAGAGATCTAAAAAGGATAATATATGAGTTATTAGTTACTTTATTGAGCAACATAATCATGCCTTGACGACTCCTAGTAGAGTTCATCTATTAAGATCTCATCGCAAAATATCTATGGTTCAAAAAGATCTTTCTAAACAACTTTCAGAAGCTAATATACCTACATGTCAGCATGTACGGTTGTTAGAGATAGATGCTGGAGGTTCGTCACAAATTGGTTGTTTAGAAAGAGATATTAGGAATCATAAAAGAAGGGTTGAAAGTGAGTTTTTCAGGCTTGATGCTGAAACATTAGTTCAACATTTTGAGATGGAAAAAGAGAAAAATACCAACTTTTATTTTGCTTATGAAACAGATGATGTAGTGGTTTTTCTAAGATGTTTTTGGGCTGATGATGATTCAAGAAGATCATATGCATATTTTGGTGATACAATAGTCTTTGATACAACTTATAACACAAATAAGTATAGCATAGTGTTTGCCCTCTTCGTTGGAGTCAACCATGGATTGTTGAGTGATGAGAAGATAGATTCTTTTTGTCAACATAATTAAATAAATTTTCTCTTGTTTGTTTGTTAGTCAAGTTATAACCACTTCTTGATAACTACTCAAGAGTGGTATCAACATAATACGGCGAAAACCCTTCTTCTTCTTCTTCTTCTTCTTCTTTTCCCCTCTCTTTTCTTCTCCGATGATAGACCCGTCGCCGTCCACCACCTCCGTCTTTGATTCCACTCTCACCTTACATGCCATGACCCACCTTATCACCGTTAAACTCAAATCCACCAACTATCCTATGTGGTTCGCCCAAATTCATCCTTTGTTGGCCACCCAAAAGTTTCTTCCGTTCGTCGATGACACTTATCCGGAACCATCATCTACCATATCCAAAGAAGGACGTTCAGAACCCAATCCTGACTACGCTTCTTGGGCTGCTCGTGATCAGATTGTTCGTATATTTTTGGTTTCTACTCTTACGGAGGAAACTATGGCAGTTATTGTCGGCTGTCGTTCTTCGGCGGATATATGGGCAAATCTTGCCACCGCCTACAATCAACCATCCAAGGGTCGTGAAATACGAATCAAAGATGAACTTTAAACCATTAAGAAAGGTCATCGTACTGTTGCCGAGTACGGGATACTCTTCAAAAATCTATGGGATCAACTCTCCTCCATGGGTTATGTTCTTGATGACACGGATAAATCCCACTGGTTTCTTCGTGGTCTTGGTCCAGAATTTCATGGATTCTCCACGTCTCAAACCAATATCTCTCCCCTCCCAACCTTCTCGGATCTTCTTGCAATGGCTGAATCTCATGAGCTCTTTACACGATCGCTGCATAACTCCTCTACGTCTGCTCCTTCTGTTCCCTACTTCTTTGCTCAAACAACTCGCCCTCCTCGCCGTGGTCGTGGTATTCTTGGTCGATCCCCGTTCCCTGGTTGAAATCAAGGTCGCTTCGGTAATAGGGGCCGTGGTCGCTTCTCCCCAAGATGTCAAATTTGCAAATTTGATGGTGATTTTGCTGACTCATGTCCGCAACGTTATACTGCCCCTCCTGCTCACCAGTCCAACTGTGCTGAATCAACATTGTATTCTTCGATTACGCCTTCAAATGTCACGGACTGGTATCTCGACACTGGAGCCTCTGCCCATATGGTCTCCTAGCCTGCAGCTCTAGACTCTTCGTCTCTTTACACAGGTTCGGATCGTGTAGTGGTCAGCAGCGGTCACTCCTTGCCGATCACCCACACAGGCTCAAAACTTTTATCCTCTCTCCCTCTCTTAAATGTTCTTGTCGTCCATAATATTACTAAAAATCTATTATATGTTAGTTAACTTACCTCTGATCACCCTATCTCTGTTCTATTTACTAACTCTTCTTTTGAAATTCAGAATCGAGCTACATGGACCTTACTCGCCAAGGGGCGTCGTGAAAAAGGTCTTTATATTTTGGATAATCCTGCTCGCTCTTTTGTTTTTGCTATTCATACTAAAAGTAGAACTAGGGCCTCTTATGAACTTTCATTATCGACTTGGTCACACTCACTTTAGCAATGTTAAACTGCTCGCCCGTTTAGGGAACATTTCTGTCACTTCCATTCTCCCTAGTCCTGTATCTTGTACTCCTTGTCAAATTGCAAAAAGTTCTCGCCAACCATTTACTATAAATGAATCTCACGCTTCTACTTTGCTCGATCTTGTGCATTGTGATTTATGGGGTCCTTCCCCCACTACCTCTTGTGATGGCTATAAATATTAGGGTTAATTGCAAAAAAAATCACGACCTTTACTGTTTTTATCAATTACAACATATCTTTTTTTTCTTTGCAATTTGATACACCACCTTTTTAAGTTTTACAATTCAATACATCTGTCAATTTTTTGGCAACAATTAAAATTATGATTTGATTGTTAGAGTTGTCGAGGTGCCACATAAATGTTACGAATGATGAATAATTTATTTTTTTAATTTTTAAAACGTTTTTAATTAAAAAGAATACTAAAAAAGTAATTTTAAACTAAAAATAATACTTAAAAAAATTATTTTAAACTAAAAACGATACTAAAAAAAATTGTTTTAAAAAAAAACCATAAACCAATTTAATTATTAGTATCATTTCTTCAAAAATTCAATAGAATAAGATCGCGTCCTCCAAATCACAGTCCAAAAAAAATAATGTAAAATTTTATATATTATTTTTATTTAAAAAAGTTTTAAAAAAAAATATTGTACATTTTATTGATCAGTCATGACATTTACTTGAACATTTGTGTAGAACTTTAATTTGGATTCAGTGTATACACATGAATTGTGTTGTTGAAAAATAAACACATGCATCGAATTGCAAAACTTAAAAAGGTGGTGTATTGAATTGCAAAGAAAAAAAGGATATGTTGTAATTGATAAACACCGTAAAGGTCGTGATTTTTTTTACAATTAACCCTAAATATTACACTATATTTGTTGATGATTTCTCTCGTTTTGTTTGGTTTTATCCCCTAAAACAGAAATCAGATTTTTACTCTACTTTCGTTCACTTTAAACAACTAGTTGAAAATCAATTACGCACTACAATTAAACGCTTCCACTCGGATGGGGGCACTGAATTTACTAATAAAAACTTGCAAAATTTATTCTCTCAATATGGCATTCTTCACACTATGTCCTGTCCATATACTCCTGCTCAGAATGGCCGAGCAGAATGAAAACATCGACATATCACTGAAACTGGTTTATCTCTCTTATTTCACTCCTCAGTCCCTACCCAATATTGGGCCGAGGCTTTTGGTACCGCTGTCTATCTCATTAACCGTCTTCCTACTTCTGTGCTCAATAACAAATGCCCTTATGAACTTATGTTCTCCTCTCCTCCTCTCTTTGACAACATACACGTTTTTGGTTGTCAAGTTTTTCCCTATCTTCGTGACTATGCTGCTAACAAATTATCTCCTCGCACTATTCCTTGTGTTTTTCTTGGCTACGATTCTTGCCATCAAGGCTTCTGCTGTCTGGATCCTACCCCTGCTCTCATATATATTACTTAGCATGCTCAGTTTGATGAACAAAAATTCCGCTTCAAAACCTTCACTTCCTGCTCGCCTTCTCCATCCTCCCTTGACGTCTCCACTTACATGGATTCCCCTGTCTCGCTATGCTCTGTTTGCATTTCCGCAAATGATGCTCCCCCGCCCAATCCGCCTGCTCCGCACACAACTCCTCCTGCTCGCCCCCTTCTCTTTCCTCCTGCTCGCTCTCCTCCGCATCGCCAGGACTTGTCTCGTGCTATGCGCACTCGATCAAAAGATGGCATCTTCAAATCAAAACATCCCATCAATGCTTCCTTCCTCGCCACAAATGCTCTGCTCGCTTCTATTCATTCTACAAAAGAACCCATAGGCTTCAAATCCGCGTCCAAATTCCCTGAATGGACTGCGGCCATGGATGCCGAACTTCTCGCCCTTCACTCCAACAATACATGGACTTTGGTTCCTCGCCCATTAACCGACAATGTTATCGGCTCCGAATGGGTGTTTCAAACCAAGTACATGTTTGATGGATCCATTGATCGTCACAAAGCTCGCCTTGTCGCTCAAGGGTTTTCCCAACTTCCTGGATTTGATTATGATCATACCTTTAGTCCTGTTGTTAAAGCCTCCACTGTTTGCATCATCCTTTCCATTGCAGTTTTTCGACAATGGCTTCTTCGCCAATTGGATGTCAACAATGTTTTTCTCCATGGCCTTCTCGACAAACCTATATATATGGAACAGTCTCCTGGCTATGCTGACCCTGCTCGCCCGGATCACGTCTGTCGCCTTAACAAAGTGATCTATGGTCTTAAACAGGCACCAAAGGCCTGGTTTCTTCGCTTCAGTACTTTCCTTCTATCCTTAGGTTTCCTTGAAAGCAAATCTGACACTTCTCTTTTTCTATTTCAACAGGCGACCACAACTCTCTATCTTCTTGTATACGTAGATGATATCATCATAACAGGAAATGACGAGAACACAATTGCTCGCCTAATCACCCGCATCCAGAAAGAGTTTGCCATCAAAGACCTAGGTAAACTCACTTATTTTCTTGGCTTAGAAATTACTTACACCACTTTTGGTCTTTTTCTCAGTCAAACCAAATATGCTCGCGACATTCTTTCTCGTGCCGATATGCTCGACTCCAAACCCATCTCAACTTCTCTTGCCGCTACTGAACAACTTCAGGTGATTGGTACTCCTCACACGGACACCACTCAATACCGTTCCCTAGTAGGCGCCTTACAGTATCTGACAATCACTCGCCCGGATCTCTCCTTTGTTGTCAACACTGTTAGTCAGTTCCAGGCTTCTCCAACCATCGATCATTTTCAGGCCGTCAAACGCATCCTTCGATATGTCAAAGGTACTCTTCACTACGGCCTTGACTTTTCTCAAGGACCGAATCATCTGCTCGCCTAGTCAGATGTCGACTAAGCTCGGTGCTTGGATACTCGCAGGTCCACTTATGGTTACTCCATCTTCCTCGGCCCTAACCTCATCTCTAGGAGTGCTAAGAAGCAGCCTACCGTTTCCAGATCGAGTTGTGAGTCAGAATATAGAGCAATAACGTACACGACTTTAGAACTAATATGGGTTAATTCTCTGCTTCGCGAGCTCTGCTCCTCGCCTCCTAGTCCTCCTTGCCTATTGTGCGACAACAAAAGCGCCATCTTTCTAAGCCAGAACCCTGTTGCCCATAAAAGAGCAAAGCATATCGACATTGATTACCACTTCGTACGCGAGTTAGTTGCTGTTGGTCACTTATCCACTCAGTTCGTTCCATCTAACCAACAAATAGCCGACATCTTTACCAAAGCACTGCCTCGTCCGCTATTTGAATACTTCAGATCCAAGCTTAGAGTATGTCCCCATCCGTCTAACTTGAGGGGGAGTGTCAATATAATTAAATAGAATTTCTCTTGCTTGTTAGTTAGTCAAGTTATAACCACTTCTTGATAACTACTCAAGAGTGGTTTCTTATCTCTTATATATATATATGACCTTTTGGTTATTCTTCAAATCAATGAAACATTTCTAATCTCTCTCACACTTTTATGTGGTTATTTTTGAAGTTCTTAGAGTGCATGCCAACACAGACACTTCCACGTGTGATTATTACTGATCAGGAGGCAATAATATTACGAGCCATTTCAGTGGTGTTTCATAATACGATGCATCGATTTTGTTTATGGCGTATACTTAACAACTTTTATGAGAAATTGAACGCTCGTGGATTCAAGGACCACTATCACAAACTATTAAATATTATTAAGGAGTCGGAATCAGCTGATGAGTTTGAAAATCAATAGTGGGAGTTGATGAATTCTATTGAGCTAGAAAGGAATGAGTGGTTGAATAATATGTATGAAATTCGACATCGATGGGTGCCTGCATATTTTAGACACGTCTTTGCTGCTGGTATGTCTAGTAACCAGAGATTTGAAAGTAACATCAAACAAAACAGCGCGTTCATAACACAAAATGAGTTCTTAGATCTTTTTTCCCATGATAATACTTATTATTAATTTTTGTTATGGCAACGAGATTAATTTTTATTTTGTTTAATTTTTTATTTTTTGGAGAAAAGATTCTTGAAAAAAATTAATGGGATGGAAAGATTTGAGAAAAGATTAATGGTTAGTTAAAAAAATAAAGATACATTTTTTAGTTATAATAACATACATTTTTTCAAAAAAAAAAATCGAAATTTTTTTTTGAAAAAAAGTCAATGTTTGACCGTTGACCGGTCAACGGACAACATTTGACTAGTCAAAGTCTACTCAAGTACATGGTGTACTTGAGTACATACAAGACTTTGACTTATAATTTATGCAAATTTTATTGCATTTTAAATTATTATATGTAATGAAAATTGCATATATATATATATATAATAATAGTAATAATAATAATAATAATAATAATAATAATAATAATAATAATAATAAAATGTAGCATATGCAACATTTTGTGGAATAAATTGCATCTAAATTTATAATTTATAACACAACCCTGATTATGTTTTACATGAAATTGTTTGTAATTTTTCTCAGGATCTTTTCTTCCCAATTTTTTTTTTTTTAAATAAAATTAAAATTAATCTCATTGCCATTACAAAAATTAATGTTAAGTATTATCATGGGAAAAATATATATCTGAGAACTCATTTTGTGTTATTCGCGGTTTTGTATGATGTTGTCGAAACATGGGTAGATGCTCTCAAAAGTCGAGATTTTCGGGGTGAAACGAGACACTGTATCATTCCCGACATAGTATATTATTTTTGTAGTTATCATTTAAAATATTTTAGAAAGATTTGATGTATCATAGATTAAAAAATTCTTTGGTATATATAGACATATGGTTATCAATTTCATTCATCACAACTTAATTAAATGTTTTGATAATACATTCAATCAATTAACTAAATGTCGACAATGTGAAAGAAATATAAAAGTTCAGTTCTTAGGCCGTAAAAGGGAGTGGGTCTTAAATATAATTTTTTAAAAAAAAAATTTAGATATGGATAAAAATAAAATATTGATATTAGATTAAGTTTAAATTAAATATAAATAAAAATTTATTGACGTCAGTGTATACAGGGTGGGCACAACACTAGTGTGCTCGTGGTAATGATACATATGCCCACTGAACTCTATATCATATTTGTTAAACATGAGTCCATTAAAAGTTGGATTTGCAAATGGGCTGGAATTAGTTAGTTAAAAGTTGGATTTGCAAATGGGTTGGACTTAGTTAGTTTTTTAATAACGAAAAAATAATCTAACAGTAACAAATACGACTTGATGGATAAAATTTAGGGGTGCTATAGCCTCCACCTGATGGTGATCCAAAGTTTCGGTCCGTCTCTGAAGGTCCGCTTCTGAAGGAAGACCATCAATCGGGGGAAGTACGATTAACAAAGACGATGGTTATGCATGTTATTATCTTCGAGACGGAAGAGTTAATCAATGAAGCTGATTTCATCAACAGCCCATTAGGAATAAAAACTCAATTAATCAGTCATTTACGTTATTTGAACCTTCAGAATTAGTAGATCCACCGTGATTTTAATCCGCTCCCGAAGGAAGACCATCAATTGGGGGAGTACGATTAACAAAGACGATGGTTATGCATGTTATTATCTTCGAGACTGAAGAGTTAATCATTGAAGTTGATTTCATCAACAGCACATTAGGAATAAAAACTCAATTAATCAGTCATTTACGTTATTTGAACCTTCAGAATTACTAGATCCACCGTGATTTTACTTTGGAGATATATGAAATATTCGAAATATCTTCTCTCATTTTAAAAATTAAATATCAAACTCACCCACCCATAACACTATGAAAACTAATTGTCGGTGCACTCGAAATTGGCTTAAAGTACACAGGTCTTTTATAGTGGGTGCTGGTTAATACGAATATATAAGCTTTTCTTTTAAAAATTGGCTCTAGTTGTACAAATTTGAAAAACCATATTCAAACATCAGTTTGACAAATCATACATACCCATTAATTTGTTTTCATTCATTCAAACAATTTTTTTTTTCGTGCATCCTAACCTTTAAAAAAAATCATAACCTTTACCCATGGTCCCATGGATTCTTCTGAAGTACGGTGATGACGAACAACGACGAAGACACCAACCCATTAAAGAGGTGTCTTCAAAATCTTGATGGATAGATTTTTCAGAGAACAGGTGTACCAATTTTGTGTAATGATAGAGGAAGTGGAGGGAAAATTTTAAAAAGAGAAGAGTATTTTGGATCCTTAGTGTGATTGTACTAATCATACGAGGAGTGTACTAAGCGAGTAAGGACTTGTTTGCTTGCTGGGTTTAGGGGTGGATTAGATGTATTAACCAACTCAATCCCATGTTTGGTTTCATTTCTTCATAAAGCCATTGACCCTGTTTTAAATATGACCCGGGACTTGTAAACTACATTTCATAGGTTTATACAACCCATCATCCCCTTGGGTTGCCACAACCCATCTCACAACCCACGTTACAAAACCCTCTCTTTACACATATGCTCCTCTCATCCTTGCTAAACTGACTTCCACCGCTGTACTGCATTCGCCGGACTTCCATTGGTGTTTCGCATTGTCTTGCACGTAGCATCGACATCGTTTCTTAATTTCGCTGCCTTCAAACTTCTATCTGAAAATTACTATTTTTTTTATTCGATCTACAATCATTTTTAAATATTCTTAATTGTCCCAAATCATGTATTTGATTTCGGTAATTTCGAAATTTCTATTATCAAATCGATAATTTTTAGATTTCGAATTTGATCATTTCATTTCCAAATTTAGTTTTTTGATTCAAATTTCAGTATCAAATACTACTTGATGGATAAAATTTAGGGGGTGCTATGGTCTCCACCCCAAAGTTTGAGTCCGCCCCTGAAGGAAGTACATCTTCAGCTGTCAAAATGGGTTGAGCCCATTGGGCCGGTCCGCCCCCGCATATTAATATAATCGTTTGGACTAAGTATTTAAAAACCCGTTTAGAAACGGGACCGTACGGTCTAGACCGTATGGGTCGCGAGTTTTAATAGGTTGGAGCGCGGATGGGACGGGTTGGCCCGTGGGCTTTTTTATTTTTTATATGTGTACATCAAGAATAAAAAGGAGGAAGGGCTAAAACCCTAAACTGAAAAAATTAATCACGCCCACAACCATCGCACAACTGCTACTGGCCTACTACATATTTTCTTTCAATCACTTTCATCGCCTCGTACAATTAATTCTTTATACCTCATTTCTTCTTTTACACTTTTTTTATTCTTTTTTTTTATTTAAAAAAAAAGATAGGTGGCATGCATGGTCATGCGTAAACGCACGCATTAGTTATTAATTTAATTTCAGTTAGGAATTGATTGGATATATGTTTATATATATTTCTGTTTTTGAATTGTCATCTTATTTATTAGTAATTTCATTTATTACACATTGTATATACGTTTTCATGAGAATTTATTTAGCCTTTATTCATATTAATTCCAGATGTTAAGATAAACAAAGTCATGGATGATAATAACTTAGACAATTCTCCTAATAATTTAGGAGAAAATTTGAAGTCTGGGTTAAAGTTGAGACAATTTTCTGATATTTGGAATTATTTTACAAAAAAAGGAATTGGAAAAGATTGTGTTTCTAAATGCAAAGGCTGCAAAAATAAAATAAAATTGTGAGAATAGGTATGAGCTCACAGTTATTGAGGTGATTGGAAAGATCCAATATATACAGTCAATGTACAAGAGATTTATAAGGAAATAATAACAAACAAATAAAAGGAAATATTTACAAAATATGGTAAATAATAATTTAAATATTTATTTCCTAACAAAGTGACAATCAATATCAATGTGTTTTGCTCGCTTATGCGCAACATGATTCTGAGAGAGAAAGAGAGCACTCTTGTTGTCATAGAGAAGAAGAGGACGAGAGAAGAAGAGGACGACCAGAGGGCAAGGCACCCAATTCGCGAAGAAGCTGGGTGACCCAAAATGATCTCCTGAGCAGTGTAGGCCATGGCACGATATTCGAATTCACAGCTGGATCGAGAGACGGTAGGCTGCTTTTTAGCACTCCTAGAAACCAAATTACCACCCAAGAAGATGGAATACCCATACGTAGAGCGGCGTGTCTCAACGCACCTAGCCCAATCAGCATTCGAGTAGCCGACAATGGAGGGATCGGAACCACGAGTGAAGGTGAGACCGAAATTGATGGTACCTTGAACATAGCGAAGAATACGCTTGACGGCGGCAAAGTGATCCACCGTGGGAGAGTGAAGAAACTGACTGACATGGTTGACAGCATAGGAAAGATCCGGACGAGTGATGCATGGTGAGATACTGCAGGGCGCCGACCAGGGACCGATACAAGGTGGGGTCATGGAAGGGCACACCTGTGCTGATAAGCGAGGAACCAACGACTAGAGGGGTAGAGACTGGTTTGAATTCCAGGAGGTCGGCCCATAGCGAGGATGTCATGGGCGTACTTGGCCTGACCAAGAAACAAAGTGTTCGAGGAACGAGACACCTCAAGGCCGAGGAAGTAATTGAGCTCGCCCAAATCTTTGACCCGAAACTCTACATGAACGCGAGCAATGAAACGCTTAAGGAAGGCAGGGTTATTGCTCGTCACAATGATGTCATCGACATAGAGAAGAAGATATAGAGTGACCCCCTTGCGAGTGAAGTAGAAGAGGGAGGTATCAGCTCGGCTGCATTGAAAACCAAGAGAGGCGAGGAAGGAACTGAACCAAACAAACCACGCCCGAGGAGCCTGACGAAGCCCGTAGAGAGCCTTCTTGAGTCGACAAACATGATTCGAAAAACGAGGATCAATAAAACCTGGAGGTTGAGATATGAAAACGGGTTTGGTCAGAACACCGTGCAAGAAGGCATTGTTGACATCCAACTGATGTAGAGGCCAGCCATTTCGAACAGCGAGAGAGAGCACAATGCGAACCGTGGCGGCCTTGACGACCGGGCTGAAGGTGTGGGAAAAATCAAAACCAGGAATCTGAGAGAAACCCTGGGCGACCAAGCGAGCCTTGTAGAGATCAACCGAACCATCACTGTTAAACTTTGTCCGAAAAACCCATTTGGAACCAACAATGTTCGTGCTCGGCGGCCGAGGAACCAGATCCCAAGTTTGGTTCGCGTGGAGAGCATCAAAGAACGCATATCCGCCGTCCAATGAGGAAGCTTCAAAGCCGGACTTGAACCCCTTTGGTTCATCGGAGACAGCGAGAGCAGATAACAAGCCTGTGGTCGCAATGTCAGCCACATAACGAGGCTTGAAGATGCCAGACCGAGCCCGAGTAACCATCAGATAGGTGGATCGGGGAGCGGAGGGCAGGTCGGCAAGCTGGTGCTTGGCCGAAGGAGAGGTGGGACGAGCAGGAGGACGCTCGATAAGCGGGACCTCGAGTGGGCGAGGAGGCATATGTCGAGGAACCAGATCTGAAATAGCCTCGGAGGAGTGCGGGCAGAGCGAGCAAGGCTCGGTGCGAGCAGGAGTAGGACGAGCAACAGGTTTAGGGTAAGAAACGGGCCCGAGAGCAGGAGATTCCGGAACCAGAAACGAGCTGTAATCAAGAGACCGAGAATCAGCTGAAGAGCCCTTATCGGAGAAAGAGAACTATGACTTATCAAACTGAGCATGTCGAGTAGTGTAGAAGCGGGAAGCGACCGGATCGTAACACCGAAACCCTTTATGAGAAGAACTGTAACCCAAGAAGATGCAAGGGACACTGTGAGGAGCCAACTTGTGAGGAGAGTAATCCCGAAGGTACGGAAAGACACGACAACCAAAGGTTTAGAAATTTCCATAAATAGGAGGCGTATGAAAGAGCAATTCATACAGAGACTTATCATCAAGTACATGAATAGGCAAAAGGTTTATAATATAAGCCGCAGTGGCAAATGCATCAACCCAAAAATGAGAGGGAACACTGGAATGAAGCATGAGAGACAATCCAGTATCAATGATATGTCTATGCTTACGCTCCGCACGACCATTCTACTGAGGAGTGTAGGGACATGACAATCTATGGTGAATACCTTTGGCGGAAAATAAATCCTGAAATCTGTTGTTAACAAACTCCGTACGACCATCACTCTGAAATGCTTTGATGGAGACAGAGAACTGATTACACACAAAGGTATGGAAGCCGACCAGAACACCAAAAAAATCAGATTTAACACGTAAAGGGTACAACCACGTGAAGCAAGAAAAGTCATCAATAAAGATAACATAATAACGATAACCATCATTAGAACACACCGGGGCAGGCCCCCATAAATTACAATGAATAAGATCCAAAACACGGGATGCTCGCTTTTTATTCAAAGTAAAACACAAATGTTTGCTCTTTGCCAACTGACAAGGAGTACAAAGAGAAGGTTTAGGCAAAATAGAAGTAACATCCAAGTGAACCAAGCGTTTCAAAAAATTAACAACTGAAATAGAAGTATGTCCTAATCTATGGTACCAGATCTCAAACGAAGCTCGCCGAGTAGCAGTGTGCAATGCGGCGACCAGGGCTGGGCGACCATGCTCCAGAATGTAAAGACAGCGACTACGCATGTCGCGAACCAGAGGTTCCTTGGTTACTCGGTTCTGAACCACAAACGAGCGATCAGAGAAAACAACGTCGATAGGATAATCTGAAGTCAGTTTGCTTATGGATAATAAATCTTTAGTGAGATGGGGAACAACCAGAACATCCAAATAGCGAAATTTATCATGAGCACGATAAGAAACAGTGTGAGTAATGGGGATAGAAGTACCGTTCGCGACAATAACATGATCATTACCATTATAAGGGGTGAGATCATCCATAACAGTGGAATCCGGAGTCATGTGGGCAGAAGCACCGGTGTCGAGAAACCAATCAGAACCAGGGGAAGGAGAAACCGAGCACTGAGACTCGAAGGCCTGAGCAAGGTTGACAGAGGGCTGAGACGAGCGAGCATACCTCTCGGGACAACGACCAGCATAGTGACTCGATTGGCGACAAATCTGGCATGTAGGAGTAAAGGACCGTTCGCCTCGAGCGCCTTGCTGGGCAGAGGAAGGGCAACCACCGGTGGTAGTAGGTGGGCGACCACCGTGACCAGTGGGGCCAGCATGAGAGAAAGATCGGGACTGCGAGGAGCCAGAGCGCCGATCAGAGGCAAAGGCAGGAACATGAGCAGTTGGGACGTCCATAGAACGCTGCATAAGGTCAAAACCGATAGCCTGATGAACCAGATCGCGAAAAGGAGGCATCGGGGTCATAGACATGCGGGTGTCAGAGAAACTGAGGCCGAGACCGTTCAAGAACCAATGACTTTTATCAATGGCATCAACAGTACGACCAATAGAAGCCAACTTGTCACAAAGAAGTCGAAACTTCTTGCTATATTCATCAACCGAGGAGGTGCCACGACGGAGGTTGAACAATTCACCACGTAACTGGTTGAGGCGAGAGGCAGATGAGTGGCTGAAGGCCTCCTCGATGGTTGTCCAGACAAATCGAGATGAGGTGAGGCCGATGACTTCGGTCATGGTGTCTTCAGAGAGAGAAGAGAGAATAAGGCTCAGAATCTTCTGATCCAACGCAAACCAGGCAGTATAATCCGGGTTTGGGACATCCTTTCCATCAGACTTAACGGTTTTGGGCAACGCCAGGCAAGAATCGTCAACATGGAAGAATAGATTGTGGCTGGTGAGAACAGGAACGTTCTGATTACGCCAAATAAGATAGTTTGACGCATAAAGCTTCACGGTAAGCATGTGCACAAGAGTGTTGAGAGGAAGAGAAGAGGAGGAGGAGTCCGCCATGGCGCCAGAATTGGAAGAATGGGCGACGGTGGTGAAAGGAGAGGGAGAGAAAAATATAGCGTGAGGCTATGAGTAACGACTAGGGTTTAGGTGAGTTTGACTGATACCATGTGAGAATATGTATGAGATCACTGTTAATGAGCTGATTGGAAAGATCCAATATATATAGTCAATGTACAAGAGATTTACAAGGAAATAATAACAAACAAATTAAAGTAAATATTTATAAGATATGGTAAATAATAATTTAAATATTTATTTCCTATTAAATATAAAGGTGGGGGGAGATTTTATGGGACTTCTACGTTGAAGCGTCACATGGAAGTATGTACACATATAAAATTTCATGACGTTGGACAAATGTTTGTTGATGCCGATGGAAAATTGAAAAATAAAAAGATGAATCCCAGGGTTGCTCGTGAATTATTAGCTGCTGCAGTCATTAAGCATGATATGCCATTTTACTTTGTTGAATATGACGAGTTTATAGTCTTTTTAGAGTATGTGACTCCTAATCTTCCTTTGATATCTAGAAACACTGTTGTTTCTGATATTAATAAGTTATACCTGAAGGAGAAAGATAAACTTAAGGAAGTTTTAGCCAATGTGAAACATAGAATTTGCTTAACTTCAGATCTTTGGACTGCATGCACTAGTGAGGGTTATATTTGCTTGACTGCTCATTTTATTGATGACACTTGGAAATTGAATAACAAAATATTAAATTTCTAGCACTTTCCTCCTCCACACACCGGAATGGAATTGGCAAAAAAAATATTGGAGTTTTTGAAGGAATGATGGATTGACAAAAAGATCTTTTCTCTAACTTTGGATAATGCATCTAGTAATGACACTCTGCGAAATATTTTGAAAGATCAGCTATATTTGAATGACAATTTGGTGTGTGGTGGTGAATTTTTTCATATTCGTTGTTCAGCTCTTGTATTGAATCTTATTGTCCAATATGGTTTAAAATTTGGTGAGAAGGCTTTGAGTAAGATTAGAGACTCTGTGAAGTATGTGAAAAGTTCTGAAAGTAGGATGAATTTTTTTGAAGAATGTGTTGCGGAAATTGGTGACATTGACACTAGTGTTGGTTTGAGATTGGATGTTAGCACTCGATGGAATTCAACATATTTGTTGTTGAAAAGTGCCATTAAGTACAAAAAGGGTTTTACTTCACTTGTATTGAAAGATCGTGATTACAAATGGTGTCTTTCAGCTGATGAATGGAAAAAATGTGAGAAGTTATGTGAGTTTCTTGAGCCTTTTTACGACACTACCAACTTGATTTCTGGTTCATCTTATCCTACATCAAATTTGTACTATAAGCAAATTTGGAAGATTGAACGAGTGTTGAAAACCAATTTGTTGAATGTTGATCCAACAATAAGTGGTATGTGTGTGAAGATGCTTCAAAAATTTGACAAGTATTGGAGTGAGTATAGTGTGGTACTTTCATTTGGGGATATTCTTGATCCGCGTATAAAATTTAATATGTTGAAGTACTTCTATTCAAAGGTTGAGTTTGATTCTATTAAGTGTGAAGAGCTGATGTCACTTGTGAAAAGTAAGTTGTATAAGCTTTTTGAGAGTTACACTAATACCATGAAGTCAAGTGTTGCACAACTACAGTCTTCTTCTTTACTTGCATCAAGTATAAGTGATGAAAGTGCACAAAAGGAAAAAAAGATGTTGGATGTAAATGTTTTTTTTTTCTACTTTCTCAATATCTCATTGTTTTTATTATAAGTGTGTATATAATAATAATAATAATAATTCTTATTCATATATTTATATTATATAGGAAATGTCAGATTTTGAGAGCCAAACCATATCAAGTGTGGGGAAAAATAATTTGGATTTATACTTGGAAGAGCCAAGATATGATCGCGTACATTTCAAAGATATGGATGTGTTGGCATATTGGAAGGATCAAAAACATCGATTTCCCGATCTTGCATCAATGACATGTGATGTTTTGGCTATTCCAATTACTGTTGTTGCTTCGGAATCAGCTTTTTCTATTGGTGGTCGTGTGCCCACTAAGTATAGAAGTTCTATGCTTCCCGAGAAATTTCAATCTTTGATTTGCACTCGCAATTGGCTATATGGTTTTGCATCTACTGGTAAGTTATATTACATTTTAGGCCATATTTTATGTTTATTTTTCATATTTAACTATTGTGTTTTATATGTAGATGAAGATTATACACATATTGAGACAACTTTGTTGAAGGAGGGATCTTTATCTAATGTTGTTGAAAATTATGAGGATGAACGAGAAGGAAATGAAGAGAACATTGATGATGATATGGAAGATGGTTTTTAATTTACAAAGTTTTTGTGTATATGAACTTAAATTACTATTTTGATATCTTATGTTTTATGTTGATAAATTTTGGACGCTATTTCATAACTTTGTGTTTACGTTGATGAACTTTGTACGTTTTATTTATTTAGGTTATTTTATAGACATTATTGTTTTAATTTGAAGCTTATGTATACTTTGTTTTTTATTTTTTACTAATTGTTTATATAGTGTTTAAAATATAAAAATAATACAGGTAAAAAAATAAATATTTAATGAAAAAGCCCGTGGGCTAGCCCGTCACCCGCCATGGGTTGGGTTGACTATTATCCAACCCGTCTCCGCCGTGAACCGGCCCGCCAAAGTCCGCAAAATGACGAGTTGAGATGGATTTTGGACCAGCCCGCACCGTTAGCCCGTTCTGACAGGTCTAAGTACAACAATTGGGGGAGTACAATTAACAAAAACGGTGGTGTGAGTCTGGAGAGTTAATAATGGGATGAAGCTGAATTCAGCCGCCATTAGGAATAAAAATTCATCTATGAGACTGAAGAGTTAATCATGGGATGAAGCTGAATATTCAAAAGCCCATTAGGAATAAAAATTCTATTGATCTGCAATTTGTCATTTACGGTTATTTGAACCTTCAGAATTAGTAGATCTACAGTAATTTTAATTACTTAATATATGAAATGTTCGAATATCGTTCCCTCATCTTAAAAAATAAATATCAAACTCACCCATCCATAACACTATGAAAACTGTGATTATTGTTAGAAACTTTGGAACTTTGATTATTGTTAGAAACTTTGGGAAAAAAAAAAATTCTACTTGATGGTTGTCCGTGATGCACTCGAGATTGGTTTAAAGTAAACAAATCTTTTAGTGTGCTAGTTGATACGAATATATAAGTTTTTCTTTTAAAAAAATTGGCTCTAGTTGTAGAATGGACTATGGTGGTGTTTAATTTAATTTGCAAACACCTTATATATGCATTTTCGACTTAATTTCCTGAACAAATGACTATATTTCTAAAAAATTATATGGACATTATTTTTCTTGTTTACACAATAATTTTGAAAAAAATTTGAAATTCAATACATTATTTAAAAAGAAAATCGAACGATGTTACAAATTTGAGAAACCATATTCAAACACCAGTTTGACAAATCATACACACCCATTAATTTGTTTTCATTCAAATAAATGCTTTTTTTTTCGTGCATCCTAACCTCTACTAATGGATTCTTTATAATTTATGTATATTATAAAAAATTTCAATACATAATTTTGAAAAAAAATTAAAATCCTAACCTTTACCCATGGTCCCATGGATTCTTCCTCAGTACGGTGATGACGAAAAACGACGAAGACACCAACCATTTTTAAAGAGGTGTCTTCAAAATCCTGATGTATAGATTTTCAGAGAATAGGTGTACCAATTTTGTGTAATGATATAGGAAGTGGAGGAAAAATTTAAAAACGAGAAGAGTATTTTGGATCCTTCGTGTGATTGTACTAATCATACGAGGAGTGTACTAAGCGAGTAAGGACTTGTTTGCTTGGTGGGTTAAGGGGTGAATTAGATGTGTTAACCAACTGAATCCCATGTTTGGTTTCATTTCTTCATAAACCCATTGACCCTGTTTTAAATATGACCCGGGACTTGTAAACTACATTTCATAGGTTTATACAACCTATAATCCCCTTGGGTTACCAAAACCTATCTCACAACCACGTTACAAAACCCTCTCTTTACACATATGCCCCTCTCCTCATTGCTAAACTGACTTCCACAGCTGCACTGCATTTGATGGACTTTCATTGTTGTTTCGCATTGTAGTATCGACATCGTTTCTCCATTTCGCTGTCTTCAAACTTCTATCTTAAAATTACTATTTTTCGATTCGATCTACGATCATTTTTAAACATTCTCAATTGTCCCAAATCATGTATTTGATTTTGGTAATTTCGAGATTTCTATTATCAAATCGGTAATTTTCAAATTTCGAATTTAGTCATTTAATTTCCAAATTTAGTTATTTGATTCAAATTTCAGTAACAAATACTACTTGATGGATAAAATTTAGGGGTGCTATTGCCCTCCACCCTAAAGTTTCGGTCCGCCCTTGCAGGAAGTACATCAATCGGGGGAAGTACGATTAACAAAGACGATGGTGCATATAGTCGTACCCCCTGTTGTTATCTATGACACTGAAGAGTTAATCAAGGGATGAACCTGAATGAATTCAGCAGCCCATTTGGAATAAAAACTCGATTGATCTGCAATTTGTCATTTACGGAACCTTCAGAATTAGTAGATCCACCGTGATTTTAATTACTTTTGGAGATATATGAAAGGTTCAAAATATTGTTCCCTCATCTTTAAAAAATAAATATCAAACTCACCCATCCATAACACTATGAAACTGTGATTATTGTTAGAAACTTTGAAGAAAAAAAAACTTATAATTGATGGTTGTCCGGTGATGCACTCGAGATTGGTTTAAAGTAAACAAATCTTTTAGTGGGTGCTAGTTGATACGAATATATAAGTTTTTCTATTAAAAAAATTGGCTCTAGTTGTAGAATGGACTATGGTGGTGTTTAGTTTAATTTGAAAACACCTTGTATATTCATTTCAGAATTTGCTGAAAATATGACTATATTTCTAAAAAATTATATGGACATTATTTTTCTTGTTTAAACAAGAATTTTAGAAAAATAATGAACGTATACAAAAAAATAAAATTCAATACATTATTTAAAAAGAAAATCGAACCGATGTTACAAATTTGAGAAACCATATTCAAACACCAGTTTGAAAAGTCATACATACCCATTAATTTGTTTTCATTCAAACAATTTTTTTTTTTTCGTGCATCCTAACCTCTACTCATGGATTCTTTATAACTTAGGTATATTATCAAAATTTTCAATACATAATTAATAAAAAAAAAATGAAAATCCTAACCTTTACCCATAGTTCCATGGATTCTCCCTCAGGTGATGACTAAAAACAACGAAGACACCAACCCTTTTTTTAAAGAGGTGTCTTCAAAATCCTAATGTATAGATTTTTCAAGGAATAGGTGTACCAATTTTGTGTAATGATAGAGGAAGTGGAGGGAAAATTTAAAAAAGAGGAGTATTTTGAATCCTTCGTGTGATTGTACTAATCATACGAGGAGTGTACTAAGCGAGTAAGGACTTGTTTGCTTGGTGGGTTTAGGGGTGAATTAGATGTGTTAATCAACTGAATCCCATGTTTGGTTTCATTTCTTCATAAACCCATTAACCCTATTTTAAATCTCACAACCCACGTTACAAAATCCTCTCTTTACACATATGCCCCTCCCCTCCTTGCTAAACTGACTTTCACCGCTGCACTGCATTTGATGGAATTCCATTGCTGTTTCGCATTGTCTTGCACGTAGCATCAACATCGTTTCTCCATTTCGCTGCCTTCAACTTCTATTTGAAAATTACTATTTTTCGATTCAATCTACAATCATTTTTAAATATTCTCAATTGTCCCAAATCATGTATTTGATTTCGGTAATTTCGAGATTTCTATAATCAAATCGGTAATTTTCAGATTTTGAATTTGGTCATTTAATTTCCAAATTTAGTTATTTGATTCAAATTTCAGTAACAAATACTACTTGATTCATAAAATTTAGGGTACTATGGCCCTCCCCCAAAGTTTGGGTCTAACCCTGAAGGAAGTACATCAATGGGGGAATACGAGAGTTAATTATGGGATGAACCTTAATTCAGCAGCCCATTACGAATAAAAACTCTAGATATGTAATTTGTCATTTACGGTTATTTGAACCTTCAGAATTAGTAAATCCACCGTGATTTTAATTACAATTGGAGATATATGAAATGTTCTAAATATCGTTCCTTCATCTTAAAAAATAAATATCAAACTCACCCATCCATAACACTATAAAAACTATGATTATTGTTAAAAACTATGGAAAAAAAAAAACTTCTAATTGATGGTTGTCCGGTGATGCACTCGAGATTGGTTTAAAGTAAACAAATCTTTTAGTGGGTGCTAGTTGATACGAATATATAAGGGGAAAGTCTTATATGCACCATACACACCAAAGTGATGTGGTGCACTCACTTTTTTAACTTTTTTTTTTTTGCTTTTTTTTTTTAACCACTTTTTTTTCTGTTTTTTTTATAACTGCTTTTTTTATAACTGCTTTTTTTTTTTCGGCTCTTTTTTATAGATTTTTTCTCCTTTTTTACTTCTCTATTTCTTTATTTTTGAGAGAATATGTAAACTCTAAAAAAATATCCACACCTTTCACTATGTCTACTTTTTTTTTTTTTTTGCTTTTAGATTTTAGGTTTATATTTTAAATTAATTGTGGAATTAGATTTTAAATTAATCAAATGATAGAGTTTTTTTTATTCTGTAATTGGCATCTAGGTATTGGAGAAGAAGACGATGATTGGTTGAACTTTTAAAAGTGGTAACTATTGTTATTAAAAGTGAATTTATCTCTTATTGAAAAGTGACAATTTACTAAACAGTGAACAACGTAACTAGTATTATTAAAAAGTGATAATTTTTTATTATTGAAAAATGGATTAGATTTAGTTTAAAAAAAAATTAAATTGTTTTTTAAATAAGATAGTCACAGAAATGAGTTAGATTTAGTTTAAATAATTCTTATTGAAAGCTGGTAATTGTTGTTATTGGAAAAAATGAAAAGTGGTAAATTTATTATTGAAAAGTGGTGATTTTTGTTATTGAAAAGTGGTAAATTTATTATTGAAAAGTGGTGATTTTTGTTATTGAAAAGTGGTAATTGTTGTTATTGGAAAAAATGAAAAGTGGTAAATGTATGATTTATTATTAAAAAGTGGTTAATTTATTGTTGAAAAGTGGTGATTTTTGTTATTGAAAAGTGGTAAATTTATTATTGAAAAGTGGTAATTGTTGTTATTGGAAAAAATGAAAAGTGGTAAATGTATTATGATTTATTATTGAAAAGTGGTCAATTTATTGTTGAAAAGTGGTGATTTTTGTTATTTTGAAAAGTGGTAAATTTATTATTGAAAAGTGGTAAATGTATTATGATTTATTATTGAAAAGTGGTCAATTAATTGTTGAAAAGTGGTGATTTTTGTTATTGAAAAGTGGTAATTGTTGAGAAGGAAATGCCACGGCTGACAGAATGGCGCAGGAAGCTACGGAGGATTATCAATGGTGGGACACGCCTCCTAATTTCATCAAGGGATTTTTGGCAAGAGACATTCACGATGAATTTTATCGGTTTACTTAATTTCCCCACAATAGAGGGGCTCCCTTTTCCTTCATCAGGGGTTTTATCCCTAAGGAGGGTTTTCACCTGAGAAGGTTTTTAACGGGGCCCCGACCTCTTGAACGGAGTGTGTTCATATGGTTCTAGGTTTTATAAGATCTAATAATATACAATTGTTGAAAAGTAGTGATTTTTGTTATTGAAAAGTGGTAATTGTTGTTATTGAAAAAAATGAAAAGTGGTAAATGTATTATGATTTATTATTGAAAAGTGGTCAATTTATTGTTGAAAAGTGGTGATATTTGTTATTGAAAAATGGTAAATTTATTATTGAAAAGTGGTAATTGTTGTTATTGGAAAAAATGAAAAGTGGTAAATGTATTATGATTTATTATTGAAAAGTGGTCAATTTATTGTTGAAAAGTGGTGATTTTTGTTATTGAAAAGTGGTAATTGTTGTTATTGAAAAAAATGAAAAGTGGTAAATTTATTATGATTTATTATTGAAAGGTGGTGATTTTTGTTATTGAAAAAGTTATATAATGTGGTAAAAAAAAAATTAATTGTAAAATGAAAAGTGGTAAATTTATTATGATTTATTGTTGAAAAGTGGTGGTTTTTGTTATTGAAAAATAATAAATTTATTATTGAAAAATTTATTATAAGGTGGTAAAAAAAAAAAAAAATTGTAAAATGAAAAGTGGTAAATTTATTATGATCTTAGCTCCGTAATGAGTTGTTAGCTTACACAACTAGTAATTGTTGTTACTAGTTATTTGTTATTAAAAGGGGTAATTTTGTTATTGAGAAGTGTAGTATTTTTTTTTTTATTGAAATTTGGTCTTGTTATTGGAAAATTGTAATTTTTTTACTAAAAAGTGTAGTTATTCTTTATAGATAAGTGATAATTTTGTTAATGAAAAGTGTAGTTCTTTCTTATTGAAAAATTATTATTTTATTATTGAAAAGTGTAGTTCTTTCTTATTGAAAAGTGATAATTGTTGTTACTAAAAAGTGTATTTTGTTTTTATTGAAAAGTGAGAGATATTTTAATTAAAAAAAATGTTATTTTTATTATTGAAAAGATGTAAAATTTGTTAATGAAAAGTGTAATTCTGAAAAGTACTAAATTTTTTAATTGAAAAGTGGTAAATTTTATTATTGAAAAGTGTAATATTTATTAGTGCACGAACCCGAGATTCTGAGTTTAATGAAAAAGCTTATCACAAATTAGGCTACAATTGTAAGTTGTAAATAGATTCGCGAATTAAATTATTAATTGGTTGACCGTAATTTTAAGTTGAATTAGTGTGCACCATACACCCTACACACAAGAGACCAACTCATATATAAGTTTTTCATTTAAAAAAATTGGCTAAAGTTGTAGAATGGACTATGGTGGTGTTTAGTTGAATTTGCAAACACCTTGTATATTCATTTTAGACTTTGTTGAAAACATGACTATATTTCTAAAAAATTATATGGACATTATTTTTTTTGTTTAAACGAGAATTTTAGAAAAATAATGAACGTATACAATAATTTTAAAAAAAATGAAATTCAATACATTATTTAAAAAAAAAATCGAACCGATGTTACAAATTTGAGAAACCATATTCAAACACCAGTTTGAAAAATCATACATACTCATTAATTTGTTTTCATTCAAACAAATGTTTTTTTTTTCGTGCATCCTAACCTCTACTCATGGATTCTTTATAATTTATGTATATTATCAAAATTTTCAATACATAATTAAAAAAAAAATATGAAAATCCTAACCTTTACCCATAGTTCCGTGGATTCTCCCTCAGGTGATGACTAAAAACAACGAAGACACTAACCCTTTTTTTAAAGAGGTGTCTTCAAAATCCTAATGTATAGATTTTTCAGAGAATAGGTGTACCAATTTTGTGTAATGATAGAGGAAGTGGAGGGAAAATTTAAAAAAGAGGAGTATTTTGAATCCTTCGTGTGATTGTACTAATCATACGAGGAGTGTACGAAGCGAGTAAGGACTTGTTTGTTTGGTGGGCTTAGGGGTGAATTAGATGTGTTAACTAAGTGAATCCCATGTTTTGTTTCATTTCTTCATAAACCCATTGTCCCTGTTTTAAATATGACCCGGGACTTGTAAACTACATTTTATAGGTTTATACAACATATTATCCCCTTGGGTTAACACAACACATCTCACAACCCACGTTACAAAACCCTCTCTTTACACATATGCCCCTCTCCTCATTGCTAAACTGACTTCCACCGCTGCACTGCATTTGCCGGACTTCCATTGCTGTTTAGCATTGTTTTGCACCTAGCATCGACATCGTTTCTCCATTTCGCTGCCTTCAAACTTCTATCTGAAAATTACTATTTTTCGATTCGATCTATAATCATTTTTAAATATTCTCAATTGTCCCAATTCATGTATTTGATTTCGGTAATTTCGAGATTTCTATTATCAAATCGGTAATTTTCAGATTTAGAATTTGGTCATTTCATTTCCAAATTTAGTTATTTGATTCAAATTTCAGTATCAAATACTACTTGATGGATAAAATTTAGGGGTACTATAGCCCTCCACTCCAAAGTTTCGGTCCACCCCTGAAGGAAGTACAGGGAATACGAGAGTTAATTATCGGATGGGATGGAGCTGAATTCAATTCAGCAGCCCATTAGGAATAAAAACTCTATGGATATGTAGTTTGTCATTTACGGTTATTTGAACCTTCAGAATTAGTAGATCCACCGTGATTTTAATTACGGTTGGGTTGGAGATATATGAAATGTTCTAAATATCTTTTCTCATATTAAAAATAAATATCAAATTTAATTTAGTCATTTAATTTCCAAATTTAGTTATTTGATTCAAATTTCAGTAACAAATACTACTTGATGGATAAAATTTAGGGGTGCTATGACCCTCCACCCCAAAGTTTACTATTAACAAAGACGATGGTGCATATAGCCGTGCCCTTTGTTATCTGAATGAATTCAGCAGTCCATTAGGAATACAAACTCTATTGATATGCAATTTGTCATTTACGGAACCTTCAGAATTAGTACATCTACAGTGATTTTAATTACTTTTGAAGATATATGAAATGTTCGAAATATAGTTCCCTAATCTTAAAAAATAAATATCAAACTCACCTATCCATAACAATATAAAAACTGTGATTATTGTTAGAAATTTGAAAAAAAAAAAAAACTTCTAATTGATGGTTGTCCGGTGATGCACTCAGAGATTGGTTTAAAGTAAACAAATCTTTTAGTGGGTGCTACTTGATACGAATATATAATTTTTTCTTTTAAAAAAATTGACTCTAGTTATAGAATAGACTATGGCGATGTTTAGTTGAATATGCAAACACCTTGTATATTCATTTTAGACTTTGCTGAAAATATGACTATATTTTTAAAAAAATTATATGGACATTATTTTTCTTGTTTAAACAAGAACTTTAGAAAAATAATGAACGTATACGATAATTTTAAAAAAAATGAAATTCAACACATTATTTAAAAAGAAAATCGAACCAATGTTACAAATTTGAGAAACCATATTCAAACACCAGTTTGACAAATCGTACATACCCATTAATTTTTTTCATTCAAACAAATGTTTTTTTTAGTGCATCCTAACCTCTACTCATAGATTCTTTATAATTTATGTATATTATCAAATTTTTCAATACATAATTTTAAAAAAAATGAAAATCCTAACCTTTACCCATAGTCCCATGATTCTTCCTCAGTACGCTGATGACTAAAAACAACGAAGACACCAACCCTTTTTAAAGAGGTGTCTTAAAAATCCTAATGTATAGATTTTTCAGAGAATAGGTATACCAATTTTGTGTAATGATAGAGGAAGTGGAGGAAAAATTTAAAAAAGTGAAGAGTATTTTGGATCCTTCGTGTGATTGTACTAATCATACGAGGAGTGTAATAAGCGAGTAAGGACTTGTTTGCTTGGTGGGTTTAGGAGTGAATTAGATGTCTTAACCAACTAAATCCCATGTTTGGTTTCATTTCTTTATAAACCTATTGACCCTATTTTAAATATAACCCGAGACTTGTAAAGTACATTTCATAGGTTACATACAACCTATCATCCCGTTGGGTTACCACAACCCACGTTACAAGACCCTCTCTTTACACATATGCCCTTCTCCCTCCTTGCTAAACTGACTTCCACCGCTGCACTGCATTTGGTGGACTTCCATTGCTGTTTCACATTGACTTGCACATAGAATCGACATCGTTTCTCCATTTCGCTACCTTCAAACTTCTATATGAAAATTACTATTTTTCGATTCGATCTACAATCATTTTTAAATATTCTCAATTGTCCCAAATCATGTATTTGATTTCGGTAATTTCGAGATTTTTATTATCAAATCGATAATTTTCAGATTTCGAATTTAGTCAGTAACAAATACTACTTGATGGATAAAATTTAGGGGGTGCTATGACCCTCCACCCCAAAGTTTTGGTCCGCCCTAAAGGAAGTACATCAATCGGGGAAGTAATATTACAATTTGTCATTTACGGAACCTTCAGAATTAGTAGATCTACCGTAATTTTAATTACTTTTGAAGATATATGAAATGTTCGAAATATAGTTCCCTCATCTTAAAAAATAAATAACCTATCCATACCAATATGAAAACTATGATTATTGTTAGAAATTTGAAAAAAAAAAAAACTTCTAATTGATGGTTGTCCGGTGATGCACTCGAGATTGGTTTAAAGTAAACAAATCTTTTAGTGGGTGCTAATACGAATATATAAGTTTTTCTTTTAAAAAAATTGACTCTAGTTGTAGAATAGACTATGGCGATGTTTAGTTGAATATGCAAACACCTTGTATATTCATTTTAGACTTTGCTGAAAATATGACTATATTTCTAAAAAAAAATTATATGGACATTATTTTTCTTGTTTAAACAAGAATTTTAGAAAAATAATGAACGTATACAATAATTTTTAAAAAAATGAAATTCAATACATTATTTAAAAAGAAAATCGAACCAATGTTACAAATTTGAGAAACCATATTCAAACACCAGTTTGACAAATCGTACATACCCATTAATTTTTTTCATTCAAACAAATGTTTTTTTTTAGTGCATCCTAACCTCTACTCATTGATTCTTTATAATTTATGTATATTATAAAAATTTTCAATACATAATTTTAAAAAAAATGAAAATCCTAACCTTTACCCATAGTCCCACGATTCTTCCTCAGTACGGTGATGACTAAAAACAACGAAGACACCAACCCTTTTTAAAGAGGTGTCTTAAAAATCCTAATGTATAGATTTTTCAGAGAATAGGTGTACCAATTTTGTGTAATGATAGAGGAAGTGGAGGAAAAATTTAAAAAAGTGAAGAGTATTTTGGATCCTTCGTGTGATTGTACTAATCATACGAGGAGTGTAATAAGCGAGTAAGGACTTGTTTGCTTGGTGGGTTTAGGGGTGAATTAGATGTCTTAACCAACTAAATCCCATGTTTGGTTTCATTTCTTTATAAACCTATTGACCCTATTTTAAAAATAAACCGAGACTTGTAAACTACATTTCATAGGTTTATACAACCTATCACCCCGTTGGGTTACCACAACCCACGTTACAAGACCCTCTCTTTACACATATGCCCCTCTCCCTCCTTGCTAAACTGACTTCCACCGCTGCACTGCATTTGATGGACTTCCATGGCTGTTTCGCATATTCTTGCACATAGCATCGACATCGTTTCTCCATTACGCTACCTTCAAACTTCTATCTGAAAATTACTATTTTTCGATTCGATTTACAATCATTTTAAAATATTCTCAATTGTCCCAAATCATGTATTTGATTTCGGTAATTTCGAGATTTCTATTATCAAATCGATAATTTTCAGGTTTCGAATTTAGTCATTTAATTTCCAAATTTAGTTATTTGATTCAAATTTCAGTAATAAATACTACTTGATGGATAAAATTTAGGGGTGCTATAACCCTCCACCCCAAAGTTTTGGTCTGCCCCTAAATGGAGTACATCAATCAATTGGTGAAGTACTATTAACAAAGACGATGGTGCATATAGCCGTACATCTGTTGTTATCTATGAGACTGAAGAGTTAATCATGGGATGAACTGAATGAATTCAGCCTCCCATTGGGAATAAAAACTCTATTTATTGATCTGCAATTTGTCATTTACGGAGTAGATCCACTGTGATTTTAATTACTTTTGAGATATATGAAATGTTCGATATATTGTTCCCGCATCTTAAAAAACAAATATCAAACTCACCCATCCATAACACTAGGAAAACTGTGATTATTGTTAGAAATTTGAAAAAAAAAAAACTTCTAATGGATGGTTGTCGAGATTGGTTTAAAGTAAACAAATCTTTTAGTGGGTGCTACTTGATACGAATATATAAGTTTTTCTTTTAAAAAAATTGGCTCTAGTTGTAGAATGGACTATGGTGGTGTTTAGTTGAATTTACAAACACCTTGTATATTCATTTTAGACTTTGCTGAAAATATGACTATATTTCTAAAAAATTATATGGACATTATTTTTCTTGTTTAAACAAGAATTTTAGAAAAATTATGAACGTATACAATAATTTTGAAAAAAAATGAAATTCAATATATTATTTAAAAAGAAAATCGAACCAATGTTACAAATTTGAGAAACCATATTCATACATCGACCCATTAATTTGTTTTCATTCAAACAAATGTTTTTTTTAGTGCATCCTAACCTCTACTCTTGGATTCTTTATAATTTATGTATATTATCAAATTTTTCAATACATAATTTTAAAAAAAATGAAAATCCTAACCTTTACCCATAGTCCCATGATTCTTCCTCAGTACGGTGATGACTAAAAACAACGAAGACACCAACCCTTTTTAAAGAGGTGTCTTCAAAATCCTAATGTATAGATTTTTCAGAGAATAGGTGTACCGATTTTGTGTAATGATAGAGGAAGTGGAGGAAAAATTTAAAAAAGAGAAGAGTATTTTGGATCCTTCGTGTGATTGTACTAATCATACGAGGAGTGTACTAAGCGAGTAAGGACTTGTTTGCTTGGTGGGTTTAGGGGTGAATTAGATGTGTTAACCAACTAAATCCCATGTTTGGTTTCATTTCTTCATAAACCCATTGTCCCTATTTTAAATATAACCCGGGACTTGTAAACTACATTTCATAGGTTTATACAACCTATCATCCCCTTGGGTTACCACAACCCACGTTACAAGACCCTCTCTTTACACATATGCCCCTCTCCCTCCTTGCTAAACTGACTTCCACCGCTGCACTGCATTTGATAGACTTCCATTGCTGTTTCGCATTGTCTTACACATAGCATCGACATCGTTTCTCCATTTCGCTACCTTCAAACCTCTATCTGAAAATTACTATTTTTCGATTCGATCTCCAATAATTTTTAAATATTCTCAATTGTCCCAAATCATGTATTTGATTTCGGTAATTTCGAGATTTCTATTATCAAATCGATTATTTTCAGATTTCGAATTTAGTCATTTAATTTCCAAATTTAGTTATTTGATTCAAATTTCAGTAATAAATACTACTTGATGGATAAAATTTAGGGGTGCTATAACCCTCCACCCCAAAGTTTTGGTCTGCCCCTAAAGGGAGTACATCAATCAATTGGTGAAGTACTATTAACAAAGACGATGGTGCATATAGCCGTACCGCTGTTGTTATCTATGAGACTGAAGAGTTAATCATGGGATGAACTGAATGAATTCAGCCTCCCATTGGGAATAAAAACTCTATTTATTGATCTGCAATTTGTCATTTACGGAACCTTCAGAATTAGTAGATCCACTGTGATTTTAATTACTTTTGAGATATATGAAATGTTCGATATATTGTTCCCTCATCTTAAAAAATAAATATCAAACTCACCCATCCATAACACTAGGAAAACTGTGATTATTGTTAGAAATTTGAAAAAAAAAAAACTTCTAATGGATGGTTGTCGAGATTGGTTTAAAGTAAACAAATCTTTTAGTGGGTGCTACTTGATACGAATATATAAGTTTTTCTTTTAAAAAAATTGGCTCTAGTTGTAGAATGGACTATGGTGGTGTTTAGTTGAATTTACAAACACCTTGTATATTCATTTTAGACTTTGCTGAAAATATGACTATATTTCTAAAAAATTATATGGACATTATTTTTCTTGTTTAAACAAGAATTTTAGAAAAATTATGAACGTATACAATAATTTTGAAAAAAAATGAAATTCAATATATTATTTAAAAAGAAAATCGAACCAATGTTACAAATTTGAGAAACCATATTCATACATCGACCCATTAATTTGTTTTCATTCAAACAAATGTTTTTTTTAGTGCATCCTAACCTCTACTCTTGGATTCTTTATAATTTATGTATATTATCAAATTTTTCAATACATAATTTTAAAAAAAATGAAAATCCTAACCTTTACCCATAGTCCCATGATTCTTCCTCAGTACGGTGATGACTAAAAACAACGAAGACACCAACCCTTTTTAAAGAGGTGTCTTCAAAATCCTAATGTATAGATTTTTCAGAGAATAGGTGTACCAATTTTGTGTAATGATAGAGGAAGTGGAGGAAAAATTTAAAAAAGAGAAGAGTATTTTGGATCCTTCGTGTGATTGTACTAATCATACGAGGAGTGTACTAAGCGAGTAAGGACTTGTTTGCTTGGTGGGTTTAGGGGTGAATTAGATGTGTTAACCAACTAAATCCCATGTTTGGTTTCATTTCTTCATAAACCCATTGTCCCTATTTTAAATATAACCCGGGACTTGTAAACTACATTTCATAGGTTTATACAACCTATCATCCCCTTGGGTTACCACAACCCACGTTACAAGACCCTCTCTTTACACATATGCCCCTCTTTATGTAGTTTGGTCTTACCTACACTAAGATATTCGACCAAGGTGTTGAGATGGTGGCTGAGCTTGAACTTCTCCGAGCTGAAGCATCCTCTTTCCAGTCAACCCTCAAGGGTGTCACTGTGGAGAAGGACAAAGCTCATAAACGAGCTCAGGCTCTGGCTGAGGAGTTGCCTCTTCTACGGGCTCAAGGCAAGCAGGATGCAGCCAGGATTAAGCATCTGGAAGAGGAGGTGGAACGGATGGGACGCGAGCTGCCGAATGTCGGAGTGCAGGCTTGCATTAAATCCTTGTTTACCTCCTCCTTGGGTCAAGAATTCTTGGGAACTCTTCATACTCAGTGGCTGTCCAGTTTTCTAAAGAGCTCAAGCTTCCTATGCGCCATGGGGCCACATATTCCTCACTTCATCGACCATGGCTTCAGCAATGCCGTGGTCGAGCACTCAGCCCCGGGGTTCGATGGGACCTACTCTCGTGAATTTCGCCTGGATCAGCTCGCTACTCCTCCAAAATTCTTAGGGGATCCTAAGGAGAGCCCCGACAGTCCTTGGTGGCTGCCCGGAATGGGTCAGGCCATCACCAAGTTACAGGCAGCCAAGGTGGGCATGGCTGAGCTAAAGCCTCTGGAGCAGCTGGTTTATCCTTATGTTTCCGCTCCAACTACGGTAACGGGCGCTGAGGATACCTTGAGAGGTGAAGAGAGCCCAGAGGAGGGCGGAGGATCTAGCAACCATGCTGCTGTGGAGGAGGGTGCCATTGAAGGAGCTGTGGTCGAGGGAGCTGAGGTCGAGGGGGCTGTTGCTGAGGAGGCTGCTGTTGAAAAAGCAATTTAAATTTCATACTTTCATGGTCATGACAAACAATTTACCTTTCTTCTGTTTTGCTACACTCTTTATTTTCTACTCGTAATACTTGCTCTCATACTTTGTAGGGGACTCCACACTCCTGGATATGTGGGGGCTTTTTGTAGTAATCGGGTTAGCTTCATCTTGCTTGTTTGTTGGCGTGCCTTTTCTTTTCTGCTTGCATGAGTAACCTACAAGACCAGTAAAGAGTATGTTGGAGGTGTGCTCTTTTCCCCACTTTTTGTTGGTCTTGTAGGTTATACTGGAATTGTCTCTTGGTTGTACAATCTTTTGATTTCAGGTGGCTTAGTAATGGGGAGACATCCTCCATCTTTTCTTGACTTCTGAACTTCTATTTGTCTCTCTCTTTTAGAAGGTCTTGAATCATAAAACCTGTCTTTTCATTAACTAGTCTTTGTGGTTCTCAAGTATGGTGAGGGCTCTCTGGAGCACCTTGGCCTCTAGGCCTCTGAGTGTCTCTCACTCTTATTCTTAAAAGATTTTAATTCATAAAATCTTCTCATTTCATTGATTAACCCTTTTGGGTCTCAAGTAAGGTGAGGGCTCTCTGGAGCACCTTGGCCTCTAGGCTTCTGAGTGTCTCTCACTCTTATTCTTAAAAGATTTTAATTCATAAAATCTTCTCATTTCATTGATTAACCCTTTTGGGTCTCAAGTAAGGTGAGGGCTCTCTGGAGCACCTTGGCCTCTAGGCCTCTGAGTGTCTCTCACTCTTATTCTTAAAAGATTTTAATTCATAAAATCTTCTCATTTCATTGATTAACCCTTTTGGGTCTCAAGTAAAGTGAGGGCTCTCTGGAGCACCTTGGCCTATAGGCCTCTGAGTGTCTCTCACTCTTATTCTTAAAAGATTTTAATTCATAAAATCTTCTCATTTCATTGATTAACCCTTTTGGGTCTCAAGTAAGGTGAGGGCTCTCTGGAGCACCTTGGCCTCTAGGCCTCTGAGTGTTTCTCACTCTTATTCTTAAAAGATTTTAATTCATAAAATCTTCTCATTTCATTGATTAACCCTTTTGGGTCTCAAGTAAGGTGAGGGCTCTCTGGAGCACCTTGGCCTCTAGGCCTCTGAGTGTCCTTCACTCTTATTCTTAAAAGATTTTAATTCATAAAATCTTCTCATTTCATTGATTAACCCTTTTGGGTCTCAAGTAAGCTGAGGGCTCTCTGGAGCACCTCGGCCTCTAGGCCTCAGAGTGTTTCGCACTCTCGCAATTTTTATATTCATATATCGCATACTCAGATATGAGAAAGATAATCAAGGCATGATAATTCTGTATAAGATCTTTTTCAAAAAGGAATAAAGTTTCATTGATTTATTGTCAGTTTTCAACATAGGCCATAGATAACCTACGCCGATCTCATTAAAAACCTCCTTACGGAAAAACCCCAAAGGGGAAACCCGTAAAAAGGGAAAAAGAGCTCCGGTGAAGCCACGAAATACATTAAGCAAAATATGAATCGATGCAAAAATCACAAAGCAAAAATCACAAATGGTCTCAAGACCTTACACTTTCTTCAAACAAAGAATCTCTTCAAATGGCAAACGTTCCAGGGTCTAGCTATGTCAACCCCCTCCATGCTCTGCAATCTATAGGCTCCTCCCTTTAATACCTGTGTGATTTTATAAGGCCCCTCCCAGTTGGGCTCTAATTTTCCCGTATTATTTAGGGCATCAGCTCTTCTTAGCACCAGGTCCCCCACTCTGAAGGACCTCGGGATCACCTTTCGGTCATATGCAGCTTTAATTCTGCTCTTGTATCTTTCCGCACGTACTCTAACCATCTCCCTTTCTTCTTCCATTAAGTCCAGGGCCTCTCTCATCAGCCTCTCATTCTGATGTTCTTCAAATTGGGCAATTCGGTGAGACTGCAGCACGGCCTCTGGAGGTATCACCGCCGCAGCTCCGTAGACCAGCTGAAAGGGGGATTCTCCAGTTGCTGTCTTTGGGTTAGTTCTATATGACCACAACACATTATCTAACTCATTCACCCATCCTCCTCCTATTTTCGTCAGCCTTGTTCGAATACCATCTACTATCGTTCGATTAGTAACTTCCACTTGTCCATTAGCTTGAGGATGAGCTACTGAGGTGAATCTTTGTATTATGTTTAGTCTTGCACACCATCCTCACACATTTTCTCCATTAATCTGTGTTCCATTATCAGAGACCAATATTCTGGGTACTCCGAATCTGCAACAAATTTGTTTTCCCAAGAATTTAATCACATTCTCTTCATCTATTGTAGCCAGAGGAGCAGCTTCCACCCATTTGCTAAAATAGTCCACTGCTACTATAAAAAACTTTCTTCCTCCTGAGGCTGGGGGGAAGGGTCCTACCAGATCAATTCCCCACTTAGCAAAGGGGCACGGAGAATGCATAGCTCCCATTTCTTCTGTAGGGGTCCTTATCAAGGGGCCATTCTTTTGACATTTGACACACTTCTTTACGAATTCCTTAGCGTCCTTTGTCATGGAGGGCCAATATAATCCAGCCCTTAAGGCTTTCTTCACCACTGCTTTATATCCTTCATGACTAGCTGCGTTACCTTCATGGATTTCTTTGAGTGCGTACCTTGCTTCTCGGGTTGATATGCACCTCAAATATGGTTGTGTGAACGATTTCTTGTACAGATGCCCTCCAATAATACAGTATTTGATCTGAAGGGCTCGGGTCTCTCGGGTGGTAGGGGCGTCTGCTCCCTTGGTGAGTTCCACCCATATAGCTTTTCTCCAATCGTCTACTTCCTCGATGGAACCAATGGGGTTCCCCAGGGTCTCCCTTTCTGCTATTACCAAGGTCACTGTTCCTTGTCCATCAAATTCTGCGGAGCTAGCGAGTTTGGAGAGGCTATCCGCCTGCATGTTTTTCTCTCGACGTACCTGGACTACCTCACAATCTTGGAATTTGCCCATCACTTCTTTGGCTCGTTCCAGATAGGCCACCATCCTGTTATCTTTGGCTGCATATTCTCCATTCACCTGTTGAACAACTAATTGGGAGTCGGAGTATAGACTTACCTTTAGAGCTCCCAATTCTAGTGCCATCTCAATTCCTCTGATCAAAGCTTCGTACTCTGCTCCATTGTTCGAGGTCATGAATTGAAACCTTACTGCAAATTGTAGGTCCTCTCCTTGAGGGCCCACTAGCACTATCCCTGCTCCACATCCGCTCAGAGTCATTGAGCCATCTACGTATACCTTCCATCCCTCTGCTTCCTCTGGTTTAGTAGATTCTTGTATGAAATCAGACAAAGCTTGGGCTTTTATGGCCCTCCGTGGCTCGAAGTCCACATCATATTCTTGGAGCTCTATTGCCCATCTCACCATCCTTCCTGAGAGGTCTGCTCGGCCAATGACCTGTTTCAACAAGTAATTAGTGCGGACCAGTATTTTGTAAGAGAGGAAATATGGGCGTAATTTTCGCGCCGTAAATACCACGGCCAGAGCGACCTTCTCGATTTCCGAGTACCGAGCTTCAGCTCCTTGAATGACCTTACTAACATAATAGATAGGGTGTTGGAGAGGTCCCTCTTCTTTGACCAAGGCTGTGCTCAATGAGAATTCCCCTACAGAGAGATACAGGATGAGAGTATCTCCAGGAGAAGGTTTTGTTAGCTTCGGCAACTGAGACAAATGATGCTTCAGGTCTTCAAAGGCCTTCTGATATGTTTCACTACACTCGAACTTGGCCCCTTTCTTGAGAATTTTGAAGAAGGGGTGGCTTCTTTCGGCAGATCGAGCTATGAATCTGCTCAATGCTGTGATCCTCCCATTGAGCGTCTGGAGCTCTTTCACGTTCCTCGGTGGCTGCATGTCCAGTACAGCCTTCACCTTAGCTGGATTCACTTCTATCCCTCTTTGAGTAACCATGTATCCGAGGAACTTCCCTGATTTCACTCCAAAAGAGCACTTGGCTGGGTTCAACTTGATACTGTTCTCTCGAATTATCTGGAAAATTTCCTCCAGGTCCTCTACATGTTGATCTGCTTTCACACTCTTGTCCAGCATATCATCCACATATATTTCCATGTTTCTTCCTAATTGGCTTCGGAAGACAGCATCGACCATCCTTTGATATGTTGCTCCAGCATTAATTAATCCGAATGGCATTCAGATATAGCCAAACGTTCTGCATGCTGCTATGAAGCACACTTTGGGGACATCTGAGGGGTTCAGCTGGATCTGGTGGTATCCTTGGTATGCATCCATCATGCTTAGTAGCTCGAATCCAGAAGTCGCATCCACTAACTGGTCTATCTTTGGCAAAGGATAGTGGTCTTTGGGACATGCTTTGTTGAGGTCCCTGAAGTCGATACACATTCTCCATTTCCCTCCCCCTTTAGATACTAACACTGCATTGGAGAGCCATTCTGGAAATTGTACTTTCACCACGTGTCCTGCTTTCAATAGCTTCTCTACTTCTTCTTTCACTATACTATTCTTCTCCACTCCAAAGTTTCGTAACTTTTGTTTCACTGGTCTTGCCTTTGGATCAACATTAAGGCAATGTAGTGCTATCTCCGGAGGGATACCTGTCATGTCAGCTGGAGAGAATGCAAATATATCGGAATTTCGACGTAATGTAGAGATTACCTTCTCTGTGAGTTCAGGTCCCAGTTGGGTACCTATCTTAGTAGCAAAGCCGAGTTTCCCTGGGAAGAGCTCCACGTTCATTAGCTCCTCATCTGTTTTAACACTTACTTGCTCAGGTGTCATTCCTTCCACTTTCTTTCTCTTTACTTCAGGGTCATCTCCTCTCGTCCTCTCCAGGCCCTTGGTTAAAGCCCTGTCTGCCATCTTCACAGACTCTGCGTAGCACTTCCGGGCTTGGTATTGATATCCTCTTACTTCCCCTACTCCTGTAGCCGTAGGGAATTTCATTTTCATATGAAATGTGGAGATGATTGCCTGAAAGAGGTTCAGGCTAGGTCGTCCCATTACTACATTGTATGATGAGGGGATATCCACAATGAAGAACTCCACCAGGTGGACCTTTCGAGCTGGAGCATCCCCCAATCCTACCTGTAACATTACCGATCCCAAGGGTTGGATGGCACCTCCGGAGAAACCATACAGGGAGGTATCTACAGGTCGCAGCTTCACACTCAGCTCCATCCTCTTGAAGCACTCAAAAAACATAATATCAGCAGAGCTCCCCGTATCTACAAAGATTCGGGCTACGTCGAACCCAGCTATATCGGTAGTGATCACCAAGGCGTCGTTGTGATCTTCCTTAACTCCTTTCACATCCTCTGGCCCAAATCTGATATTGGGCGTCTCTGTCATACGTCCTACTTCTTTCCACTGACCTCCTTGCTCTGCTCTTAGAGCTCGAACACTTTGTTTCCTCTTTCGGAAGGAATCCCCATCTGCTGGTCCTCCCACAATCATGTGGATTACTCCTCTCTTTAGCGGTGGAGGGGGCATATCTTCGGCTGCCTCTTTGGTTTCCTTCTCTTCCGGTTTACTTTCATGTTCCTTCCGCTTCTGCCCCCGAGGGCCCTGTCTGTCTCTAAATATAAATTCTTTCAGGTGCCCCGCTTGGATCATCCTTTCAATCTCGTCTTTCAGGTGATAACATTGATTCGTGTCATGTCCATACTCATTGTGAAATCTGCAAAATCGATCGGACTTGGGCTTCTGAGGTCCTCGATTTCTGGAATACGGGAATTTCAAGTCAGGATGATCTCCTGCCACCTCCAGTACTTCGGCAGGTTCGATTTTTAAGGGTGTGTACTTCTCAAACCTTCCGCGAGGGCCGGACCGAGAACCTCCAGATGGATTATTGTCTCTTGTTGACCCGGAAGTCCGAGGGACCTCTGGACTGGAACGCCTGGAGGGGCCCTCTCTTCTTCTATCTCGATCCTGTGGCCTAATCTCCAATCTCTTGGCTTTTCGAACCTCCTCCAGGGTGAGGTACTTCTCTGCTCTATGTAGCAACTCATCAAAGTTCTTAACCGGCTTCTTAGCTAAGGAGGAGAAGAAGTCTCCATCCCGTAATCCGTTAGTAAGAGCGTTAATCTTCACCTCCGGAGAGGCTGTAGGGACCTCCAGAGCTGCTTGATTGAATCTCCGGAGAAAAGCTCTTAAACTTTCGTTCTCCCCCTGCCTCAGATTGAAGAGGGTCAAAGTGGCCCGCGGCTGCCTTCGAGCACTTGCAAATTGATGGAGAAATAACTCACTGAATTCCTCCCAGGATCGGATTGTATTGGGTTCCAATTGAGTGAACCACTGCTGTGCCGCCTTTGCTAGGGTGGTCAGGAACACCCTGCACTTAATTCCCTCTCTGTAGCGGTGTAATAACGCGGCGTTCTCGAACCTTACTAGGTGTTCATATGGGTCTGCCGTACCATCGTACTCAAAATTGAGGGGCTTAAAATTGAATGGTAGTTCATCCTGTAATATGTTAGGAGAGAACTGACATCCAGAAACATAAGCGGATCTACTTGCTCGATTATTCATTTGTTTCCTCATATCCCTCATCTCCTTCTGTAGGGCCTGTATCTGGTCGCTGACTGGCCCTCCGTAGGTATCATCGGTGCTTTCTTCTGCTTCAGGGAGCTCTGTCTCTCGGGGTGCCAGATCTGCATTCCTTCTTGTATTCCGAGGAGGAAAGCTTCTTTCCGCTCGGGAGGGCACCTTATCATCTCCTTCTACCCGCATCCCTACTTCCTTGGATAACACTTGGGAGGCTCCTGGTGCCTCTTCCTGGGGTCTCTGGGTAGGTATCTCCAGATTCCCTGGTGTAGCTCTGGGGGCTCGATCTCCTTGAGCCGCGAAAGCTCTCTCTACAGCCTGCTTAATGAGGGCGTTCAATTGGTCGGGAGAAACCAGGCGTGGTTCCGTATTTGGAGTATCCTCCCGTTGGGGATCCTCCGTCCGGGACTCTGGGGCTTCAATGTTCCCTGTTGTCCCCTCTTCGATCGGGAGGGGACGGTTTTCCTCCCCCAAGCCTGTGTTAGGCGTCACTGCCGGATTTAATCCAGAAAGGGTATGAACTGGATCTTTCCCCCAGCCTCCCTTTGGTGTGGGGTCATTCGGCAAAGGAGGATTTTCCCCTGTAAGGGGTTTCTTTCCCGAAGTAGACGTGTTGTTTCCGCCACCCATTACTCGAACAGGTAGAAATTCGTGAGAAAATCTTTCAACTCTTTCCCACAGACGGCGCCAGTTGATGTGCCAAAATTTGCACAAGGGGATTGGATATCCTCTGAGTTGGATATCTGATCTCCCAAACACGTAGAAGCAATCCAATGATGTTGCTGCCTTCGATAGAATCCTCGAGAACCTGCAAAGAACACGTCGGAGGGGGGTCCGGCGCGGACACTCCGATGCCTAAGTCAGTATAGGGCTTATCAATATATCACAAGGATCTCGAGATCCTTGATTTATCAAGAACAGGGTCTTGAAGAATATCAGAAATGTGTTTTGAACTCAGTATATTAAGTTTAGTAAAAGTAAGAATATCTAACCTGAAAACCTCCTTGGATTTACCTATTTATAGAGACTTCCTCTTAAGGGGAAGTTAAGGCTTCCTTCCACTTCGGAGCTACCCCTTGGACTCAGCCGTGTTAGGTTGACCAGGTCCTCCGCTCCTTCTCTTCCGGAAAGACCGGGGCCACCCCCCTAGTGGACTCCATCCACTGAGATAAAGGAGGGAAGAATCCCTCTTCGATCAGTCTTAGTCCTATATCTCACTGCAAGCAGGCCTGACATCACATTTGCAGTTGGAGTGTGTGCAAGATTTCAGGCAAATCCAAAGAAGAGCCATCTTGATGCTGCCAAGAGAATCCTAAGATATCTCAAGGGATCTGAAAATCTTGGATTGTGGTATCCAGCTGATGACAACATTGAGCTCACTGGATATTCAGATGCTGATTATGGAGGATGCAGAATTGACAGAAAATCCACCTCTGGAACATGTCAATTCTTGGGCAGCAAGCTTATCTCATGGTTCTCCAAGAAGCAGAATACAGTTGCAACTTCAACAACTGAAGCAGAATATGTTGCAGCTGGAAGTTGTTGTGCTCAGATACTTTGGCTCAGGCAACAACTTAGAGACTACAAAGTCATCACAAATGAAGTGCCAATATTCTGTGACAACAATAGTGCAATTGCCATCTCACAGAATCCAGTGCTCCACACCAGATGCAAGCATGTGGACATCAAGCATCATTTCATAAGGGATCATGTGGAGAAGAAAGATATCAAGCTTGTCAAAATTCACACTGATAAGCAAAAAGCTGATATTTTGACCAAGCCTCTAGCTGAAGCAAGGTTCTTGGAATTGTCAGCTGAATTGGGGTTACTTGATCCAGGCAAGATGGAAAAATGAGGAAAGAAAGCTCATATGAAGGGGGAAGTTCATCAAAGTTGAACTTCAGCAAAGTTGACCAACCTCACTGAAGCTGTCAGCCAAAGAGGGAAACTCAGCAAGGTTGTCCCTATGATGTTCAGCAATGTTGGTCAGAGGATTTGTCCAAGTGGGACCCAGTCAGCAACTTTGGGACCCACTCAGGCAAGTTCATCAAGCATCCTGACAGCCCATCTGATGATGATGATGATGATGATGATGATCACACCAATCCCAATCCCCCAGGCCTCAACTCAGCTCAGATTCTGTTGCTGTCACTCTTGAGCAAATTTTTGCAGATGCCTCCCTGACAGATATACCAGTTGATGCTGACACTGATCTTGAAGCAGTTTCAGCAAATGTGTCCACACTTAACCAGATCTACTTTGAACAAGCCAACACCTCTGAGGCTCACTTTCAAATTGCTGCTCAGACTGCATCCATCATTGAAGAGCAGTCAGAGAAGTTGGACACACTGGTCAGGGAAGTTGAGAAGGCTCATGCAACAACTGTTGATACCTTAGATGGCCAAGGCAAGACTCTAGCCTCTGTGGAGATGAGGCTAACAGGGTCAGAAGAAGTGATATTGCCCACTCTTGATGCAAGAATATGTGGAGTTGAAACTGGACTGCAAACAGTTTCAACTGAAGTGACTAAAGCCAAGGATGCTATGGGTAAATTCACAAGAACAGTGAAGAAAGAACAGCAGGGTCTCAAAGATTTGTACAAGCATAATGTGAAAGCCTTGAGAAAGACAATCAAGGATGCTTTAAGGCAGAGGACAGCAGCCCAGAGAAAAAAGGCAGAAGAGTTGAAAGCTGCACTGGTGAAGGAGGCTGCTGAGAAATTCACTGTTGAACTCATGGCCAAAGTGTCTGATCAAGTTGTGGCCAACCTCACTGATCAACTTCAGGCCAAACTTGATCAATCACTGAAAGCCACATTGGATGCCATTGTTTCCCAAAAGATGAAGCCTGTTCACACCTTCTTGAGCATGGCAGATGATAAAATGCAAAACATTCATGATGAGAATGTTTATCTACTGCAGGAGTTGAAGTCCCTCACTCAGGCCCACTCACACCTCTCAGTCTCAATGAGTGAACTAAAGCCCCAGTGTTTTGATAATGCCAAAAAGGGGGAAAGAGAGAGAGCAAGGGCAAAGGGAACCTTGGTGATTGGTGAATCCAAGGGAAAGGAGAAAGTCCCTGAGATTGAGGAGGAAGCAGTAGAAGACATTGGAAAAGGCAAAGGCCCAATGAATATTGAAAATTTGACTGAGGAAGAGCAGATTCAAATAGCTGTCAAGGAGTCCATGATGTCAGCTATGGAAAGTCAGGCAAGAAAGCTTCAAAGGCCAGGTGGTGAGTCTACAGGACTTGAACCTAAAGAGAAGGCTGCTGAAGTAAGGGGGAAGGTGACAAGGTCATCTGAAAGAAAGAGGAAGGAGCTGCAAGCCTTCAATGATTTCCCAACCAGCCTGACTTTGCCTTCAGAATTTCAGTCTGATGAATCTACCCCAGTAAGGCAATCAAAAAGATTGAAGAAAGCAGCCAGGCTGCCTGCCATTGAAGAAGAAGAAGTTGAAGAGGAAGTCCAGGACAGAATGCCTGAAGTTGGTGTGCCCAAACTTGCTGATGATCCCTCTAAATTATTTGAAGAAGGTTTTGGAAAAGATCCAGAAACCCAAGAGAAGCTAGCTCTTCAGAGAGCTAAAGAGAGGATGGAGCAATTGGTTGAGGCCAACAAGGCAAGGGATGAAAGAAGGGCAAATTTCAAAGCCCCAAGAAGGAGAGCTTCTTACAGAAGACTCAAACCTCAAATGCTGCAAAGATGGGACACTCAGTACCCTCACCATGATAAGTGGGTTCCAATCTCACTAAATGATGCATGGGAGGAGGCCAAGAGAAGTTTTGTATATGACTTCTATGTCATTGGGAAGTGGCTTGGAGAGAGTGAAGATGAAGTCTTTGTCCAGTTCATGTTTGAGAATCATAGGGACCTCTACCAAAAGTTGTTTGCAGCAGCTGATATGGCAAGAGTGGAGTTCAAGGCCCCTGGTCCAATTCTGTACATGCCTCCTAAGTTCAATGGGAACTTGATTGATGAGGGAAAGATTCTGGAGGAGTTCATCAACATCATGAAGATGGAGAAGATGAAGATAGGCCCTAGAGGCTCCAACAAGGATGTTTGGGAGCTGAAGAAAAGGGTATGGGCTCAATATGGCATTGCTCCCCAAGATGATGGAACTCTCTGATGGATAAGTTTATCTCTTTCCTATCTTTGCTTATGATTGATGTTAATTGTTGTTATTCTGTTTTCTTGTATCAGTTAGTATGTCCTTTGAATTTTCTGACCTGTAATGCTTGATAATATATAAAAGGACCACTAATTTTCTATCAAGAGATAACAACTCATTATCTCAACTAACCTGACATTACATATTTACTTGATTTATTGTGCTAACAGTTTCTTTCAGGAAAGTTGACCAGTTCATTCATCCTGAAGGTAAAGTATAGTATAAGTCAAGGTTCCTTTGTAATAGGTTTTGGCATCATCAAAAAGGGGGAAATTGTTGGGAATAAAATGATTTTGATCTAGATACCAAAACCCCTGATTGATGATGTACAGATTAGTTGAGATATGCTCAAGTCATTGTTCAGGCAAGTTGTCCCAGAACACTTGAGTATGTAGAATGCTTAAGTTAAAAATCTCAGAAATGTTGTGAGATTTTAGAGTTCAGGATAGTTGTCCAATGCTATATGTTAGAAAGCTTGATAGGTATTAAGTCTTGAGGCCAAAGTTGCTGAAGCATCAGGACAGCTGACAAAGTGGACAACCGGGCTGAAGAGATCAAGAACACTAAAGCTGTGCTCATAAATGCAAAAGATCAAGACAGTTGAAGTACAAATGACCAAGAGAATTGAATGTCAAAAGCTTACTGAAGACACATTCAATGAAGCATTTATTGCCAATCATGCCTGAACCAAGCATTGAAGACTTAGAGCATTAAGGAGTGAAGCATTGAATGAATGTTGGAACATTCTAAAACAGCAGCAAGAATGTTCAGGGAGCTTATCCCATCTGACCGTTGGTTGAGTGTAGATTCTGCCACAAATCAACCTTGGGAAGTGTGCTTATTTGGAAACTGTCACAAGTCATCTCAGCCGCATTTTTCAGAAGTCAACACATTCATTCAAGCAACCATTGAAGACCCCTTTTACACAGTGGATAAAAGGAAGTCAAGCTTCTTAGCCGTTTCAATGGTGCTGCAAATAGACATGTTTGAAATGCTATCTCTCCAACGGATAGTTGTTCAAATATGCCTATATAAACAGAAGTGATCAAAGGGATTCACAATCCAACTACAAGCTATCAAACTCATATTAAGCTTTCAAAGGAAACCAAGCTATTCTCAAGAATCCCAAGTTTCCTGAATCACTTCAAGTCAGCTAAGCCAATCTTTGTAAACATCCTAGCTTAGCATTGAGATATCCTAAGCCTTTACATCTGTTCTCATTGTAAAGGATATCTCAACTAGTTGGAACCAAACCTCAAACCTTATCTCATTTAGTGAAGAGAGTGTTTGTTGTAGAAGTGAAGAGTTAAGGACTGTTAGAGTGAAACACAGTCTTAACTCAGTGAGATTGAGCACTAGGACTCAGATTATCCTAGGGATCAAAACACTAAGAGAGTGTTGTTGATCAGTGCACCTTGGCACTATAAAACAAGCTAATTCCATTGTGAAGGAATTATCCTGTTCAATCAGGGAAAGTGGATGTAGGAGCTTGAGTCTCTGAACCACTATAAACTTGTGTGTCTCTTACTTACTGCATTCTTTATTGCATTCATATTCAAACATATTTTAAAGAGAAAACTCTCAGTAAGTGAGAAAATCTTTTTTGGACAAAGTCCCTGATAACTGTATCTTTTCAGAAATTAACTTGGAGTATTTCTTTAAGTCAAAGGCCAACCACATTCCTCACTTAGCAACTCTTTTAGATATTTAGCTAACTGATCACTCAATAGTAATCAGTAGGACAAGTATCTATCATAGTTCACTCAGGCCAGTTGTGAGACAACCTGCCTGATAAGCCCAGTTTTGTCAAAAAGAAAAGAATTTGCATACACAAGTGCATTCCCCCCCCCATACACTTGTGTTATACTCCACCAAGGACCAACAAGTGGTATCAGAGCAGGGGTTCAAAGACCACTGCTTCTGAAAATCCAACTAATTTTCAAAATCACATTTTCTGTGGTCACTGAACTGATCCAAATTTCTGAAAAACCTTTTTGTGTTCATCTTATATTACATCTGTTGAAATGGCTAACAATGCAGTTCCAGGAAATGCTGTCAACACCATCAACAATATGGGTCCAAACCAAGTCAACCATATTTCTCATCACAAACTGCCAATGTTCTCAATTGAGAACTATGATTTCTGGAAGATCAGGATGAGAGCACATCTTGCTTGCCAGCATGATGAGATGCTTAAAGTCATCACTAGAGGGCCATTTACATTCACTAAAGCAAATCCCAAGCTCACTGATGCTCAAAAAGCTGATCCAAGGGAGTTGCTGCCAAAAGATGAAGATGACTTTACAGCTGAAGAAAGAAAAAGGCACAACCTGAACTACATTGCAATGAACACATTGTACCAGACAATTCCAGATGCAGTGATGGGAAGAGTGTACCACTGCACATCAGCTAAAGAGATTTGGGATACCTTAGCACTTATGTGTGAAGGTACCCAAAAGATAAAGGAGAACAAGCTTCAAGTGTCCATCCAAAAATATGAACAATTCTCTATGGAAGCCAATGAAACTATTGATCATCTTGATGGCAGGTTCACTGACATCATGAATGAAATAAACTCTCTTGGCAAGTTCTATGCCAAAAGAGAGGTTGCTTTGAAGATCTTGAGAAGTCTTACATCCAAGTGGGACATATATTCTGTCATGATGCAAAATACCAGCAATCTTGACAACATACCAATGCAGCAAGTATTCTCTGAACTCAAAGCATATGAGTTTGATCTCAACAGAAAGAAGGTGCATGAAGAGCCATCCTCCTCAAACAAAGGTGTTGCCTTCAAAGCTGCTGAAACAGAAAAGAAGATTACTCAAAGATCCTCTCAATCTGTTTCAAAATCTGAAATAAAGGAGGAGCTGGCACTCATGGCTAGAAGATTTGAGAAGCTCAACTCCAGATTTGGTAGATACAAGAAGTTCTACCAAGATAACAGAACCAGAAGGAGATTTAGTTCCCCTGAACATAAATCAGAGGACAAAGTCTCTGATGAAAAGAAAGAAGACAGATATGCTGATAGGAAGAAATTCAGCAAAGGTGAACCATCATCATCAAGGAGGAAGGAGTCCTCAAGCAAGAAGAATGATGATGAAGATGTGTGTTACAACTGCCAGAAGAAGGGTCACTTTCAGTATGACTGTCCTGACCTCAGTGCAAAAGAAAGGAAGGAAAGGCAGAACAAAAGAGATAAAAGGCTGAACAACAGGAAGGCTATGGTAGATGGAGATTCAGCAAGTGAAGAGAGTGTCTACTCCTCTGATGATGGACTATTCTCCAACAGTGACAGTGATGATGACTGTCAAATGGCATTGGAAAATGATGAGGTATGTTCATCTTCTAGTTCTTCCAGTTCTTCAAATAACACACATGAGTCCAGTGAAATCCCCTTAAAACTCAACTTTGTAAAACTATTTGAGGATTTCACCAAGCTAAGAGAAGTATGCAATATAGCACTCAGAGAAAATGAGCTACTGAATTCGAAAGCTCAAACTCCCAACCTCCCTGAACCTGAGCTTGACATTAAATCAACTGAGTTGTATCAGCAGATTGTGAGAGAACTTGAGGAAGTGTCTCTCAAAGTCTCTGAACAACAAAAGTTGATTGATGATCAAGAACTGGCCCTGAGGAAAAAGGATTTTGATCTTAGAATTCTTCAAGCAAAATTTGACAATCTCTCAAGTGAATTTGATACTCTAAAATTAAGTGAGGGGAGCTTAAAAATGAAAATGTCTGCCTTGAACAAATCTGCTAAGGCAATAGAGGAGATTCAAGGATTCCAAAGACCATTTCAAAAGGGTGGATTAGGCTATAATCCATTTGAACCCTCACCTGGTCTTAGCATTGCTTCATCAAGCAATTCTAAGATGACTTTTGTAAGATCAGTGGCACAACAAAATGAAATAGAAGTAAATCAACCACTGATCAAGGATAAAGGTAAAGAAAGTTTTATACCAACTCTAGTGAACAATGTACCTAAACCCATACCCTTGGAAAAGGTTAAAGGCATTGCTTACAGGAGAAATGAGGTTCAGAAAGGTAGAACCAATGGAAGGTCAACCTATCTGAATCATCATCAGAGGAGTTGTCCAAAACCTGTTCAGAAAAGGCCAACTCAAATGAGGCAACCTCAACTGAATGGATTAAGGCCAATCCCCTCTGATAGGTATAAAACATTCAGGAAGCCTGGACCTTACCTGTCAAATGGAAAAGGCCATCCAAAACCTTACTCCCAAAAGTCTTACCAAGCTGCACCTAAGCCTAATAACTTCAGGAGAAATGTCCCAAAGAAATTCACTAAGTCTCCTGAAACTTACAAGGCTAACACTTATACACAGAGAACACCCAAGGCATTTAAGGGTCAAACTGTGTATGTAGATGTAAATGGAAACCAAGTCAGTCACTTTGAGTCAATCAGAGTTATCAGGCAGATTTGGATTCCAAAAGGTACAGCTAACCCTCTAGGACCCAACACTCAAAGGGTACCTAAATTTTGACTTTGCAGGGCTGCAAGGACCACAAGAAGAAGAGAAGCATCAACAAGAAAACAGCATGGTACTTGGACAGTGGATGTTCAAGACACATGACTGGGAATAAAGAGCTTCTCTCAGAATTCATTGAAAATGATGGTCCTTCAGTAACCTTTGGAGACAGCTCACAAGGGATCACAAGAGGTTATGGTACATTAAACATTGGTAGTGTTAAAATTACTGATGTCTCATATGTCCTAGGCCTAAAATATAACTTGCTGTCTATAAGTCAAATCTGTGATAAAGGTTTTTGTGTTGAATTTGCACCAAATGAATGTACTATCAAAAACAAATCAACACAACAGGTGCTACTAACAGGGGTGAGAAAGGGAAATGTCTATTTTGCAGATTGGAGCAAAACCACTGAACCAGTTTGTCTTGTTGCCAAAAGCACAAGTGAGCAAAGCTGGCTGTGGCACAAGAGACTGAATCACCTGAACTTCAAAACCATCAACAAGATTGCAAGAAACTCTCTAGTTAAAGTGCTGCCAAATCAAGTGTTCACCAAAGAACACATTGCCAGCCATGTCAGGAAGGAAAGCAAATCAAAGCTTCATTCAAAGGAAAGCCTGTCATCTCAACTGAGAGAGTTCTTCAACTATTGCATATGGATTTATTTGGGCCAATAATCCCAGTAAGTATAAATGGAAGAAAATATGCTTTAGTTGTTGTTGATGATTTTTCCAGGTACACTTGGGTAGTATTCTTGCTGAACAAAAAGGAGACCCAAGTCAAGTTACCAGAATTGATGATGAGATTGAGCAATGAAAAGGGCCTAAGTATTGTCAAGATCAGATCAGACAAAGGCACTGAGTTCATAAACTCATACATCAATGAGTACTGCAGCAAGAATGGCATCACACATGAAACTTCAGCAGCAAGAACACCTCAACAAAATGGGGTTGCTGAAAGAAGGAACAGGACCTTGAAAGAGGCAGCAAGAACATTGATTGCTGAATCCAAACTGCCTAAAAGGTTCTGGGCTGAAGCCATTAGCACTGCATGTCACACTCAAAACAGGTCCTTAATCACCAAAGGACAAGGTAAAACCCCATATCAAATATGGAAAGGTAGATTGCCCACTGTTGCTTATTTTCACATATTTGGTTGTAAGTGTTTCATTCATAATAATGGGAAGGAGCAATTGAAAGCCTTTGACAGCAAAGCTGATGAAGGAATATTTGTTGGATATTCACAAGTCAGCAAAGCTTACAGAGTTTACAATTGCAAAACCCTTATTGTGGAAGAAACACCTCATGTTGTGTTTGATGAGTCTATTAATGAGTTCAGGGATAGAAACCTGAATATTGATGAGATAACACAAAGAACAACCAGATTAAGGCTTCAAAGCAAGGAGACAGTGTTTGTAGATGTTGCCCAGCCTGAACTTCATGATTGTCAAAAACTGGACAACCTACCTGATGACAATCAACCAGGAGCCAACCAACCTGAAGGTGATATTGAACTGATTGATCCAATCCCAGTTCAAAACCAGGTAACAACTACCAATGAAGAAGCAGGCAATGCTGAGGTAGTTAATGGATCCAATATTCAAGGGGGAACCAATGAAAATGTCAACTCATCTGACGATGAGGACAATACCCCTGAATATGATCCTGAGCTTGATCCTTCAATTAATTTTCCTGAATTTAATGAGTCTAGTGATCCAACCTCAGATGAGGACAATCCTCCTGAAGGGATCAGGTCTAGAAGGACTTGGTTGCAAGACCACCCAACTAGCCTGATACTTGGTAACCCAAGTGAAGGGATCAAAACTAGAAGGTTTCATGGAGAAAGTGTCTTGTTTTGTTGTTTTCTTTCAGAAATAGAACCAGGAGATATTGAGGAAGCACTACAAGACACCAACTGGATCATAGCCATGCAAGAAGAGCTGAACCAGTTCACCAGAAATGAAGTATGGGAGCTGGTGGATAGGCCAACTCATCAAGATGTCATTGGAACCAAATGGGTGTTCAAAAATAAGAAAAATGAAAATGACATCATTGTGAGGAACAAAGCAAGACTGGTGGCCAAAGGATATTGTCAATCTGAAGGGATTGATTATGATGAGACTTTTGCTCCAGTGGCCAGACTTGAAGCAATCAGACTCTTCTTAGCATATGCAGCTCACATAAAATTCAAAGTGTATCAAATGGATGTGAAGAGTGCATTTCTCAATGGGGTGCTCAAAGAAGAAGTATATGTTGAACAGCCCCCAGGCTTTGAGGAAGGAAACAAGGTGTACAGATTGAAGAAAGCCCTCTATGGCTTAAAGCAAGCTCCAAGAGCTTGGTATGACACCTTATCACAGTTTCTTCTAGATCATGGTTTTGTCAAAGGCACTGTTGACAGAACTCTGTTCAGAATCTGTGAAGGAGATGATATCTTGTTAGTCCAAATCTATGTGGATGACATTATATTTGGATCTCCAAATGAGAAGATGTGTGAAAAGTTCTCCAAACTCATGCAGAGCAAATTTGAAATGTCCATGATGGGATTGCTGAATTTCTTCTTAGGACTTCAGGTCACTCAATCAAAGAAGGGGATATTCATCAATCAGGCCAAGTACACAAGGGACATGATCAAAAAATTTGGATGTGCTACAAGCAAGCCAGTCAGAATTCCTATGAATACTAACTGGAAGATGGATCCTGATGAAGTTGGAGAGTCAACAAACTCCACTAACTACAGGGGAATCATAGGATCCTTGCTATATCTCACTGCAAGCAGGCCTGACATCACATTTGCAGTTGGAGTGTGTGCAAGATTTCAGGCAAATCCAAAGAAGAGCCATCTTGATGCTGCCAAGAGAATCCTAAGATATCTCAAGGGATCTGAAAATCTTGGATTGTGGTATCCAGCTGATGACAACATTGAGCTCACTGGATATTCAGATGCTGATTATGGAGGATGCAGAATTGATAGAAAATCCACCTCTGGAACATGTCAATTCTTGGGCAGCAAGCTTATCTCATGGTTCTCCAAGAAGCAGAATACAGTTGCAACTTCAACAACTGAAGCAGAATATGTTGCAGCTGGAAGTTGTTGTGCTCAGATACTTTGGCTCAGGCAACAACTTAGAGACTACAAAGTCATCACAAATGAAGTGCCAATATTCTGTGACAACAATAGTGCAATTGCCATCTCACAGAATCCAGTGCTCCACACCAGATGCAAGCATGTGGACATCAAGCATCATTTCATAAGGGATCATGTGGAGAAGAAAGATATCAAGCTTGTCAAAATTCACACTGATAAGCAAAAAGCTGATATTTTGACCAAGCCTCTAGCTGAAGCAAGGTTCTTGGAATTGTCAGCTGAATTGGGGTTACTTGATCCAGGCAAGATGGAAAAATGAGGAAAGAAAGCTCATATGAAGGGGGAAGTTCATCAAAGTTGAACTTCAGCAAAGTTGACCAACCTCACTGAAGCTGTCAGCCAAAGAGGGAAACTCAGCAAGGTTGTCCCTATGATGTTCAGCAATGTTGGTCAGAGGATTTGTCCAAGTGGGACCCAGTCAGCAACTTTGGGACCCACTCAGGCAAGTTCATCAAGCATCCTGACAGCCCATCTGATGATGATGATGATGATGATGATCACACCAATCCCAATCCCCCAGGCCTCAACTCAGCTCAGATTATGTTGCTGTCACTCTTGAGCAAATTTTTGCAGATGCCTCCCTGACAGATATACCAGTTGATGCTGACACTGATCTTGAAGCAGTTTCAGCAAATGTGTCCACACTTAACCAGATCTACTTTGAACAAGCCAACACCTCTGAGGCTCACTTTCAAATTGCTGCTCAGACTGCATCCATCATTGAAGAGCAGTCAGAGAAGTTGGACACACTGGTCAGGGAAGTTGAGAAGGCTCATGCAACAACTGTTGATACCTTAGATGGCCAAGGCAAGACTCTAGCCTCTGTGGAGATGAGGCTAACAGGGTCAGAAGAAGTGATATTGCCCACTCTTGATGCAAGAATATGTGGAGTTGAAACTGGACTGCAAACAGTTTCAACTGAAGTGACTAAAGCCAAGGATGCTATGGGTAAATTCACAAGAACAGTGAAGAAAGAACAGCAGGGTCTCAAAGATTTGTACAAGCATAATGTGAAAGCCTTGAGAAAGACAATCAAGGATGCTTTAAGGCAGAGGACAGCAGCCCAGAGAAAAAAGGCAGAAGAGTTGAAAGCTGCACTGGTGAAGGAGGCTGCTGAGAAATTCACTGTTGAACTCATGGCCAAAGTGTCTGATCAAGTTGTGGCCAACCTCACTGATCAACTTCAGGCCAAACTTGATCAATCACTGAAAGCCACATTGGATGCCATTGTTTCCCAAAAGATGAAGCCTGTTCACACCTTCTTGAGCATGGCAGATGATAAAATGCAAAACATTCATGATGAGAATGTTTATCTACTGCAGGAGTTGAAGTCCCTCACTCAGGCCCACTCACACCTCTCAGTCTCAATGAGTGAACTAAAGCCCCAGTGTTTTGATAATGCCAAAAAGGGGGAAAGAGAGAGAGCAAGGGCAAAGGGAACCTTGGTGATTGGTGAATCCAAGGGAAAGGAGAAAGTCCCTGAGATTGAGGAGGAAGCAGTAGAAGACATTGGGAAAGGCAAAGGCCCAATGAATATTGAAAATTTGACTGAGGAAGAGCAGATTCAAATAGCTGTCAAGGAGTCCATGATGTCAGCTATGGAAAGTCAGGCAAGAAAGCTTCAAAGGCCAGGTGGTGAGTCTACAGGACTTGAACCTAAAGAGAAGGCTGCTGAAGTAAGGGGGAAGGTGACAAGGTCATCTGAAAGAAAGAGGAAGGAGCTGCAAGCCTTCAATGATTTCCCAACCAGCCTGACTTTGCCTTCAGAATTTCAGTCTGATGAATCTACCCCAGTAAGGCAATAAAAAAGATTGAAGAAAGCAGCCAGGCTGCCTGCCATTGAAGAAGAAGAAGTTGAAGAGGAAGTCCAGGACAGAATGCCTGAAGTTGGTGTGCCCAAACTTGCTGATGATCCCTCTAAATTATTTGAAGAAGGTTTTGGAAAAGATCCAGAAACCCAAGAGAAGCTAGCTCTTCAGAGAGCTAAAGAGAGGATGGAGCAATTGGTTGAGGCCAACAAGGCAAGGGATGAAAGAAGGGCAAATTTCAAAGCCCCAAGAAGGAGAGCTTCTTACAGAAGACTCAAACCTCAAATGCTGCAAAGATGGGACACTCAGTACCCTCACCATGATAAGTGGGTTCCAATCTCACTAAATGATGCATGGGAGGAGGCCAAGAGAAGTTTTGTATATGACTTCTATGTCATTGGGAAGTGGCTTGGAGAGAGTGAAGATGAAGTCTTTGTCCAGTTCATGTTTGAGAATCATAGGGACCTCTACCAAAAGCTGTTTGCAGCAGCTGATATGGCAAGAGTGGAGTTCAAGGCCCCTGGTCCAATTCTGTACATGCCTCCTAAGTTCAATGGGAACTTGATTGATGAGGGAAAGATTCTGGAGGAGTTCATCAACATCATGAAGATGGAGAAGATGAAGATAGGCCCTAGAGGCTCCAACAAGGATGTTTGGGAGCTGAAGAAAAGGGTCTGGGCTCAATATGGCATTGCTCCCCAAGATGATGGAACTCTCTGATGGATAAGTTTATCTCTTTCCTATCTTTGCTTATGATTGATGTTAATTGTTGTTATTCTGTTTTCTTGTATCAGTTAGTATGTCCTTTGAATTTTCTGACCTGTAATGCTTGATAATATATAAAAGGACCACTAATTTTCTATCAAGAGATAACAACTCATTATCTCAACTAACCTGACATTACATATTTACTTGATTTATTGTGCTAACAGTTTCTTTCAGGAAAGTTGACCAGTTCATTCATCCTGAAGGTAAAGTATAGTATAAGTCAAGGTTCCTTTGTAATAGGTTTTGGCATCATAAAAAAGGGGGAAATTGTTGGGAATAAAATGATTTTGATCTAGATACCAAAACCCCTGATTGATGATGTACAGATTAGTTGAGATATGCTCAAGTCATTGTTCAGGCAAGTTGTCCCAGAACACTTGAGTATGTAGAATGCTTAAGTTAAAAATCTCAGAAATGTTGTGAGATTTTAGAGTTCAGGATAGTTGTCCAATGCTATATGTTAGAAAGCTTGATAGGTATTAAGTCTTGAGGCCAAAGTTGCTGAAGCATCAGGACAGCTGACAAAGTGGACAACCGGGCTGAAGAGATCAAGAACACTAAAGCTGTGCTCATAAATGCAAAAGATCAAGACAGTTGAAGTACAAATGACCAAGAGAATTGAATGTCAAAAGCTTACTGAAGACACATTCAATGAAGCATTTATTGCCAATCATGCCTGAACCAAGCATTGAAGACTTAGAGCATTAAAGAGTGAAGCATTGAATGAATGTTGGAACATTCTAAAACAGCAGCAAGAATGTTCAGGGAGCTTGTCCCATCTGACCGTTGGTTGAGTGTAGATTCTGCCACAAATCAACCTTGGGAAGTGTGCTTATTTGGAAACTGTCACAAGTCATCTCAGCCGCATTTTTCAGAAGTCAACACATTCATTCAAGCAACCATTGAAGACCCCTTTTACACAGTGGATAAAAGGAAGTCAAGCTTCTTAGCCGTTTCAATGGTGCTGCAAATAGACATGTTTGAAATGCTATCTCTCCAACGGATAGTTGTTCAAATATGCCTATATAAACAGAAGTGATCAAAGGGATTCACAATCCAACTACAAGCTATCAAACTCATATTAAGCTTTCAAAGGAAACCAAGCTATTCTCAAGAATCCCAAGTTTCCTGAATCACTTCAAGTCAGCTAAGCCAATCTTTGTAAACATCCTAGCTTAGCATTGAGATATCCTAAGCCTTTACATCTGTTCTCATTGTAAAGGATATCTCAACTAGTTGGAACCAAACCTCAAACCTTATCTCATTTAGTGAAGAGAGTGTTTGTTGTAGAAGTGAAGAGTTAAGGACTGTTAGAGTGAAACACTGTCTTAACTCAGTGAGATTGAGCACTAGGACTCAGATTATCCTAGGGATCAAAACACTAAGAGAGTGTTGTTGATCAGTGCACCTTGGCACTATAAAACAAGCTAATTCCATTGTGAAGGAATTATCCTGTTCAATCAGGGAAAGTGGATGTAGGAGCTTGAGTCTCTGAACCACTATAAACTTGTGTGTCTCTTACTTACTGCATTCTTTATTGCATTCATATTCAAACATATTTTAAAGAGAAAACTCTCAGTAAGTGAGAAAATCTGTTTTGGACAAAGTCCCTGATAACTGTATCTTTTCAGAAATTAACTTGGAGTATTTCTTTAAGTCAAAGGCCAACCACATTCCTCACTTAGCAACTCTTTTAGATATTTAGCCAACTGATCACTCAATAGTAATCAGTAGGACAAGTATCTATCATAGTTCACTCAGGCCAGTTGTGAGACAACCTGCCTGATAAGACCAGTTTTGTCAAAAAGAAAAGAATTTGCATACACAAGTGCATTCCCCCCCCCCATACACTTGTGTTATACTCCACCAAGGACCAACACTATGTCCCCCCACCCCAAAAGTTTCGGTCCACCCCAGGAAGTACATCAATCGGGGGAATACGAGAGATAATTATGGGATGAAGCTGAATTCAGCAGCCCATTAGGAATAAAAACTCTATGGATCTGCAATTTGTCATTTACGGTTATTTGAACCTTCAGAATTAGTATGAAAGTGTGCGTGCGTGCGATATACAGAGTGTTGTCTGTAGTGTTGGCACAGACCAAACAACAATTGAGCAGCGGAAAATAAATCAACACTTTGCAAAAGTAGTATTTCAAAATTTGTGTAGATTAAAAATTAATCTACACGAATCACTTATATTAACTTTAATATTAGTGAAACAAATCAACAACCTCGTGAGGTTTTGAACAACTGCAACTCGAATGAGTTTGAAAATAATACTAGAATGTATGCAACTATCTCCCTTATATATCTAACATAAATTCTAGTATAAAGACTATGATTAGGTACACAAATATTCGGGTTTATAAGTGTGCACTAATCTACAAGAAAGAACAAATTATTTTCCTAACTAGAAGCGTTGCGCATTCCATAGACTAGTAATCTTGTTTAGCTTTCTCTCTTGTTGTGTCTTGTAGTGAAGGCAGTGGTCTCTATTTATATTCATGAATACGAACTGTCTTGCAACTCGCTTGATCATCTCAAGGATCAAGGTAGTTTTTGTAACTTCCCTTCACACTCCATATTTGTAGGACTTTGACCAATGGTGCTTAGTAAGCACTCAATCCAGTGCAACTGCCTGACCTTGGTGTTGCCCACGTCTTCTACCTACATTTGGGACATCACTAAGCAACACAAGTTAAGTTAGAGTTAGTAAAAGAAGAAAGGGCAAATTGTGATGTTGTATTAGGTGTTGGCACATTTAGTACAACATTTGACTGAAATGTTGGATCATTAAATACAACACCTATTCCAACATCAACTTAGTACATCCACCATGATTTTAATTACTATTAGAGATATATATGAAATGTTCGAAATATCGTTCCCTCATCTTAAAAATAAATATCAAACTCACCCATCCATAACACTATGAAAACTGTGATTATTGTTAGAAATTTGAAAAAAAAAAAAAAAAACTTCTAATTGATGGTTGTTCGATGATGCACTCGAGATTGGTTTAGAGTAAACAAATCTTTTAGTGGGTGCTCGTTGATACGAATATATAGGTTTTTCTTTTAAAAAAATTGGCTCTAGTCGTAGAATGGACTATGGTGGTGTTTAGTTGAATTTGCAAACACCTTATATCTTTACTTCGTCTATTTCACGGTTCTCTCAAATCCTATGTGGCTCATTCTCCTCTCCTCAATCTGAAATACTGCGTTTTTATGAGTTAGTTATTTTTTTAAAAACCGCCTCTTTTTTTACTTTAAATTCTTTGTTTTAAAAATTAATAACGTAAATACTGTTATGTTTTTTAAACCGCCTCTTTTTTAAATTTTCAATTCTTAATCTTTTTAATTTTTTAAAATACTATATTTTGAAATAATGAAACCTCTATTTTCTCAACTTCTACTTGCAGTTAGTAAGTTAGTATTCTCTCTTATCTCTCATCTTAATTTATGTATCTTATATTTACCGTTACGCATCCCTCATCTCTTATTCTCACTTCTTTTCCTCTTCTTCCTTTCAACATTCTCTCACATTTAATTTCTGCTCAATTTCAATTGAAAATTGAATACGGGCTGCTGCTGTCGAGATCATCTATTAACAATTAATGTTTCGACATTCTCAATTTTTTCAGTTTCTGGAATATTATTTTGTCCGTGTCTTTGTATTTTTTGCAAACTATATAACTGAAAACTTAATCAATTTCATTTGTAATTTTGGGTGACTGACTATTTTGTTTATTTCTTCAGTCTTTAATATGTGCTCTCCCACTATTCGGATTTTGTAGCAATACTGCATTCTGAAGTCCTATATGTTCTCAATTTTTAGAACTTTTAATCTTAACGTTACATTTACAGTTAGTATTTTTCCCTTATTTTTTATTCTCACTTTCTTCAGCCTCTTCTTCCTTCTACATTCTCACGTGTTTTTTTGTAGATTTAGAATAATTTGGTTCTTCCTCATTTACATTAGACACAGTCTAATTGTACATTATTTAAATATAAGTATTTTTTTTTTTTTAGTTTCAGTTCTCATTATTTAACATTGGCAGTACTTTTAATATTTTCTCAATTGTCCTAAATTTATTAGGGGTATGAATGATTATTTTTTTTCAATTAAATAGATTTTTCTTTATAGGAATATATGAATATGGAGTTAGTTTAGATTCACTTTTGATATTCTGTCAACTGTCTTATATAAATTTGTTTGTGTACAAATAATAGTGTTTTTTATTTTTTCACTTAAGTTTCATTAAATTGGTGAAGTTTGATTGATAGTGCCGTTATAAAATTACAATTGAGCCTACAATATTCGTTGTGACATATTGAGAGATATGTTATTCTCTCAAACTGAAATATATTTATCTTTTTACCCCTTTTTTTCCGTATTTATTTTCCTTGGTTTAATCTTTACCAGCATGAATCATTTGAGATATATCTGGATTGTTTATCCTTTTTAATAAATTGCAATTCTCTTTAATAGGATTTTTTTCTTGGTTTTATCTTTACCACCCAAAATCATTTGAGATATATCTTGGTTGTTTATCATTTTTAATAAATTGCAATTTTGTTTAATCTTTATCAGTGTTCCACATTAATAACTATTAGTTGTTTCTTTCATTGTTTGAGTGTCGACCTTATTATATAAAGGTTGTATTAATCTGCAATTATTTATAACAAAAAAAAAATGATTGAAATTCTGATAATGTTTTGTTAAAAGGATCTAAAACTTATGAGGTGAAAAAATTTATGACTCATAAAATTTAAGGTATCAAATTATCGAACAACGTTCATAAAAATTTAAGAAATTTAAAGAGAACTTTACATAAAAGATTATTTAAAAATACATTGCCCAAATGAATTTAATTAAGCGATTACATTTCAATAATTCATAATATTATGAATGGTCAATTAAAACGTGAAATGCCATTTTTGTACATAATACAATATCACAAATTACTTCTTCAATTGCTCGATTTGAAAATAATGAAATTTAATGTTTAAAAATATTAAATTTTATTATTACTGTTTGATTATTATTTGTTGTTAATCCCGCGTAGTAAGTGGGTACTGCACTAGTATATATTCATTTTAGACTTTGCTGAAAATCTACCCTTAATTACTATTTTTGAATCTTTTTTTTCTTACGTGGCTTCTTAGATTTCTGTCTTTCTATTTTTCTAATTTTCTCAGATTTTCTATTCTTCTTTTTTTCTCTCTCCTCTCTCTCCCTTTTTTTTTATCTATTCTTTTATAGTTTTCTCAACTCCTTTTCTCCCTTTTTTTTCTCGACAGTTTTTTTCTTTTCTTTTTTTAATTCTATCTTCTTCCTCTTCCACTTCCACTTAAACTTTTCTTCATTTTTTTTTCTCTCTGAACAGTTTTTTTCTTTTCTTTATTTAAATAATTGATTTATTTATTCTTTATACATTTTTTTTTATTTTTTTTAAATAATTGTTTTACTTCTCACCTCTTCCTCTCTCTCAGTAAAATTTATTTTTTAAAATTTCCTTAAAATTTTCTCCCATTTTTCAATTATTTTAATTTAAACTTTTCTTCATCTTTTTCGTTCTCTCTCTTGACAGTTTTTTTCTTTTCTTTTTTTAAATAATAATTAATTTATTTATTCTTTATACATTTTTTTTAATTTTTTTTTTAAATAATTGTTTTACTTCTCTTCCTAGCTCATTAAATTTTATTTTCTTAAATTTCCTTAAAATTTTCTCCCATTTTTCAATTATTTTAATTTAACTTTTTTTTCATTCTCCATTTTTTACGGTTTTCAACAGTTATTTTTATTTAATTTAACTTTTTTGTTTTCTCTCTTCATTCTCCATTTTTTACGGTTTTCAACAGTTATTTTTATTTACATTCTCTCTGCTTAATTTATTCTGTCATTTTATCCTATCCGTCCAGAAAAGCAATTCCTTTGATTAATTGATTTCTCGATTTGATTTCTCTATTATACTGTATCAATGTTATCACAATTCTCCCTCATAGATGATATTTCTCCCGACAAGGAAACATGGAGATTAAAAGTAAAAGTTGTGCGATGTTGGACTGTATTTTCAAATGACGGTAAACAGAAGAATTACTTTGAATTGGTAGCATTGATGAAAAGGTGAGCATTTCTACTCTAAATTTATTCCGTTTACTCTTAAATTCCATTTTTTTATTCTCCATTTGATGTGACGTTTATTTTCTATTTAGGGCTACTGTACCGAGATACCTCATACACAGGTATCAAAACGTTATTAAGGAAGGACTTACGTACAATTTGTATAATTTCAGAGTTGAAAAGCCCAACACCCTTATATTAGCTACCAAACACCCTTACAAACTAACCTTTCACAACCATACACAAATGTTCTACCATTGAACTTATTCAATCTGAATTTAATTTTGATGATATCAAATCTCAGTCTGACTGAGAGGTAAGACATCTGGAGTCATTATGAAATATATTTCATATTTAGTATATTATACTTTCTTTTCCAAACTAATTTTTTATTTTTTTTATTTTAAGATATTATAGCATTGGTTGTGAACATTTTTGACATTCGACCTGTGGCCAAAGGACGAATTAAAAATGTATTGGATATCAAGCTACAGGATAAAAAGTATGTACTTCATTCTGTAATTAATTTTTCAAATCAAAATTTATTTATTTGGTATCATCGTATTCTTTTATTAGGCTTACGAAAATGAGTTGCACACTTTGTGAGGGATTTTATGAACGCCTCATTGACTACCGAAACAATCACCCATCTCAGCCCATTGTAATTGCTCTGACTATGCTAAAGTCCAAAACAGTTATAAAGGTTTGTCTATTGCCTAATATTTTTATTAATCTTATTTTCATTACTTATTATTTCAACGTTTTCAAATTAGGAAAACATTTGTCAAATTCTTTGTACGCAAGTCGTCTGACCATAAATGCAGATATACCTGAAGTGCATGATTTCATAAGCAGGTACTTACATATTGAATTACCAGAACTTAATTTTTGCCCTTATACTGCATACTATGATTGATCATTCTAAGAATTAAAAAATTAAATCAAACAACTCTAAATTGATACGGAATCACATGTTTACTCATTTTTAAGTATTTCTTTCTAAATTATCCTTATGTATAATTTATAAAATTATTTAATTTCATCTATTTTATTAATTTATAAAATTATTTAATTTCATCTCCATCACCCAGCCAAACCCAGCCAATAGAGTGATTCATCCCCATATTCTGAATTCACAGACAACATGAATGTTAAATGTATTGCGGACATCAAAAAAGTTTCAAAGGTAAACATATATTTTTCAATAAGTGCAAAGCACACAATATTGAATAAAAAATATCATTCGAAAATTATTTTCGGTCTAAGAAATGTTACATGGTCATTGTTGCTACCATTCAAAATATTGACACTAAGTCCAGTTGGTACTACCATTCCTGCCCCAAGTGTCGTAGGAAAATTTTGTATGGTGCCGACATAATCAAATGCAAAAATTGTGACATCGAATTACAAAATTTTGATACGTATTAACCAGTCTATGGTGATTTTATTATAATTTTTTAACTTGAACTACTCTTACTCATTACTTTTATTAGGTACAAGTTGGTCATTAATGTTGTTGACGGGATCAGTCTTTTTGACTTTGTTTGATAGCATTCTTATTCCACTCATCGGCAAAACTGCATTTGAAATTCTAACTGATTTGGACAAGGTGACATTACATTCTTCAATTTTTTAGTTGATTGTGAAACATAGCATGCCAAATACTTTATGTCAGCTATTTTATCTTTTTTTTTTTTTTTTCCCTCTTTTTACTTACACATACAAATAAATTTTTCTTTTGTCTCTTAACCATACATGAAGGATTACAGGAACTTTACCAATCCAGTTTGAACATTTGGTTCATGGGATATTTATTTTCAGAATCCAAATCTCTAAAGAAGACTTGGAGAGTAACTGGAATAACTATACAGTGGTCAAGTTATCGGATGACAGTAATTTGATAACACACTTTCAATGCAAAAGTTCTTCAGCAAAGGGACAACCACATTATCCTATTGTTCATTACTCTTATATAATCCTACATAGTTTACAAATAATTATATTGTTTTTTTTAAGGACTTGCCGGTTGATGATGAAAGTGTTACAAACCATGTTCAACATAGTTCATCCATAACATTTTGAAAAATAAGGAGGTCATTTTTTCTTTAAATTTTGAATATTACATTACTTTTAATATATTTCTATACAAATCTGTGAAACTAATTATGAAACTGTACCTTCAGATTGCATCTGTGAAACTAATTATGAAACTGTACCTTCAAATTGCATCATTGATAGTCAGTGTTCTGGCGCCAAGAGAAAATTTCCTATACTACTTGAAGATTAGGATAACACCATTGTTTCCAAAACGTCTACAACAAACCAACTTATCCATGTCAAGATTGAGAAAAGTTGATGGGAAGAAACAGTCATGTTAAATATATGTTTATGTATTTTTTTAAAACTGTTTCGTTTGAAAATGTATTTTTAAGATTTGGAGCTATATTTTTTATACTATGGATATTGATATGTCTGATTAACATATATTTATACTTCAATTATAATTATAAATGAGGTTTGTTTATGTATTTTTTAAAACTGTTTCGTTTGAAAATGTATTTTTAAGATTTGGAGCTATATTTTTTATACTATGGATATTGATATGTCTGATTAACATATATTTATACTTCAATTATAATTATAAATGAGGTTTGTTTATGTTTTCTTCACAATGCTTTATATTATTCTTTAATGTTGATAATTTTTTGTTAGGTAAATTTTAAAATCTATTTTTTATTCATTTTGTTTGCCATATTTAATATTTTAAAAAATATTTGATTTCATTGTATTCTACTTTTATAAGGTTGACGTTAGATTGCAAAAAAAAATAAAAATACTCAATAATATTTCATTACTCCATGTAATTCTCTTAATTTCTTTTTTATTTTTTTATTCCTTGTATACTACTGATAAATTTCGATCTCTAATGTTTATCAGTTCATAATTGTTCTCTTAACACAAAATAATTTTGTATACTCAATAATAATTCATCCCTTCATGTAATTCTAATGTTTATCCATTCATAATTTTTCTTTTAACAAAAAATAATTTTGTATACTCAATAATAATTCATCACGTAATTCTCTTAATTTCAACAACACATTCTCTTATTCAATGTCAAGACCGCGTATTGTTGAAGATGACATGAATTATCAAATACATTAATTATCATCAAAATTCATTCAGAAATCACGTATAAACCATTTATTTACCACACTCTACTTTTTGGACTGTAAAATATTGAATTGGAAAAAGTTTCATGTATAACCATTTATTTACCACACTTTACTTTTTGGACTGTAAAATATTGAATTGCAAAAGTTTAGTATTACTATTTTTTTTTTCTTTTTTCAAAACCACCTTTTTAAATTTGGTAGTTTTTGTTGTCTTCTTCCTTTTGAGTTTTAATTTCTCCTTCATCTTATCTTGGGTAGTTTTTGTTGCGTTCTTCCTTTTCAGTTTTAATTTCTCCTTCGTCTTATCCGTTTTCACAATTTCAGTGATCACCGTTCAAGCACCGTCATTCAAGACTAACTACACCTATCCATTAACATTTTTTCTTTTAAAAAAATTTAACTTTTTTTTATTACTTCTTTCTTTCATTTATTCACCGTTCTTACTGTTGTTTTATTTTATTGATCGTCACAAACTCTTAAATTAATTATCCTTTTCATGTTCTTTTCATTTTGCAAGTACTTCAGATACAAGACCGATTATATAATTGGAGACATAATGAACTTATTCCCATCTCTATCACTCCTACATCCATTATAAGGATTTTTGGCGTAATCAATTAAGGTAGGGTGATAATTCATGTATTGGAGATTAATTAGTAATATCTATATTACTTATTTATTAATATTAGTCAGTTAATGAAAGTCCTAGTCTTCAGGAATTTTAGATAGGATTTATTTCAGTTACTATAACACGTTTGTAGCGGTTACGGTGTCGAATTAGTTTTGCTTTGGATGTAAGTCTATTAAGCCGTGTGTGATGTATTTTCTACTGCAATGAAGATGATATTACAGTTGTGTGTATACATTCTTCTTTGATATTTAACATTTGGCATCAGAACCAGAACAGAGGGAGTGTTAAGATAAACACGAGTGATTGAAATATAAATTGAGTGTGTGTGAAGATTGTGTTTGAAGATGTCATCTTCTTCAGGCAAGAAGTTTGTGCAGGCAGCCATTCCTAGATTTGATGGTCACTATGATCATTGGTCTATGTTAATGGAAAACTTCTTAAGGAGCAAAGAGTATTTGAGTTTAGTAGATGAGGGAATTCCAATGTTGACAACGACACCAACTGAGGCTCAGCGAAGATCAATAGATGAAGCAAAGCTTAAAGATTTGAAGGTTAAGAATTATTTGTTCCAAGCAATTGATAGAGAAATCATGGAGACTATTCTTGATAAAGATACGTCAAAAGCCATTTGGGATTCAATGAAACAGAAGTATCAAGGTTCAACAAAGGTGAGAAGGGCGCAATTGCAGGCATTGAGAAGAGAGTTCGAGTTGCTAGGCATGAAGGAGGGTGAGAAGGTGGATAGTTATATGTCAAGAACTCTAACAGTGGTGAACAAAATGAAGGTACACGGAGAAAAATTGGACCAGAGTATGGTGGTTGAAAAAATTCTGAGATCCATGACCGCCAAATTTAATTATGTTGTCTGTTCGATTGAGGAATCCAATGATCTAACCAAAATAGCATTGATGAACTTCATGGGAGCCTTTTAGTTCATGAACAACGAATGCAAGGGTATCAAGAGGAGGAGCATGTATTGAAAATCTCTCATGAAGACAAGACTGGAAGAGAAAGAGGTAGAGGTTCATTTCGAGGAGGACGAGGCAGAGGAAGGGGGAGACAACCCATGAACAAAGATACCATTGAATGCTTCAAATGTCATAAGTTGGGACATTATCAGTATGAGTGTTCGTTGTTGGAGAACAGGGCCAATTATGCTGAGTTAAATGAAGAAGAAGAGATTTTATTAATGACGTCCCATGTTGAGATGCATCAAACTACGAGAGAAGAAGTTTGGTTTCTCGACTCAGGCTGCAGCAATCACATGACAGGAAATAGAGAGTGGTTCTCAGAATTAAATACGAGTTTTCGGCAACATGTGAAACTCGGAAACGATACTAGGATGGCTGTTGTGGGGAAAGGAGTCATTCGCTTACAAGTTAATGGCTTTTCTCAGGTAATATCAGATGTTTATTATATTCCTGAGCTTAAGAATAACTTGTTGAGTGTAGGACAGCTTCAAGAAAATTTTTTAACCATTTTGATTCAACGTGGAACTTGCAAGGTTTATCATCCTAAGAGAGGATTAATTATGGATACTAAAATGAGTGGGAATAGGATGTTTTATTTGTCAGCATTGATGGAACCAAAGGCTGCTCCTGCATGTTTTCAAACTGAGTTAGATGATGAATCACAATTGTGGCATTGTCGATTTGGGCATTTTAACTACAAAGGGCTGAGAACACTCTCTTATAAGAAAATGGTTGATGGCTTGCCACTTCTCAGAACACCGGAAAAATGATGCCCAGATTGCTTAGTTGGAAAACAACACAGAAACACTATGCCGAAAAAAAGTTTGTGGAGAGCATCAAGAAGGCTTCAACTCGTGCACGCAGACATATGTGGGCCTATCACACCATCTTCTAACAGTGGTAAGAGGTATATCTTAAGTTTTATTGATGACTTTACTCGTAAAACTTGGGTTTACTTCTTACATGAAAAATCTGAGGCATTTTCTATGTTTAAAAGTTTCAAGGTTCGCGTTGAAAAAGAAATTGGCGCATATATTATCTGTTTGAGAACAGATAGAGGTGGTGAATTTAACTCAAATGAGTTTGGAGAATTTTGCAAGGCTCATGGCATACGTAGACAATTGACAGCAGCCTATACTCCTCAGCAGAACGGAGTTGCTGAGAGGAAGAATTGGACAATAATGAATATGGTGCGATCTATGTTGGTTAAGAAGCAAGTTCCTAAAGAATTTTGGCCTGAAGCTGTGAAATGGAGTGTGCACATTCTTAATAGGTGCCCTACTGTAGCTGTTCAAAACGAAACCCCAGAAGAAGCCTGGAGTGGTGTGAAACCAACAGTAGAGTATTTTCGAGTGTTTGGTTCTGTAGCTCATGTTCATATACCAGACCAAAAAAGAATTAAATTGGATGACAAGAGCAAGAAGTGTATTTTCTTGGGAGTGAGCGATGAATCGAAAGCTTATCGATTGGTTGATCCAGTCACAAAGAAAATCATTATTAGCAAAGATGTGGTGTTTGAAGAAGGAGAAAATTGGGACTGGGGCAGAATTGAAGAAGACTGCAATGGTGATATTTTTGAATGGGGAGATGATGAATATGAGAATAATAGAGAAGAAGTGGTAGAGCAGAATGAGGAAGAAAACAATGAAGAGGTTATAACATCTCCTTCCTCTTCCAATGAGTCAAATGATAATGTTCAAGAGGCTTTAGTTGAAGGGAGGGGCAGGAGAATTACAAGAGAACCAGTTTGGATGGCAGACTTTGAAACTGGTAAAGGATTGTCCGATGAAGAAGGTTTGAATGCGATGATGATGGTAACAGAGGATGATCCACTTACATATGAAGAAGCAGTCCAGAGCAAGAAGTGGAGAGATGCAATGGTGGCAGAAATTGAATCTATAGAGAAGAACAACACATGAGAATTAACTGATTTGCCCAAAGGAGTAAAACCAATTGGAGTTAAGTGGGTCTTCAAGACCAAACTTAATGAAAATGGAGAGATGGATAAATTTAAAGCTCGATTGGTGGCGAAAGGATATGCACTAAAATATGGAGTTGATTATACTGAAGTTTTTGCCCAGGTGGCAAGACTTGATACCATTCGCTTAATACTTGCTATGACAGCTCAGTTTAATTGGGATGTTTTCCAATTAGTCGTAAAGAGTGCATTTCTTCATGGTGAACTCAATGAGAAGGTTTTTATACAACAACCTGCTGGATTCGTAAAGAAAGGCGCAGAGGAAAAAGTTTACAAGTTGAGAAAGGCCTTATTTGGCCTTAAGCAAGCACCGAGGGCATGGTTCAACAGGATAGAGGCTTATTTTGTACGAGAAGGCTTTGAGAGGTGTTCTTGTGAACATACACTCTTTATAAAGTCAAAGGAAGGAGGTAAAATTTTAATAGTAATTCTCTATGTTGATGATTAAATATATACTGGAAATGATAAGAGCATGTGTGATGAATTCAAAAATTCAATGATGTTGGAATTTGATATGTCTGATTTGGGGAAAATGAGATATTTTCTTGGAGTAGAGGTTGTGCAAAGTTCAAGTGGAATTTTTATATGTCAAAGAAGATATGCTCGTGAAGTTCTAGCAAGGTTTGGTATGGAAAACAGTAATGCAGTTAAAAACCCCATTGTTCCAGGCACTAAATTATCAAAAGATGATGGAGGAGTTAAAGTTGATCCAACCCTGTTCAAACAAGTAGTTGGTAGTCTCATGTATTTGACTGCTACTCGGCCCAATTTGATGTATGTAGTAAGTTTGATCAATAGGTATATGGATTGTCCAAGAATGTCACATTGGCTTGCGGCAAAGCGGATATTGAGATACATTAAAGGAACAACGGAGCTGGGTATTTTCTACAAGAAAGAGGGAAGAACGAAACTTATGGCATATACTGATATTGACTTTGCAGGTGACCTGGATGATCGAAAAAGCACCTCTGGTTTCGTGTTCACTCTTGGGTCAGGAGCTGTTTCGTGGTCCTCTAAGAAGTAACCTGTAGTGACATTATCCACTACCGAGGCTGAATATATAGCAGCTGCTCTTTGTGCCTGTCAGTGTGTGTGGTTTAGAAGAGTGTTGGAAAAACTTGGTTGTAAGGAGGAGGAGAGCACAGTGATTCAATGTGACAACAATTCTACCATTCAGCTGTCCAAAAATCCAATTTTCCATGGCATACTGGGAATGGTTGAAGCTTCAGATGTAAACTAAATGTTGCACATCTAGTTTAAGGGAGGGAATGTTGGAGATTAATTAGTAATATCTATATTACTTATTTATTAATATTAGTCAGTTAATGAAAGTTCTAGTCTTCAGGAATTTTAGATAGGATTTATTTCAGTTACTATAACACGTTTGTAGCGGTTACGGTGTCGAATTAGTTTTGCTTTGGATGTAAGGCTATTAAGCCGTGTGTGATGTATTTTCTACTGCAATGAAGATGATATTACAGTTGTGTGTATACATTCTGCTTTGATATTTAACAATTCATATGAGTAATTCAGAATATAAAAACAGTGGACTACTAAAGGCTTCGTGTAATAACACATCAATAACATACTAAAAATCAAGTTTCATCTCATTTATATGTCCTTATATATATACTGTATATTATGAATATGATTTTAATTAAACTACTAACAAATGTTCTCTATATTATTCTACAAACTTTTAGCAGGACTACAAATTTCATTGGTAATGTTCATAATTGTTCTATTACGAAAAAAATAATTTTGTATACTCAATAATATTTCATCACTTCTATGTAATTCTCTTAATTTCAATTTCATAAAATAATTTTCTATACAGTGCTCAAAATTTCATGTTTACTTTTAATTATTTTATAATTTGACATTTTAACTCATACGTTCAATAGATCCATATTCGTGAATACTGGCCTACTGATGTGTAAAAATGGATAATTGTGGAATTTAACTCAACCGTGATATCCATATCTTTGGACTTCAATCAGTTTATATATGGTTTTCTTCTGCAAGATATAACACAAGCTAGCTTAAAAAATGTACAAAATTCAACAGTTATCCATTTTTTCAAGTAGTGCAAACTAAGCTCTACCTAATTACATTCTTTATGGATTGTGCGATTATACAATAATGAATAAACAAAACTCCAACAGTGAACAACAACCGCACAACATCGGTCAATTACCTATAAAACTATCTATATATATTTGTACTTAAATTTTAAATTTATCTTTAACAACATCGTACTTTTTCTTATGACCTTCGAATCATGTCACACATTCCACTTATGTGTTCACTGAAATATCTAAGAGTTAGTATCCAAATGACTTTATATTGTATTAATAAAATATATAAAATTTAGTTTATTATAATAATTTAATTTTTTTTCAATCCCGCGAAATTCACGGGTCTTATACTAGTATGACTATATTTCTAAAAAATTATATGGACATTATTTTTCCTGTTTAAACAAGAATTTTAGAAAATAATGAACGTATACAATAATTTTGAAAAAAAATGAAATTCAATACATTATTTAAAAAGAAAATCGAACCGATGTTACAAATTTGAGAAACCATATTAAAACACTAGTTTGACAAATCATACATACCCATTAATTTGTTTTCATTCAAACAAATATTTTTTTTTCGTGCATCTTAACCTATACTCATGGATTCTTTATAATTTATGTATATTATCATATTTTTCAATACATAATTTAAAAAAAAATGAAAATCCTAATTTTTACCCATAGTCCCATGGATTCTTCCTCAGTACGGTGATGACAAAAACAACGAAGACACCAACCCTTTTTAAAGAGGTGTCTTCAAAATCCTAATGTATAGATTTTTTAGAGAATAGGTGTACGAATTTTGTGTAATGATAGAGGAAGTGGAGGGAAAATTTTAAAAAAAAGAAGAGTATTTTGGATCCTTCGTGTGATTGTACTAATCATACGAGGAGTGTACGAATCGAGTAAGGACTTGTTTGCTTGGTGGGTTTAGGGGTGAATTAGATGTGTTAACCAACTGAATTCCATGTTTGGTTTCATTTCTTCATAAACCCATTGTCCGTGTTTAAAATATGATCCGGGACTTGTAAACTATATTTTATAGGTTTATACAACCTATCATCCCCTTGTTTTACCACAACCCATCTTACAACCCACGTTACAAAACCCTCTCTTTACACATATGCCCCTCTCCTCATTGCTAAACTGACTTCCACCGCTGCACAGCATTTGATGGACTTCCATTGCTGTTTCGCATTGTCTTGCACGTAGCATCGACATCGTTTCTCCATTTCGCTGCCTCCAAACTTCTATCTGAAAATTACTATTTTTGTATTCGATTTACAATCATTTTTAAATATTCTCAATTGTCCCAATTCATGTATTTGATTTCGGTAATTTCGAGATTTCTATTATCAAATCGGTAATTTTCAGATTTCGAATTTAGTCATTTAATTTTCAAATTTAGTTACTTGATTCAAATTTCAGTAACAAATACTACTTGATGGATAAAAGGGGTGCTATGGCTCTCCACCCCAAAAGTTTTGGTCCGCCCATGAAGGAAGTACATCAATCGGGAAGTACTATTAACAAAGACGATTGTGCATATAGTAGTTAATCATGGGATGAACCTCAATGAATTCAGCAACCCATTAGGAATAAAAACTCTATTGATCTGCAATTTGTCATTTATGGAACCTTCCGAATTAGTTGATTCACCGTGATTTTAATTACTTTTGGAGATATATGAAATGTTTGAAATATCGTTCCCTCATCTTAAAAAATAAATATCAAACTCATCCATCCATAACACTATGAAAACTGTGATTATTGTTAGAAATTTGGAAAAAAAAAAAAAAAAACTTCTAATTGATGGTTGTCCGGTGATGCACTCGAGATTGGTTTAAAGTAAACAAATCTTTTAGTGGATGCTAGTTGATACGAATATATAAGTCTTTCTTTTAAAAAAATTGGCTCTAGTTGTAGAATGGACTATGGTGGTGTTTAGTTGAATTTGCAAATATCTTGTATATTCATTTTAGAATTTGCTGAAAATATGACTATATTTCTAAAAAATTATATGGACATTATTTTTCTTATTTAAACAAGAATTTTAGAAAAATAATGATCCGTATAAAATAATTTTGAAAAAAAATGAAATTCAATACATTATTTAAAAAGAAAATCGAACCGATGTTACAAATTTGAGAAACCATATTCAAACACCAGTTTGACAAATCATAAATACCCATTAAGTTGTTTTAATTCAAACAATTTTTTTTTTTTTGTGCATCCTAACCTCTACTCATGGATTCTTTATAATTTATGTATATTATCATATTTTTCAATACATCATTTTTAAAAAAATGAAAATCCTAACCTTTACCTATAGTCCCATGGATTCTTCCTCAGTAAGGTGATGACTAAAAACAACGAAGGCACCAACCCTTTTTAAAGAGGTGTCTACAAAATCCTAATGTATAGATTTTTTAGAGAATATGTGTACCAATTTTGTGTAATGATAGAGGAAGTGGAGGGAAAATTTAAAAAAAGAGAGGAGTATTTTGGATCCTTCGTGTGATTGTACTAATCATACGAGGAGTGTACGAAGCGAGTAAGGACTTGTTTGCTCGGTAGGTTTAGGGGTGAATTAGATGTGTTAATGATTCGGGTGGAATTTACACGTTTTAGGGGCACATGTGAAGCGTGTTTTGATGTGGATTTCATTGAATTATGCATCGAATATGATTGTTTAAGCCGAAATGAGAGAAAGGTTGTGTTTTGTCGGTTTTGTAGGAAATACGATGAAATTTGGAGCAAAACACCAACCATACTTTACTGGATCAGGAAAAGGAGGGCACGGTTGGATTCGTCTCGAAAAACGGAGTGGATTAGCCAAAGGAATCGAGTCAATCCAACACCCGAGGCGAAAGTTATGCATGAAACGAGAAGGGGAGGAGGCAACTCGGCCGAGTGAGTCAACTCGGCCGAATCTGAAACTTTTGGGTTTACTGCGCACTCGGCCGAGTGACTCAACTCGGCCGAATCTGCGAGTTTGGACATCACTGCGCACTCGGCCGAGTGACCCAACTCCGCCGAGTTGAGTTGAAAGCCGTAGGTGCTGGAACTTGAAGACCACTCGGCCGAGTGACCCCAACTCGGCCGAGTCACCCCAATTTCGGTGCCAAACTTGTATTTTTTCCATTTTTGAGGGGCCAACTTGCAATTTTGTCATCCAAACCCTACCCCAACACTATAAATACCCCCTTTCTTGAAATTCAAGCCATTCTCCCCCAATCCACACATAGTTACACATACTTGGAGGTGTTTTGGTCATTTCTCTCTCAATTCTTCATCAAATCAAGGAAGAAAGGATGCAATAGCTTGCAAATTTCATTCCCTAGCACAATCTAGACTAAGCTTCCTTGTTCTTTTTCTTTTTATTTAGTTTTTACATTTGGATTTTGTAATTTCATTATGCTAGTAGTTAGCTAAACACTTTGTGGTTCTAAGGCATTGTAGATACTTGGATTGAAGTTTATGATTAATTTCTTGCTTTAATTGGTGGTTGTCTCTTATTTGCATGTTTAATTATCCATTTTAAAGCATATTGTTATTGGCCATGATGATTTGCTTAATTCATTGTTAATTGGGATAAGATCGAGAGATTTATTCCATTTAATCGTATGCAAGCATGCAACCCGGTATTATTATGAGCTCGAGAGAGGATTAATTATCGGAGAGGGAATCGAATGATCTTTGGGACTAGATTAGGCAATACAATATTTGTGAGGTAGAGATACGAACTTATATTGTGTTTTCCTTTGGGTTAATTAGATCGAGAGATTAATTAATTCTTCTTGTGTGATCACCCTATATGAGATAACCTTAATAACCATTTAAACGAGTTAACATTCATAGACGGATATCTAGGTGTTATAATTATCTTGGAACCCACTTTCTTTCTTTGAGTCCTCATCCACTTTACTTTCGTTCTCTTGATTCGTATGGTATTTGATCGATTTCGTATTTACTCTTTCGTTGTCTATTTGTGACATATTGTTAGGCAATCTTAGGGGTAATTCAACATTAAATCTATTCGATCACGTCTACTTAGAAATCAATTAACAAACTACCCTTTTACGCGTAACCTCCTTGTGGGATCGACCTCGTGCTTATCACGCTACGATAGACACCGTACACTTGCGGTTGTTTACTTTAGTGTTGCATAACACGTGAATCAAGTTTATGGCGCCGCTGTCGGGGAGGTTTTTATAGCTCTAGAGTGTAGGTTAATAGAGTTTTAGTTTAGACATTTTACTTGCTTTACTTATTTGCAAAAAAATCCAAAAATATTTATGTTTGTTTTACTTGGATTCCACTTGTGATTCTTACTCTCTTTTGAACTCTTGTCTAGACATGGCATATAATCACCCGAGCTAGGAGAGGTCAACAAGTTTTACTACCTCTAGACCCGGAAATCGAAGCTCGTTGTCGAAGACAAAACGCCGAAAGAAGAAGGATTGATTTAGAAGAGATGAATCGAAGGGAGAATCCAATTTTGGAAAAGGAAAGGAACCAAGAGGATGTTGGAGGCGTAATAGAGCCAAATGGGAATGGTGGTAATCGACCACAAGGAGGTATAAGAGATAACCTCAATCGGAGGATGGAAGAGAATGTCAATGTGGAAGGAGATGGAGAGCAACGGGAGGAAAACGGGAATCAAAGAGTCTTGAGAGACCACTTCCATCCCATCCCTAGACCATATGGAAGAGCGGGTAGGGAACCCGTAGACGCTCATAACTTTGAGCTCAAACCGGCGCTAATCATGATGGTCCAAAACAACCAATTTGGAGGGTTGTCAAATGAGGATCCTAACCTCCACTTATCTCAATTCCTAGAGATAAATGGAACGTTTAAGATCAACCGTGTCCCTCAAGACTACATCCGTCTCCAATTGTTCCCATTTTCCCTCCGTGATCGTGCAAAACAATGGTACATGTCTCTTGATCTAAGGACGATCGAAAATTGGGCCGACCTTGTAGATGCCTTCCTTATGAAGTACTTTCCTCCAAGCAAGACCATCAAGATACGAGGAGAGATTTCTTCTTTTATGCAAGACGACGATGAGTCATTAGCCGAGGCTTGGGAGCGCTTCAAGGATCTCATAAGAAGTTGTCCTCAACATGGATTTTCAAGGGATAAATTGATTTGTTATTTCTACAACGGAATGGACCATCGTACGAGAGGGATGGTAGATGCCTCGGCCGGTGGAGGTTCTTTGTTGGGGAAGACAACGGAAGAGGGTTATGTGTTTTTGGAAGAGATGGCAAAGAACGGAAACCAATGGCCATCCGAGAGAAGGCAAACCCGGAAAGTTGCTTCCACAAGAGAATCGGACGATTTTGCTACTCTATCCAACAAGGTGGATAAATTGACTTCGATGATGGCGGCCAAGTCATTAATGGGACCTAGTGACGATCAATATGAAGAGGCCCACTATATGAACAATCAAAGGGACCATCATTTTCGAGAAAGAGGTTGGAATGAGAGGCAAAACCCTCCTAATCCAAATCACTACCATCCCGGGTTGAGGCACCATGAGAACTTCTCTTATGCCAACACAAGGAACACCATCATACCACCTCGAAATTTCAATGTAAGAGATGGTGCAATTATGGAATCCTCATCAAAGTTATCCTTGGAAGAGATGTTTGGTGCATTCATGGGAGAAACCAAAAACTTCATGAGAGAGACTAGGGAGAATGCAACCAAAACTTGGCAAAGAATTGATGAGCATGGTGAGATGATCAAGAATGTGGCAAACAATGTGAAGGCCATAGAAAAGCAAATAAGCCAACTCTCTAATGCCATTGGAAAGCAACACGTTCCGGGGCAATTCCCCTCTAACACGGAGCTAAATCCCAAGGAGCAATGCAAAGCCATAAGGTTAAGAAGTGGGACAAGCTACGAAGGGCCCAAGATGTCGTTAGAGGAGGAAGTGGTAATGGCACCCGAGGGTGTTGACAAAAGAGATGGCCTAGTGAAAGAGAAAGAAGAAAAAGAAGGGGAGAAGAAGAGTGAGGAGGCAATCCTTCCTCAAGACAAAAGCAAAAATGAGGTACCTCTTCCATACCCTCAAAGATTGAAGAAAAAGGGTTTGGACCACAAGTTTGCCAAGTTTGTAGAAATGTTCAAGAAGATTCATATTAACATTCCCTTTGCCGAAGCATTTGAGCAAATGCCCCACTACTCCAAATTCTTGAAGGATATCATGTCTAACAAAAGGAAGATGGTGGAGTATGAAACGGTGCATTTGACCGAGGAGTGTAGCTCGATTATTCAAGCCAAGTTGCCTCAAAAACTTAGAGACCCCGGATCTTTCACCTTACCATGTGTCATTGGGGATGGAGGTACATTTCGAGCCTTGTGTGATTTGGGAGCTAGCATTAATCTTATGCCTTTGTCTATATTCAAATCACTTGGTTTGGGAAAGCTTACACCAACCACAATGAGTCTTATATTGGCGGATAGATCCGTGACATACCCTTTGGGTATAGTGGAGGATGTGTTGGTTAAGGTTGATAAGTTTATATTCCCAGTGGATTTTGTGGTGTTGGATATGGAGAAAGATAAGTATATTCCATTGATCTTGGGAAGGCCATTCTTGGCAACCGGTGGGGCTATCATTGATGTAAAGAAATGAGAGCTAGAACTTCAAGTGAACGATGAGAAAGTCGTGTTCAACATCTATAGAGCCATCAAAATCCGGGACAATGAAGATGGAGAGTATGGGTATTCTAGAGGAGATCACCCTCCAATGCCAATGAAAGAAGAGGTGGAAGAAGATCTCAAGGTCAATGTTGTGAAAAAGGACCCCCAAGTCGAAGAAAATGAGTTGAAGATGGGCAAGAAGGCCAAGTTTGGGGGAGTTTTCTTCAAAAACTCCCCCAAATCAAGAAAAGTTACTTATACAAGCTTGGGGATGAATGAGGCATCAACCTCTTATGACATGATTGAAGAGCCGGATGGGCTAGCGAGTGGATGTTTCCATGGACTTAAGAAAGTTGGTTGGGCAAAGAAGGTCAAGAACAAGGATGACAATGGGGTGACTTGATATTCCCCTCAAGGAAGAACCGTCCGGCATAGGACGTTAAAAACAGCGCTTCTTGGGAGGCAACCCAAGGTTTTATTGCTTTGTTGTTTTTATTGCTTTGATGGTTTTGATAGCTTGGTTTATTTTGTAGGAATGGATGAAGAGTACTATGGATAACACATCTTGAAGAATGGAGAAGAAAGCAAAACCAACTTTGGAGAGGGAGAAGCAAGTGTTGCAATGATGATCTTTGAAGAAGCATTGGATGTGCAAGGAGGGAGGTAACAACTTGTAGCCCCAAACTTAGAATTTATACATAGTAAAATTCTAAGTTTGGGGGAGTTATTTTTCTTTTACTTTTTTACTAAGTTGTTACCCTTGCACCAGTTCGTCATTCTACTTGTGTCACATTTTGCACCGGCGCACACTTGGCTTTCACATGATTGTATTGATTAAGTTGGTTTTGATCATATGTTGGGTAGTGGATCTTCGGTGAAATGTGAGCATGAATAGTCATTGGGATCCATTGTTGAGTAGTTGTGGTGATGTCTATTTGCTTTGAATGTATGCATGATTGATGTTGGAATATAGTATCATTTTGTGTTCATATATGTGAGCTTTGATAGCATGGATGCATGATGTGTTGTTGTTTGGGAACATTTGATGAATGTGAGAGTTCTATTGAATAAACCGGTGAGAATTGAGCCTTAAATCGAGCATGTAATCCGGTTAGTTCATTTGAGAGTGGACTAGGCTATTGCTAGTTATCCTAGAACTTGCCTAAATTCTTGTTTGAAAGCATGATTGTGTGAGATGATGTGATATGATAGAGGCCATCTTGTTCTAAAAGAGTCACTTAGCCAAAATTTCCCAAAACCGAAGTAATTTTCCGTAGTTAGCCCCTTGAGCTTAATTCCTCATTTTCTTGGCAAACTACAATGTTAACCACTTAGCCTTTTTGAGCTTTTGATACCTATATCTAGTGGGGGATAAAAGACAAAGTGGAAAACATGTGCTTGAATGAATATCTTTGGTGAAAGGAGAAAGTGGAAAAGTTGAAAGAAAAAGAGAAAGATGAAAAGAAAATCAAGGAAAAGAAAAGAGGGACAAAGAGCCCCAGAAGCTTGAAAAGAAAAAAAGTGTTCAATGGTTTTGTGGTGTAGAATGTGCTTAAAAGAGAACAAATAAATTGTGGAAGTTAGAGTTTTTGAGTTGCAATCCGCGGAATTGTAACTTTATCTTGAGAAGTTTTTGAGATGTGTCTATGCGTCTTTATCTCTCGCTCTCCACTAGTTTATGAGTTACTTCATCCAAATTTACCCCACCTTGACCAAAGAGCCAATGTTACATCCTTGATTAAGTCCTATTGATCACATTGTTGAGCATTTGAGTGTTGTGAAAAGTAGAAGTTGGGCAAGCATATGGTGATTGCATAGCATAACTTGGTTGATGAGTGCATTAATATCCTCAATTTGTTTGTGTGTTTGAGAGAAACACTTTGTCATGTGAGTAGAGGACTTGAGCATTTGGATTATGTTTCCCATTCACAATGTGTTGTGTGTTTATGCATTCTTTGATCCATGAGTGTGAATTGCAATGATGAGTCTATGACCTTCATTGAGAAATGCACTTTGAGAAAAAGATATCATTACATCTTACTTTGCATGTGTGAATTACATTGAATATTCCATTGTGATCATTCCACCCTCATTGCTTTAAGTGCTTAGTTGTTTGAGGACAAACAACATTTTAAGTTTGGGGGGGTTTGATTCGGGTGGAATTTACACGTTTTAGGGGCACATGTGAAGCGTGTTTTGATGTGGATTTCATTGAATTATGCATCGAATATGATTGTTTAAGCGGAAATGAGAGAAAGGTTGTGTTTTGTCGGTTTTGTAGGAAATACGATGAAATTTGGAGCAAAACACCAACCTTACTTTACTGGATCAGGAAGAGGAGTGCACGGTTGGATTCGTCTCGAAAAACGGAGTGGATTAGCAAAAGGAATCGAGTCAATCCAACACCCGAGGCGAAAGTTATGCATGAAACGAGAAGGGGAGGAGGCAACTCGGCCGAGTGAGTCAACTCGGCCGAATCTGAAACTTTTGGGTTTACTGCGCACTCGGCCGAGTGACTCAACTCGGCCGAATCTGCGAGTTTGGACATCACTGCGCACTCGGCCGAGTGACCCAACTCCGCCGAGTTGAGTTGAAAGCCGTAGGTGCTGGAACTTGAAGACCACTCGGCCGAGTGACCCCAACTCGGCCGAGTCACCCCAATTTCGGTGCCAAACTTGTATTTTTTCCATTTTTGAGGGGCCAACTTGCAATTTTGTCATCCAAACCCTACCCCAACACTATAAATACCCTCTTTCTTGAAATTCAAACCATTCTCCCCCAATCCACACATAGTTACACATACTTGGAGGTGTTTTGGTCATTTCTCTCTCAATTCTTCATCAAATCAAGGAAGAAATGATGCAATAGCTTGCAAATTTCAATCCCTACCACAATATAGACTAAGCTTCCTTGTTCTTTTTCTTTTTATTTAGTTTTTACATTTGGATTTTGTAATTTCATTATGCTAGTAGTTAGCTAAACACTTTGTGGTTCTAAGGCATTGTAGATACTTGGATTGAAGTTTATGATTAATTTCTTGCTTTAATTAGTGGTTGTCTCTTATTTGCATGTTTAATTATCCATTGTAAAGCATATTGTTATTGGCCATGATGATTTGCTTAATTCATTGTTAATTGGGGTAAGATCGAGAGATTTATTCCATTTAATCGTATGCAAGCATGCAACCCGATATTATTATGAGCTCGAGAGAGGATTAATTATCGGAGAGGGAATCGAATGATCTTTGGGACTAGATTAGGCAATACCATATTTGTGAGGTAGAGATACGAACTTATATTGTGTTTTCCTTTGGGTTAAATAGATCGAGAGATTAATTAATTCTTCTTGTGTGATCACCCTATATGAGATAACCTTAATAACCATTTAAACGAGTTAACATTCATAAGCGGATATCTAGGTGTTATAATTGTCTTGGAACCCACTTTCTTTCTTGTCCTCATCCACTTTACTTTCGTTGTCTTGATTCGTATGGTATTTGATCGATTTCGTATTTACTCTTTCGTTGTCTATTTGTGACATATTGTTAGGCAATCTTAGGGGTAATTCAACATTCAATCTATTCGATCACGTCTACTTAGAACTCAATTAACAAACTACCCTTTTTCGCTTAACCTCCTTGTGGGATCGACCTCGTGCTTATCACGCTACGATAGACACCGTACACTTGCGGTTGTTTATTTTAGTGTTGCATAACACGTGAATCAGTTAACCAACTGAATCCCATGTTTGGTTTCATTTCTTCATAAACCCATTGTCCCTGTTTTAAATATGACCCGGGACTTGTAAACTACATTTTATAGGTTTATACAACTTATCATCCCCTTGGGTTACCACAACACATCTCACAACCCACGTTACAAAACCCTCTTTTTACACATATGCCCCTCTTCTCATTGCTAAACTGACTTCCACCGCTGCACTGCATTTGCCGGACTTCCATTGATGTTTCGCATTGTCTTGCACGTAGCATCGACATCGTTTCTCCATTTCGCTGCCTTCAAACTTCTATCTGAAAATTACTATTTTTCGATTCGATCTACAATCATTTTTAAATATTCTCAATTGTCCCAATTCATGTATTTGATTTCGGTAATTTCGAGATTTCTATTATCAAATCGGTAATTTTCAGATTTCGAATTTGGTCATTGCAATTCCAAATTTAGTTATTTGATTCAAATTTCAGTAACAAATACTACTTGATGGATAAAATTTAGGGGGTACTATGGCCCTCCACCCCAAAGTTTCGGTCCATCCCTGAAGGAAGTACAGGGAATACAAAAGTTAATTATGGGATGAAGCTGAATTCAGCAGCCCATTAGGAATAAAAACTCTATGGATCAGCAATTTGTCATTTACGGTTGTTTGAACCTTCAGAATTAGTACATCCACCGTGGTTTTAATTACGGTTGGAGATATATGAAATGTTCGAAATATCGTTCCCTCATCTTAAAAAATAAATATCAAACTCACACATCCATAACACTATGAAAACTATGATTATTGTTAGAAAGTTTGGGAAAAAAAAAACTTATAATTGATGGATGTCCGGTGATGCACTCGAGATTGGTTTAAAGTAAACAAATCTTTTAGTGGGTGCTAGTTGATACGAATATATAAGTTTTTCTTTTAAAAAATTGGCTCTAGTTGTAGAATGGACTATGGTGGTGTTTAGTTGAATTTGCAAACACCTTGTATATTCATTTTAGACTTTGATGAAAATATAACTTTATTTCTAAAAAATTATATGGACATTATTTTTCTTGTTTAAACAAGAATTTTAGAAAAATAATGAGCGTATACAATAATTTTGAAAAAAAATGAAATTCAATACATTATTTAAAAGGAAAATCGAACCGATGTTACAAATTTGAGAAACCATATTCAAACACCAGTTTGACAAATCATACATACCCATTAATTTGTCTTCATTCAAACAAATGTTTTTTTTCATGCATCCTAACCTCTACTATTGGATTCTTTATAATTTATGTATATTATCAAATTTTTCAATACAAAATTTTAAAAAAAAATGAAAATCCTAACCTTTACCCATGGTTCCATGGATTCTTTCTCACTACGGTGATGACAAACACCGACGAACACACCAACCCTTTTTAAAGAGGTGTCTTCAAAATCTCGATGGAGAGATTTTTTAGAAAATAAGTGTACCAATTTTGTGTAATGATAGAGGAAATGGGGGAAAAATTTTAAAAAGAGAAGAGTATTTTGGATCCTTCGTGTGATTGTACTAATCATTCGAGGAGTGTACTAAGCGAGTAAGGACTTGTTTGCTTGGTGGGTTTAGTGGTGGATTAGATGTGTTAACCAACTCAATCCCATGTTTGGTTTCATTTCATCATAAACCCATTGACCCTGTTTTAAATATGACCCGGGACTTGTAAACTACATTTCATAGGTTTATACAACCCATCATTCCCTTGGGTTGCCACAACCCATCTCACAACCTACGTTACAAAACCCTCTCTTTACACATATGCCCCTCTCCTCCTTGCTAAACTGACTTTCACCGCTGCACTGCATTTACCAGACTTTCATTGATGTTTCGCATTGTCATGCACGTAGCATCGACATCGTTTCTCCATTTCGCTGCCTTCAAACTTTTATTTAAAAATTACTCATTTTTTTCGATTCGATCTACAATCATTTTTAAATATTCTCAAATGTCCCAAATCATGTATTTGATTTCGATAATTTTGAGATTTCTATTATCAAATCGTAATTTTCAGATTTCAAATTTGGTCGTTTCATTTCCAAATTTAGTTATTTGATTCAAATTTCAGTAAAAATACTACTTGATGGATAACACCCCAAAGTTTTCGTAAGCCCCTAAAAAGAAGTGCATCAATCGGGGGAATACGATTAACAGATGGTGCATATAGTCAGTCGTACCCCTGTTATTATCTACGAGACTGAAGAGTTAATCATGGGATGAAGTTGAATTCAGCAGCCCATTAGGAATAAAAACTCTATGGATCTGCAGTTTGTCATTTACGGTTATTTGAACCTTTAGAATTAGTAGATCCACCATGGTTTTAATTACTTTTGGAGATAGTTTGTCATTTACGGTTATTTGAACCTTTAGAATTAGTAGATCCACCGTGGTTTTAATTACTTTTGGAGATATATGAAATGTTCGAAATATCATTTCCTCATTTTAAAAAATAAATATCAAACTCACCCATCCATAACACTATGAAAACTGTGATTATTGTTAGAAACTTTGGAAAAAAAAACTTCTAATTGATGGTTGTACTCGAGATTGGTTTAAAATAAAACAAGTCTTTTAGTGGGTGCTAGTTGATACGAATATATAAGTTTTTCTTTTAAAAAAATTGGCTTTTGTTGTAGAATGGACTATGGTGGTGTTTAGTTGAATTTGCAAGACAAAGTGGGATAGCTCAAGTGGTTAGAGCACCACTACCTAGGCCTTAGATCCTGGGTTCGAGTCATGGGGTGGGGAAAAAAAAGGATGGGTATTTAATGTAATTCAAAAAAAAAAAAACCTTATATAGTTATATATGCATTTTCGACTTTGTTGAAAATATGACTATATTTCTAAAAAATTATATGGACATTATTTTTCTTGTTTACACAAGAATTTCAGAAAAATAATGAACGTATACAATATTTTTGAAAAAAAATGAAATTCAATACATTATTTAAAAAGAAAATCGAACCGATGTTACAAATTTGAGAAACCATATTCAAACACCAGTGTGACAAATCATACATACCCATTAATTTGTTTTCATTCAAACAAATGTTTTTTTTGGTGCATCCTTACCTCTACTCATTCATGGATTCTTTATGATTTATGTATATTATCTGTGAACAATGAGACATGATCATTGTTAACTTTTGTGAGGTGGTACAACTTGTATATATAGTGAAGAATTACAATGTAACCGATTACATGATTGTAGGGATATACATTAAATATAAAATAATATATATTTACAAGGAATGAGTCAATCACTCCTTAATATCCCCCGTCAAGCGATGCGTGGGATGAGGAGAAATGCAGAGCTTGGAACGAAGGAACTCGAACGTCGGACGAGGAAGGCTCTTCGTGAATATGTCGACTAGTTGTAGATGTGTGGGGACAAACTGCATTCATATCTTACCAGAGGTAACAAGCTTACGAACAAAGTGGTAGTCGATGTCAATGTATTTGGCCCGTTTGTGAGCTACTGGATTCTGGCTGAGAAAAAGGGCGTTGTTGTTGTTGGAAAGGAGAACTGGGCGAGCAGGTATTGGAATGCGGATCTCGCGGAGCAGAGAAGTTAGCCAAACGACCTCGGCAGCTTCGTTGGCTAAGGCACAATACTCCGATTCACAGATGGAGCGAGCAACAGTGGGTTGTTTCTTGGCACTCCAAGAAACCAAATTTCCACCCAAGAAGACCGAGTAACCATAGGTGGAGCGGCGAGTTTCCACACAACGAGCCCAGTCAGCATCAGAGTAAGCGACCACTGAGGTGTCTGGTCGGCGAGTGAAGGAGAGGCCGTAGTTGATAGTGTCTTTAACATAGCGAAGAATCCTCTTTACTGCCGAGAAATGGTCGCTGGTCGCTGGAGAAACTGGCTGACATGATTTACCGAGAAGGATAGATCAAGTCGAGTAATGGTGAGATACTGGAGGGCGCCTACCAAGGAGCGATAAAGAGTTGGATCCGAAAAAGGGTCACCAGTGCTGACCAAGGTCTCGCCCACGGCCAATGGAGTGGCAATGGGCTTAGAGTCTTGAAGAACTGCACGCTCAAGAATCTCGCAAGCATATTTGGACTGCCCGACGAACAGCCCAGAAGAGGTGTAAGAGATTTCCAAGCCCAGAAAGTAATTGAGGGGACCAAGATCTTTGAGTGCGAACTCCTTGTTCACCTGAGCAATAAAGCGAGTAAGAGTGGCGGGGTCATTTCCAGTGACAATGATGTCATCCACATATAAGAGTAGATAGATGATCGAGGAACCCTGAAATAGGTAAAACAGCGAGGAGTCAGACTTGCACTCTTTCAAGCCAATGCCGAGCAGGAAAGAGCTGAACCGCTGAAACCAGGCCAAGGGGGCTTGGCGAAGACCATATAGGGCCTTCTTTAGTTTGTAGACATGATCCGGGAGCCGAGGATCGACAAAGCCAGGAGGTTGGGCCATGAAGACTGGTTTCTAGAGATACCCATTAAGAAAAGCATTCTTGATATCCAGTTGATGGAGGGGCCAGTTATGTTGGACAGAGAGAGCCAAAATAACCCGGACAGTGGTCGCCTTGACAACCGGACTAAAGGTGTGCGAGAAGTCAGTGCCAGGGATTTGGGTGAAGCCTTGAGTAACCAGTCTGGCTTTGTGCCGTTCAATGGAACCATCAGATTTGAACTTGGTTCTAAAGACCCATTTAGAACCAACAATGTTCGCATCCCGGGGGCGAGGAACAAGATCCCAAGTTTTGTTAACTCGCAAAGCATCAATTTCTTCCTACACGACGGCCAACCATTCAGGGGACTTGGCAGCAGATTTGAAACCATGGGGTTCCGAGGAGGCAGTGAGGGTACTAAGAAAGGTAGTGGAGGCCAAGTTTAGTGGGTACTTCGGTTTGAAGATTCCAGATTTTGCTCGCATGATCATTTGGTGGTCAGACCGTGATCGTTCCACTGGTGGGTCAATGGTCGGCAAAGGTTTCTCGGCTGGTTCAAGAGGAGCAGGTGGCTCCGGAGTGGGGGCTGGCAGAGGAAGTGGGTCCTCGCCAGGATCAGAGATGCATGCCGAGCAAGGCAGGGGCGAGGTGGGAGCAATAATGTCAGGGGAGGAGTCATTCGAGGAGCCCAGGTCGACGTCCAAGAAGGAAGAGACCACTGCATCGGTCGGTAAGGGTCGAGCAGAACCTGAAAAGGGGGAGCAACCTTCATCAAATATAGCATGTCGAGTAACAAAGACTTTGGAGGAGTCAGGATCGTAACACCGGAAACCCTTGTGAAGGCTACTATATCCCAAAAAGATACATGGTCGAATGCGAGGAGATAGATTGTTCAAGGTATAATCGCGTAAGTATGGAAAAACCCGACAACCAAAGGGTTTGAAGTTTCCATAGAGAGGCACAGTGCCGAACAGAACCTGAAACGGCGATTGACCACCCAAAATAGAGGATGGAAGATGATTAATGAGATGAACTGCAGTAGCGAAGGCATCGAGCCAAAATTCACTCGGAGCACGAGCATAGAAAATTATGGAGAGACCAATTTCACTGATATGACAATGCTTTCGCTCGGCGCGACCATTCTGCTGTGGTGTGTAAGGACATGGCACTCGATGTAAGATTCCATGTTCGGTCATGAAGGCGCGAACAACCTTGTTGACGAACTCAGTACCACCATCACTTCGAAAAAAATTTAGAGTTATCGAAAACTAGGTGCATACGAACTTGTGAAATGAGACCAATGTGGTAAAAAACTCAGATTTCGAACGGAGAGGATATATCCATGAGAAACGAGAAAAGTCATCGACGAACACAGCATAATAACGAAAACCAGAAAGAGCAGTTACAGGGGCGGGACCCCAAAGGTCGCAATGAACTAAATCAATAGTAGCAAAATCACGTTTTTCATTAATGTGAAAAGACAAACGTTTACTCTTGGCCAACCGGCAAGAGGTGCAAACAATAGGGTTCGACAAAACGGAATTAAGAAATATATGCCCTAATTTATTTAAATCCTTAATAACATCAAAAGGAGCATGTCCCAAACGAGAATGCCATAAATCAAACGAAGCACGAGCAACAACCCCAAGAAGTTATGAGTATGCTCCTCTTTAGGTCTCAGGTTCGAACCCTCTAAGGTGCAAACAATTTCTATGGGGCCATGTCCATACAGAGCGCAAAGATCTGGCTTTAAACGGGACCTCCGCAAGTGGGCGATGAGATTGGTCCCCCGGGATTAGTCGGTCATAGAATCGGATACCCGAGACTTCAAAAAAAAAAAACGAAGCACGAGCAACACCAGGCTTCTTCAAGGCAGCGACCAAAGTTGGGAGTGTCCATTCCAACACGTACAACCCCTATTCACATCGGCCCTGAGCCACCACTTCCTTGGTAGCCCGATTCTGAACAACAAATGTCTTGTCAGAGAAGCAAACATCAACTGGAAAGTCAGACGTGAGCTTTCTAATAGATAAAAGATTCTTGGTGATATGAGAAAAAACAAGAACATCTAGAAGACCGATATCCTTAGAGATTGAATACAAACCAACATGAGAAATCCGTAATGAATTACCATTACCAACAATAACCTGACCATTACCAACATATGAGCCGAGGCTCCTGAGTCAACATACCAATCCGAGGAGGCCGGCGAGGACACGGTACAGGCCGAGTGAAAGGCTTGAACAAGGTTGGCGGATGGATCCTCGGACAGGGGGGCAGATGGGCGAGCAGGTTGGAGATGATCCGGACCGCGAGCAAATCGCTGAGGGCATTTGTTGGCATAGTGCTCGCCACGAAAAATTTGGCAACGAGGGATGTAGGACTTCCGCCCCACGCGACCACCAGAAAAGTTATTCTGAATGCCACGAGAAGAGTCAGACGGGCGACCACCAGCATTGTCGCATGGCTGAGGGCGAGCAGATGGCTGTCCACGAGCATAAAAAACAGCCGGAGAGGGGTCTGTCGAGTCAGGTTTGTTCATAATTTCGAAGGCCACAGCCTGATAAAGCAAGTGTTGGGAATAAAATGAGTTATGTTTTGATTGAATACCAAAACCCCCTGAGACATGCCTAAGTCATGATTGAATATGTTCTAGAAATGGTAGAACATATAGTATAAAGGCTAGATGAGGAGCTAATATGTTAGGTAGCTCTTAGATGATTAGATGCACAATTTGAGGGGGAACACATGCTTAGAAGTTCATCAAAGAACAAGTCCCCTCAAGGCTCAAACTCTGGATACAACACTAAATCTTTTGAAGACCAACTATACTGATCAGGAGAGTTGTCCAGAGGAGCTGTCTCAGTACAAGAAATCAAGATCAAGTGCTCTGAAAGCTTGAGGTCAACTATGCTGAAGAAATAGAGACAACCACACCCTAAAGAACTACAAATCAACATGCTAAGATCACTTTGAAGTAAAGCAAAGGGTATGAGCCAAGTCATCTGAAGAAGAGCAAGCCAACCTTGCTGATAAGCAAGACTGCTGATAGTGATAAGGAGAGTTGTCTAAATGATGAGGAATGTTGTCCTATCAATGGAACAACCTTCAGAAGCCATGTCCAAGTCTTAACAAGAGAATCTGAAAGTCAGACATTGGGAAGAGTGCTGCAGAATGAAGACAAAGTCTTAACAGCCGTTTATTTCCCAAATGAGGACATGTCACTATCAAGATTATGTCTTCTAAGTTGAAGAACTGAAAGAAGACATTTATGGACATTTGGGGCTGCCTCTCCAACGGGCAAATCCTTCATTTGTCTATAAATACAGAAGTGTGAAGACCATTTGAAAGCATCCAACTTCAACCTCAACACAATCCAACATTGACAAGAACTTACAAGCTAGAGTGCTTTCAAAGCTTTCAAAGACTATCTTAGTCTTCAATCACTTCATCTAAGCTGAACTACACTGTATATCCATACACAAGCTTAGAGAGATATCCTATCCTTATACACTGATCTTCATTGTAAAGGATATCTCATTAGTTGGAACCTTACTTCAATCCTCATATCTTTCAAGAGTGAAAGTGAGAAGGTTGTAGTAGTAGAAGTGGTAGGAGCTGACTGTTGAGAGAAGAACAGATCAGTTCTGAGTTGAGAAGAGGGTACTAGGAATCTAGACATCCTAGGGATCAATTCACCAAGGAGTGGTGTTATTGATCAAGTGCACCTTGGCACTATAAAACAAGTTAATTCCAAGAGTGAAGGAATTATCCTGTTCAATCAGGGAAAGTGGATGTAGGAGCTTGAGTCTCTGAACCACTATAAACTCTTGTGTTGATTTACTTTCAAAGTACTTTCATACATTCAACACTGCAAACAAAACTGATCTTTCAAAGGATAAACATTCAAAGACTGTGCAAAACTGATTTGGACAAGTTCCGTGAAACAGGACTGTATTGAATTAACTAAGTGATTTCAGAAACTAAAGGAGTCTAAACTAAAAGGGCCAACCATTATTCCGCACATATAACTCCCCTAGATAGTTATTCAACTAAGTACTCAATAGTACTTAGTAGATTGATTATCTTAGAAGAGTTAATCATCTTCAGTAGAGTTGTCCAAGACAACCTTGCTGAGCTCTGGTTTGATCAACTTAGAATTTTTTTTGCATACAAGTGTATTCCTCCCCCCCCATACACTTGTTATATACTCCTTTCAGGACCAACAAGTGGTATCAGAGCAGGGGTTCAAAGACCACTGCTTCTGAAAAACCATCTTGGTTTTCAAAATCATATATTTGGTGTGGTCACTGAACTGATCTATCTGAAATCCTATAAATTGTTGACTAACTGTTTTTTTCTTGAGATATGGCCAACAACAATGCTGCTGTTCCACCTCCTGCTGTCCAAGGATTGGACAACATGGCCACAAATCCAGTCAACCACATTTCACATCACAAATTGCCCATGTTCTCAATAGACAATTATGATTTCTGGAAAATCAGAATGAGGGCTCATCTTGCATCTCTGCATACTGATATGTTAAGAGTGATCACAAGAGGTCCTTTTGTGTTCACCTTTGTCAATCCCAGAGTCACTGAGGCTCAAAGAGCAGATATAAGGGAATTGATTCCCAAAGATGAAGATGACTTCACTGCTGATGAAAAGAGGAAAGATAATTTGAATTATCTTGCCATGAACACCCTCTATCAAACAATTCCAGATGCAGTCATGGGAAGGGTCTACCACTGCACAACTGCTAAAGAGATTTGGGATACTCTTGCAGAAATGTGTGAGGGTACTGAAAAGATCAAGGAGAATAAGCTCCAAGTGGCAGTGCAGAAATTTGAACAGTTTGCAATGGAGTCTGAGGAGTCCATTGATAAGTTTGCTGGTAGATTCACTGATGTGATGAATGAGATCAACTCATTGGGCAAGGTCTACACCAAGAGAGAAGTTGGATTGAAGATCTTGAGGAGTCTCACTCAAAAGTGGGATGTCTATGCTGTAATGATGCAAATTACCAAAGATCTCTCCACCATGCCCATGCAACAAATCTTCTCAGAACTCAAAGCTTATGAGTTCGACCTCAATAGAAGAAAGCCTATTGAGGAACCTTCAAATCCTACTAAGGGAGTGGCACTCAAAGCCAAAGCTGCTGAACCAGAAATGCAGTCCACTCCAAGATCATCAAAGTCAGTCTCAAAGACTGAAATGAAGGAAGAACTAGCCTTGATGGCTAGAAGGTTTGAAAAGCTAAATTCAAGGTTTGGTGGATATAAGAAATTCTACCAGGACAACAAATTCAGGAGAAGGTACAACTCTCCTGAAGATCAGGCTGAAGCCAAAAAGCCTGAAGAGAAAAGATCAGAGGACAAGTACTCTGATAGGAGAAGGTCCAGTAGAGCTGAACCCTCATCATCAAAAAGAAGAGAAGAATCAAAGAAAGAAGATGATGAAGATCTGTGCTATAACTGCAAGAAGAAAGGGCACTTCCAGTATGATTGCCCTGAATTAAGCTCTAAGGAGAGAAGAGAGAGGCAAGCTAAAAGAGACAGAAAATTCACCAATAGAAAGGCCATGATGGCTGGTGAAGAATCTGATAGTGCTGAAAGCTTCAACTCTTCTGATGGATTGTTCTCCAACAGTGATGATGATGATGATTTCTGCAACATGGCTCTTGAGGATGATGAGGTATCCTCTACTTCTAGTTCACCATCATTCATCTCACAAAACAATAGTGAGGTCAACTTGAAGCTTTCCCTTGGAAAGTTGATGGAAGATTTCACTATGCTACAAGAATTTCATGATAATTGTGTGAGAGAAAATGAAAGATTGGCTATTGAACTTGCCAAAAACTCTGAGGCAGTTGTTGATGTCAAGTCTACTGAGTTGTATCAACAAGTCTTGAGAGAGCTTGAGGAAGCAAATCTCAGGATAGTTGACCAACAAAAGGAGATTGATGATCAACTTCTCTCTCAGAAGAGAAAAGATTTTGAACTTAAAATTCTAAATGCCAAGTTTGAAAATCTCTCACATGAATATGACATTCTTAAATCAAGTGAAGAGAGCCTGAAATTAAAGATGTCTGCTCTGAAGAAATCCTCTAGAGCAATAGAGGAAATTCAGAGTTATCAAAGACCTATGGCTCAAAAAAGTGGATTAGGTTTTGATCCATTTGAATCTTCACCTTGTCTTAGTGTTGCTTCTATAAGTAACACTAAGAGAATCTTTGTTAAGTCAGTGGCACAAACTGAAAATGAAGTGATTCAGCCACTGAACAAAGGAAAGGGCAAAATGGATGATCTGCCTACTCAAATGCTTCAGGAGAATAGGCCTAAACCTAAGGAAATGGCCAAAGCTCCTGAACATAAGAGGAATGTTGGTCAGCAGAGTAGACCCATTGGAAGGGCAACTCTACTGAACAATGTTCAGAGGAATTATCCAAGGTATAATCAGCCTAGGCCAACTCTTCTGAGAAAGCCTCAGCTGAATAGACCTAAGGATAACTATCATCAAAGACAAAATAAAATGAGACAACCAAAACCCTTCATACCAAAGGGTAATGGTCATAAGAAAGCCTTTCCTCAAAGATTCCCTCAAGTAGCACAAAGAACTCAAAAGTTCAGGAGATTTGACAACTCTCCTGAAACTTACAGAGTTAACACATTCACACACACTTTTCCAAAGGCATTTAAGGGAAAGACAGTGTATGTAGATGCTAGAGGAAGACAACTTAGCCACCTTGAATCAATCAGGGTTATTAGACAAGTTTGGGTTCCTAAAGGTACAACTAACCTCTCAGGACCCAAAACTCAAAGGGTACCTAAACCTATCTAATTGCAGGTACCTATGGGCCACAAGAAGAGGAGCATGAGCAAAAAGTCAGCATGGTACCTTGACAGTGGATGTTCAAGGCACATGACTGGAAACAAGGAACTCCTCACTGATTTTATTGAAAAAGAAGGCCCAAATGTCACATTTGGAGACAGCTCACAAGCAACTACAAAAGGTTATGGTACTTTGATGATTGGTAACATCAAAGTATCCAATGTGTCTTATGTGGCTGGTCTCAAATATAATCTCCTAAGTATCAGTCAATTCTGTGATAAAGATTTCAATGTTGAGTTTTCTAGTGGAAAATGCTTAATCAAAGATAAGACTCAACAAACTCTATTGACTGGAACTAGGAAAGGAAATGTGTATTTTGCAGACTGGGACAAGTCTACTGATGCAGCATGCTTCATTGCTAAGAGTTCTAGTGAACAAAGTTGGTTATGGCATAAAAGATTAAACCACTTGAACTTCAAAACAATGAACAAGATTGCTAGAAATACATTAGTTAAAGGACTACCTAATGAGGTTTTCATTAAGGAGCATGTTTGTAAACCATGCCAAGAAGGAAAACAGATCAAAGCCTCATTTAAGGGAAAACCAGTCATCTCTACTGAAAGTGTGCTTGAACTCCTACACATGGACCTTTTTGGACCAATTACCCCTGCAAGCATAAATGGTAGAAAATACACATTGGTTGTAGTAGATGACTTCTCTAGGTTTACATGGGTAGTATTTCTCCTTAATAAGAAGGAAACTCAAGCCAAACTACCTGAACTGTTAAAGAGATTGTCAAATGAGAAAAGCCTTAGCATTATCAAGATAAGATCTGATAAAGGCACTGAGTTCATTAATTCATACATCAATGAGTATTGCACATCTAATGGAATAGCTCATGAAACCTCAGCAGCTAGAACTCCTCAACAAAATGGAGTTGCAGAGAGAAGAAAGAGAACTTTAAAAGAGGCTGCTAGAACCTTAATTGCTGATTCAAATTTGCCTAAGAGGTTTTGGGCTGAAGCTATAAACACTGCATGCCATACTCAAAATAGATGTTTGATCACTAAGGGGCAAGGCAAAACCCCCTATGAACTCTGGAAAGGAAGATTGCTTAAAGTGTCATACTTTCACATTTTTGGTTGTAAGTGTTTTATTCACAATAATGGGAAAGATCAGCTGAAAGCCTTTGATAGCAAAGCTGATGAAGGAGTATTCCTTGGATACTCTCAAATCAGTAGAGCTTTCAGAGTCTACAACAAGAAAAACCTTATTGTAGAGGAAACACCTCATGTTGTGTTTGATGAATCTATTCATGAGTTCAGGAATGAGAACTTGGAATCAGAAGAAATCACACAGAGGACAACCAGAGTGAGCCTAAAAGACAAAGACACTGAATTCATAGAAGTTGTCCAAACCAACCTACCTGAAAACTTCACTTTGGACAACAATCCTGAAGGCAATTCTCCTGAGGCAAACCCCACTGAAAGGAATGGTGAACTGAATGATCTAATCCGAGTTCACATCCAGGTAACAACTACCAATGAAGAAGCAGTTCCTGCTGAGGTAGTTAATGGATTAAATAATCAAGGGGGAACTCAAAATGTTGAAAATGCCAATGTCCCTGACATTGAGGACAACACCCCTGATTATGATCCTGAATTAGATCCTGCATTAAACTTTCCTGAATTTTATGATCAAAATGACTCAACTTCAGTAGAGGACAACTCTACTAAAGAGATCAGAAAAAGAAGGACTTGGTTGTCTGACCATCCTACTGATCTAATACTTGGTGATCCAAGTATAGGAGTCAAAACAAGGAGATTTCATGGTGAAAGTGCTCTTTTCTGTTGTTTCTTGTCAGAGCAAGAACCAAGTGATATTGAGGAAGCACTTCAAGATGCCAATTGGATCACAGCCATGTAGGAAGAACTGAATCAATTCACCAGAAATGAAGTTTGGGAGCTGGTGGATAGACCTTCACATCAAGATGTTATTGGAACAAAGTGGGTGTTCAAGAACAAGAAGAATGAAAATGATGTGATTGTCAGAAACAAAGCAAGACTTGTGGCAAAAGGCTATTGCCAACATGAAGGCATTGACTATGATGAGACATTTGCACCTGTGCAAGACTAGAAGCAATAAGGCTCTTTCTAGCTTATGCTGCCCACAAGAGGTTCAAAGTGTACCAAATGGATGTCAAGAGTGCCTTTCTGAATGGAGTCTTGAAAGAAGAAGTCTATGTGGAGCAACCACCAGGATTTGAGATTGGAGATCAAGTCTACAGATTAAAGAAGGCTCTATATGGACTCAAGCAAGCCCCTGGGGCTTGGTATGATACACTGTCACAATTCCTCTTGGATCATGGATTCACCAAGGGAACTGTGGACAGAACTCTCTTCAGAGTCTCTGAAGGAGAGGACATCTTGCTTGTCCAAATTTATGTGGATGACATAATTTCTGGATCTCCAAATGAAAAGCTGTGTGAGAAGTTCTCCAAGCTTATGCAAAGCAAGTTTGAGATGTCCATGATGGGGTTGATGAACTTCTTTTTGGGCCTACAAGTCAAGCAATCAAAAGAAGGAATCTTCATCAACCAAGCTAAGTACACCAGAGAAATGATCAAGAAGTTTGGGTGTGCTACTAGCAAGCCAGTAAGGATCCCAATGAACACAAATTGGAAGATGGATCCTAATGAGAGTGGTGTGTCAACCAACTCTACTGAGTATAGAGGAATAATTGGTTCACTTCTCTATCTCACTGCCAGCAGACCTGACATCACCTTTGCAGTAGGTGTTTGTGCAAGGTTCCAAGCAAATCCTAAGAAAAGCCATCTTGAGGCTGCTAAGAGGATTTTGAGGTATCTCAAAGGCACTGAGAACCTAGGCCTTTGGTACCCTGCTGATGACAACATTGAGTTAACTGGCTACTCAAATGCTGATTATGGAGGTTGCAGAATTGATAGAAAGTCCACCTCAGGGACTTGTCAATTCTTAGGCAACAAGCTCATATCTTGGTTTCCAAGAAGCAGAACACAGTGGCAACTTCCACCACTGAAGCTGAATATGTTGCAGCTGGAAGTTGTTGTGCTCAGATCCTATGGTTGAGACAACAACTAAGAGACTACAGAGTCAACTCTACTGAAGTGCCAATATTTTGTGATAACAACAGTGCCATTGCTATATCACAAAATCCTGTTTTGCACACAAGATGCAAACATGTGGACATCAAGCATCACTTCATTAGAGATCATGTGGAGAAGAAGGACATAAAGTTGGTCAAGATCCATACAGATCATCAAAAAGCTGATATTCTAACTAAGCCACTTGCAGAGGCAAGGTTTCTGGAGCTATCAGCAGAGTTGGGTTTACTTGATCCAGGGAAGTTGGACAAGTAAAACTCATTGAAGTTAATGGGAGTAAAAGAGCTGAATTGATATTCAGTAGACTTGGACAAGTCTACTGAAGTACAGAAGAGATGATCACAATTACTCAGGACACTTGTCCATTGATATTCAGGACTCTTGTCCACATCTCTTCAGGACACTTGTCCTTGTAGGATCAGATAAGTTGTCTTGGCTATCAAACTATTTTCTTGGTTTGATAAGCACCTATTTTGGGTAATCATTGTCTACCTTGATATCTGTCCCAATTACAGATATCATCTCTGTGGGATTTAATTTGTCCCCCACCCAAAAGGTCACTTTCCATGCATTAAATGCCAAGATTTAACTCTTGTTTGCATTACACTTTTTAAGCCATGATCTATCTCGAAAACTCCCCAACCATTAACTAATATTAAATACCTTCCACATTTTGAATAAAACCAACAACTCACTGTTACATTGGTTTTTAACCATTGGATCAAAACTGAGCCCAACTCCCCTGAAACCCATATAACCCCAACCAATCAACCTATCACCCCCATTAATCTTACAAAGAGATACTCTCCTGGAGGGAGTGTGCAAAGAAGTGGGATAGATGTGCTAGCAGATATAGCAGTAGATGAGACAAGATTACACTCTCCCCTTGACTCATCTATGCTCAATTATTCAAAGCTTTTAGAACCTGCACTCTTTGAGCCAACCCCCCTGAGTAAAGCCCCTTCAGATCCATTGCTCTCAAAAGCAAATGAAGCACCTTCTATTGCACCCAACCTTTCTGAAACCAACATTCCTGAACTAAACCTTCCTGAAGCCACATTAGGAGAACCCAGAGCCAACTCCCCTATAACCCAAAGTCCCCATTCAAGTGGAGATGAGGAGGAGTATACTTATGAAAGTATGCTCAGAGGAGGAGCCAAGGCTACTGTGGACAGTCTGTACCCACAGCTTGCTGAATTTCCAAGAATTCAGAGGACATTTCATGATCTAAGGATGCTTGTTGATATAAAAGACAAGTCTATGATGGAGATATCACAAGTCATCCAAGATAAGGGTGCAAACTGGTGGCAAGTGGAGGAGAACAGATTGCTACACTTTGCTGGAGTTTCAAAGACAAGATTTCTCATTGATGAGGAAGTGTTTGCAAAGCTGGTAGCTGATAAGATTAATGAGGAGAGGGAAAGAAAAGCTAAGGGCATCAAACACCCTGAAAGTAGCTCTAATGATGATGATTCCCCTGATGATCCCTCAAACCCCTCAAAACTCAACCCTCCTGAAACCCCTCAAGCCAATATCCCTAAGCCTTCTGTATCTGAAAGATTATCCAACCCTCCTAGAACCTATCATAGGAAAGGCTATGTATCTTCAGAGGTGTTGACCAAGGGTGGTAACTCAACCAAAGACACATCTGCCAATGAAGGTTCTTCTGAACCCATGGCACAGCCTAAAGATGTGGAGGTTCCTATTTTAGAGGCTGGTTTGGTTAAGGCCTATTCAGTGTCAGATGAGTTGGACACTGATCAGCCCTTAATCATTCAGGATGACTCAGTGGCTGTTGATATAAGCACTGTGATCTCCCCACAACTGCCATCTTTGAACCTTGTTGAAGGTGGAGATGCTGCAGGTCTAGGTGAAGGAGTTGAAAAGGAGATGATAGTTGAAAAACCAGAGGGAATAGAGGATGATAGAGAGGTGGTGATCACTAGGATAGTGAGTGTACCACCAAATGAGGGTTATATAAGTGAGGAAGGGCAGGCTATTCTTGAAGTCAAATATGAACTTCAGGAATCCCTTGATGAGAGGAGGCCTGTACCCTTAAGTGAGGAAATCATTAATGAAGGGAGAAAAGAAATAGTTGAAAATGAGGAGAAGACTGCTGATGTATCAGAGTCTTATGAAAAAGAAATTGAGGGAGATAAATGTGTTTTTACTGACTCATTTGATTTGTCTGATATTGCAGGTATAACCTTTGATCAAATTTTTGCAGATGAACTCTTAAGAGATGCACCCATCCAAGTTGATAGTGGATCAGCACAAGCCTTGCTTGGGATGCAATCAGAGAAACTGGATTCCTTGGCTCATCAAGTCCAAATAGCTCATGCAGAAACTTCTGGAGCTTTGGATGAGCATGGAAGAACCTTGGCATCTGTAGAAATGAGGCCAACTGGCTCAGAAGATGTGGTGTTACCTACCTTGGAAGCAAGGATCAGTGGAGTTGAGACTGGTCTGCAAACCATCTCCACTGAAGTCATAAAAGCTAAAAACACCATGAGATCAGTTTCGAAGGATGTAAAGAAAGAGCAATCTTTGCTAAGAATCAACCACAATAGGAATGTGAAGACATTGAGGTCAGTGGTGAAGAAAGCTCTTGGAAGAAAGACTGCCCTGCAAAGACAAAGAGTTGAAGAGCAAAGGCTAGCTATGGTGAAAGCAGCCTCAGAAAAATTTTCCCAAGAGGTATTGGCCAACATTGCTGAAGGTGCAGTGGCCAACCTCACTGAGCTTCTTAAGGCCCAACTAGATGCATCTATAAAGACAACCATGGAGGAGGTTGTTCAACAGAAAATGAAGCCTGTTCTAGCTTTCCTTAGCTTGAGCAGTGATAGGATGCAAAATATACATGATGAGAATGTATATCTGTTGGAGGAGATGAAGTCTCTAACCCAAGCCCAGTCCTTATTGGCATCTACTATGAGTGAATTGAAGCCTGAATGTTTTGATGCTGCCAAAAAGGGGGAAAGGGAAAGAGCTAGGGCAAAAGGTGCCTTAGTGATTGGAAGCCCAGTTAAATGGGGAAATGGTAAAGACAAAGCTCCTGAAGGAAAGGGAAAGGAGCCAGCAGTGCTAAACTTGGATGAATTGGATGAAGAGGAGCAGCCTTGGAAAGATTAAGAGGGCAAAAGGAAAGAAAAGACAAGTTGAAACATTCACTGACTTTCCCAACAGCCTTGATCTTCCACCTGAATTCAGAGTTGTTGATGATGAGCCTACCTCAAAGAAGGCCAAAACTGCTGAAAAGCCCAAGAATGCTGAAGTATCCAAGACTGCTGAAATAGACAAGTCTTCTGAAAAAGACAAATCTACTGAGACTAAGTCCTCTGAAGGTGCCAAAGCTTCTGAAAATGTGGAGGAGTTGTATGAAGAAGGTTTTGGACCAGGACCCAAGAAGAAGAAAGTGGTGGTGTTAAATGATCCATCAAAGCTGTTTCATGAAGGGTATGGCAAAGACCCTGAAACTCAACAGAAGCTGGCCATGAAGAGAGCCCAAGAAAAGATGGATTTGATGGATGAAGCACAAAGGGCAAGAGATAAGAGAAGAGCAGACTTCCAGAAGCCAAGAAGGAAGAGAGCAACATATAACAAGATGAAGCCACAGCTACTGATCCCAATGGACACCAAATATCCTCACTTGGATAAATGGGTACCAAAACAGCTGAATGACTCATGGGAGGAAGCAAAAAGGGTTTGTCTATGACTACTATGTCATTGACAGATGGAATGGAAAGGATGCCAACTCCACTTTTGCTGAGTTCATGATAGAGTACTACAGAGAACTTTATCAACAATTGCTTGCAGCTGCTGACATTGCAAGATTTCAACTCACTGCTCCCAAGCCAATCATATACATGCCTCCAAAGCTTGAAGGATGGATTGATCAAGCAAGAATTCTGAGAGAATTCACTGAGATCCTCAAGCTAAACAAGATGGTTCTTGGACCTAAGGGAACAAACCAAGAAGCCATGGCTTTGAAAAGAAGAGTGTGGGCACAATATGGGATGTTGCCACCTCCTGAGGATGATCTTTGAAATGGCTAAGTCTTCTGACCTATCTTGATTGATCAACTATGCTAAAATATGGTCAAGAGTGCTGATGTGGTGTGCTGTGAAAATCTGTTTGCTCTGATATGCTTTGGATTGCCTTGATATAAGCATGATTCTCTAATATCTGATGTTTTGCTCTGATCCAAATACTGCTGAGTGTTGTTAGTATTTGATCTGATTCTAAAATTCTAGAAATATTTTGTATAGTGAAATGCTCTGATGTATTTAGTGGTAATGATTCATGCTCTGATATGTTAATTTCAACTATCAACATGCCTGTAATGATTTTCTAATGAATGATAGTTGAATTTACTTTGAATCAAGATACACTCATCTCTCTATGCCTATCTATGAAACCTATGTGCAACATGAATGGTGAGTACACTAACACATTGTTTTTTCAGGATAATTGACCTAGTCATGTCTTTTGAAGATAAATGTAATAGGTGTAGCTAAGTCACTTTTGCATAAGTTGTATAGGTTTTGGCATCATCAAAAAGGGGGAAATTGTTGGGAATAAAATGAGTTATGTTTTGATTGAATACCAAAACCCCCTGAGACATGCCTAAGTCATGATTGAATATGTTCTAGAAATGGTAGAACATATAGTATAAAGGCTAGATGAGGAGCTAATATGTTAGGTAGCTCTTAGATGATTAGATGCACAATTTGAGGGGGAACACATGCTTAGAAGTTCATCAAAGAACAAGTCCCCTCAAGGCTCAAACTCTGGATACAACACTAAGTCTTTTGAAGACCAACTATACTGATCAGGAGAGTTGTCCAGAGGAGTTGTCTCAGTACAAGAAATCAAGATCAAGTGCTCTGAAAGCTTGAGGTCAACTATGCTGAAGAAATAGAGACAACCACACCCTAAAGAACTACAAATCAACATGCTAAGATCACTTTGAAGTAAAGCAAAGGGTATGAGCCAAGTTATCTGAAGAAGAGCAAGCCAACCTTGCTGATAAGCAAGACTGCTGATAGTGATAAGGAGAGTTGTCCAAATGATGAGGAATGTTGTCCTATCAATGGAACAACCTTCAGAAGCCATGTCCAAGTCTTAACAAGAGAATCTGAAAGTCAGACATTGGGAAGAGTGCTGCAGAATGAAGACAAAGTCTTAACAGCCGTTTATTTCCCAAATGAGGACATGTCACTATCAAGATTCTGTCTTCTAAGTTGAAGAACTGAAAGAAGACATTTATGGACATTTGGGGCTGCCTCTCCAACGGGAAAATCCTTCATTTGTCTATAAATACAGAAGTGTGAAGACCATTTGAAAGCATCCAACTTCAACCTCAACACAATCCAACATTGACAAGAACTTACAAGCTAGAGTACTTTCAAAGCTTTCAAAGACTATCTTAGTCTTCAATCACTTCATCTAAGCTGAACTACACTGTATATCCATACACAAGCTTAGAGAGATATCCTATCCTTATACACTGATCTTCATTGTAAAGGATATCTCATTAGTTGGAACCTTACTTCAATCCTCATATCTTTCAAGAGTGAAAGTGAGAAGGTTGTAGTAGTAGAAGTGGTAGGAGCTGACTGTTGAGAGAAGAACAGATCAGTTCTGAGTTGAGAAGAGGGTACTAGGACTCTAGACATCCTAGGGATCAATTCACCAAGGAGTGGTGTTATTGATCAAGTGCACCTTGGCACTATAAAACAAGTTAATTCCAAGAGTGAAGGAATTATCCTGTTCAATCAGGGAAAGTGGATGTAGGAGCTTGAGTCTCTGAACCACTATAAACTCTTGTGTTGATTTACTTTCAAAGTATTTTCATACATTCAACACTGCACACAAAACTAATCTTTCAAAGGATAAACATTCAAAGACTGTGCAAAACTGATTTGGACAAGTTCCCTGAAACAGGACTGTATTGAATTAACTAAGTGATTTCAGAAACTAAAGGAGTCTAAACTAAAAGGGCCAACCATTATTCCGCACATATAACTCCCCTAGATAGTTATTCAACTAAGTACTCAATAGTACTTAGTAGATTGATTATCTTAGAAGAGTTAATCATCTTCAGCAGAGTTGTCCAATACAACCTTGCTGAGCTCTGGTTTGATCAAGTTAGAAAAAAAATTGCATACAAGTGTATTCCTCCCCCCCCCATACACTTGTTATATACTCCTTTCAGGACCAACAGCAAGTCTCTGAACGGGGGAACCGACGAGAAGGCCATCCGAGTGTCTGCAAAACCGCTGAATTTGGGGCCAAGACCCCGCAGAAACCAGTGCGACATGTCAGATTTGTCCACTGGTTTACCGATTGCGGCAAGTTGGTCGCATAATACCTTAAAGCGCCGACCATAGTCGGCAATAGGGAGATAATCACGTTTGAGGAGAAGGAGCTCCTCACGAAGTTGAGTAATACGTGACTATGATGAATGATTGTAGGCATCTTCTAGGGCAAGCCAAGTATCACGAGCCGTGTCACACTGAATGAACTCGACCAAGGTTTCCTCGGTGAGAGAGGAGAGGAGAAGGGCAAGAACCTTCTGATCCTTCGATTTCCAGGCAGCGAAGGTAGTATGAGTGGCAGCAGGAGGATCAGATGTGTCATCCACAAAGCCAAGGAGATCGGCACAAGTAAGCATCGGGACAACTTGCTTCCTCCACAAGAGATAGTTGGAAGAAGAGAGTTACACCGTAACCATATGAATGAGGACATTCATGGGGATGGAGTCTGCCATTGGAAGAGAATTTTGAGGGGGACAAACTCGAAAAAGAGGCGGCGGCGGCGGCCAAGAGAGAGAGAGAGAGAGAGAGAGAGAGAGAGCGGGAAAATAGGATTAGGGTGTTTAGGCTGATACCATGTGAACAATGAAATGTGATCACCGTAAACTTTGGTGAGGTGGTACAACTTGTATATATAGTGAAGAATTACAATGTAACCGATTACATGATTGTAGGGATATACATTAAATATACAATAAATGATATTTATAAGGAATGAATCAATCACTACTAAGCGAGTAAGGACTTGTTTGCTTGGTGGGTTTAGGGGTGGATTAGATGTGTTAACCAACTCAATCCCATGTTTGGTTTCATTTTTTCATAAACCCATTGACCCTGTTTTAAATATGACCCGTGACTTGTAAACTACATTTCATAGGTTTATACAACCCATCTTCCCCTTGGTTGCCACAACCCATCTCACAGCCCACGTTACAAAACCCTCTCTTTACACATATGCCCCTCTCCTCCTTGCTAAACTGACTTCCACTGCTGCACTGCATTTGCCGGACTTCCATTGCTGTTTCGCATTGTTATGCACGTAGCATCGACATTGTTTCTCCATTTCGCTGCCTTCAATCTTCTATCTGAAAATTACTCGTTTTTTCGATTCGATCTACAATCATTTTTAAATATTCTCAATTTTCCCAAATCATGTATTTGATTTCGATAATTTCAAGATTTCTATTATCAAATCGGTAATTTTCAGATTTCGAATTTGGTCGTTTCATTTCCAAATTTAGTTATTTGATTCAAATATCAGTAACAAATACTACTTGATGGAAAAATTTAGGGGTGTTATGGCCCTCCACCCCAAAGTTTCGGTCCGCCCCTAAAGGAAGTGCATCAATCGGGGGAATACGATTAACAAAGACGATGGTGCATATAGTCGTACCCCTGTTATTATCTATGAGACTGAAGAGTTAATCATGAGATGAATCTGAATTCAATTCAGTAACCCATTAGGAATAAAAACTCCATGGATCTGTCGTTTATCATTTACGTTTGTTGGTCCTGAAAGGAGTATATAACAAGTGTATGGGGGGGGGGGAATACACTTGTATGCAGTTCTTTTCAACTTTGATCAAACCAGAGCTCAGCAAGGTTGTCTTGGACAACTCTGCTGAAGATAATTAACTCTTCTAAGATAATCAATCTACTAAGTACTATTGAGTACTTAGTTGAATAACTATCTAAAGGAGTTATATTGTGCGGAATAGTGGTTGGCCCTTTAAGTTTAGACTCCTTAAGATTCTGAAATCACTTTGTCAATCCAAAACAGTCCAGTTAAGCTTCAGGGAACTTGTCCAAATCAGTTTTGCACAGTCTTTGAATAGATATCTTTGAAAGATCAGTTTTGTGTGCAGTGTTGAATGAATGTAAGTACTTGTAAGGTAAATCAACACAGGAGATTTATAGTGGTTCAGAGACTCAAGCTCCTACATCCACTTTCCCTGATTTAACAGGATAATTCCTTCTCTCTTGGAATTAACTTGTTTTATAGTGCCAAGGTGCACTTGATCAAGAACACCACTCCTTGGTGAATTGATCCCTAGGATGTCTAGAGTCCTAGTACCCTCTTCTCAACTCAGAACTGAACTGTTCTTCTCTCAACAGTCAGCTCCTACCACTTCTACTACAACACCCTTCTCACTTTCTTACTTGAAAGGGGTAAGGATTGAAGTAAGGTTCCAACTAATGAGATATCCTTTACAATGAAGATCAAGGTATAAGGATAGGATATCTCTCTAAGCTTTGTATGGATATACAGTGATGTACAGCTTAGAAGAAGTGTATGAGGACTAAGATAGTCTTTGAAAGCTTTTTAAAAGTTCTATGAGCTTCAGAATACTTGAGTAGTTGGATTCTGTTGAGGTGCTTTCAAATGGTCTTCACACTTCTGTATTTATAGACAAAATGGAGGATTTGCCCGTTGGAGAGGCAGCCCCAAATTGCTATAAATGTCTTCCTTGAGTTCTTCAAACTGGAAGACAGATTCTTGATAGTGACATGTCCTCATTTGGGTAATAAACGGCTTGTAAGACTTTGTCTTCATTCTCCAGCACTTTTCCCAATGTTTGACTTCTTGTTAGGACTTGGACATGGCTTCTGAAGGTTGATCTAATGATAGGACAACATTCCTTATCAAGTGGACAACTCTTCTTATCACTATCAGCAGTCTTGCTTATCAGCAAGGTTGGCTTGCTCTTCTTCAGATGACTTGGCTCTTTCCCTTTATTTCATTTCACAGTGATCTTAGCATGTTGCATTGCATTTCTTTAGGGTATGGTTGTCTCTAAATCTTCAGCATAGTTGACCTTCAACCTTTAGAGCATTTGTTCTGATTCACTCATGCTGAGATAACTTTTCTGGACAACTCTTCTGATCAGCATATTTGGTCTTTTAGCATCAGAGCACTTATCACATAGATTTGGCTTCTCTGGACAACTCTTCTGATCAAAACCTTTGAGTAGTCTTTGTCCTTTTGAGCTAGGTAAACTTGTTCTTGCATATGGCTAGCTTCTTTGGACAACTCTCCTGATCAGAGTCATTAAGCTTGTCTTTTGATTTTACCAGTCTTGCATATGGACAGCTTCTCTGGACAACTCTCCTGATCAGAGCATCTTATTGGACTTGTCCTTTTGAGCTTTACAATCTTGTTTTTGCATAAGGACATCTTCTCTGAACAACTCTCCTGATCAGAGCATTTGATGTTTCATAGAGTGTCCTTGATCATAAGTGATAGTTCCAGACTTTGAGCCTTGAGGGGACTTGATCTTGGTCATCTTTAAAGCATAGGTTCCCCCTCAAATTGTGCATCTAATTGTTTAAGAGCTGCCTAACATTTCAGCTTCTCATCTAGCCTTATGCTATGTGTTCTAACATTTTTAGAACACTATCAATTTGACTTAGGCATGTCTCAGGGGGTTTTGGTATTTAATCAAAACATGTATCATTTTATTCCCAACAATTTCCCCCTTTTTGATGATGCCAAAACCTACATATTCTATGCAAGAGTGATTTGTCTGCACCTATTACATATGTCTTCAGTAGATATGACTAAGGTCAATATTCCTGAAAAGATAATGTGTTAGTGTATTCACTTTTTTTTTTTTTTTGTTGCAAGTAGGTTTCACAGATAGGCATAGAGAGATTTCTTGTTATGAATGTATCTTGATTCAAAAGTGGTTCAATTATCATTCATAAAATCATTACAAGCATGTTGATAGTTGGAGATAACTTATCAGAGCATGGAATCATTACAAATCAAGATATACATACTAAACATAAGATCAGAGCAAAATAGACTATTTCAGGTATCAGAGCTTTATCACCTAGAGCTAACTAATACAAGATATTCCAGATATTAAAGTAGAATGTATCAATTCTTATATCAGATCATTCTAAACCATATCAGAGCAAACAGCATGTCAATGCACATATCAGCAGGCTTGTCCAATTTCAGCAGATTTGACCACATAGCAAAGATATCTTCAGATAAGATAATTTTTCACCCAGAAAAAGTCAGAAGACTTAGCCATTCAAAGATCATCCTCAGGAGGTGGCAGCATCCCATATTGTGCCCACACTCTCCTCTTGAGTGCCATGGCTTCCTGGTTGGTTCCTTTAGGTCCAAGGGTCATCTTGTTCAGCTTCAGAATTTCTGTGAACTCCCTTAGGATCCTTGCTTGGTCAATCCATCCTTCAAGCTTTGGAGGCATATAGATGATAGGCTTGGGAGCATTGAGTTCAATTCTTGCAATGTCAGCAGCTGCAAGTAGTTGTTGATACAATTCTCTGTAGTATTCTAGCATGAACTCAGTGAAGGCAGGGTTTGCATCTCCTCCATTCCATCTGTCAATGACATAATAGTCATAGACAAACTCCCTTTTAGCCTCTTCCCATGTATCATTCAGTTGAATTGGCACCCATTTATCCAAGTGTGGATATTTGGTGTCCATTGGGATTAGAAGCTGAGGCTTCATCTTGCTGTAAGTTGCTCTCCTCCTTCTTGGTTTCTGAAAGTTTGCTCTTCTCTCATCTCTTGCTCTGTTAGCTTCTTCCATCAAGTCCATTTTCTCTTGGGCCCTCATCATGGCCAGTTTCTGTTGTGTTTCAGGGTCTTTGCCATACCCTTCATGAAACAGCTTTGATGGATCATGGGCTAGGACAGTTGTCTTCTTTTTGGGTTCAGGTCCAAATCCTTCACCAAATAGCTCTTCAATGTCTTCAGTGGACTTGGGACCTTCAGCACTTTTGTCAGATTCAAAAGACTTGTCCTTTTCAGCAGCTTTGGGCTCTTCAGCAGTTTTGGCTTTCTTGGATGTAGGCTCATCCTCATCAATTCTGAATTCAGGTGGGAGATCAAGGCTGCTAGGAAAGTCAGTGAATGTTTCAACTTGTCTTTTCTTTCCTTTTGCCCTCTTGATCTTTCCTCTAGTTTGGACACCTTCATCACCTTTGTCCATACTAGACACTTCACCACCTGGTCTCTGCTGTAACCTCATCCTTTCTTCTTGAGCTGAGGCCATAGAGTTCTTTAATGCAAGTGCTAATTGCTCTTCTTCATCCAATTCTTCCAGGTTTAGCACTTCAGGCTCTTTTCCTTTTCCTTCAGCAGCTTTGTCTTTTCCTTTGACTGGGCTTCCAATCACCAAGGCACCTTTTGCTCTAGCTCTTTCCCTTTCCCCCTTTTTGGCAGCATCAAAACACTGGGGCTTGAGGTCACTCATTGTTGAGGCCATCAGGGATTGGGCCTGGTTTAGGGACGTCATCTCTTCCAACAAATATACATTTTCATCATGTATATCTTGCATTTTATCACTGCTCAAGCTAAGAAAAGCTAGAACAGGCTTCATCTTTTGTTGGACAACCTCCTCCAAGGTTGTTTTCAGAGATGCATCCAGTTGGGCTTTAAGAAGCTCAGTGAGGTTGGCCACTGCACCTTCAGCAATGTTGGCCAATACCTCTTGAGAAAACTTTTCAGAGGCTGCTTTTACCATAGCTACCCTTTGCTCTTCAGCTCTTTTCTTTTGTAGCGCTGTCTTCTTTCCAAGAGCTTGCTTGACAGTGAGCCTGAGAGCTTTGACATTGGCATTGTGATTGTCTCTCAGCAGCTTTTGCTCTTTCTTGACCTCCTCTGAGATGGCTTCCATGGTTGATTTGACATTTTGAACTTCAGTGGAAATGGTTTGGAGACCAGATTCCACACCAGTGATCCTTGCTTCAAGGGTTGGTAGCACAAACTCTTCAGAGCCAGTGAGCCTCATCTCCACAGATGCTAGAGTCCTGCCTTGCTCATTCAATGCTCCTGAAGTTTCAGCATGAGCAGATTGAACTTGATGAGCCAAGGTGTCCAACTTCTCTGATTGCATCCCAAGTAAGGCTTGAGCTGAGCCTGTGTCTACTTGGATAGGTGCATCTGTTAAGAACTCATCTGCAAAAATTTGGTCAAGAGAGATACCTGCAATATTAGACAGATCAAACAAGTTAGGAAATAAGCACTCATCTCCCTCAGTTTCTTTTGTATAAGACTCTGATACATCAGCAGTCTTCTTCTCATTTTCAACTTGTTCTTTTCTCCCTTCTTTAATAATGTTCTCACTCAAGGAATCAGGCCTCCTTTCATCAAGGGATTCTTGAAGTTCAGATTTGACTTCAAGAATAACCTGTCCTTCCTCACTTATTCCACCCTCATATGGTGGTACACTCACAATCTTAGTGATGACTACCTCTCTTTCATCCACAACACCCTCTGATTTTTCAACTATCCTCTCCTTTTCAACTCCTTCTCTTAAACCTGCAACATCTTCACCTTCAACAAGGTTCAAAGATGGCAGTTGTGAGGAGATCACAGTGCTTATCTCAGCAGCCACTGAGTCATCCTGAATGATTAAGGGCTGATCAGTGTCCAACTCCTCTGACACTGAATAGGCCTTAATCAAACTAGCCTCTAATATAGGAACCTCAACATCTTTAGGCTGTGCCTTGGGTTCAGAAGAACCTTCATTGGCAGATGTGTCTTTGGTTGTGTTACCACCCTTGGTCAACACCTCTGATGACACAGAGCCTTTCCTATGGTAGGTTCTAGGGCGGTTGGAAAGTCTATCTGCTACAAAAGACTTAGGTTGAGAGGGTTCAGGGAGGTTGGCTTGAGGGGTTTCAGGAGGGTTGGGGTTTGAAGGATCTGATGGATCATCAGGGGAATCATCATCATTGGAGCTACTGTCAGGGTGTTTGATTCCCTTGGCTTTTCTTTCTTTCTCCTCCTCAATCTTATCAGCTACTAGCTTTGCAAAAATCTCCTCATCAATGAGAAATTTTGTCTTTGAAACACCAGCAAAGTGTAGTAATCTGTTCTCCTCTATTTGCCACCAGTTTGCACCCTTATCTTGGATGACTTGTGATATCTCCATCATAGACTTGTCTTTTACATCAACAAGCATCCTTAGATCATGAAAGGTTTTCTGAATTCTTGGAAATTCAGCAAGTTGTGGATACAAACTGTCCACAGTAGCCTTTGCTCCTCCTCTGAGCATACTTTTATAAGTATACTCCTCCTCATCTCCACTTGAATGGGGACTTTGGGTTATAGGGGAGTTGGCTCTGGGTTCTCCTAGAGTGGCTTCAGGCAGGTTAAGTTCAGGGATGTTGGCTTCAGAAGGGTTAGGCTCAAATGAAGGTACTTCAGTTGCTTTAGAGAGCAATGAATCTGAAGGGGCTTTACTTAGGGGGGTTGGCTCATTGAGTGCATGTTCTAAGAGCTTTGAATAATTGAGCATGGATGAGTCAAGGGGAGACAGGAGTCTTGTCTCATCTACAGCTAAGTCTGCAAGCACATCTATGCCACTTCTTTGCACATTCCCTTCAGGAGAATATCTCTTAGTGAGATTTACAGGGGTAATGGGTTGGTTGGAAGGGGTAACATGGGTTTCAGGGGAGTTGGGCTCAAGGTACTGAGTTTCAGGGATGTTGGCCTCTATAGGTTGAACTTCAGGGACTTTGGATTCTGGAGTTCCAGAACCAGATGAATTAGTCCTTGACATGGATTTGGTCCTACTTTCAGCTCTGCTCTCCCTTAGAGCCAATTGAAGAAACTTTTCTTCTTGCAGCTCCAACACCTTCTCAGTAGGTTTGGCCCTTCTCTTGCTGGCCCTACTGCTTCCACTTCCTTCCTTTTCAGGGACATCTACCCTGATTCTCTTATCACCCTTCTTCTTTTGCCTAGTCTCATTGTACTTCCTCCTCAACTCTTCTGAGTGGTCAGAAGGCACACTCACTCCCTCTTCTGCCACTGCATCAACTTCAGCTGATGCTCCTGAGGCTTCTCTTGAGGACAATTTAGACATTTTCCTTGTTTTGATAGCCCTGGCCTTTGTTCTCTTTTTCATCTTAGGCTTCTCTTCCTCCTGTTCTTCAGCAGGTTTGGCCATGAGCATCCTTCTTTGTTCAGTTTTCTTGCTAAGCTTTCTGAACAAGATTTTTTGAGCTGGGAGGGGTTTTGCAAAGGTCTGCATTTGAGAATAGTGGGAAAACCTCTCAATCAACAAGCTTGCCCTGGTGCAATACTTGATTTTCCCTTCTAGCACAACCTTGTTGTGGGTTTTCACCTTGAATTTTGCCTTTTCCTTCATCATCTCAGACATGATGAAGGTCCTCCAATCAAACTTGATGCCCTTGTCACTGGCATCAATAATGGCAGCCATGATTCTGATTCTTGGATGGCTGACCTGCTCTAAGCTTCCAGTGTTGCTTAAGAGGCTCTTAGCAACCACCTCAAAGAGATTGAGAAACTCTGGCTTGAGAGTCTTCTTGTTCTGTGTTGAAGAGATGGGGCCTGGAACTAATAGCCATTCTTGAGCTATTTCATCTTCATGGCCAGTGCCATAAATTTCTGGATTTCTTCCTTCATTAGGCAATCCAAAGGCTCCTTCCAGATCTTCTGAGGAGAATTTTACTCTGTGGAATCTCTCTTCTTCCTCTCCTTCTGCAGTATATGACAACCTTGTGGATACTTCACCATCTGCCGGTTGACCTCTCCACTTGAGGAAGGCAAAGAATTCAGCCATGTAACCTTCCAAGCATGAACTTGGTCTTTCCTCCATGAACTTTTGCAAACCAGCTCTTCTCAGCCATCTTAGAGTTGGTTTAATCTCAGGATCCTCATTCTCAAAGGATACTATGGGCTCAAAATGAAGGTTATTTCTGTTGCTTAGGTAGCCAAAATCAAGGTCTAGAGCCTTGTTGGAGAAATCAACAAGCATCTCTGGTTTAACTTTGGGGGCCATTGAAATTTGCAGAGAAAGCGTTGAGAGAGTTTGAAGAGAATTTGAGCTAGGGTTTCGAATACTTGGGGAAGAAGTGTTTGTGGGGATCTTAAGACTTGTGAATATTCTAAAAGGAATGTTTGTCAATGAGTTGGTAAGGTCTTGATGCAATTCAAAGGTGAGCAAAAATGGAAATCCAAAATGGACGGCTAGGATTGATTTCAGGGGAGTTGTCCATTTTTGATCCAATGGTCAAAAACCAATGTAACAGTGAAAGAACTGTTTTATTCAAAACGTGGGTGGTTTTTTAATGTTGTTTAAGGCTGGGGGTTTTTCGAGATAGATCATGTCTCAAAAAGTTTAATGCAAACAAGAGTTAAATCTTAGCATTTAATGCATGGAAAGTGACCTTTTGAGTGGGAGACAAATTAAATCCCAGAAAGGTGAAAACTGTATTTCAATGGGACAGATTTCGAAATAGGCATTGATCACCAAAAATAGGTGCTTATCATACCAAAATTTGGTTTGATAGTTGGGACAACTTATCTGATCCTATATGGACAAGTGTCCTGAAAGGCTGTGGACAAGTGTCCTGAATTTCAAGGGACAAGTGTCCTGAAGAGGTAATGTCATCTTTTCTGAATTTTGAGAATTTCAGTAGACTTGACCAAGTCTGCTGAAGTTTGAGTTTATTTCCCCCTTAGTCAATGAACTTCTTTGGACTCATTTGTCCAACTTCCCTGGATCAAGAAGACCCAACTCTGCTGATAATTCCAGGAACCTTGCCTCTGCAAGTGGCTTAGTTAGTATATCAGCTTTTTGATGGTCTGTGTGAATTTTCACCAACTTGATATCCTTCTTCTCCACATGATCTCTAATGAAGTGATGCTTGATGTCCACATGTTTGCATCTTGTGTGCAAGACAGGATTTTGTGATATAGCAATGGCACTATTGTTATCACAGAAAATTGGCACTTCAGTAGTGTTGACTTTGTAGTCTCTGAGTTGTTGTCTTAGCCAAAGAATTTGAGCACAACAACTTCCAGCAGCAACATATTCAGCTTCAGTGGTGGAGGTGGCCACTGTATTCTGTTTCTTGGAGAACCAAGATATGAGTTTGTTGCCCAAGAATTGACAAGTCCCTGAGGTGGACTTTCTGTCAATCCTACATCCTCCATAATCAGCATCTGAGTAGCCAGTTAGCTCAATGTTGTCATCAGCAGGGTACCAAAGGCCTAGATTCTCAGTGCCTTTAAGATACCTCAAGATCCTCTTTGCAGCCTCAAGGTGGCTTTTCTTAGGATTTGCTTGAAACCTTGCACAAACACCTACTGCAAAGGTGATGTCAGGTCTGCTGGCAGTGAGATAGAGGAGTGATCCAATGATTCCTCTATACTCAGTGGAGTTGGTTGGAACACCACTTTCATCAGGATCCATCTTCCAATTAGCATTCATTGGAATCCTTACTGGCTTGCTTGATGTACACCCAAATTTCTTGATCATTTCTCTGGTGTACTTAGCTTGGTTGATGAAGATTCCTTCTTTTGTTTGCTTGACTTGTAGACCTAAAAAGAAGTTCATCAACCCCATCATGGACATCTCAAACTTGCTTTGCATGAGCTTGGAGAATTTCTCACACAGCTTCTCATTAGGGGATCCAAAAATTATGTCATCTACATAAATTTGGACAAGCAAGATGTCCTCTCCTTCAGAGATTCTGAAGAGAGTTCTGTCCACAATTCCCTTGGTGAATCCATGATCCAAGAGGAATTGTGACAGTGTGTCATACCAAGCCCTAGGGGCTTGCTTGAGTCCATATAGAGCTTTCTTCAGTCTGTAAACTTGGTTTCCAACTTCAAAACCTGGTGGTTGCTCCACATAAACTTCTTCTTTCAAGACTCCATTTAGAAAGGCACTCTTGACATCCATTTGGTACACTTTGAACCTCTTGTGGGCTGCATAGGCTAGGAAGAGTCTTATTGCTTCCAGCCTTGCCACAGGTGCAAATGTCTCATCATAGTCAATGCCTTCATGTTGGCAGTAGCCTTTTGCCACTAGTCTTGCTTTGTTTCTGACAATCACATCATTCTCATTCTTTTTGTTCTTGAATACCCACTTGGTTCCAATAACATCTTGATGTGAAGGTCTATCAACCAGCTCCCATACTTCATTTCTGGTGAATTGGTTGAGCTCTTCCTGCATGGCTGTGATCCAATTTGCATCTTGAAGAGCTTCCTCAATGTCACTTGGTTCTTGTTCTGATAAGAAACAACAAAATAGAGCACTTTCACCATGAAATCTTCTAGTTTTGACTCCAATACTTGGATCACCAAGTATTAGATCAGCAGGATGGTCAGATAACCAAGTCCTTCTTTTTCTGATCTCTTCAGTAGAGTTGTCCTCTACTGAAGGTGAGTCATTTTGATTATAGAACTCAGGATAATTGAATGCAGGAATTAATTCAGGATCATAATCGGGGGTGTTGTCCTCAATGTGAGGGACATTGGTATTTTCAACATTTTGAGTTCCCCCTTGATTATTTGACCCATTAACTACCTCAGCAGGAACTGCTTCTTCATTGGTAGTTGTTACCTGGATGTGAACTGGGATTGGATCATTCAGTTCACCATTTCCATCAGTGATGTTTGTCTCAGGAAGGTGGCCTTCAGGGTTGTTGTCCAATGTGAGCTTTTCAGGTAAGTTTGCTTGAACAACATCTATGAATTCAGTGTCTTTGTCTTTTAGGCTTAATCTGGTTGTCCTCTGTGTGATTTCTTCAGGTTCCAAGTGATCATTCCTGATCTCAAATATAGATTCATCAAACACAACATGAGGGGTTTCTTCCACAATAAGGGTTTTCTTGTTGTAGACTCTGAAAGCTCTACTGATTTTAGAGTATCCAAGGAATACTCCCTCATCAGTTTTGCTGTCAAAAGCTTTCAATTGTTTTTTTCCCATTATTGTGAATGAAACATTTACAACCAAATATATGAAAATATGACACTTTAGGCATTCTTCCTTTCCAGAGTTCATAGGGGGTTTTGCCTTGCCCCTTTGTAATCAAACATCTATTCTGAGTATGGCATGCAGTATTTATAGCTTCAGCCCAAAACCTCTTAGGTAGGTTTGAATCAGCAATTAAGGTTCTAGCAGCTTCTTTTAAGGTCCTATTCCTTCTTTCTGCAACTCCATTTTGTTGAGGAGTTCTAGCTGCTGAGGTTTCATGAGCTATCCCATTTGATGAGCAGTACTCATTGATGTATGAATTTATGAACTCAGTGCCTTTATCAGATCTTATCTTGATAATATTAAGGCTTTTCTCATTTGACAATCTCTTAAGTAGTTCAGGTAGCTTGACTTGTGTTTCCTTCTTATTAAGGAGAAATACTACCCATGTGAACCTAGAGAAGTCATCTACTACCACCAATGTGTATTTTCTACCATTTATGCTTGAAGGGGTAATTGGTCCAAACAAATCCATATGTAGAAGTTCAAGTACCCTTTCAGTGGAGATGACTGGTTTACCTTTGAATGAGGCTTTAATCTGTTTTCCTTCTTGACATGGCTTACACACATGTTCTTTAATGAAAACCTCATTAGGCAGTCCTTTAACTAATGCATTTCTAGCAAGTTTATTCATAGATTTGAAGTTCAGGTGGTTTAGCCTCTTGTGCCATAACCAACTTTGTTCACTAGAACTTTTAGCAATAAAACATGCAGCATCAGTAGACTTGTCCCAGTTTGCAAAATACACATTTCCTTTCCTAGTTCCAGTCAATAGAATTTGTTGAGTCTTATCTTTGATTAGACATTTTCCACTTGAGAACTCAACATTAAAATCTTTATCACAGAATTGACTGATACTTAGGAGATTATATTTGAGACCAGCTACATAAGATACATTGGTTACTTTGATGTTACCAATCATCAAAGTACCATAACCTTTTGTTGTTGCTTGTGAGCTGTCTCCAAATGTGACATTAGGGCCTTCTTTTTCAATGAAATCAGTGAGGAGTTCCTTGTTTCCAGTCATGTGCCTTGAACATCCACTGTCAAGGTACCATGCTGTCTTTTTGTTCATGCTCCTCTTTTTGTGGCCCATTGGTACCTGCATTTAGATAGGTTTAGGTACCCTTTGAGTTTTGGGTCCTGAGAGGTTAGCTGTACCTTTGGGAACCCAAACTTGCCTAATAATCCTGATTGATTCAAGGTGGCTAAGTTGATTTCCTTGTGCATCAACATACACTGTCTTTCCCTTAAATGCCTTTGGGAAAGTATGTGTGAATGTGTTAACTCTGTGAGTTTCAGGGGAGTTATCAATTCTCCTGAACTTATGAGTTCTTTGTGCAACTTGATGAAATCTTTGAGGAAAGGCCTTTTTATGACCATTACCCTTTGGCATGAATGGTTTTGGTTGTCTCATTTTATTCTGCATTTGAGGATAGTTGTCCTTAGGTCTATTCAGCTGAGGCTTTCTCAGATGAGTTGGCCTAGGCTGATTATACCTTGGATAACTCCTCTGAACATTGTTCAGGAGAGTTGCCCTTCCATTGGGTCTACTCTGCTGACCAACATTCCTCTTGTGTTCAGGAGCCTTGACCTTTTCCAAGGGTTTGGGTCTAGTCTCCTGAAGCACTTGAGTAGGCATTTCATTCAATTTGCCCTTTCCTTTGTTCAGTGGTTGAATTATTTCATTTTCAGCTTGTTGTGCCACTGATTTAACAAAGATTTTCTTAGTGTTACTTGTAGAAGCAACACTAAGATAAGGTGAAGATTCAAATGGATCAAAACCTAATCCACTTCTTTGAGCCATAGGTCTTTGATAACTCTGAATTTTCTCTATTGCTCTAGAGGATTTCTTCAGAGCAGACATCTTTAATTTTAGGCTCTCTTCACTTGATTTAAGAATATCATATTCATGTGAGAGGTTTTCAAATTTGGCATTGAGAATTTTAAGTTCAAAATCTTTTCTCTTCTGAGAGAGAAGTTGATCATCAATCTCCTTTTGTTGGTCAACTATCCTGAGATTTGCTTCCTCAAGCTCTCTCAAGACTTGTTGATACAACTCAGTAGACTTGACATCAACAACTACCTCAGAGTTTTTGGCAAGTTCAATGGCCAATCTTTCATTTTCTCTCACACAGTTATCATGAAATTCTTGTAACAAAGTGAAGTCTTCCATCAACTTTCCAAGGGAAAGCTTCAAGTTGACCTCACTATTGTTCTGTGAGATGAATGATGGTGAACTAGAAGTAGAGGATACCTCATCATCCTCAAGGGCCATGTTGCAAACATCATCATCATCTTCACTGTTGGAGAATAGTCCATCAGAAGAGTTGAAGCTCTCAGCACTATCAGATTCTTCACCAGCCATCATGGCCTTTCTATTGGTGAACTTTCTGTCTCTTTTAGCTTGCCTTTCTCTTCTTTCTTTAGAGCTCAATTCAGGGCAGTCATACTGAAAGTGCCCTTTCTTTTTGCAATTATAGCACAGGTCTTCATCATCATCCTTCTTGGATTCTTCTCTTCTCTTAGATGAAGAAGGATCAGCTCTACTGGATCTTCTCCTATCAGAGGACTTGTCCTCTGATCTTTTCTCTTCAGGCTTTTTGTCCTCAGCCTGATCTTCAGGGGAGTTGTATCTTCTCCTGAATTTGTTGTCTTGGTAGAATTTCTTGTATCTACCAAACTTTGTGTTGAGCTTGTCAAACCTTCTAGCCATCAAGGCTAGTTCTTCCTTCATTTCAGTCTTAGAGACTGTCTTTGATGATCTGGGAGTGGGTTGCATTTCAGGTTCAGCAATTTTGGCTTTGAATGCCACTCCCTTAGTAGGATTTGAAGGTTCCTCAACAGGTTTTCTTCTATTGAGGTCAAACTCATAGGCTTTGAGTTCTGAGAATATTTGTTGCATGGGCATGGTGGAGAGATCTTTGGTATTCTGCATCATTACAGCATAGACATCCCACTTTTGAGTGAGACTTCTCAGGATTTTCAATCCAACCTCTCTCTTGGTGTAGACCTTGCCTAATGAGTTAATCTCATTCATCACATCAGTGAATCTACCAGCAAATTTGTCAATGGTCTCATCAGACTCCATTGAAAATTGTTCAAACTTCTGCACAGCAACTTGGAGCTTGTTTTCCTTGATCTTTTCAGTGCCCTCACACATTTCAGTAAGGGTATCCCAAATTTCTTTGGCTGTGGTGCAGTGGTAGACTCTACCCATAACTGCATCTGGAATTGTTTGATAGAGGGTGTTCATGGCAAGATAATTCAAATTATCTTTCCTCTTTTCATCAGCAGTGAAGTCATCCTCATCTTTGGGAATCAATTCCCTTATATCTGCTCTTTGCTCATCTGTCAATCTGGGGTTAGTTTGAGTAAACACAAAAGGTCCTCTTGTGATTACTCTAAGCATATCAGTGTGAAGAGATGCAAGATGAGCCTTCATTCTAATTTTCCAGAAATCATAATTGTCTATGGAAACATGGGCAGTTTGTGATGAGAAATGTGGTTGACTGGATTTGTGGCCATATTGTCCAATCCTTGAACAGCAGGTGGAGGAACAGCATTGTTGTTGGCCATATTTCAATAATAATCAGTCAGTCAATAAGTGATGGATTTCAGATAGAGATCAGTTCAGTGACCACACCAAATATGTGAGTTTTGAAAATCAAGATGGATTTTCAGAAGCAGTGGTCTTTGAACCCCTGCTCTGATACCACTTGTTGGTCCTGAAAGGAGTATATAACAAGTGTATGGGGGGGGAATACACTTGTATGCAGTTCTTTTCAACTTTGTTCAAACCAGAGCTCAGCAAGGTTGTCTTGGACAACTCTGCTGAAGATAATTAACTCTTCTAAGATAATCAATCTACTAAGTACTATTGAGTACTTAGTTGAATAACTATCTAAAGGAGTTATATTGTGCGGAATAGTGGTTGGCCCTTTAAGTTTAGACTCCTTAAGATTCTGAAATCACTTTGTCAATCCAAAACAGTCCAGTTAAGCTTCAGGGAACTTGTCCAAATCAGTTTTGCACAGTCTTTGAATAGATATCTTTGAAAGATCAGTTTTGTGTGCAGTGTTGAATGAATGTAAGTACTTGTAAGGTAAATCAACACAGGAGATTTATAGTGGTTCAGAGACTCAAGCTCCTACATCCACTTTCCCTGATTTAACAGGATAATTCCTTCTCTCTTGGAATTAACTTGTTTTATAGTGCCAAGGTGCACTTGATCAAGAACACCACTCCTTGGTGAATTGATACCTAGGATGTCTAGAGTCCTAGTACCCTCTTCTCAATTCAGAACTGAACTGTTCTTCTCTCAACAGTCAGCTCCTACCACTTCTACTACAACACCCTTCTCACTTTCTTACTTGAAAGGGGTAAGGATTGAAGTAAGGTTCCAACTAATGAGATATCCTTTACAATGAAGATCAAGGTATAAGGATAGGATATCTCTCTAAGCTTTGTACGGATATACAGTGATGTACAGCTTAGAAGAAGTGTATGAGGACTAAGATAGTCTTTTAAAGCTTTTTAAAAGTTCTATGAGCTTCAGAATACTTGAGTAGTTGGATTCTGTTGAGGTGCTTTCAAATGGTCTTCACACTTCTGTATTTATAGACAAAATGGAGGATTTGCCCGTTGGAGAGGCAGCCCCAAATTGCTATAAATGTCTTCCTTGAGTTCTTCAAACTGGAAGACAGAAGAACCTATCATAGGAAAGGCTATGTATCTTCAGAGGTGTTGACCAAGGGTGGTAACACAACCAAAGACACATCTGCCAATGAAGGTTCTTCTGAACCCAAGGCACAGCCTAAAGATGTGGAGGTTCCTATTTTAGAGGCTGGTTTGGTTAAGGCCTATTCAGTGTCAGATGAGTTGGACACTGATCAGCCCTTAATCATTCAGGATGACTCAGTGGCTGTTGGTATAAGCACTGTGATCTCCCCACAACTGCCATCTTTGAACCTTGTTGAAGGTGGAGATGCTGCAGGTCTAGGTGAAGGAGTTGAAAAGGAGATGATAGTTGAAAAACCAGAGGGAATAGAGGATGATAGAGAGGTGGTGATCACTAGGATAGTGAGTGTACCACCAAATGAGGGTTATATAAGTGAGGAAGGGCAGGCTATTCTTGAAGTCAAATATGAACTTCAGGAATCCCTTGATGAGAGGAGGCCTGTACCCTTAAGTGAGGAAATCATTAATGAAGGGAGAAAAGAAATAGTTGAAAATGAGGAGAAGACTGCTGATGTATCAGAGTCTTATGAAAAAGAAATTGAGGGAGATAAATGTGTTTTTACTGACTCATTTGATTTGTCTGATATTGCAGGTATAACCTTTGATCAAATTTTTGCAGATGAACTCTTAAGAGATGCACCCATCCAAGTTGATAGTGGATCAGCACAAGCCTTGCTTGGGATGCAATCAGAGAAACTGGATTCCTTGGCTCATCAAGTCCAAATAGCTCATGCAGAAACTTCTGGAGCTTTGGATGAGCATGGAAGAACCTTGGCATCTGTAGAAATGAGGCCAACTGGCTCAGAAGATGTGGTGTTACCTACCTTGGAAGCAAGGATCAGTGGAGTTGAGACTGGTCTGCAAACCATCTCCACTGAAGTCATAAAAGCTAAAAACACCATGAGATCAGTTTCGAAGGATGTAAAGAAAGAGCAATCTTTGCTAAGAATCAACCACAATAGGAATGTGAAGACATTGAGGTCAGTGGTGAAGAAAGCTCTTGGAAGAAAGACTGCCCTGCAAAGACAAAGAGTTGAAGAGCAAAGGCTAGCTATGGTGAAAGCAGCCTCAGAAAAATTTTCCCAAGAGGTATTGGCCAACATTGCTGAAGGTGCAGTGGCCAACCTCACTGAGCTTCTTAAGGCCCAACTAGATGCATCTATAAAGACAACCATGGAGGAGGTTGTTCAACAGAAAATGAAGCCTGTTCTAGCTTTCCTTAGCTTGAGCAGTGATAGGATGCAAAATATACATGATGAGAATGTATATCTGTTGGAGGAGATGAAGTCTCTAACCCAAGCCCAGTCCTTATTGGCATCTACTATGAGTGAATTGAAGCCTGAATGTTTTGATGCTGCCAAAAAGGGGGAAAGGGAAAGAGCTAGGGCAAAAGGTGCCTTAGTGATTGGAAGCCCAGTTAAATGGGGAAATGGTAAAGACAAAGCTCCTGAAGGAAAGGGAAAGGAGCCAGCAGTGCTAAACTTGGATGAATTGGATGAAGAGGAGCAGCCTTGGAAAGATTAAGAGGGCAAAAGGAAAGAAAAGACAAGTTGAAACATTCACTGACTTTCCCAACAGCCTTGATCTTCCACCTGAATTCAGAGTTGTTGATGATGAGCCTACCTCAAAGAAGGCCAAAACTGCTGAAAAGCCCAAGAATGCTGAAGTATCCAAGACTGCTGAAATAGACAAGTCTTCTGAAAAAGACAAATCTACTGAGACTAAGTCCTCTGAAGGTGCCAAAGCTTCTGAAAATGTAGAGGAGTTGTATGAAGAAGGTTTTGGACCAGGACCCAAGAAGAAGAAAGTGGTGGTGCTAAATGATCCATCAAAGCTGTTTCATGAAGGGTATGGCAAAGACCCTGAAACTCAACAGAAGCTGGCCATGAAGAGAGCCCAAGAAAAGATGGATTTGATGGATGAAGCACAAAGGGCAAGAGATAAGAGAAGAGCAGACTTCCAGAAGCCAAGAAGGAAGAGAGCAACATATAACAAGATGAAGCCACAGCTACTGATCCCAATGGACACCAAATATCCTCACTTGGATAAATGGGTACCAAAACAGCTGAATGACTCATGGGAGGAAGCAAAAAGGGTTTGTCTATGACTACTATGTCATTGACAGATGGAATGGAAAGGATGCCAACTCCACTTTTGCTGAGTTCATGATAGAGTACTACAGAGAACTTTATCAACAATTGCTTGCAGCTGCTGACATTGCAAGAGTTGAACTCACTGCTCCCAAGCCAATCATATACATGCCTCCAAAGCTTGAAGGATGGATTGATCAAGCAAGAATTCTGAGAGAATTCACTGAGATCCTCAAGCTAAACAAGATGGTTCTTGGACCTAAGGGAACAAACCAAGAAGCCATGGCTTTGAAAAGAAGAGTGTGGGCACAATATGGGATGTTGCCACCTCCTGAGGATGATCTTTGAAATGGCTAAGTCTTCTGACCTATCTTGATTGATCAACTATGCTAAAATATGGTCAAGAGTGCTGATGTGGTGTGCTGTGAAAATCTGTTTGCTCTGATATGCTTTGGATTGCCTTGATATAAGCATGATTCTCTAATATCTGATGTTTTGCTCTGATCCAAATACTGCTGAGTGTTGTTAGTATTTGATCTGATTCTAAAATTCTAGAAATATTTTGTATAGTGAAATGCTCTGATGTATTTAGTGGTAATGATTCATGCTCTGATATGTTAATTTCAACTATCAACATGCCTGTAATGATTTTCTAATGAATGATAGTTGAATTTACTTTGAATCAAGATACACTCATCTCTCTATGCCTATCTATGAAACCTATGTGCAACATGAATGGTGAGTACACTAACACATTGTTTTTTCAGGATAATTGACCTAGTCATGTCTTTTGAAGATAAATGTAATAGGTGTAGCTAAGTCACTTTTGCATAAGTTGTATAGGTTTTGGCATCATCAAAAAAGGGGAAATTGTTGGGAATAAAATGAGTTATGTTTTGATTGAATACCAAAACCCCCTGAGACATGCCTAAGTCATGATTGAATATGTTCTAGAAATGGTAGAACATATAGTATAAAGGCTAGATGAGGAGCTAATATTTTAGGTAGCTCTTAGATGATTAGATGCACAATTTGAGGGGGAACACATGCTTAGAAGTTCATCAAAGAACAAGTCCCCTCAAGGCTCAAACTCTGGATACAACACTAAGTCTTTTGAAGACCAACTATACTGATCAGGAGAGTTGTCCAGAGGAGTTGTCTCAGTACAAGAAATCAAGATCAAGTGCTCTGAAAGCTTGAGGTCAACTATGCTGAAGAAATAGAGACAACCACACCCTAAAGAACTACAAATCAACATGCTAAGATCACTTTGAAGTAAAGCAAAGGGTATGAGCCAAGTCATCTGAAGAAGAGCAAGCCAACCTTGCTGATAAGCAAGACTGCTGATAGTGATAAGGAGAGTTGTCCAAATGATGAGGAATGTTGTCCTATCAATGGAACAACCTTCAGAAGCCATGTCCAAGTCTTAACAAGAGAATCTGAAAGTCAGACATTGGGAAGAGTGCTGCAGAATGAAGACAAAGTCTTAACAGCCGTTTATTTCCCAAATGAGGACATGTCACTATCAAGATTCTGTCTTCTAAGTTGAAGAACTGAAAGAAGACATTTATGGACATTTGGGGCTGCCTCTCCAACGGGAAAATCCTTCATTTGTCTATAAATACAGAAGTGTGAAGACCATTTGAAAGCATCCAACTTCAACCTCAACACAATCCAACATTGACAAGAACTTACAAGCTAGAGTACTTTCAAAGCTTTCAAAGACTATCTTAGTCTTCAATCACTTCATCTAAGCTGAACTACACTGTATATCCATACACAAGCTTAGAGAGATATCCTATCCTTATACACTGATCTTCATTGTAAAGGATATCTCATTAGTTGGAACCTTACTTCAATCCTCATATCTTTCAAGAGTGAAAGTGAGAAGGTTGTAGTAGTAGAAGTGGTAGGAGCTGACTGTTGAGAGAAGAACAGATCAGTTCTGAGTTGAGAAGAGGGTACTAGGACTCTAGACATCCTAGGGATCAATTCACCAAGGAGTGGTGTTATTGATCAAGTGCACCTTGGCACTATAAAACAAGTTAATTCCAAGAGTGAAGGAATTATCCTGTTCAATCAGGGAAAGTGGATGTAGGAGCTTGAGTCTCTGAACCACTATAAACTCTTGTGTTGATTTACTTTCAAAGTATTTTCATACATTCAACACTGCACACAAAACTAATCTTTCAAAGGATAAACATTCAAAGACTGTGCAAAACTGATTTGGACAAGTTCCCTGAAACAGGACTGTATTGAATTAACTAAGTGATTTCAGAAACTAAAGGAGTCTAAACTAAAAGGGCCAACCATTATTCCGCACATATAACTCCCCTAGATAGTTATTCAACTAAGTACTCAATAGTACTTAGTAGATTGATTATCTTAGAAGAGTTAATCATCTTCAGCAGAGTTGTCCAATACAACCTTGCTGAGCTCTGGTTTGATCAAGTTAGAAAAAAAATTGCGTACAAGTGTATTCCCCCCCCCCCCATACACTTGTTATATACTCCTTTCAGGACCAACATCAAGTCTCTGAACGGGGGAACCGACGAGAAGGCCATCCGAGTGTCTGCAAAACCGCTGAATTTGGGGCCAAGACCCCGCAGAAACCAGTGCGACATGTCAGATTTGTCCACTGGTTTACCGATTGCGGCAAGTTGGTCGCATAATACCTTAAAGCGCCGACCATAGTCGGCAATAGGGAGATAATCACGTTTGAGGAGAAGGAGCTCCTCACGAAGTTGAGTAATACGTGACTATGATGAATGATTGTAGGCATCTTCTAGGGCAAGCCAAGTATCACGAGCCGTGTCACACTGAATGAACTCGACCAAGGTTTCCTCGGTGAGAGAGGAGAGGAGAAGGGCAAGAACCTTCTGATCCTTCGATTTCCAGGCAGCGAAGGTAGTATGAGTGGCAGCAGGAGGATCAGATGTGTCATCCACAAAGCCAAGGAGATCGGCACAAGTAAGCATCGGGACAACTTGCTTCCTCCACAAGAGATAGTTGGAAGAAGAGAGTTACACCGTAACCATATGAATGAGGACATTCATGGGGATGGAGTCTGCCATTGGAAGAGAATTTTGAGGGGGACAAACTCGAAAAAGAGGCGGCGGCGGCGGCCAAGAGAGAGAGAGAGAGAGAGAGAGAGAGAGAGAGGGAAAATAGGATTAGGGTGTTTAGGCTGATACCATGTGAACAATGAAATGTGATCACCGTAAACTTTGGTGAGGTGGTACAACTTGTATATATAGTGAAGAATTACAATGTAACCGATTACATGATTGTAGGGATATACATTAAATATACAATAAATGATATTTATAAGGAATGAATCAATCACTACTAAGCGAGTAAGGACTTGTTTGCTTGGTGGGTTTAGGGGTGGATTAGATGTGTTAACCAACTCAATCCCATGTTTGGTTTCATTTTTTCATAAACCCATTGACCCTGTTTTAAATATGACCCGTGACTTGTAAACTACATTTCATAGGTTTATACAACCCATCTTCCCCTTGGTTGCCACAACCCATCTCACAGCCCACGTTACAAAACCCTCTCTTTACACATATGCCCCTCTCCTCCTTGCTAAACTGACTTCCACTGCTGCACTGCATTTGCCGGACTTCCATTGCTGTTTCGCATTGTTATGCACGTAGCATCGACATTGTTTCTCCATTTCGCTGCCTTCAATCTTCTATCTGAAAATTACTCGTTTTTTCGATTCGATCTACAATCATTTTTAAATATTCTCAATTTTCCCAAATCATGTATTTGATTTCGATAATTTCAAGATTTCTATTATCAAATCGGTAATTTTCAGATTTCGAATTTGGTCGTTTCATTTCCAAATTTAGTTATTTGATTCAAATATCAGTAACAAATACTACTTGATGGAAAAATTTAGGGGTGTTATGGCCCTCCACCCCAAAGTTTCGGTCCGCCCCTAAAGGAAGTGCATCAATCGGGGGAATACGATTAACAAAGACGATGGTGCATATAGTCGTACCCCTGTTATTATCTATGAGACTGAAGAGTTAATCATGAGATGAATCTGAATTCAATTCAGTAACCCATTAGGAATAAAAACTCCATGGATCTGTCGTTTATCATTTACGTTTGTTGGTCCTGAAAGGAGTATATAACAAGTGTATGGGGGGGGGGAATACACTTGTATGCAGTTCTTTTCAACTTTGATCAAACCAGAGCTCAGCAAGGTTGTCTTGGACAACTCTGCTGAAGATAATTAACTCTTCTAAGATAATCAATCTACTAAGTACTATTGAGTACTTAGTTGAATAACTATCTAAAGGAGTTATATTGTGCGGAATAGTGGTTGGCCCTTTAAGTTTAGACTCCTTAAGATTCTGAAATCACTTTGTCAATCCAAAACAGTCCAGTTAAGCTTCAGGGAACTTGTCCAAATCAGTTTTGCACAGTCTTTGAATAGATATCTTTGAAAGATCAGTTTTGTGTGCAGTGTTGAATGAATGTAAGTACTTGTAAGGTAAATCAACACAGGAGATTTATAGTGGTTCAGAGACTCAAGCTCCTACATCCACTTTCCCTGATTTAACAGGATAATTCCTTCTCTCTTGGAATTAACTTGTTTTATAGTGCCAAGGTGCACTTGATCAAGAACACCACTCCTTGGTGAATTGATCCCTAGGATGTCTAGAGTCCTAGTACCCTCTTCTCAACTCAGAACTGAACTGTTCTTCTCTCAACAGTCAGCTCCTACCACTTCTACTACAACACCCTTCTCACTTTCTTACTTGAAAGGGGTAAGGATTGAAGTAAGGTTCCAACTAATGAGATATCCTTTACAATGAAGATCAAGGTATAAGGATAGGATATCTCTCTAAGCTTTGTATGGATATACAGTGATGTACAGCTTAGAAGAAGTGTATGAGGACTAAGATAGTCTTTGAAAGCTTTTTAAAAGTTCTATGAGCTTCAGAATACTTGAGTAGTTGGATTCTGTTGAGGTGCTTTCAAATGGTCTTCACACTTCTGTATTTATAGACAAAATGGAGGATTTGCCCGTTGGAGAGGCAGCCCCAAATTGCTATAAATGTCTTCCTTGAGTTCTTCAAACTGGAAGACAGATTCTTGATAGTGACATGTCCTCATTTGGGTAATAAACGGCTTGTAAGACTTTGTCTTCATTCTCCAGCACTTTTCCCAATGTTTGACTTCTTGTTAGGACTTGGACATGGCTTCTGAAGGTTGATCTAATGATAGGACAACATTCCTTATCAAGTGGACAACTCTTCTTATCACTATCAGCAGTCTTGCTTATCAGCAAGGTTGGCTTGCTCTTCTTCAGATGACTTGGCTCTTTCCCTTTATTTCATTTCACAGTGATCTTAGCATGTTGCATTGCATTTCTTTAGGGTATGGTTGTCTCTAAATCTTCAGCATAGTTGACCTTCAACCTTTAGAGCATTTGTTCTGATTCACTCATGCTGAGATAACTTTTCTGGACAACTCTTCTGATCAGCATATTTGGTCTTTTAGCATCAGAGCACTTATCACATAGATTTGGCTTCTCTGGACAACTCTTCTGATCAAAACCTTTGAGTAGTCTTTGTCCTTTTGAGCTAGGTAAACTTGTTCTTGCATATGGCTAGCTTCTTTGGACAACTCTCCTGATCAGAGTCATTAAGCTTGTCTTTTGATTTTACCAGTCTTGCATATGGACAGCTTCTCTGGACAACTCTCCTGATCAGAGCATCTTATTGGACTTGTCCTTTTGAGCTTTACAATCTTGTTTTTGCATAAGGACATCTTCTCTGAACAACTCTCCTGATCAGAGCATTTGATGTTTCATAGAGTGTCCTTGATCATAAGTGATAGTTCCAGACTTTGAGCCTTGAGGGGACTTGATCTTGGTCATCTTTAAAGCATAGGTTCCCCCTCAAATTGTGCATCTAATTGTTTAAGAGCTGCCTAACATTTCAGCTTCTCATCTAGCCTTATGCTATGTGTTCTAACATTTTTAGAACACTATCAATTTGACTTAGGCATGTCTCAGGGGGTTTTGGTATTTAATCAAAACATGTATCATTTTATTCCCAACAATTTCCCCCTTTTTGATGATGCCAAAACCTACATATTCTATGCAAGAGTGATTTGTCTGCACCTATTACATATGTCTTCAGTAGATATGACTAAGGTCAATATTCCTGAAAAGATAATGTGTTAGTGTATTCACTGTTTTTTTTTTTTTGTTGCAAGTAGGTTTCACAGATAGGCATAGAGAGATTTCTTGTTATGAATGTATCTTGATTCAAAAGTGGTTCAATTATCATTCATAAAATCATTACAAGCATGTTGATAGTTGGAGATAACTTATCAGAGCATGGAATCATTACAAATCAAGATATACATACTAAACATAAGATCAGAGCAAAATAGACTATTTCAGGTATCAGAGCTTTATCACCTAGAGCTAACTAATACAAGATATTCCAGATATTAAAGTAGAATGTATCAATTCTTATATCAGATCATTCTAAACCATATCAGAGCAAACAGCATGTCAATGCACATATCAGCAGGCTTGTCCAATTTCAGCAGATTTGACCACATAGCAAAGATATCTTCAGATAAGATAATTTTTCACCCAGAAAAAGTCAGAAGACTTAGCCATTCAAAGATCATCCTCAGGAGGTGGCAGCATCCCATATTGTGCCCACACTCTCCTCTTGAGTGCCATGGCTTCCTGGTTGGTTCCTTTAGGTCCAAGGGTCATCTTGTTCAGCTTCAGAATTTCTGTGAACTCCCTTAGGATCCTTGCTTGGTCAATCCATCCTTCAAGCTTTGGAGGCATATAGATGATAGGCTTGGGAGCATTGAGTTCAATTCTTAATGATAAGAAAACAAATTAAGCAAGAAACAGTAATCAAATATCATTAATGCAAACTAATTTAAGCAAGATAAATATAAACATCCTATCAACTAGAAATAATAAATATTGTATCAGAATAAACAGAATTTAACTTAAACATAACAGAACAACAAAAACAAAAGTAGAACTGAAAACGACATGAATTGCTATGATAATAGCAGCAGCATCAAGGTCCTGCACATGTGCCAGTACTTCAGTACTCCCCCTGTCTTGCAGCATCTGTTCTAGATATCACCATAGAGGATTTCCATATCCTCATTATCTTCAGCAGCATCTGCAAACTTGTCTTCATCAGCCTCTGGTTCTTCAATAAAACAAGTTGAAGCAAAGAGTGGAACAACATTGTTAGCAGCAACAGTTCCTCCATTCTCTGCAGCATCATGTACACCTCCAGCTTCAGGATTCAGCATTTCAATAACAACTCCAGAAGCTCTAGCTGAAGTGGAAGGTGGTACTCCCCCTGTTGTAGTGGAAAGTATCCTGGTCCACTTATCTTTGATGAATTGGAGCTCATCAATATGGTCATGTAAGTGCTGTTACTGCAATAATATAAAAGATTTGGGAACAGAGAATGTGGTATCAGAATTACCACCAAGGTTCTCAGCATTTGGTGCAGCTGGTCTCTGTGCAGGTCTCTGTGCTGGTGTGGGTTGAGGTTGAGGTTGAGCAGGAGCTGGTCTTTGAGAAGAACTTCCAGGATTGTGCAAGGGCAGATCTTTCACTCTTTCACCAATGAGCAAAGCAGGTGAAATGGTGTATAAAGGAACCTTACCTCTAAGAACTTCAGTCTTCTTAGGAGTAAAACCATGCATCTTCAGATATGAACATATAAGCACAGGGTATGGAAGGTTGCCTTTATCAGTAATATCACCACTAAACTTCATCATGTGGTGGAAAATAGTCAATCCCAAGTTAAACTTCTTCAAAACCACTATCCTATAAAGCAAGATTGCTTGATCGTTTGTGACTTTGGTTGAGTTGGTAGAGGGTATCCAATTATAAACTATCAGCTTATGCAATACAGAATAAAGAGATGTAAGGTTCTTAGCCATTATTCCATTTTTCCACTTAGTCAATAAACCACCAGTCATAGAAACAGTAACAACATCCAAATCAAGTTCATCATCATCAAGTACTGGTTCTATTCCTAAGAAATCATTAATCAACTCTGGGGTAAATGGAACTGTACTCCCCCTAAACTGTACATTCCCATACCAACGGGACCTCCTCCTACCATTACTCTTTCTCAAACAACTAAACAAGCATAAAATTCATACACCCAATCAGAAACAAATGTGTCACATAAAGTCAGAGCTTTCATCAACTTTCTATCCTCTAAGAATTGAATTAAGTTCTTACTCTCAAAATCAGAAACATGAGTTCTCCTTTCCATTAACAGTTTTCTCCTAGACAACTTAGTAATTTTATCCACTAAACCATCAAAATCAGAATTATCAGGTTCATAATTACCTTCCACAGAATCTCCCCCCTCAGAGCTTGGTTCTTTGTCTTTCTCAGAGTTGGATTCAGCATCCTTTTTCAGAGCTTTCCTCTGATCCTTCACTGCTGGAATCACCTCCATCATCAGGTTCTAGTGCTGAAGCACTTGATTCAGCATGTGTAGCAGCATTCTTCTTCAGAGCTTACTGAATGTCTCTGAGGCAGACCTCCATTTCAGAATCAGACTCAGGTTCTGGTTCTGCAGACATAGTTCGAACAGCATCAATCTTTGCCTTCCCTTTCCCCTTTGGATCAGCCATTTGCCTTGTTGGCTTCTCAAGCACCACCTGTTCTTCATCGGATTCAGAAAATACTTGAATCGGTTCAGCAACATCACCACCTAGCTTCTTCTTCTTCCTCAAAGAGTCTGAGTAATCAACTCGAGTGAAAACTCGATTTGATCGTCTCCTTGGAACTGGGCTCCTCTTTCTTTTCCCTTTTTCAGCATTCCTCTTGAAAGGAATCGGTTCAGAGTTCGACTTCGAGACATCAGAGTCAGTTTTGTCGGATTTTTCGAGCGCTTCAGGATCCTCCATCTGAGCGTCCTCACTTTCGGATGTCTCCGCATTCGACGACTCCTTTGACTCAGCAATAGGGGATTCTTCAATCTCGTTCTCCCCCATAGAGGCAGCAGTCGGGCCTCTGTTTCAACATTAGGGCTCGCAATTTGGGGCTTTTGAGCTGTGGATGAAGAAGGTGCAGTAGTGATAACTTCTTGGGTGCGCTAGTAGTGCAAGATATCTATTGACATATCTCCAATCATGAGGATGAGTGAGTTTGCAGACCTCATCGATTGAGAAAAATTCTCAACCGCCTGGTTCAATTCGGAGAGTGAGGCTCCAAGTGGGATGTGGATTGTTGTCGGAGTAGCTGGAATGGGTGCGACGGTTTCGACAGTTGGGGGTGAGTTCTCGTTTGAAGCGGCCATGGAAGCTAGTGTATGGAGGTTCGAGATAGATGGAGATGACAGTTATAGTGATTGTGTCTTCAGATCCTCATTCTCTTTATTCAAAGAATTCAGAGTGAGTTTCTGAGAGTTCCAATCATCTAACAATTTCTGATATGTCTCATCATCAATCCTTTTTCCTGCATCTTCAACAAAATCATTAAAACAGTTCAAATTTGGGTGACTCTGTTTTGATGTTACTATATGTTGGGAATAAAATGAGATATATTTTGATTCAATACCAAAACCCCCTGAGACATGCCTAAGTCAAGATGAGTATGTTCTAAGAATGTTAGAACATATAGAATAAGGCTAGATGAGGAGCTAATGTGTTAGGTAGCTCTTAGATGAATAGATGCACAATTTGAGGGGGAACATATGCTTTGAAGACTATCAAGAACAAGTCCCCTCAAGGCTCAAATTCTGGAACAATCACTAAGTCTATTGAAGGCCAAGTATGCTGATCAGGAGAGTTGTCCAGAAGAGTTGTCTCAGCACAATTAAACAAGAACAAGTATTCTGAAACTTAAAGGTCAACTATGCTGAAGAGATCAAGACAACTATACCCTAAAGATCTTCAAAGAATCATGCTAAGATCACTTTAAAGTGAAGCAAAGGGAAAGAGCCAAGTCATCTGAAAAGAGCAAGACAACCATGCTGATAAGCAAGTCTGCTGATAGTGATAAGGAGAGTTGTCTACTGATAAGGAATGTTGTCCTATCATTGGAACAACCTTCAGAAGCCATGTCCAACTCCTAACAAGAGAATCTTAAAGTCAGACATTGGGAAGAGTGCTGCAGGATGAAGACAAAGTCTATACAGCCGTTTATTTCCCAAATGAGGACATGTCACTATCAAGAATCTGTCTTCTAAGTTAAAGAACTAAAAGAAGACATTTATGGACATTTGAGGCTGCCTCTCCAACGGGCAAATCCTTCATTTGTCTATAAATACAGAAGTGTGAAGACCATTTGAAAGTATCCAACTGAATCTCAACCTTTGACAACTATCCTACAAGAAAGAGTGCTTTCAAAGCTTTTAAAAGACTATCTTAGTCTTCATACACTTCTTCTAAGCTGAACTTCATTGTATATCCATACAAAGCTTAGAGAGATATCCTATCCTTATACACTGATCTTCATTGTAAAGGATATCTCATTAGTTGGAACCTTACTTCAACCCTTACCCCTTGCAAGTGAGAAAGAGAGAAGGTTGTAGTAGTAGAAATGGTAGGAGCTGACTGTTAAGAGAAGAACAGTTCAGTTCTCAGTTGAGAAGAGGGTACTAGGACTCTAGACATCCTAGGAATCAATTCACCAAGGAGTGGTGTTATTGATCAAGTGCACCTTGGCACTATAAAATAAGTTAATTCCAAGAGTGAAGGAATTATCCTGTTAAATCAGGGAAAGTGGATGTAGGAGCTTGAGTCTCTGAACCACTATAAACTCTTGTGTTGATTTTCTTTTCAAGTACTTTCATACATTCAACACTGCACACAAAACTGATCTTTCAAAGAACTTATACTCAAAGACTGTGGAAAAAACATTTGGACAAATTCCCTGAAAACTGGACTGTATTGATTGCCTAAGTGATTTCAGAAATTAAAGGAGTTTAAACTAAAGGGCCAACCACTAATTCCGCACATATAACTCCCTTAGATAGTTATTCAACTAAGTACTCAATAGTACTTAGTAGTTTGATTATCTTTAAAGAGTTAATCATCTTCAGCAGAGTTGTCCAAGACAACCTTGCTGATCTCTGGTTTGATCAAAGTTTGAAAGAGAATTGCATAAAAGTTTATTCCCCCCCCCATACACTTGTTATATACTCCTTTCAGGACCAACAAGTGGTATTAGAGCAGGGGTTCAAAGACCACTGCTTCTGAAAAGCCATCTTGGTTTTCAAAATCACATATTTAGTGTGGTCACTGAACTGATCTATCTGAAATCCTATCAACTGTTGACTAACTGTCTGTTCTTAAGATATGGCCAACAACAATGCTGTTGTTCCACCTCCTGCTGTTCAAGGATTGGACAATATGGCCACAAATCCAGTCAACCACATCTCTCATCACAAATTGCCCATGTTCTCAATAGACAATTATGATTTCTGGAAAATCAGGATGAGGGCTCATCTTGCATCTCTACATACTGATATGTTGAGGGTGATCACAAGAGGTCCTTTTGTGTTCACTCAAGTAAATCCCAGGGTCACTGAAGCTCAAAGAGTAGATGCAAGGGAATTGATTCCCAAAGATGAAGATGACTTCACTGCAGATGAAAAGAGAAAAGATAATCTGAATTATCTTGCCATGAACACCCTCTACCAAACAATTCCAGATGCAATAATGGGTAGAGTCTACCACTGCACAACTGCCAAAGAAATTTGGGACACTCTTGTTGAAATGTGTGAGGGTACTGAAAAGATAAAGGAGAACAAGCTCCAAGTGGCAGTGCAGAAATTTGAACAGTTTACAATGGAGTCTGAGGAGTCCATTGACAAATTTGCTGGTAGATTCACTGATGTGATGAATGAGATCAACTCATTGGGCAAGGTGTACACCAAGAGAGAAGTTGGTTTGAAGATCTTGAGAAGTCTCACTCAGAAGTGGGATGTATATGTTGTTATGATGCAAAACACCAAGGATCTCTCCACCATGCCCATGCAACAAATCTTCTCTGAACTCAAAGCATATGAGTTCGATCTCAACAGAAGAAAGCCTATTGAGGAACCTTCAAATCCTACAAAAGGAGTGGCATTCAAAGCCAAAACTACTGAACCAGAAATGCAGTCCACTCCTAGATCATCAAAGTCAGTCTCCAAGACTGAAATGAAGGAGGAACTAGCCTTGATGGCTAGAAGGTTTGACAAGTTAAACTCAAGGTTTGGTAGATACAAGAAATTCTACCAGGACAACAAATTCAGGAGAAGATACAACTCTCCTGAAGCTCAGGCTGAGGTCAAGAAGCCTGAAGAGAAAAGATCAGAGGACAAGTACTCTGATAGGAGAAGGTCCAGTAGAGTTGAACCTTCATCATCAAGAAGAAGAGAAGAACCAAAGAAGGATGATGATGAAGACTTGTGCTATAACTGCAAGAAGAAAGGGTACTTTCAGTATGATTGCCCTGAATTGAGCTCTAAAGAAAGAAGAGAAAGGCAAGCAAAAAGAGACAGAAAGTTCACCAATAGAAAGGCCATGATGGCTGGTGAAGAATCCGATAGTGCTGAAAGCTTCAACTCTTCTGATGGACTGTTCTCAAACAGTGAAGATGATGATGACATATGCAGCATGGCTATAGAGGATGATGAGGTATCCTCTACTTCTAGTTCACCATTATTCATTTCACAAAACACTAGTGAAGTCAACTTGAAGCTTTCTCTTGGAAAGTTGATGGTAGATTTCACTATGTTACAAGAATTTCATGATAACTGTGTGAGAGAAAATGAAAGATTGGCAATTGAACTTGCTAAGAACTCTGAGCTAACTGTTGATGTCAAGTCTACTGAGTTGTATCAACAAGTCTTGAGAGAGCTTGAGGAAGCAAATCTCAGGATAGTTGACCAACAAAAGGAGATTGATGATCAACTCTTATCTCAGAAGAGAAAAGATTTTGAGCTGAAAATTCTTCAAGCAAAATTTGAAAACCTCTCACATGAATATGACATTCTTAAAACAAGTGAAGAGAGCCTGAAATTAAAGATGTCTGCTCTGAGAAGATCCACTAAAGCAATAGAGGAAATTCAGAGTTATCAAAGACCTATGGCTCAAAGAAGTGGATTAGGTTTTGATCCATTTGAATCTTCACCTTGTCTTAGTGTTGCTTCTACAAGTAACACTAAGAGAATCTTTGTCAAATCAGTGGCACAACAAGCTAAAAATGAAATAATTCAGCCACTGAACAAAGGAAAGGGCAAAATGGATGATTTGCCAACTCAAGTGCTTCAGGAGACTAGGCACAAACCTAAGGAAATGGCCAAAGTCCCTGAACACAAGAGGAATGTTGGTCAGCAGAGTAGACCCAAGGGAAGTGCAACTCTCCTGAACAATGTTCAGAGGAGTTATCCAAGGTATAATCAGCCTAGGCCAACTCTTCTGAGAAAGCCTCAGCTGACTAGACCTAAGGACAACTATCCTCAAAGGCAAAATAAAATGAGACAACCAAAACCCTTCATGCCAAAGGGTAATGGTCATAAAAATGCCTTTCCTCAAAGATTCCCTCAAGTAACACAAATAACTCATAAGTTCAGGAGATTTGACAACTCTCTTGAAACTTACAGAGTTAACACATTCACACATACTTTCCCAAAGGCATTTAAGGGAAAGACAGTGTATGTTGATGCTAGAGGAAAACAACTTAGCCACCTTGAGCCAATCAGGGTCATTAGGCAAGTTTGGGTTCCTAAAGGTACAGCTAACCTCTCAGGACCCAAAACTCAAAGGGTACCTAAACCTATCTAAATGCAGGTACCATTGGGCCACAAGAAGAGGAGCATGAGTAAAAAGTCAGCATGGTACCTTGACAGTGGATGTTCAAGGCACATGACTGGAAACAAGGAACTCCTCACTAATTTTATTGAAAAAGAAGGCCCAAATGTCACATTTGGAGACAGCTCACAAGCAACAACAAAAGGTTATGGTACTTTGATGATTGGTAACATCAAAGTATCCAATGTGTCTTATGTGGCTGGTCTAAAATATAATCTCCTAAGTATCAGTCAATTCTGTGATAAAGAGTTCAATGTTGAGTTTTCAAGTGGAAAATGCTTAATCAAAGATAAGACTCAACAAATTCTATTGACTGGAACTAGGAAAGGAAATGTGTATTTTGCAGACTGGGACAAGTCTACTGATGCTGCATGTTTCATTGCTAAGAGTTCTAGTGAACAAAGTTGGTTATGGCATAAGAGACTAAACCACCTGAACTTCAAAACAATGAACAAAATTGCTAGAAATGCATTAGTTAAAGGACTGCCTAATGAGGTTTTCATTAAAGAGCATGTTTGCAAACCATGCCAAGAAGGAAAACAGATTAAAGCCTCATTCAAAGGAAAATCAGTCATCTCTACTGAAAGGGTACTTGAGCTTTTACATATGGATTTATTTTGACCAATTACCCCTGCAAGTATAAATGGTAGAAAATACACATTGGTGGTAGTAGATGACTTCTCTAGGTTCACATGGGTAGTATTTCTCCTTAATAAGAAGGAAACACAAGTCAAACTGCCTGAACTTTTAAAGAGACTGTCTAATGAGAAAAGTCTTAGCATTATCAAGATAAGATCTGATAAAGGCACTGCGTTCATAAATTCATACATCAATGAGTATTGCACATCAAACGGAATAGCTCATGAAACCTCAGCAGCTAGAACTCCTCAAGAAAATGGAGTTGCAGAGAGGAGAAATAGAACTTTAAAAGAAGCTGCTAGAACCTTAATTGTTGATTCAAACCTACCTAAGTGGTTTTGGGCTGAAGCAATAAACACTTCATGCCATACTCAAAATAGATGTTTGATTACTAAGGGGCAAGGCAAAACCCCCTATGAACTCTGGAAAGGAAGATTGCCTAAAGTGTCATACTTTCACATCTTTGGTTGCAAGTGTTTTATTCACAATAATGGGAAAGAACAGTTAAAAGCCTTTGATAGCAAAGCTGATGAGGGAGTATTCCTTGGATATTCTCAAATCAGTAAAGCTTTCAGAGTCTACAACAAGAAAACCCTTATTGTGGAGGAAACACCTCATGCTGTGTTTGATGAATCTATTCATGAGTTCAGGAATGAGAACTTGGAATCAGAAGAAATCACACAGAGGACAACCAGACTGAGCCTAAAAGACAAAGACACTGAATTCATAAATGTTGTCCAAGCCAACCTCCCTGAAAACCTTTCACTGGACAACAATCCTGAAGGCAACCTTCCTGAGGCAAACCCCACTGAAGGAAATGGTGAACTGAATGATCAAATCCCAGTTCACATCCAGGTAACAACTACAAATGAAGAAGTAGTTCCTGCTGAGGTAGTTAATGGGTTAAATAATCAAGGGGAAACTCAAAATGTTGAAAATGCCAATGTCCCTGACATTGAGGACAACACCCCTGATTATGATCCTGAATTAGATCCTGCATTCAATTATCCTGAATTTTATGATCAAAATGACTCAACTTCAGTAGAGGACAACTCTACTGAAGAGATCTGAAAAAGAAGGACTTGGTTGTCTGACCATCCTACTAATCTAATACTTGGTGACCCAAGTATAGGAGTCAAAACAAGGAGATTTCATGGTGAAAGTGCTTTATTCTGTTGTTTCTTGTCAGAACAAGAACCAAGTGACATTGAAGAAGCACTTCAAGATGCCAATTGGATCACAGCCATGCAGGAAGAGCTGAACCAATTCACCAGAAAAGAAGTATGGGAGCTGGTGGATAGACCTTCACATCAAGATGTTATTGGAACAAAGTGGGTGTTCAAGAACAAGAAGAATGAGAATGATGTGATAGTCAGAAACAAAGCAAGACTAGTGGCAAAGGGCTACTGCCAACATGAAGGCATTGACTATGATGAGACATTTACACCTGTGGCAAGGCTAGAAGCAATAAGGCTTTTTCTAGCCTATGCAGCCCACAAGAGGTTCAAAGTGTACCAAATGGATGTCAAGAGTGCCTTTCTGAATGGAGTCTTGAAAGAAGAAGTCTATGTGGAGCAACCGCCTGGTTTTGAGGTTGGAAATCAAGTGTACAGACTGAAGAAGGCTCTATATGGACTCAAGTAAGCCCCTAGGGCTTGGTATGATACACTGTCACAATTCCTCTTGGATCATGGATTCATCAAGGGAACTGTGGACAGAACACTCTTTTGAGCAACACTGGAAGCTTGGAGCAGGTCAGCCATCCAAGAATAAGGATTATGGCTGCAGTTATTGATGCTAGTGACAAGGGCATCAAGTTTGATTGGAGGACCTTCATCTTGTCTGAGATGATGAAGGAAAAGGCCAAGTTTAAGGTGAAAGTTCACAATAAGGTTGTGCTAGAAGGGAAACTCAAGTATTGCACAAGGGCAAGCTTGTTGATTGAGAGATTTTCCTACTATTCTCAAATGCAAACCTTTGCAAAGCCCCTCCCTGCCCAGAAAATTATGTTCAGAAAGCTCACCAAGAAAACTGAGCAAAGGAGGATGCAAATGGCCAATCCTGCTGAAGAAAAGGTTGAAGAGAAGCCAAAGTTGAAGAAGAGAACTAAGGCCAGAGTGGTGAAAACAAGGAAAGTGTCTCAAATCCCATCTGAAGAGACTTCAGGAGCCTCAACTGAGATTGAAGAGGTTGCTGAAGAAGGAGTGAATGTGCCTTCTGATCACTCAGAGGAGTTGAGACAGAAATACAATGAGACTAGACAAAAGTCTAAGGGTGATAAGAGGCCCAGGGAAGTTGTCCCTGAGAAGGATGGAGAAGGTAGTGGGAGCAGTAGGGCTAGCAAGAGAAGGGCCAAGCCTACTGAAAAAGTGTTGGAGCTTCAAGAAGCAAAATCTCTTCAACTTGCTCTAAGGGAGAGCAGGGCTGAAAGTAGGACAAAATCTAAGTCTAGAACCAACTCCTCTGGTTCTGGAACTCCAGAGTCCAAGGTCCCTGAAGATCAACCTTTAGTGACCAACATCCCTGAAGCTCAGAATCCTGAACCCAACTCCCCTGAAACCCACATAACCCCAACCAACCAACCCATCAATCCTCTCAATCTTACAAAGAGATATTCTCCAGAAGGGAGTGTGCAAAGAAGTGGGATAGATGTGCTAGCAGATTTAGCAGTAGATGAGACAAGATTGCAATCACCCCTTGACTCATCTATGCTCAATTATTCAAAGTTTTTAGAAGCTGCACTTCATGAGCCAACCCCCCTGAGCAAAGCCCCTTCAGATCCATTGCTCTCAAAAGCAACTGTAGTACCTTCAATTGCACCCAACCCTACTGAAGCCAATATCCCTGAACTAAACCTTCCTGAAGCCACTCTAGGAGAAGACAGAGCCAACTCCCCTATAACCCAAAGTCCCCATTCAAGTGGACATGAGGAGGAGTATACTTATGAAAGTATGCTCGAGGTGGAGCCAAGGCTACTGTGGACAGTTTTTATCCACAACTTGCTGAATTTCCAAGAATTCGGAAGATGTTCCATGATTTGAGGATGCTTGTGGATGTGAAAGACAAAACCATAATGGAGATATCACAAGTCATCCAAGATAAGGGTGCAAACTGGTGGCAAGTGGAGGAAAGCAGATTGCTACACTTTGCTGGTGTGTTAAAGACAAGATTCCTCATTGATGAGGAGGTTTTTGCAAAGTTAGTAGATGAGAAGATCATTGAGGAGAAAGAGAGAAAAGCTAAGGGCATCAAACACCCTGATAGTAGCTCTAATGATGATTCTCCTGATGATCCCTCAAACCCTTCAAATCCCAACCCTCCTGAAACCCCTCAAGCCAACCTCCCTGAACTCTCTCAACCCAAGCCTTCTGTATCAGGCAGACTTTCAAACCCTCCTAGAACCTATCATAGGAAAGGCTCTGTGTCATCAGAGGTGTTGACCAAGGGTGGTAACACAACCAAAGATACATCTGCCAATGAAGGTTCTTCCTCACTCAAGGCACAGCCTAAAGATGTTGAGGTTCCTATCATAGAGGCTGGTTTGATTAAGGCCTATTCAGTGTCAGGAGAGTTGGACACTGATCAGCCCTTAATCATTCAGGATGACTCAGTGGCTGCTGAAATAAGCACTGTGATCTCCCCACAACTGCCATCTTTGAACCTTGTTGAAGGTGGAGATGTTGCAGGTCTAGGTGTTGGTATTGAAAAGGAAAAATTAGTTGAAAAATCAGAGGGAGTAGATGATGAGAGAGAGGTTGTGATCACCAAGATAGTGAGTGTACCACCAAATGAGGGTGATATAAGTGAGGAAGGACAGGCTATTCTTGAAGTCAAATCTGAACTTCAAGAATCCCTTGATGAGAGGAGGCCTGATTCCTTGTGTGAGGACATTACTACTGAAGGAAGAAAAGAAGTAGTTGAAAATGAGAAGAAGACTGCTGATGTATCAGAGTCTTATGAAAAAGAAATTGAGGGTGTTGAGTGTGTTTTCACTAACCCTTTTGATTTTTCTGATTTTGTCAGTGTCAAAGGATGTCAAGAAAGAGCAAACCTTGCTAAGGAATAACCACAACAGGAAAAACCTTGAGATCAGTGGTTAAGCAAGCTCTTGGAAGAAAAACAGCCCTGCAGAGGAAAAGAGCTGAAGAACAAAGGCTAGCGATGGTGAAAGCAGCCTCAGAAAAGTTTTCCCAAGAGGTATTGGCCAACATTGCTGAAGGTGCAGTGGCAAATCTCACTGAGCTTCTTAAGGCCCAACTAGATGCATCTCTAAAGGCAACAATGGAGGAGGTTATCCAACAAAAGATGAAGCCTGTTCTAGCTTTCCTTAGCTTGAGCAGTGATAGGATGCAAAATATACATGATGAGAATGTATACTTGTTGGAGGAGATGAAGTCTCTAACCCAAGCCCAGTCCTTGATGGCATCAACTATGAGTGAGCTCAAGCCTGAATGTTTTGATGCTGCCAAAAAGGGGGAAAGGGAAAGAGCAAGAGCAAAAGGTGCCTTGGTCATTGGTAGTCCAGTCAAGGGAAAGGACAAAATTGCTGAAGGAAAAGGAAAAGAGCCAGCACTGCTGAACTTGGATGATATGGATGAAGAAGAGCAACTAGCCATAGCCTTGAAGAACTCAATGGCCTCAGCTCAAGAGGAAAGAGTTAGGCTACAGCAAAGACCAGGAGGAGAGGTGTCTGGTTTGGACAAAGATACTGAAGGTGTCCAAACTAGAGGAAAAATTAAGAAGGCCAAGGGAAACAAAAGAAAGGCTGAAACATTCACTGATTTTCCCAACAACCTTGATTTGCCTCCTGAGTTCAGAATTGATGATGATGAGCCTATCTCCAAAAAGACCAAAAATTCTAAAAAGGACAAGACTGCTGAAGTGTCCAAAGTTGCTGAAAAGGACAAATCCTCTAAGAAAGAAAAGTCTACTGAGACTAAGTCCACTGATGGTGCCAAAGCTACTGAAGATGTAGAAGAGTTGTATGAAGAAGGCTTTGGACCAGGACCAAAGAAAAAGAAAGTTGTGTTGCTGAATGATCCATCAAAACTGTTTCATAAAGGGTATGGTAAAGACCCTGAAACTCAACAGAAGTTGGCCATGATGAGGGCCCAAGAGAAGATGGATTTGATGGATGAAGCACAAAGAGCAAGAGACAAAAGAAGAGCAGATTTTCAAAAGCCTAGAAGGAAGAGAGCAACTTACAACAAGATGAAGCCACAGCTTTTGATCCCAATGGACACCAAATATCCTCACTTGGATAAATGGGTGCCAATTCAGCTGAATGACTCATGGGAGGAAGCCAAAAGGGAGTTTGTCTATGACTTCTATGTCATTGACAGATGGAATGGAAAAGATGTCAACTCCACTTTTGCTGAGTTCATGATAGAGTATCACAGAGAACTTTATCAACAACTACTTGCAGCTGCTGATATTACAAGATTTGAACTCACTGCCCCCAAGCCAATCATATACATGCCTCCAAAGCTTGATGGATGGATTGACCAGGCAAATATCCTGAAGGAATTCACAGAAATCCTCAAGCTGAACAAGATGGTTCTTGGACCCAAGGGAACAAACCAAGAGGCCATGGAGCTGAAGAGAAGAGTGTGGGCACAATATGGGATGGTGCCACCTCCTGAGGATGATCTCTGAAATGGCTAAGTCTTCTGACCTTTTTATGAATTAAAACTTATCTTACCTGAAGATATGTTTTTAATTGGTCATCTATGCTGAAGTTTTGGTCAAAATTGCTGATGTGGGGTGCTCTGATAAGTTGTTAGCTCTTATATGATTTGGATGCTCTGATATAAGCTTTGTGCTCTGATACTTAAAGATCTAGATACTATTAAGTGTTTTTAGGTTTTGCTCTGATACTCCAGATCTTGTGATTAGTATATGTTATGAATATTTTGTAATGAAATGATCTATTGTAATAGTGTCTTGGATTCATGCTCTGATATGTTAACTTCAACTATCAACATGCTTGTAATGATTTCCAATTGAATGATAGTTGAACTTACTCTGAATCAAGGAACATTATTGCAGAAATCTCTCTAAGCCTATCTTTGAAACCTATTTGCAATATGAATGGTGAGTACACTAACACATTCTTTTTCAGGATAATTGACCTTAGTCATGTCTTCTGAAGATAAATGTAATAGGTGTAGTCAAGTCACTTTTGTATAAAATGTATAGGTTTTGGCATCATCAAAAAGGGGGAAATTGTTGGGAATAAAATGAGATATGTTTTGATTCAATACCAAAACCCCCTGAGACATGCCTAAGTCAAGATGAGTATGTTCTAAGAATGTTAGAACATATAGAATAAGGCTAGATGAGGAGCTAATGTGTTAGGTAGCTCTTAGATGAATAGATGCACAATTTGAGGGAGAACATATGCTTTGAAGACTATCAAGAACAAGTCCCCTCAAGGCTCAAATTCTGGAACAATCACTAAGTCTATTGAAGGCCAAGTATGCTGATCAGGAGAGTTGTCCAGAAGAGTTGTCTCAGCACAATTAAACAAGAACAAGTATTCTGAAACTTAAAGGTCAACTATGCTGAAGAGATCAAGACAACTATACCCTAAAGATCTTCAAAGAATCATGCTAAGATCACTTTAAAGTGAAGCAAAGGGAAAGAGCCAAGTCATCTGAAAAGAGCAAGACAACCATGCTGATAAGCAAGTCTGCTGATAGTGATAAGGAGAGTTGTCTACTGATAAGGAATGTTGTCCTATCATTGGAACAACCTTCAGAAGCCATGTCCAAGTCCTAACAAGAGAATCTTAAAGTCAGACATTGGGAAGAGTGCTGCAGAATGAAGACAAAGTCTATACAGCCGTTTATTTCCCAAATGAGGACATGTCACTATCAAGAATCTGTCTTCTAAGTTGAAGAACTAAAAAAAGACATTTAGGGACATTTGAGGCTGCCTCTCCAACGGGCAAATCCTTCATTTGTCTATATATACAGAAGTGTGAAGACCGTTTGAAAGTATCCAACTGAATCTCAACCTTTGACAACTATCCTACAAGCAAGAGTGCTTTCAAAGCTTTCAAAAGACTATCTTAGTCTTCATACACTTCTTCTAAGCTGAACTTCATTGTATATCCATACAAAGCTTAGAGAGATATCCTATCCTTATACACTGATCTTCATTGTAAAGGATATCTCATTAGTTGGAACCTTACTTCAACCCTTACCCCTTTCAAGTGAGAAAGAGAGAAGGTTGTAGTAGTAGAAGTGGTAGGAGCTGACTGTTGAGAGAAGAACAGTTCAGTTCTGAGTGGAGAAGAGGGTACTAGGACTCTAGACATCCTAGGGATCAATTCACCTAGGAGTGGTGTTATTGATCAAGTGCACCTTGGCACTATAAAACAAGTTAATTCCAAGAGTGAAGGAATTATCCTGTTAAATCAGGGAAAGTGGATGTAGGAGCTTGAGTCTCTAAACCACTATAAACTCTTGTGTTGATTTGCTTTTCAAGTACTTTCATACATTTAACACATCTCACAAAACTGATCTTTCAAAGAACTTATACTCAAAGACTGTGCAAAAAACATTTGGACAAGTTCCCTGAAAACTGGAATGTATTGATTGCCTAAGTGATTTCAGAAATTAAAGGAGTTTAAACTAAAGGGCCAACCACTAATTCCGCACATATAACTCCCTTAGATAGTTATTCAACTAAGTACTCAATAGTACTTAGTAGTTTGATTATCTTTAAAGAGTTAATCATCTTCAGCAGAGTTGTCCAAGACAACCTTGCTGATCTCTGGTTTGATCAAAGTTTGAAAAAGAATTGCATACAAGTGTATCCCCCCCCCCCCATACACTTGTTATATACTCCTTTCAGGACCAACATTATAGATGTGAAGACGTTCATTTTCTAGTAAAAATAACAACTTTCTTATCATCTTTAGTTTCATCCAGATCATCAGAATCTGTATCATCCAGATCATCATATGAGGAATCATTATAATCAATTCTAGTAAAATGAGCACGTTCATTTTCATTAAACTCATCAAGATCATCATTATCTGATTCATCACTCAAGGTAGCACTAAAATTCAGTTTTTTCTTCTGTCTGGTATCGGCACATTCATTTGCATAATGGCCATATCCTGAACATGCATTGCATTGAACTGATTTTCTAAATTCAGGGTCATACCTTGGTTTACCTTCACTTTTCGATGGTCTTGGTGTGAATTGACTATTTCTCCTTTCTGGTTGCGGTGTTGATGTGTTGATTTGGATCTTAGGCTGAATATTTCCTTTATTAAAGTGCATAGACTTCTTAAGAAATTTATTAAAGTGCTTTGTAAGTAAGGCAATACTGTTAGGATTGTTAAGGCATTCATCAAGCAATTCCTCATCCGAATCAACCTCAGTGATGATAGGTTGAATCTCAGATTTGTTTGATGTCTCTCCTTTAAAAATAACAACTTTCTTATCATATTTAGTTTCATCAACTTGATTAGTGTTTATTTCATAAGTTCTAAGAATACTCACTAATTCATTTTGACTCAACTTATCAGTATCTTTTGCCTCTTCAATAGCACAAATTTTAGCATCAAATCTTTTAGGAACAGACCTTAATATCTTATGTACTACTCTAACATTAGAAATAGGGTCACCAAGAGAATGTGATTCATTGATAATCTCACTTAACCTTTCGTTATAGAATGAAATTGTTTCATCTTCCTTCATTCGGAGATTTTCAAACTTTGTCCCCAACATTCGAAGCTTTGTCCTTCGAACACTATCGGAACCTTCACAATGCTTTTGTAACCTGTCCCATGCATCTTTAGAAGTAGAATAGTTAGATATAATTTTAAACATAGAGGTATCAACAGAGGTAAAAATAGCATTTAAAGCTTTAGAATTGTATCCTGCTGTTGTTATCTCATCGGCTGTCCAATCAACCTCTTTCTTAAGTTGAATTTCACCATCGGCATCTGCTGGATTCTTTGGTGCATCCCAACCTGTAAGAACAGACCTCCAAGCACGTTCATCAATTGACTTGATGTACTGATGCAGCGAGAAAGCGTATAAAAAATGAATATACGAAGAACACAAAAGAACACACACTATCCGTTGATTCTACGAATACCCGGAAAAGTGGCAAAACTCAGATTCGTTGATTCACACAGAATACCGTAAAAGATATCGTGAGATAAACTCTCATTTTTTTTATTAATCAAATCACCTCCTTTTACAATGAAAAACACTCCCTATTAATAGTAGGGCAAACCTCAATAAACCCTAATCTAAGGCACAACACTATCGTGGGCTTATAGTACTGAAATAGGAAATAACAATTATAATTAAAATACTAATTCAATCAAGCTCTCAATTTCTAATCATTCCTTTGGTTTGAAGATTCTGGGGCCGTATCTCCATCATTCTTACCCGGTTGAAAACGATTCGTCCTCGAATCGTTACTAGCTTCATCCTCATTGTAAAGGTACGAAGACGAGCTGAAACATCTTTGTACTCTTTTGACCACAAAATAATATCAATTTGACATTCCGTCTCACAAGCAGTGTGGTTTCCATCACCAGAAGCAAATAACACGAAATAATTTTTTTCAACCCTCATTGATGAGTCAAGGATAATGGGATGAACATCCTCAATTATAAAAAAATTTTCATTTTCCTCGTAAAAATTTGGGGGGCCAATATCGTCAACGTCAACATCATCAACCATAATATTGGCAAACTCATGAAAAATGGGTGGTACATCATAACCACAAATGTCATCAGAATATTCATAAAAGATTCGTGGTCCATCATAACCACCATTTTCATCAAAATATTTATAAAAAATTGAAACCATCATCAAGAATCGTACCTGATCTCCATCATGTACATTCACATCTTAGGCTTCCAATAAGCATAATTTGAACCATCTAAAACGGGTGGCCTAAGTGCAGTGGATATGTGATGTGTTTCCATTGCTAACATAAACTAAAACACACTTTAAGCAAGGATCTAAACCTAGTGTCGTCAGGTATCGGCTCTGATACCAACTGAAAGTGTGTGTGGGGTAGTATCTAGTGTTTAAGTAAAAACAGAACAATGTTACACTGAATGTTGTGACAATTAGTGTAGCATTAACTCTAACAAAATACAAGAAAGTAAACACAGTACACAGCGGAAGTCTAAAACACTAAAACACAATAAGAACACAATGGAAACAATAACTTAGTTCCTAAGTTACGAAAATGTCGTGTGAAATGTCTCATCAATTACTTCAACATTCCACAAAAGGAAACTACAGTCGAGGCAGGTGCCTGAATCCGCAAATAGACTTAAGTGTAAGAACACTGTCTAAAGAACTAATCTGATCTATGATTCACTCTCAATCGATACAAGACTATACCTAAGTACACTAGAAGGTGTGGTATCCCTCGGCGTATGTTAAATGATACAACTACTGACCATAACTCATAACTAGGGTTGAACGCTCAAGAAGGTGTTACTCAAATAGTGCATCGTGAAGTTTAACGACTCTCTGATCTTGATCTTCAAGTCGGATGAAGAAGAAATAATAATCAGTATAATGTCTAGGTATGATAAACAATCACATAGACACTATATGATTTATACTCCAACTCCATTATGAGATCCTATTTTTTAGGACCTCAACTTCCATGATCTTTCTAGATCCTTTTTCCATCTTCCAGGTCGTTCTAAACTGCTCTAGACTCTTCTAGCACGTTCCATCTTCCAGGTCGTTTTAAAAAATAGAAGAATATTTTAAATCCTTCGTGTGATTGTACTAATCATACGAGGAGTGTACTAAGCTAGTAAGTGTATTAATTAATAATTAGGATCAAATAACCGTGACCCTTCTCATCATTTAGGCGCAGTTTAGAACACGTATGGAGTTGAATCAAACATTGCTTTAGAATGGGCCGATTGTTTTCAGGGGCTAGCACAATAGTCTTTCTTTCAAGGGCACGGTCATATGAACATTTAACTTTGATGAGTACACCCACATTGATTTTTATTTAATCTAAGACATATACGAAATGTCCAAACTACCCTCCTCTCATTTTAAAACAAATTTAACTTTTGAGTACATCTAGCTCCCTAAAACTATAAGTATGTCACAATCATGGATGAAAATATCCGGAAATATTCCCGATATATCCATTTTTCGGGGTCAACGATATCGATATTGAGAAGAATCAATATTTTCACGATATTTTAAAAAAAATTGAAAATATCAATAAATATCGGTAGACAATAACAATATCGAGCTTAATATCGATAAAATATCGAAAAAATATCGGAAAATATCGAAAAAATGTCGATAAATTTCGAAAAATATCGATAAATGTCATACGAAATAACATAGTACATTATATTTTATATAAATTTATCACTGGTATAAAATGTATTCAAATTATTTTGTTGATTTTATGTACTAAAGGTTTGTTATTAAATTTTTTTAATTTTTAAAATTTACCGATATCGATATTCGATACCAATATTTCCATAAATTTAAGGTCTCGATATTTCCACCGATACCGATATTTTCATTCTTGGTCACAATCCGCGCCACATCCAACTAATTTTTCGACAGCTTTCACGGGTAAAATAACTCAAAATAAACGTCATCATGTCATGAACAAAACTAAAAAAAAATACTCCGTATAAAGAAACAATCCCAACAACAATATCCTTTAAGTTTGATACATTCCAAAATAAATCCTTTAAGTTTCAACTTTACAAAATACGTCATTTACCTTTCAATTTTTGTCCTTTTTTACATCAATTTTTATCCTTTATGTTTTGTAGGAATTAAAATTGGTAAAGTTGGTTCCACATATATTTAAAAAAGCCACATCATCATGCCACATCACATTATATTAAAAAAAAATAGAGCTAATAACACCCCAAAATATTCTATACACACCCCATAATTTTAAATACAAAAATAATTATATACTCCGTATAAAATAACTAAGTAACTCTTACATAAATAAAGAGTAAAATAATTTTAAAAAATAACTTGAAGAAATATGAAACAAAATAAATTTCAGAAGCAAAACCACAGGGTGTTACATATGTTAATTATGTGAATCTTATTTTACTCTATTAATTTAAACGTATAACTAGATGCAAATAATTTTTTTGGGTGAGGCTACTAACACCCAATACAATGTTATACAAACTTCAAATGTTATACACTGAAAGTGTGTGTGCGTGTGAAATCAGAGATGTTGTCTGTCGTGTTGGCACTGTCCAGACAACACTATGCAGCGGAAATTAAATTGCACGTAGTGAAAATGGAAGTATTCAAAATTTGCGTAGATTATAAAATAATCTACGCTGTTCACTATATAAAAATATGTGAAACGAGTACAACCTCTTTGAGGTGTATAATTACACTACGAAAGTGTATAATGATTTACTAGATCCTATGAAACTATCTCCCTCATAGATCTAATCACACAACCTAATAAATAAGACTATGTTCTAACACACTACTATTCGGGTTTATAATAATGTGAAGAACTACATGAAGAAACAAAGTTTTTCCTAACTAGAAGCGTATATAGCGTTCAATAGAGTAGTAGTCGATTTCAGCTTTTCTTCTTGTGTATCTTGTGTTGAGGGCAGCTTCTGTATTTATAGGCTTCATCCACGAACTGCCATCAACTCCCATGATCGCCTCAACCTTGAGATCATGCGGTTGTAGAACTTCTCTCCACCACTCCTAGAATTTAGGGACTTGTTATATCATGGTCTAATAACTTCTCACTCCCACGCAGTGGCATGACTTGGTGTTGCCCTCGTCTTCTAACTGCTCTGGGGACATCATTAGACAACAAGCGTAAGATAAGAGTTAGTGAGAAAAGGAAGGGCAAATTCTGATGTTGTCATGAGTGTTGGGAACATTAAACACAACACTCGGCTGTCAGTGTTGGATCATTAAACAGAACACTCATATCAACATCAACAATCTCCCCCAATTTGACATTTCTACATCAACACAACTGAAGTTCACACAACAGAGATATTGATTAAGAAGTTTACACAATCGATATTCCAAAAATTTGAAGGAACAATCTGTATAAGATCAAATTAAAGTAAACAACATCTAAACCAAAAAAAAACTTGTTTAGATTTAAATAACTAAAGCAAAAATAAATCCTAAATAATTACAGAATATAAATAGCAGAGTTTGAGAAAATAAAAACATAAGTACAAAGCTTTTACAACAAAGAAAGAACTGAATTAACACTTGGGGAAGGATTGGGCTGAAATGTGTTTCAGCTGCATCTCCATAATCTGCATTTACTCCCCCATTGTGTAAGCTCTCCCCCTGTCTTCAAGCTCATCATGTATCCAGATCACCATAGAGATCCTGGACATCCTGTTCATCTCCCTCAGTCATTTCAGTGTCCACAACAGGTTCATCAGCTCGGCCAGGAACTGAATCTGGTTCATCTACAGTAGGAGCAACAATGTTAGTAGGTTGATTGTGTGAACTGTCAGCTACTCCCCCTGTTGAAGTGGAAAGAAGATCCATCAAAAATGTCTTTTGGACTAGAAGATCCTCCACAGAATGTTGCAAGTTAAGGATGGAACCCTGCAAAATATCAATCTGCCTCATAATATAATGTGAAGACAAATAGATTGAGGAGGCAGCTCCTTCTGGAGGCAGTGTGGTATTGTGGAAGGGATCATTTTCTGGAACATTACTGGGACCTGCTTCATCATCATTCCTTCTCAAAGGGAGATCAACCACCCTTTCACCTTGGATGAGGAACTGATTTGAGATGCTAAAACTTGGGACATAGGTGCTTACAACCTCATCTTCAAATCTCTCAAATGCTTTGTCCATCAAGTATTTGTACACTAGGCATGGGTAGGGTAGGATACCTCTACCAGACATATCAGATTTGAAGGTCATCATATTGGTGAAAATAACCTGCCCTAGGTTAAACCTTTTCAAGTGCCCAATCTTGTACATCAATACAGCTTTTTCTAAGGTGAGAGTGGTGTTGTTTGTAGTAGGCAGCCAATTAAAACACACCAACTTATGCAAAACAGAATATAGACTTGTGAGTTTAGAGGCCAAAATTCTTCTTCTCCATTTTGTGATTACTCCCCCAGTCAAGATGCTTATCATCACATCATGATCAGTAACAACACGATCCTCCATAATTTTGGTCTTAAGTAAAATATTGATCCTCCTAAGGGTAATCATATGCCTATTTCCTCTAAACCAAAAAGTACCATATCTTGTAGAGTTGGGATCACCAGCAAATTGAGGGATGTTTGCATAGAATTCATAAATCCAATCAACAATATAAGGACAAGCAAATTGCAAAGCATTCAGTAAAGATCTTTCTTTAAGCCAATCAAGCAGATTCATATCCTCAAAATCAGAAGTTCTAATCAATCTTTCACTTAGAATCTGTCTAGTTCTTATGGTTCTATATTGTATACTTGATTTGTCATTGTAATCTTCATCAGAATCACTATGCCTATCATCAGAAGAGAAAAGTACCTCTTTTGAAGAACTGGATCTGACGGTTCTGGTGTTGCCATCGGAGAGGCAACACTTTCGGGCTCTCGGAGCCTTTTTGATCGTCGAACTGGTGGAGTAGGTTCACTTTCCTCCTCCATTTCCTCAGCAACTTCGTTCACATCCTCTTCATTAACAGCCACCTCTTCTTCCATTGTAGGTGCAGGTTGTTCAGCCTCTGTTTCTGGTTCCGATTGAGAATCAGATACAGCAATCGGCTCAAATGCATTCCCATCCGTTCTGGGCTTCTTCTTCCCAGTATAGTCAACAATCTTGCCCAGATTCCTTTGGGACTTTCTCTTACCACCAGGCCATCTTCGTGCAGTTGGAACAGCAGCGACTTTCTTTTTGCCCTTTTTGTGCCGATGAATTCTCTCAAACTTTGCGGCCAAAACTTCTTCATCCGAGGATTCCAGCTGAGTTTGCATGTCCACATCCCCTTTGAACATGGCATTATCCAGCGTTTCTCCCTCAAGCACTAAAACAGGGTGAGTTGTTTTCAGGCTTAGGGTTTCGAAGGTTTCTTTCAAAGTGTTGAAAGGAGTGCCCAGAGGGAAGTGTAAGGCTACTGGAGTGATTTCTGGTGCGGGAGCTTCAGATGAGGGCTCATCTGGTGGGTTGGAGGTCGGAATTTCTGCAGTGGCGTTTGCATTCGCGATTTTAGTGCGAATGTCGTATGGATTGTAGGGTACGATTGCAAGAGGAGTTGTTTGAGTGGGAGATTCTTCAGAAGCAAAGGGAATAACGATGGTTCCAACGGTGAACGATGGAGAGTTTGGTGAGTTTGATGATGCCATTTCAGCAAGAAGATTGAGAGGATTTGGAGAGATTTTGTCGCTTGAATTCGAGTTTGAGTGTGCAGCGGTGATCTAAGGAGTGTTGGACATATTGGAACCTGTACACACAAAACAAGACAACAAAAATTAATTTGAGACCTTTCGAATTCTACAGATACAATGTAAATTAGAATTCAAACAGTGTGAGTCAAGGAATGATGTGACATAGGAACTAGATATACTCGAGTGCTGTAAATATAATTAAGATTAGTAATTACCAGGCTTAAAAGAGTTAACAAAGCTTTTCAAGTATTTTCCAACACTGTAATGGAGACTCATCTTATATGGAGAATTGAGATGAAGAAGTTACACGATTTTTGGAGAGAGTAAGGGAAGTGAAGTAGTGGAAGTAACTTCCCCACTAATGATCGTGGTTAACAAGGAGAATGAAAATTCTAAAAAACAAAAATTAAGAAAAAGAGGAATATAATAACTGAAATAATAAAACAAGTTAAGACTAAGTCAAATTAAATATTTCAGAGAATAATATTTAATAATTATCAAAAATAACTAATTCCATGAAAATTGGGATAAGAATCTGAATTAACGAGTGTTTTGACTATTGATGGCATTCTATACACCTCAACACATTTTTTTCATGATTTTACATCATATGTGTTGCTCTAGTATTTTTATCTTTTTATCACACTTCACATTGATCTATCTTTTGAAAAGAGTGCATCGTAGCAGCGAACTCCGTGCCCCATAGTTACTCAATGGATATGTGAATATTTTGATGCAGTTTATATCACCTTTTAAAAAGAGATCATCGTAGTAGCGAGCTCCGTGTCCCATAGTTACTCAGTGATTTATAAAGCATCTAATACGTGATTTTTCTTTTGTAGCATTTGAGAGGTGTATAGGCTCTTTAGTATTTTTCACAAGTCATTCAGAATTCAGATATCAATCACAAGGAATTTCATTAATTCAATAATTACGAAAATTAAAGCAAGGAAACACATAAGAGACTTATCTTAGTGTTGTCTCAAATGCTGTCGCATTTGATACAACACCCTTGATCATATTTTCAGATATTGCATAAGCCAAGAGATTTTCGTAGAGAAGAAAACCTCTTATCATCAAGAGCTTTAGTGAATATATCAGCCAATTGTTTTTCAGTAGATATGTACTCCATCTTAACAACTTACTTTTCAACAAGATCTCTTATAAAGTGATGTCTAATACTTATATGCTTTGTTAATGAGTGTTGCACTGGATTTTTTGAGATATTTATAGCACTAGTATTATCACAGTACACAGTTAAAACATCATTAGGTAAGCCATAATCATGAAACATTTTTTGCAACCAAAGTAATTGAGTACAACAACTCCCTGCTGCAATGTATTCTGATTCAGCTGTTGATTTAGACACACATTTCTGCTTTCTGTTGTGCCAAGAGATTAAGTTGTTTCCCATATAGAAGCAGCCACCACTTGTGCTTTTCCTATCATCACTGTCTCCTGCCCAATCTGCATCAATGTAACCTATTAAGGTGCAGTTTGTGTCTTTGCTGTACCAAATACCTAAATCACATGTACTTGCAACATACTTAATGATTCTTTTAACAGCATTCATATGTGATTCTTTGGGGTTAGCTTGGTATCTAGCACATAAACAAACACTAAACATAATATCAGGTCTGCTGGAACTCAAATATAACAGACTGCCAATCATAGACCTATACAGTGTTGAGTCAACATTCTGGCCAACATTGTCCTTACTCAGTTTCTGAGTTGATCCCATAGGTGTTTTCATATGTTTAGCACTCTCTAATCCAAACCTTTTTTACAAGACTTTTAGCATACTTACTTTGTGAGATAAAAATCCCATCTTTTTGGTGTTTGATTTGTAATCCTAGAAAGTAATTTAAATCACCAACCATGGACATTTCAAAGGTAGATGTCATCTCATTCACAAAGTGTTTAAGCATATTGTCACAAGTAGAACCAAATACTATATCATCAACATAGATTTGAGCAATCATAATATCATTTTTATCATGTTTGATGAATAGTGTTCTATCAGCTTCTCCTCTTACAAAATCAAACTCAATCAAGAAATCTGTCAACCTTTCATACCATGCTCTAGGTCCTTGTTTCAAGCCATGTAGAGCCTTTTTCAGTTTGTAGACATGATCAGGAAAATCAGGATTCTCAAAGCCTTTAGGTTGTTCAACATAAGCTTCTTCATTTAGAATACCATTTAGAAAGGCAGCTTTAACATCCATTTGGTGCAGTTTTATATCAATATAGCATGCAATGGCAAGTAAGAGCCTAATGGATTCAATTCTAGCAACAGGAGCAAATGTTTCATCAAAGTCTACACCTTCTACCTGTGTATATCCTTGAGCAACCAGCCTAGCTTTGTTTCTAATAATATTTCCCATTTCATCAGTCTTGTTTTTGAAAATCCATTTAGTCCCTATAACATTAATATGGTCAGGTCTAGGAACTAATGTCCATACATCATTTCTAACAAATTGATTAAGTTCTTCATGCATAGCTTCTATCCAATTCTCATCATCTAATGCTTCTTTAACAGTTTTGGGTTCAATCTCAGAGTGATAACATTCATGATTTACCTTACTACACATGCATGACATACATATAGATCTTACCACATCCTTTGAGTTCATCCCCATTCTTCTTCTGGTTTGAACACCTGTAGACTGCTCACCAATAATTTGGTCTTGTGGATGATATTTCTGAATCCTTATGGAAGGAGTTTTCTGGAGATTATACAGATTTTCAGGATCTGTATTATCAGATGTTTCCTCTGATGTGTCATCATTCTTCTCAACATTCTGAACCTGTTCAACATTTTCAGTATTGATTGGTGCATCAATCAAATCTGAAATGTCTTCATCTTCAATGTTTTTACCTGTAATGCTTGTATCATCATCAAAAACAACATTTACAGATTCTTGTACAGTATCAGTCCTAAAGTTATAAATTCTATAGGCTTTGCTGTTTCTTGAATAACCAAGAAAGAAGCCTTTATCACTCTTTGAGTCAAACTTATGTAACTGATCCCTGTCATTCAAGATATAGCATACACAGCCAAAAACATGGAAATATTTAAGATTAGGCTTTCTATTGTTCAGAATTTCATATGGAGTTCTAGTAGAATATGTTCTAATATAAACTCTATTAGCAATATGACAAGCAGTATTAAGAGCTTCAGCCCAAAATCTTTTAGATAAGTTCTTAGAACATAGCATGACTCTAGCCATTTCTTGAAGTGTTCTATTCTTTCTTTCTGCTATGCCATTTTGATGAGGAGTTTTAGGTGAAGAAAACTCTTGGATTATACCTTTTGATTCACAAAACTCAGTAAATGAACTGTTTTCAAATTCTCTTCCATGATCTGACCTGATTCTGCATACTTTAGAATTGAAAACATTCTTGAATCTTTTATACAGAATTTTGAAAATGGAAAAAGTTTCAGATTTATCTTTTAAGAATTCAATCCATGTGAATCTAGAGTAATTATCAACCACAACTAAAGAATACCTTTTACCTCCAATACTTTCTGTTTCCATAGGACCCATAAGATCCATGTGCAGTAATTCGAAGCAATGTTTGGTTGAGCAATGTCCCAACATTTTGTGAGACACTTTAATCTGTTTGCCTTTTTGACAAGGTCCACATACCTTGTTATCTGAGAATTTCAGATCTGGTAAACCTGTAACAGCTTTTAATCTAACAAGTTTATCAAGTTGTCTATAGTTAGCATGTCCAAGTTTATGATGCCACGGAATACTATCATCAACTTTAGCCTTATTGCAGATAAGTTCAGATTCAATGAGATAACAATTATCAGCAGATCTGTTTCCCATCATGATACATTTAGAGTTTTTGTCTAGCACATAACATGAGTTCTTATCAAACTTAACATGCAAATCATCATCACATAATTGACTAATACTTATAAGATTGGCCAGTAATCCATCAACATGCAGAACATTGGATAACTTAGGAAAACCAGGAACATTCAATGTTCCTTTACCAATGATTTTTCCTTTTCATCCACCACCATAAGTGACATTACCACCATTGTAAACAGTATAATCAGTGAGGTAATCAATTTTACCTGTCATGTGTTTAGAACAGCCACTATCAAAGTACCATAATCCAGGTATACATGCTTTCAGAGACATATAAACAACATTACAAGATGTATTTTTCTTCTTCAAACATTGAGGACTTTTATGACCCTTTTTGAAACAGTAATGGCATATAACATCTTTTGCAATAATCTGAGTTTTAGCAGAAACATTAGGATTGTAATTCACTTCAGCTTTTACAAAAACAGTAGGTTTCTTAGGTTCAGACTTCTTTGAATTCTTACCTTGGTAGCCAATACCTGTTCTTCTTGAGTTGTTGGTCATAAGAGAGTCTTCGAGTTTGTTCTTTCCATCAGAAAATCTTTTGAGGCTTAGAGAGGCTTCCTTCAATCTCTCTTCAAGTTTAGACATCTCCACATCTTTTCTTGTTAGAATGCCTTCAAGCTTAGTAATAGATTCTCTTAAATCAGAATTTTCAAAGTTCAGAGACTTAATGATGTGATTAAGTTTCTCAGTTTCAGAAGATATTTTGCAAACTTTTTCATTAGTTAAAGGTTTTTCATAAGAATATTTCTTAAAATCAAGAACAGACACATCTAGTCTTTCTTTGAGTTTAGAAATTTCCTTATCCTTCTTTGTTAAAAGACTTTCCAGTTTGAAAACAGTATTAGACAAGTCTTGAATGTCAGCATCTCTTCTGGATAAACCTGCTTTATTTGATGTACCTGTCTCATTAACAGAACTTGTGAAACAGTTAAATTCTGGTACATTATTATTCAGTGATTTCTCAAATGATGGCTCATTTGTTCTCACATCATAATAATCGTCCAGATCATCATCAAAAGTATCATCATACAGAATTCTAGCAGAGAAAGCTATTTCAATATCTTTTTCAGGATCATGATCAACATCAGACTCATCACTTAAAGTAGCACTGAAATTAAGTTTCTTTTTTAAAATGGTGTTAGCACATTCATTAGCATAATGACCATATCCAGAACATGCATCACATTTAACATTCTTCCTATATTCTTGGTCAGATCTAAACCTGTTTTCTCTTTCTAATTGTCTAGAAGGATTAAAATTGTTCTTCCTAATAGGCAATTGCTGAGTATTATTAATCTGAACCTTAGGTTGAATGTTGTCCTTAAGCCTATTATTCTTGTTCTTCATAAATGTCTTAAACTGTTTAGTAATGAAAGTCATATAATCAGGATTGTTAAGGTATTCCTCAATATCATCTTCATCAAAATCAATTTCAGTAACATAAGGAGACTTTCCAGAACCTGATGATACAGATGATGAGGCATCACCTTTGAAAACAAGCACTTTCTTTTCATTATCAGTCTTTTCAGAAATGTTCATCTCATAAGTTTTCAAAATACCAACCAATTCATTTTGACTTATCACATCAGTATCCTTAGCTTCTTCTATAACACATATCTTAGGTTCAAAACGTTTAGGAACAAATCTAAGAATTTTATGTACTAACCTTTGATTTGATATTGGATCACCAAGAGAATGAGCTTCATTTGAAATCTCAGTCAGCTTTTCGTTGTAAGATGAAATGGTTTCATCTTCTTTCATCCTCAGGTTTTCGAACTTGGTTCCAAGCATACGTAGTTTGGTCCTTCGTACACTATCCGATCCTTCACAATGTTCTTGTAGTCGATCCCATGCATCCTTCGAAGAAATGCAGTTTGATATGATTTTGAACATTGAGGCATCAGTTGAGGTGAAGATTGCATTCAACGCCTGTGAATTATAACTCGCCGTTGTGATTTCTTCAGCTGTCCAGTCGAGCTCTCTCTTGATCCGAGCTTCATTGTCTTCATCCGCAGCAGTTCTTGGTTGAGTCCAACCAGCAAGAACACTCCTCCAGGCTCGTTCATCATTGGATTTGATGTACATCCTCATCTTTGGTTTTCAGAAGGCATAATTCGTGCCATCTAGAATCGGAGGCTTTAGTGCGGGTGAAAGTGGATACTCCATTTCAGATTTTACACACTCTAAGCAGAATCTCTACTTAGTGTATAAGTAATTGGCTCTGATACCAACTGAAAGTGTGTGTGCATGCGAAATCAGAGATGTTGTCTGTCGTGTTGGCACTGTCCAGACAACACTATGCAGCGGAAATTAAATTGCACGTAGTGAAAATGGAAGTATTCAAAATTTGCGTAGATTATAAAATAATCTGCGCTGATCACTATATAAAAATATGTGAAACGAGTACAACCTCTTTGAGGTGTACAATTACACTACGAAAGTGTATAATGATTTACTAGATCCTATGAAACTATCTCCCTCATAGATATAATCACACAACCTAGTAAATAAGACTATGTTCTAACACACTACTATTCGGGTTTATAATAATGTGAAGAACTACAAGAAGAAACAAAGTTTTTTCCTAACTAGAAGCGTATATAGCGTTCAATAGAGTAGTAGTCGATTTCAGCTTTTCTTCTTGTGTATCTTGTGTTGAGGGCAGCTTCTGTATTTATAGGCTTCATCCACGAACTGCCATCAACTCCCATTATCGCCTCAACCTTGAGATTATGCGGTTGTAGAACTTCTCTCCACCACTCCTAGAATTTAGGGACTTGTTATACCATGGTCTAATAACTTCTCACTCCCACGCAGTGGCATGACTTGGTGTTGCCCACGTCTTCTAACTGCTCTGGGGACATCATTAGACAACAAGCGTAAGATAAGAGTTAGTGAGAAAAAGAAGGTCAAATTCTGATATTGTCATGAGTGTTGGGAACATTAAACACAACACTCGGCTGTCACTGTTGGATCATTAAACAAAACATTCATATCAACATCAACATACACACCCCACTAAAATTTAAAAATCAATTTTTATTAATAAACACACCCTAATTATTTCCAATTTACCCTTTATCCCTCAAAATAAATACAAATTGAATAAAAAATAAATACAAATATTCAATAATACGAGAAACTAAATAAAATTTTAAAATATTTTAAAAAATAACTACATATTAAAAAATATTTGAATGAAAAAATCAATTAAATCCAAATAAAATCTAAAAATATTAAATAAATCAAATAAAATTTATAAAATATTTAAATTAAAAATACCAATTAATGATTCAATTTTTAAAAAAACTAAATAAAATAAAAAATAAATAAAAATCAACTCAATCAAAAATAAATATTAAGAAAATTAAATAAAAAAATAAAATCTTACTTTTTTATTGATTATTTTTTAATTTACTTTTTTTTTATGTTTTATTGAATTTTTCAATAATTTTAATTTAAGTTTTTTTTTGATGATTTATTTTTTAATTTCAGATTCTATTTAATTTTCTAAAATTTTTTTCAAAAAAATTAATTAATTTATGTAAATTAATTGTTTTTAAAGATTTTGTTTGTTTTTTTTAAATACTTTTAAATTTTAATTACATTTTTTTCAGATTTTTCATTTTATTTTTTTAAATTATTTTTCTCTTTATTTATATAAGGACTATTTAGTCATTTTATATATATATTTCATATTTTTTCAAGTTACTTTTTAAAATTATTTTACTCTTTATTTATGTAAGAGTTACTTAGTTATTTTATACGGAGTATACATTTATTTTTGTATTTAAAATTATGGGTGTGTGTATAGAATATTTTGGGGTGTTATTAACTCTATTTTTTTAATATAATGTGATGTGGCATGATGATGTGCTTTTTTTAAATATATGTGACACCAACTTTACCAATTTTAATTCCTACAAAACATAAAGGATAAAAATTGATGTAAAAAAGGACAAAAATTGAAAGGTAAAAGACGTACGTATTTTGTAAAATTGAAACTTAAATGATTTATTTTAGAATATATCAAACTTATAAGACTAAAAATAAAATTTTCTCGATAAAATAACTCAAAACAAACGTCATCATGTCATGAACAAAACTAAACAAAAATACTCTGTATAATAAAACAATCACAACAACAATATCAACCTCATTCTGCTCCTCTTTTCAACTTTATTTATTTATTTATTTTTCTCGATAAATTAGTGTCGAAAAAAATAACAATTTTTGAAAATAATAATTGAAAAAAAGTACTAAATCTCCGAAAATAAGACAAAAATTATAAAATGCCACAAATTTAATAAGAAAAATACCAAAATGTCGGCAAAATTTTGTCAATAGAATAAAAAAATTCATGTTTTTTTTTTTCGAAAAAAATAGTTTTCTTATGTAGACTGATTTTTTATTTGAAATTTTCAAATTCGAATGGAATGTAACGTAGCTTAAACTGTCAGTTTGAAAAAGTATTCTCACGAAAATTTTACCCCATAGTTTTTATTAGGATATTTTTAACTTGCAGTAAAAACACATGTTTAAAATCAACAAATTATTTAAACAATTTAAATATGAGTTTGTGATCGGCGAATATTTTAGTAACTGTTTTAATTATACATATTTCATTTGTAAAAATGTTTTGTTCATTTTAAAACAACCTCTTTTTTTTTTTTTTTGGAGATTTTGGTAAATCTGAATGGATTTAAAGTCTTCGAATTACATTTCAAATGCTTTAATAAGTATATTTCTTTCAAATGACGAAGAATTTAAACTTTACAAATACCTAAACTGTGAACATATATATGCCTGGGTTTTCAAAATAACTAGATATTTTTCTCAATATGCTTTATTCTGTTAATAGTTATCATAATATATTTTACACGAGTAATTGCTATATATAGATTATAGAACAACAGGGGGGAATTATAAATATTCACATTGCAATAATTCTATTCGCTAACAAATAAAAATATTAAAAATTAACACTTACATTCACAGAAGATCGATGACGAACGCCATGACCATTTTCTCTATTTCCCTCTCACAAAGCAACCTTTTGCCCAACGGGGTGAGCATTCAGCCAAATCAATAGGTTTTAGTTTTTTTTTTTTAATTGAATTGAATTAATCGAGTTATGTAAATACAAAATTAAAAATCGAATCGTTCTTAAAAAAAATTGAACCACCGAATCCAATTAATATGGTCAATTAATTTTTTATGTATATTAATTTTCTTTTTTTAATTTCACACCGTGTACCCCAAATTGTGTGTGATAATAATACCTCGTTCCACAATAATTTTCATACTTTCTTTTTCACAATGTTTACAATAACTTTCACAATTTTAAAATGAAAAACCCTCTATAAACTCCATCATCACAATATTCTTAATTTTACACAAAATATCATTACTTTTAATTCACACATACACACAAGTCAACTAATTTTTTTTCTTCATATACATAAAGATTTATATAATTACTTCTCAAAACTCTATTCATTATTACATTTTCTTAATTTCCATATCCATCCATACATGAAAGCTATTTCGAAAATGAAGGGAGTAATAATAATTATTATAATAATAATGTTCCAAAAAAAATTCAACCAAATAAAATGCATTCCCAATCTCAAATTAAATTACAGGCCTAATCTTGAAAAAGGCCCAGCAAATAATTGCCAAGGCCACGGATAAATGCCCCCTAGTTATTATGTGTTCACCCATTATATGTCTTCACCCCTTAAATATGAGTTCACCCACATCTTATTTTCCAAAATTACCCTCCTTACTCAAAAATTCTAATTTTCTTCCTACTTCACCCACTTTTTTGAATTTCTCTTCACCGTGGTTCGATTTCGCACTCACTACTCAATATATGTGTAGTGTATTTCGTTTCCGAGTTTTTTTTTTTACAAAAATCGCGTTTTGCAAAAACTCAGCACTGGTTCACCGAGTTTTGTGAGATTTTTCGAAAAAAAATTCCACGTTTTGAATCAAAATTCGACCAACTTTTCCACTTTATGATTCAAAACTCGGCCAATTTTTCCACGTTATGATTCAACACTAGTTTGCCGAGTTTTGAATCAAAACGTGGAAAATTTGTCCGAGTTTTGAATCATAACGTGGAAAAGTTGGCCGAGTTTTGATTCAAAATGTGGAACTTTTTTTCGAAAAATCTCACAAAATTCGGCGAACCAGTGCTGAGAGCCTTAAAGCTCGGTTGGGGCTTCTAGTCCTGACTTGGTGGAACTACTGATAATCCACTTTTGGCACATGGCGAGATCAAAAAACTTCCGTTTAGAGTCGAGGCGAAAGCTTCCAAAGAGTCGAAGTCGAGACGTGGAGATACCAGTATAGGAAGATCGGGATCCGGTTAGATACAACTTTGACAAATAAAAAAAAACTCGAAAACGAAATACACTACACACATATTCATTACAACTACACAATCATGTAATAATACGGTCAAATAAAATAATAATAACATAAAAAATAATACATTACAAAAAAATACTATGTTTTGGGTGAGAGGAATGCAAATCAACTGTTGTTTTTTTTGTTTTGTTTATGGTGGGGTGAACTCAGCATAAAGGGGTAGCATAGTCTTTTTACCTATTGATTCAAAATATAAATTGGAGTGGTGGGTGAACACATAATATGTGGGGGGTCATTTATCCGTAGGCCAAGCCCAATTGCCAAATCTTAGAAAAAGGCCCAGCTTCCCAAACTCATTTTTTTTTTTATTCTGCTTTTTCTTTGACTCTGCTCTTTAAAAAATTGGAATGACTTAAGTAAAAAATAAGTTGTGAAATAGTATAAGTAATCAATTTATTAAATAATAATTTGATTTTTATTTTTTGAAAATAATGTATTTCTATAAATTTCCGATGATAATATTATAGATTGTTTTCAAAATTTGAGAATTCGACAAACTTAGTTGTATTTGTAATTTAACTTGAATGTTATATAATTTTTTCTTATTTAAATTACATTGAATTGTATAATATTTATTATTAAATAATATTTTACTTAATATCTTTCGTAGCATTACTTTTAAGTTGATAGTGAGAGTTGATATTTTTTTTTTCCTTTCTTGATTAATCTATAAAAAAAATATATTTACAATCAAATGTAAAAAAATTAATGATAAACTATGAAATAAAGGGTTGCACTCTTATGTATCAGTTACATACATGTAATTTGTTCTTATTTAATATTTGAACTAATACTGTGAGCTAATATTACGCTCTATTTAAATTAATATTATATTATATTTACCCTAACTCATGGAGTCTGGGTAACATTAATCCATTTAAAAAATTGAATCAAGTGGTACACACAAGTATTTGCTTGAAATAAATAATTATGGATGTAATCATTTTAATGATGTAATATTCAATTTATTAAAATTTAAGTTTCATAGTTTTTTTTTAAATGCTACAATTACAATATATTGACAATATTTGTCTAAAATTTTAAATTACTAAATGGTGTGATATTGTACTACATATTAGGTGTAAACATTCTCTTCGACACCTATGATAAAACACTCCCACACAAACTTTTATTTGACTATTAATTTAATATTACTATTTTTTTTAATGCAGACTAACTAAAAATTAATTAACATTCATTCTTGAAGAAGAAAAATGAAAAATCGATGGTCGAGACATCTAATTAACAAACCACGATTTTGAAATTGATACTCCATCTACACCCCCTTATAAATTTTCTATTTTATCATTTTGCTCCGTTCGTTTATAAATTTCTTATATATTTTTTTTGAATAAATATCTTTTAATTTTTTTTATTCTTACACTTCACTTCCTATCTTATTTTTTCTCTCTATCTCTCTCAATCACATTATATGTACAATATTTATTATTTAATTAATTTTCTTAATTTACCAAAAAAATAACGAAAAACTTATACACGTTAGACGGAATAAATAGTTTCCTTCGATTCTAGGCTGATTTGGAGGCCCCCTCGTGCAAAACGTACAACATAAAAGATCAATCATCTCTTCATAAAAGAAATTAATGAACTTATCCCATGATCTCGTTGGTTAAAAAGAAACATTTTTTAATCAAAAGGGGCAAAAAAAAGCTAAACCATATTCTACCCTTAAGGAAAGGTACAAAAGCACATCATCATCAGCAGCCAGCAGCCAGCAGCTTTTAGTAATACTAATATTCCTTTCTCCATTATTATTTTCACTTATAGAATGAAAATATTTTATAAACAACACCTTTATAATATTTACAAATTTATTATAATATTTACAAATTTACACAAAAAAATATTAATACTTTTGAGTTTACACATGCTCATATTCAAATTAATTTATTTTATATAAAAAAAATTCAACCATAAGGTGCACATATATGAGTACGAATGGAGTATATGTATTATAATAATATAGCAGCTACTTAAAGTTTGTAGTTGATAAAATATTGGGGTCAATGAGAGTGTGGATTAGTGCCTCCGCAGAAAAAAAAAAAAAAAAAAAGCGGATTAGTATATAATTATGAATAATTAATGAGAACAAATTAATATTATTATTTGCTCATCTAAATAATGTATTCATCACCCATTTTGATTAATTATCTCTCCACTTTAATTTTTTTTGGTAAAGTATAGTATGCACTCGAGTGCATGTTGTGCACCCTAGTCTAAAGAAAAGTGTATGTTATTAAACTGAAAAGTACAACACAATATTACTAAAAAGGGTAAGTCACTATAACTAAAAATATTACTCCCTCCGTCCTATACTTGAAGGCACACTTTACCATTTTGGGCGTCCCATACTTGAAGGCACATTACATAAAATAGCAAAAACACTTTTAAACACTCCCCTTAAAACATCACAATATTACAACAAATGCCACTACTTTATTACACTAAAAAGTAACTTTATTACTATTTATAAAGTTGAAAAGTCTTTACTACCCTCAATTTATCTTACACAATATTAATAAACAATTCATTCATTAAAACTCGTGCCCAATTGGTTTGAGCCTTGAAGTATGGGACGGAGGGAGTATTATACAGTTTAATAATTGAAAAGTGCAACACCATTTACCAAAAAGTGTAAGTCAGTAAAACTGAAAAGTGCAACATGGACTAGGGTGCACAACATGCACTCGAGTCCATAGCAGACCAACTTTTTTTTTTTTTTTTTTTTCAATTATTCCTCAGCTGCAACCAATTACCTTTTTTGTCATTTTTTTTATATTAGAGCACAACACTAACCATGTAATAATACACGACAATCATTTTTAAACAGAGACCATAAAAAATAAATTTCCGTTCTCATTCTCATCAAATAACTTGAAACAAGCATCACTTTAATTAGTATTGACAAAGTTTTATGTAAACCATACTATATTAGTTATTTCATTAAATGATACTATTAATTTGATAATAATATTTGTTTTACTATATAATCTTATTAAAATATCAACTTATTAGCTAGTCTTATATTTTGAGGTACTAGAAATAGAGAAAGGTGATAAAGTGGGATAGCTCAAGTGGTTAGAGCACCACTACCTAGGCCTTAGGTTCTGAGGGAAAAAAGGGATGGATATTTAACTTTCATAAAAAAAAAAAAAAAAAAATAGAGAAAGGTATTATGTCAACCTTGTTTAGCATACATACTAATATTATTGTTTTGTAAAAATTCTAATTTTTCATTTTTATCTAATCAATTTTATAATTCTTATTTTCTAAAAATGAAATATTATTCAGGCACACTACTTTATCTTCCCTCTCAAAATTTCACATTTTATATGAACAATCAGAATTTTCTTAAAACTCGTGCCCAACTCAGATGAGAATTAATAAAATGAACCGAATGAGTACCGGAGTATATTGTTTTGTAAGAACTAATACTATATTACTTTTTCCGTCCAATTTCATTATTTCAACTTTTCTTTTTTTAAAAATAAAACTATTCACACTACTTTATCTTCAACCTTCTTTCATCACTTATTTACTTAAAATTTCATCACTTTATAAAAAAATCACTTTTTTTTTTTACAAAGGAACCCCACAATATCTATTTTATAAATAAACTAATTAATATTCAATAAAACTTGTGCTCGAAGAAATGAACATAATGAATTTGGACGTGGGGAATATTGTATTACAAACTAATACTCCTTGTGTCCCACTATAAGTTTTTCTTTTCCTTTAAGTGTTTTGATCAAGAAATATGATAAAATAATACTCCCTCCGTCCACAAAAAATGTGTTCATTTCTTTTTTTTGGATCCACTAAAAATGTGCTTATTCTATTTAAATAGTTAACTTTTGAATATTTTTTCTACTTTATTAACAAGATTGAGTATCTAGCAAATATATTTTTTATAATTAAAATATGATGTTTTTTAAAAACATATATAAAAAAAGTGAGCACACCTTTTGGTGGACAGAGGGAGTAGATGTAGTACAAGTGATGTGATGGAGAGAGAAAAAATATTAGATGAGTATGATATATTGAAGTATGATAAAATAAGAGAAAAAATAATTTGTCAAAAATAGAATAAAAAACTTTAGGATATCAAAAAAAAAATGAAAGTGAGAAACTTATAATGGAACAGAGGACTGTATTATTTTGAAAATAATACTATTTACACATTCCACCTTCAATCATCACTTATTTACTCAAATTATAATCACTTTATTAATAAACAATTACTTTATTGATAAATGAACACTACAATATTTCACCACATCTATTTTATATATACTCAAACTAATTAAAATTACTTGTACCGAAATAAATGAACAAATTTAGGAATATTGTATTACAAACTGGAGTATTAGATAATTTTATAATTAAAACCAATACTATAGTAGTATTAATTAATTTTCATAAAGTAAGTATATTAGTGTTACATATTAAAAAAAGGTTGTCCAAAAATATATGCTGCCTGCCTCCCCGGTACTACACATGACATCAGTCTCCTCCTACTTGCATAAATACCCTTCTCTTCACTTCTTCCGCATCCCCTCTTCTCTCTCTCTCATTCTCTCTCTCCTTGTCTTTCTCTCTCATTCTTCAAAATGAGCTGCAATGGCTGCCGAGTTCTTCGCAAAGGCTGCGCCGACGACTGCACCCTCCGCACCTGTCTCGACTGGATCAACTCCCCTGATTCCCAAGGCAACGCCACTCTCTTCCTCGCCAAATTCTACGGCCGCGCCGGACTCATCAACCTCATCAGCTCCGCCCCCTCCCACCTCCATCCTGGTATGTACTTATTAATTCTAAAGACGCATGAAATTAATTAATTATATTATTCGGAATATAATTAATTAATCCGGGTACATTTTTTTGGCTTAATTTGTAAAGAGATCTTTAGGTCTCTCTTGTACGAGGCCTGCGGGCGGATCATCAACCCTGTGCACGGCTCCGTCGGTCTGATGTGCTCCGGCGAGTGGAACCGCTGCCAGGCGGCGGTGGAGGCTGTTCTACAAGGCGCCCCTCTCATGAGTACTCAACTCTCCGGCGATGACGCCGGCCACGTGGAGTGCCCCGTCATGCCTCTCCTCGGTGGAGACATTCGCCACCTCTCGAAGGACTCCGCCTCCGCCTTCCGCCGTGTCAGAACCCGACGCTCCTCCACCTCCCGTGCGAAGAGGCAGCTCGACTCATTGGTGAACGAGTTGGGGAGTACTGAGTCGGAAGCGAACAAGTTTACAATAACGGGGTGGGAATTCGGGGAGGATCATAAGGGAGGAGTTGTGATGAGGGCTCCGAGTCACGACTCGGTCTCGGTTGAAACGGTGGAGCCGGCGCTGGTGAACTGGATGGAAACACCGAGTGTCCGAGTCAAACAGGAGGCTCAACCCAGTGAGTTCGGATTGGAGTTGACTTTGGGCCGTGGTTATTCAGTGATCGAAATTTCCGACACTGAAACCTGATCGATCAGATGAAACCCCAGTTTTGGAGGAGCTGCAATATTTCTCTAGCTTTAATTAGATTCTTATCCTTTTTGTTATTTAAATTTCCCAATTTTCCAAAGCTTAATTAGACCATAGTTAATGAAGAAAATTGCAGTTATTAATACATCTTCTCCATTTCATCTTTTTTTGCTAATCTAGCTAGGGTTTCGTCAATTAATTAATAATTATTATTAAAACATGTTGACAACTTGTTTTATTCTCAATTAAGTAAATAATTAATTAATAATCCATTTGAACAATTCTTGATCTCTAAACCACTTCTGCTCTCCAATACCAATGGCGGTGTTATATTTTTTTAATTCTTCCCAACATTACGGTAATTAATTCTCTCTCTGATCCAAAGTGCAATTAATTAATTAAAAAAATAATATTAACCAATGTGAAGATGGTAATTTCAGATTGGAGGTTGCGACGAGTACAATAAATTAAGAATGGAGGTGTTTGGTGGAAATAGGTATGATTAAAGTTAGTGTGTGCAGTTTCTTTCGGACAGATGCCATTCATGCAAATCTGTTGCATACCAAGTTTCATGAGCTAGGCAATGCCAAAATTCACCTTCACTCACTAGGTGAAATCCAAACTTCCATTTTTTTTTTTTAATTATGTCGATAATTAATTTGTATATTATTTCAAAGAAATGGTTTTTGATCTTTCTTTAATGTTAATGTAGAATCCAAATCGAAAATATATTCTAAAAATAAAATTGTGTACCGCCCTTTGTTTGATATAAAACCGTGTGCTTGTTTTGAAACTCTACAGCGTACTCCAGACGCAGTTTCTTTTTTAAAGTTGTTAGACTCGACTTTAAGAAAAAGTAATTGTAGATTTTTTTTTTGTGGTTAAAAAACACTTCAAATATATACGTTGTAGAATTTAAATTTAGGCTTTATAGTTGTGCTCAACTCGAAATAGAATTCAATTTTTTTCAAAACTATTATAAGTGTTATAGTTTAATTAACTTTACTTGTATAAGAAAATTAAGATACATTTTGTCCTCTCTTTTGTATATAACTTTCCTTGCATCAAATTATAAAATTGACAAAATTCTTGTTCAATTACCCTCAAATAACTAGTGATGCTATATTGCTACATGACACGAATTCATATAAACTTTTTAAAATTCGTAATAAAAAGGCCACTATATACTCAATCAGTGCACGAGTTTTCAATATATATAATTAATAAACATGCCTAATATATATTCTATAATAACCTAATTAAAATTCACAACTATTTAATAATCGATCCTTAAAAGGGAAGAAATTTTTATGGGGGTTTTTTATTTTTAAATTCTAGCTTCTCATTTAATATTTGGATTATCCATCTTAAATGAACGATTCCACATCAGTTGATATATCCACATACTCCATTAACGTATGACATAATAAAACAAGTTAACATATATACATATATTTCATGTATTAATTAATACTATGAAATTTATGATTGGTCATATGCATTGTCTGTTCGTCGCATTAGCTAGCAACGTCACTCCATGAGAGGGAATATACCATATTATACTCCTAATTGGCATTTGACTATGACTTAACTATATAATTTAACTCCCTACTTGACTTTATTAAATTGATAAAAAAATTAAGAAATTAATTGAAAAGGGGATCGATGAGTCATGGATGACGAATTATTTCACCAGGAGAATGCAATATAAAATTCAACTAGTTTAATTAATTAATTTAGTTTTTGATCTTAAGTACAAGCTAATTAACAAATCAAGATTCATTATTCCTAGATGTGCCGTCCACACATGTGGTCCCATTATTATTTAATTTAATGAGAAGACCATATTAATTAATTTATAATTAGAGCTATAAACACTCTTTCGCTTGAGCAGGTCGCCACATTTCCAATTAAAATATGCAAGTAAATCATTGTCTTAAATAATGTTGTTAGTTTTCGGACAGTGATGCACATTAACCGCTACTTTCATCATTTCTTGTTTGTGGAGGTTGAGTTAGTTATCCATATATATAAAAAAAATTGGTCTTTCCGGGGAGTATTTGGTAATTTTACAACCTACATTTTTTTTTTTTTGGTAATTTGGAAAATCTCAAGGAATTTCTGGTAATTTACCCAAAATATTAAGTATCATAATTATTGCAACCTTATATTAAAAGAGGAAAAAGATAAAACAAGGGGCACAACCCCCTGTAAAAGGTGCAAAAAAGAGCCTCGTGAAAATCTGTTTGCGTAAAATTCAGTGGGTCGAAAAACCATTAGCTGTTAAAAGTGTATCCGGCCAAAAGCAAATGAAAACTATGAAATTCTGAAAAGTTTCAAGCGCAAGTATCTAGAAAGGAAAGTGAAGAGGAAATCCGGAGTCTGGTCCCACCAAGCAGAGGCGGACAAACGCTTCCACGTGCTCCCATAAATTATTTTTTTCTACTATTTATTATATTATAAAAATTATTATTGGTATTAAAAATTTACAAATGTGCCCGCAATTCTAATCTTATTTTCTATATTCAAAAGTTATGCAATAGTAGTAGCTAGTTCAAATCAAATTCAGTGGGTGTTTGCAGACTCTATAAATAGCTTAAAAGCACTTCTCAAAAGTAAAAGTTGTGAGAGGGCAGTTTTAAAAAAAAGTGATTTTGGAAACAGTTTGTAGAGTTTGAAAACACCCCTTCAATAGAATTTGAGAACACATTCCATGTATTTTGTATTAGTATTAATTTTGTGCCCCATGTGAAAAGTTCATGGATATGTCACTGCTACCAAATATGGTTCTCTATAGCACAATTATCCAGTTTATGCGTCGTCGCATCCTCTTCCCTGTAAATACGTAATGCCACATATTCCAATCCCATCAATAATTCTTTCAATATTTGTGAAATTGTTGGGATATTCATCCACCTATAAGTCAATTTATAATAAGTTATTAGTTTTGATGACCAAAACATGTAATTAGTGTTAAGTTAATTTGTAATCTGATAGGTTCTTAGTTAAGATGAATAGAACAACCTAATATTTTGTTGTGTTTACGAATTTCTGGATATAAAGTTCTCTCCCTCAATTTTCGGCCCAATCACTTCTAATCCAACTTCTTTATATTTGGGCCCAAAACCACCTTCTTGCTTGCATTAATTCCATCTTTGTCCAAGCCCACATCTTTAAGGCCCATTTCTTGAGAGTGTGACTTTTACATTCCTTTATGAACAAACTCAAGTCCCTCTGACAGTAGTACCTTCGAGTGAGTTCCTTCAACCGCGATCTTCTTCATTGAGTCCATGACAATACCCGGCAGAACGAAAGATCCTTGTCCCCAAGGATGTGTCTCAACAAAATGTGTCAGAAGGAATGTGGTATCTTCCCAAGAAGTGATGTACATGTTGCTATTCACCCAATTTACTCTACCCTAGTTTTTATGCTTCAGCAGAGTGGAGTTTTCACTATGTTCGAGAATGAAAACCGGAAAGATCATAAAGACGTCGTCATTAGCAACGAGAGGCAGCTTAGAAGAAGGTACACGAACTTTTCTGATATGCCTTTTAAGTAATGAAGTGTGAAAAGCAGGATGGATCTTAGATCCTTCAGGTAACTCCAATTTGTAAGCAACAACCCCAATTTTCTCAATGATTTTGTAAGGCCCAAAGTATTTGGAAGAAAATTTTAAATTTCTTCTCAAGGAGACCGAATTCTGTCTAAATGGTTGTAATTTCAAAAAATAAAATCACCAACCTGAAATAACCTATCTTGCCTGGTTTGATTAACATAAAATTTCATCATTTTCCGCGCTTTCTGTAAATTTTCCTTGGTAAGAGTTGTGGCTCGAGCCCTGTTTTGTAACCAATCTGTAACATTTGTGTTGTTTTCATCAAGATAGGAGCCAATAGACAAATGGTTAGGAGACTAACCATATAGAGCCTAAAATGGGATTAAATTTAAGCTTGAGTGAAAATTGGTCTAGTACCAAAGCTCAGCCAAAGGTAACCATTGTAGCCACTGCCTTGGATGGTCTTGAGTCATACATCTCAAGTATTGTTCTAGGCACTAATTGAGCCGTTCAGTTTTTCCATCCGATTGTAGGTGGTAGGCAGTGCTCATTTTCAACTAAATACCCATGAGCTTGAATAACTCATTCCAAAAGGTACTAGTGAACACCTTATCTCTATCAGAAATAATACTGACATGTAGGCCATGTAGCTTATAAATGACATCTAAGAAGGATTTAGCAACCGACTGGGCAGTGTACGTAAGGGTGGGAAAGGGCAATAAAATGACCATATTTAGTAAACCTGTCAATTACCACCAAAATCACATTCTTACCCCAAGATTTAGGAAGGCCTTCAGTAAAATCCATAAATATATGGGATCAAGCTTGGTCTGGTATGGGTAGGGGTTGAAGTAAACTAGGACATGAACCGTAATCTGTCTTACTCCTTGCACAAACATCACATTCCCTTACCTAGAGTAGCACATCTGTCTTCATGTTTGGCCAATAGAAAACTCTCCTTAGTCTGCCTAAGGTACCATTGACCCCTAAATGGCCACCAAAAGGACTGTTGTGCATCTCAAAAATTAAAGATTCGTGAGAATTTGATCCTTGCCCATCAATAATTTGCTTTTGAATCTGACCTGGCCCTCAATAACCTGGAATTCTAGGTAGTTAGTAGCACCTAAAGCTTTAGCTTTTTTTATTTTCAATACCAGTTCATCTTGTTCATAACTTAGTAAGATCTATTTCACCCAACTTGGAACCATTGTTGATATAATATGCACCTTAGGATCTTCATCTCCCCTTCTAGATAAAGCATCATCAGTATTATTAGTGCCCTTTTTGTACTGAATTTCATAATCCAGTCCCAACAACTTAGTGATCCATTTTTGTTGTAATGGAGTCACTATTTTCTGATCCAACAAATATTTTAAAGATTGTTGGTTAGTCTTGATAATGAACCTTTGGCCTTATAAGTAATGTCTCCATTTCTGAATAACCAATAATACAACAAGAAATTCCCTCTCGTAAATGGAGAGTGCTTGATTCCTAGGGCACAAAGATTTACTCAGATAAGCAAGGGGTCTACCTTCTTGCATTAAGACAGCTCCAATGCCTTTTCCACTAGCATCAGTCTCAATAGTGAATCTCTTAGTGAAATCAGGTAAGGTTAGGACATGAGAGGTACTCATGGCCTCTTTCAACTTTATAAAAGCCTCCCCAGCTTCATAGTTCCACTTAAAACTGTCCTTCTTCAGCAATGAAGTCGGGCGTTTGCTGATCAACCCATAACCCTTGACAAACTTCCTGTAATAACCTGTCAGGCCCAAAAAGCCCCTTAGTTGTTTAGGAGTTATGGGTGTAGGACAGTGTAGCATGCTTGCAATCTTCTCTGGATATGTGGATACCCCATGTTGAGTAATAATATGGCCCAAGTACTCAATTTGAGTCTGTCCAAAGTGGCATTTTCTCCTCTTGGTAAATAGAGTGTTTGTTCTTAAGAGACTAAGAACAACCTCTAAATGCGCCAAATGCTCTTCCCAAGCAGGACTATAAGCTATAATGTTATCAAAAAACACAAAGATAAATTTTCTCATGCAATCCTTAAAAACTTTATTCATGAGAGATTGAAATGTAGCATGGGCATTACACAACCCAAACGTCATAACCAAAAACTCATAGTGGCCACTATGAGTCCTAAAGGTAGTAAGATACCTATGCTCTGGGTGCATGAGTATCTGAAAATAGCCTGACCTGAGATCAATTTTTGAAAAAAAATTGGCCCTATTCAATTCATCATGTAGTTCATCAATAATAGGAATAAGGTAGTTATGTTTGATTGTAAGGTTATTAAGATACCTGTAATCAACACATATAACCACCAAGTGTTGTCCTTCTTTTTAACAAGCAAAATAGGAGAGTCAAAAGGGCTTTTACTATCTCTGATAACTCCTGACTTGAGTAAATGTTCTACAATTTTCTCAATTTCTCCCTTATGAGCATGAGAAGTTTTGTAAGGACACCGTTGCCTAGGAACACTTCCAAGTTTTAGTAGAATTTGATGCTCTACTCCTCTTTCGGGGGTAGTTGAGTAAGCTCTTCAAAGATATATTTGAATTGCAGAAGTAGATCCTCCAATTTTTCTGATTTAGCAACTGAAGAGCAATTTAGGGTCACCACATAGATTTCTTCTACTTATGAATGATCCATGTGTACCAACTCAAAGAGGTTGGTGTCTAAGATCCATTGACACTCATCACTTGAGGTGAGAGCCTGAAGTTTAATTCTCCTTCCCATTAGTGTCACAGTGAAAGTCATATCATTGTAATCCAGCTCAATAGGTGTACTAGACTTAAGCCAATTCCCTCCTAGGATTAAGTCACACCCATCATTTTCTAGCAACCTTAAAGGATAGTTGAACTTATGACCTTGCATGCCCCATTCAAAGGATTCCAACTGTTGGGACCTGATTAACTTCTGGCCATTAGCCACCTTAACCAGAAGCGGCTCAGCTGGAGATAGAAGACACCCCAACTTCTTTGTTGTTGCAACTTGTATAAAATTGAGTGTGCTCCAAGTGTCAATAAGTATATGTAACTTATGTGGGTTATATTCACCAAACAATCTCGTGGTTGTTACACCACCAACTCCATTGATAGCATTGATGGCCATCTGAACCTCTTCAATGGGTACTTCTTGGAAAGTATCATGAATTTTAGAATATGATAGGGTCTGTTCCTGAACATTCTCCATTACTTCTTCAGTGACAATCATGTAAGATATTTCCTGCTTGCATTTATGTCCATAAATGAAGGGTCCATCACAGTTGTAACATAATCTTTTTTCTCTCCTGGCTGCTATCTCAGTGGGAATGAGTATCTTGAAGGTTGGCTTTGAGCTGTTGTTTGGTGGCTTTCCTTGTGTAACTTGTACTGAATTAGATTTTTTCCAATGATGATTGTCAAGGTTAGGGTTAGAAACCCTCGAAAAGGAAGGAAGGTGTCTAGGAAGTTAACCCCAGTATGAATCGTGACCCCAAACATGTGAGTCAAGTTGCGCAGAATCTCCAATGTGAACGGACAATGGGCAAGCAGATGGTCAAACGACTCAGAATCTCAGCGACACAGCACACAAATCGACAGATCCTGAATCCCAAAAGATGAGAGCCAGTCCGCTGTGGGCAGCTTTCCCCAAACCACTCTCCAAATCGCAGTAGGACACATGGGTATGAAGGTGCTCCAGATCCATGATGCCCATCCAAACTTGGGCAGGGGTGATCTAAGCATATCATATGTCATGCTGGAAGAGAGTTCCCCTGAGAGTGAGCCTTCCCAAATACGTTTGTCAGGTCCCCTAAGCACCGTGATCTGTAGGATATCCCTGACAATCTCCGTAAATCTCATGATAAAGCACATCGGGAAGTTCCAACAATCATCATAGAAGATATCCCAAACCGTGGAAGTGAGGGTAGAAGCGAACCAGTCAGGAAGACTCATCCTCTCAAAGATAGTATAACCGAGCCACTAGAGTTCGGTTGGGTCCGCAGTCTTTGGAGTTGTGGAGGGCCGGCTTCGTCACTACTATTTGGGCCGTTTGGACTCTGCGGAACAAGGTGATATTCGATGGGGTTTCACCTCTGTTAGGAGATGTATGGCTCAGATCATTTCGGGCATCAGGGAGGCCAATAACATAACTAAGGGATATTCGGACGGCACAGTTCGGGATCTACTGATTGCTAGAGCTCTTGGCGTTTCGAACAGACACAAGCCGACGAGACACGGTTCATCTGTGATTTGGTTCCCGCCTGATTCGGGTTGGTACAAGGTTAACACGGACGGAAGTGCCTCTTCTTCCCCGGGTAGTCTGCATGTGGGGGCGGTTTTCAGGACGTTCAGGGGATTTTTCGTGGCTGCGGTTGCTACTAAGGTAGGTTGGGGCCTCCCTCTTGAGGATGAGTTGGCAGTGGTACTTATGGCCATCAAGTATGCACATGATCAGGGTTTGCACTTCCTCTGGATAGAGTCGAATTCAGTACTCACAGTTGACACTTTTATGAGCTCCAAACCTTCCATTCATTGGCGTCTGCAAGGTATTTGGAGCCAGATCCACCCTCTTACGCAGGAAATGCACATCCGATACACGCACGTCTTCAGAGAGGCTAATCAGGCTGCTGATGCTTTGGCCAAGACTGGCCTTGACTGTGTCTGGAGGGGTTACCCCCCGGATTTTTTACTCTCATTTCTGCACAATGATTTGTATTCAGTTTTTTATAGACATTGATCTTTAGAGGAGTGTACCTTTTTCCCTTGACCTGGGTTTTGTCCCTAAGGAGGGTTTTCCCAGAAAAGGTTTTAATGGCGTTCCGGACTCTGGCTCGGCCTGTGAGCTTATGGTCCTAGGTTTTCTTCTTTTATTTGATCTACCTTTTATTGTCCTCGAAAAGGGTCTGAATCTTTTTGCCATAACTGATAAACTTTGTTCCCGTTTCTTTCCTAGTTTGATAGCTTGTTGAAGGGTCTTAGGCTCAAGCATAGTCATGAAAGATTGTAGTTCTTCAGTAAGGCCACTAATGAAACTACCAACAAAATGTGCTTCAGAAAGTTCTTCAGTACTAAACATCAGCAAATATGCTTTTAATTCTTCAAATTTATCCACATAGTCATTATAAGAGTCAATTTGCCTCTAATTGTTAAATTCATCCACCACAATATGCACCTTTATCTCTTCAAACCTTACTGAAATAAATTTTATGAATTGTGCCCATGTAACCTCAATATTTTTCTTATTAAAATTCTAGAACCCATATAGCATTTTTACCATCAAAATGAATAGAGGCTAGGGTTACCTTTTGAGAATCTATCATGGTAGGCATGAGATTGAAATATCTTTGACATTTGAGGATCCATGTTCTGTTTTTAGATCCATCAAACTTAGGAAATTCAACTTTAGGCACTGGGTTATGAAAACTGGGGACTCTTGTGATTTGTTTCATTCCTGATGTTTCCTAAAATTGGTTAACAAGAATGACATTTGATGAACCAATGGAAGGGCTTCCCAATAAGATCCTTTTCAACTTGCCCCTTTGATGTACACATATTCAGTAGTTGAAGTTGTAGTGCAACAAGAGTGTGTGTAATATGCTCTAGCTTCCCATCCAACCCACCTAATTGATTCTCCACTTGTGATGTTAGTCCATGAACTGTTTCTTTGATTCTTGCTTCTATTGCTTCCCATTTCATAGTTTCTGTTTGTATTAACTGCTCCAATTTCTTTTGCGACTCCTACAGGTCTTTAAAACGAGTTGCTTCTGCCATGCCAAGAATCGTGGCTCTAGAATATCAATTGTCGTGTTTACTGATTTATGAAGATAAAGTTCATAATAATTTTTTTTTTTTTTTTTTGTATTTTCTGGATTGAGTAGGAATATTGAAGATAAATAGAATTATAGAGGAAGAGGGAGAGAAATGGAGGGAGATATAGTACTGTTAATTTTCTGATTGCCTATTTCTCTACCAGAAATGGCATATGTAACAACCTCATGGGACCACTAGTCCAAAGAGTAATTTTAAGGAAATATAACAACTGAAATGCTAATAAGTAAATATCAGGACATAAAATAAAATGGAAGAACTCCAATTTCTTAGCCCACTCACTTCTAATCCAACTTCTTTATGTTTAGGCTCAAACCCACCGCTTGCATTAATTCCATCTTCGTCCAAGCCCACGTCTTTAATGCTCATTTCTTGAGAGTGTGACTTCTGCATTCCTTTCCGAACAAACTCAAGTCCCTTTGAGAGTAGTACCTTCGAGTGAGTTTCTTCAACCGCGATCTTCTTCATTAAGTTTGTGACATAATCTTAAGTTATATGGAATCAGTTGTATGTATATCAACAGATACCATAATAATACTTAATATTCATTCTCAAGACTTGAAGACTAGAAGATTGAAGCCATGAAGACCAAGACAGTCCAAGTGAAGATCAGATGACTAGGTTCTTGTATACCTAAGTCAGATGAGATCCACAAAGTAAATCAGCCCAATAGATTTGGACTAGATCGAGTTGTTATGCAATCGACTGATTTTATCCCTATACACTTAGAAGAATACTCAGAGGGAATGTTATCAATATAAGATCAAGAGAAGATTAGCTAAGTTGAGGTTAACCCTCATCTTGACTATAGTTTTATTGGATACAGTCTAACTCATCAAGCTGATGTGGACCAAAAAGAGATCGACACATCATCAAAGACTGCATGCTTGAATAGTTCACATTGCTAGGGTACGATGCACTAAATGACATTTAATATGCACATTCCTTTTGAGGATCAATTTTGTACCAAAAATCAAGGAAACAAGATTCAAGCACAAAATCGACAAAGATTTGATTGCAACGACTAGTTCTGCACAACGACTAGTTTTTCAATCGTGTCTATAAACATTCTCAAGTATAACGATCATATAACGAGAGAAACCAAGAACTCACTCAACTAATACAAGCTTTGAAGCATACTGCTATTATTCGTTCAAGAGTTCAAAGAGCCCATTTGATTCCTAGAAATCCTTAGTGCTCTAGCAAGTTTGTACTCCCAAATATAAGCTATATTCTCATATCCATTTGTTAGGCTTACAAACATATCCTTTTAATGTATTAGGAACATACATTCAAAGAAACCCTATTTTTAAATAGTGGTTCACGTTCGCTGTAAACTTCACGTATCTAGATCTTGAATATATTAAACCACAGTTCAATCGGTGAGAAAGTGAACGTATGATATTTTACATCCGAACAACTATATAATTCTTGTGTTGTTTATTGCTTATTGTTTATTTCGATATCACATATTGTTTATTGCTCATAATTGTCATATTGCATATTGAGACTTGATAATATCGCACACTACTTTTCTAAGTAAGTTCAGGATATTTTAAATCACACGTTTTCAGAAAAGAGTTTTTCACACAACGAGTATAATCTTATTGTGTTTATCACTCGCATTATCAACTGCCACTTTATTTGTTAAATAGGCTTGAAATTCACTCAAGTCATCCTATACAGCTGAGTCACTACAAGGTTTTGCCAAAAGTTTTAAAGTCTACTCACCTCTCCCCTCTGAACTTTAAACCATACACTACTCATTTAGGGAACCTACATAAATGTACAACCAATCAATATACGATGTAATAGTAATAACAATAAAAGAGTTGATTTTTTTATATAATGTGATATTCAAACTTTTTATTTACGAGATTGGGATATTCATCAAACTTAAATCTACCTTGCATAGTCACCAGTGCACTACAATAAAAGTGTAGATTAACGATGACCACCAATTCACCGTGCACAATTAGCGATGCCTTTGCAACAAATTTGGTCAAAATCAACAAGTTTCATGATAGAATTGATGGGCGTTGTAATTTGCGATGACTTCCACTAGGGAAGAAAAACGACACTATTTATATTCTATTAGCGACAAAAATGGTCGTCGCAAATTAGATCTTTAAATTTGCGAGGGAAATTTCTTCCGTAAATCAACCCAACTCGCACGACACCTCGTTTGTCGTGGAATTAAATTCCACCGCTCAATTTGCAACATAAATTTTCATCGAAAATTCAAAGGTCAGATTTGCGACGGCCATTTGGGTCGCAAATAAAAACAAAACAATGTCATTTTACCTTATGGCAGTAAAATTTATGATGAATGTGTAGATCGTCATAAAACCGTCGTTAATTTCAATATCGTATATGACAGTAGACGATTGTCATTTGCGACACCATACCATCTCTCTTCATCTCTTCTCTCTCGTTGGTATATCGTCAGAAAATGATCATCCAGATCGTGGATGTACTCAACACACATATTTTTTCGCCCTTTTCGTTTCAATCGTACGTTTCAAAATTTTACCATTTATTTTGTTATTTTTATCACTCTTTTTGCATTTTATTTAATTATCTTTAATATTTTTTAACTAGTTATGTTTTCTAAATTAATTAATTTAATTTCATGTAATTAGTTATGGTTTAGCTATTTTAGTTAATTACATATAATTGCTAGTTGGGAATTATTTATATTTTTTTAATTAACTAGATATGCTTTTTAATTATTTATGGTTTAATCTATGTGTTTTTTTTAGAATTAATTATGTTTTTTCTTATTAATTAGGTCTGCCTTTTACTTGCATGTAATTAGTTATGATTTAATTATTTGAATCGTTAGATTGTTGGTTGACTAGATAAATTAGAAAGGACCATTTATAGTTGAGATTCTGCCGAAATTTCGTAAAAATCAATTTAGGTCATAGTTGTAAAGTAATTTAATTATTTGAATGTTTAATTTAGGCGAGTGGACTAGATGACGTCTCCCAAGCAGCTCCGCACGAGATTTATAAAATGAAGGTAGCATACCCGATTCTTCATTCATCATCACATTCAGCGGAAGAAGACAAACTAGGTGGGGGAGGAATTTACTGGTTTGGAACAATCTCTCCCCCTTTAAGGCAGTAGCGATAGCATGACGTTTACTATGGAATAGACTCCCGACCAGAATGAATCTGAGATAGAGGAACATTATATCGACAAAAGAAGAATCCATATGCACAACTTGCAGAGAAAGTCCCGGGACTGCAAAATACCTATTCATGACATGCAATATGGCGCAACAAATTTTGGCTAATGTATTATATTGATGGAAATCTCCTACGACTTTGCATTCTATCATCAAGGATAATTTTCTTCAATTTTTCACCATCTTGAATGGTAAAAATGGGTACAAGTCAACGACAATGCTTTGGATATGTGTGATTTAGGTGATTTGGGAGTGAAGAAATAAATGCATTTTCGAGAACGAAATATGGAAAATAGACAGTGTGATAGACGAAATAAAGTGCAGGTTTTTGAGTTGGTTCTAGACAAACAACATGATCAAAATTAACTCGTCTTAGAGAGAGTGGCTAGTTGACCCTCGATCGGCTCTCGAGGCATAGGAACTCTACCCATCACAATCGGTTTCGTGAAAAAAAGAGTTTGAAGCAGATAGGGGATTGATGCAGAAGTCCTACTTTATCTACAATGATACGCCTTTAATATTAAGTTTATATAGTTTATTTTACTTTCTGGTGGTTTTAGTTTCATATGGTACTCCTTGTACCAAACTCTTTTGCTACTATTTTTATTTCTCTAAGTTAATAAAATTCACTTTGCCTAATAAAAAAAAAAAAAGATGACAACGTCTCCCCTCCTAACCGGGGACCAATATCCCGGCCATCGAGGAAAGAGCACTAGTTTACTCAAACCTCTAGTGGACGATTCTCATTGGAAGGTACCACCTCCATCCTACTCTTCTAAGTCTCATCTCCTCTCTTTAGAGTGTCCCTATGCGGAGGCGGAGGGATCTGCGAGTACGCTTGACATTTGGTTTGAATCGCGCTAGCATCATGTGTACCCAGGACATCAAGATGCTTGTTACCTTTAGGGGGATGTAAATAAATTTTTACTTTTTTTGTAAATTTAATTCTTTTAAACATATACTATTATTTAATTTATTTATATTACGTGTTGTTAATGTCATAGATTATACATGGTCATGAGGCGATCTGGAAAATGACGATGTCCACACTTACTAGGGGCATCTTCGTGAATGTGTTATGTTGGGCTAAGGTGCCTACTGACCGACGCATGATATACTTCAACGAGTTCAAGGTACGTATATAAACTTTCTTGCAATTTATATATTATTTTTATTGTATTATATTAATTAATGAAAATGTAGAAAAAGTGTGTATATGACCCTCACTCCTGGAGGATGATGTGTTTAGGGCCTTTTGTAGAATCACCTAGTCTCGATAAAATAAAATGATGTATTGGCAGAGGCGGGATTATAGAGCAGCCGAGACAACCCAGTCAATTGGGGTTTATTTGTGGGAATGACCCAAATCACAGGTAGAGGTGCTAGAAGAACGAGACAACTTACAACAGTAAGCCTGGAGGAGGCGGTGTCACACGACATCAGGCAGGGCCCGATATATCTATGAGCACGGTCTTGTCATCATAAGTACATATTTATATTAATGTTTATCAATTCAATTATATAAATTAATTGAATATATATTACTCACTCCGTCCCAAATCTATCTTCACATTGATCTTGACACAAAAATTAAGAAAATGTGATAAAGTAAGGGTATTGTTGTACTTTTAACTTTATTAAAGTGATAAAGTAAAGATATTTTGTAACAAAAGTAATGACATATAGGGTAAATAAGTGAGAATTTTGAAGGTAACAGTTGTAAGAAAAAAATGTGAAAATTAATCTGAGACACAAGGAGTTGTATTTATTAATTTTATTTATAAGTTTGGTAATAGGAGCGTGAGACGGGACATGCTCACACTCACTTGGAGTGGTTAAACTTCACCCATCCCTTCGATCCGGACACGTGGTCATCCACATTTTAGCGCAAGACCATTTTATACGTAACATTTTAGTAATATTAATTAAAGTTGTTAGTTAGTTATTAATGTACGCATTTAATAATATTAATTAATTAAATTTAAAAATGAATGCCAACCGGAGGCTAGTAGAGGCCTAGTCTCAAACTTCGTCTCTTGAGCTCGGTGGATCATCGAATCAATCCAATATGTCACCTCCTCCAACAATAAATTTTGATTGAATCTTTCTGAATATGGTCGGGGTCAATAAGGGACAGATCCATGCCTTAGCATGAAGGCCCAGATTGTTAGAGGGGCAACATCCTCATTAGTCCTTGATATTCCTAGTGCCTCAGCAAGATTCGACTACTGAGATTGAGGTACGGATTAACGCACGAGATAACACCGAATTGTAGATGAAGTTGGATCGTCTCAACACTCTCTTGGGGTTGCCTGCTAAATTTTGGGACAGTGGCCCACCGACGAACGATGTTGATACTAGTGATGTCGGTGCTAGAGGAGGTGCGGACTCTATGGTCGAGTATACGACAAAGAGCCCATCATCAATCTTGGCACCGATGATGAGGATGAGGAGGTAGGCAATGAGGATGATTTCTTCAACAACCACTACGATGAGTGATGATCGATGTCGTTAGTTATTTGTATTAATTTGAATAATTTGTTTGAACAACTTAATTTAAATAATGTGTCGTACTTTAATCGTATTTTCATTTGAACATTTTTTTTTAAAATTTTGTTCGTATATGTGAGAATAGGTATGTGATCATCGTTAATGAGGTGATATGAATGATTCACGATTTATAAGAGTATTTACAATGAGATAATTAAGGTAAATACAACAACCATATCAAATAGATATATACAAAAATATAGACTAAAATAAAAAGATATTATTCCTATTATATTATTCTCTATTACCCCCCCCCCCCTCCCCAATCAAGCGATGTTAAGGATGGAGACGAACGCAAAGCTTGGAACGTAAAAACTCAAAAGTTGGCCGAGGAAGACTCTTGGTGAAGATGCCGACTAGCTGTAGGTGGGAAGGCACGAACTGGGTGAGTAGGCGACCAGAAGAGACCAGTTCGCGAATAGAATAACAATCGATGTCAATATGTTTTGCTCGCTTGTGGGCGACCGGATTTTGACTCTAAAATAAGGCACTTTTGTTGTCGCAAAGGAGAGTAAGAGCGAACATGGGAAGTTGGCCGAGTTCACGAAGTAGATGAGTAACCCAAATAACTTACTGAGCAGTGTTGGCGAGTGCTCGATACTCAGACTCATAGCTCGAGCGAGCAACAATAGGTTGTTTCTTCGCACTCCAAGAAACCAGATTTACACCCAAGAAAATGGAGTAGCCGTACGTGGAACGACGAGTACCTGTGCAACGAGCCCAGTCGACATCAGTGTAGTCGACTAACGAGTAGTCACTCTTGCGACCAAAAGAGAGACCAAAGTTGATTGTGCCTTTGTCGTATCTGAGGATTCTCTTAACAGCGAGGAAGTGATCGACAGTGGGCGACTGCAGAAACTGACTGACATGATTGACTGCATAAGAGAGATCGGAGCGAGTAATAATCAAGTACCGAAGGGCGCCGACTAGCGAACGAGCGATAAAGAGTGTGGTCGTCAAAGGGGGCACCCGAACTGACTAGAGACTCCCCTGCGACGAGAGGAGTGGAGACAGGTTTGGAGTCGAGCAGCTCAGCCTGAGATAGGACATGGCGAGCATACTTCGCTTGGCTGAGGAAGAGACCATCAGGTGAATGAGTGACCTTGAGGCCGAGGAAGTAGCTGAGGCGATCAAGATCCTTGATGGCAAATTCATTGTTAACACGACGAATGAAATGTCGAATGACATTCTGGTCGCTTCATGTTACAATAATATCATCAACATAGAGAAAAAGATATAGAGTGATTTTACCACGCCTAAAGTAGAAAAGTGAGGGGTCTACTCGACTGCACATAAAACCCAAAGACTTGAGGAAGCCACTGAAGCGAACAAACCATGCGAGGGGTGCCTGGCGAAGATCATATAGAGCCTTCTTAAGGCGACAAACATAGTTGGGGAAGCGAGGATCAATGAAGCCATGAGTTTGAGCCATGTAAACAGTGTTCATCAACTTTCCATGGAGAAAAACATTATTCACATCGAGCTGATGCATGTGCCACTGATTCCGAACAACCAGACACAGGATGATGCGAACAGTAGTAGCCTTGACAACGGGACTGAAGGTGTGTGAAAAGTCAAGGCCAGACACCTGAGAGAAACCTTGGGCGACCAGACGAGCTTTATAGCGATCAACAGTGCCGTTTGCCAGATATTTAGTTCGAAAGACCCATTTCGAACCAACGATATTTTTGGAGGGAGGGCGAGGAACAAACTCCAAAGTTTGGTTGGCATGTAGAGCATCGAGCTCGGATTGCATAGCCGCTAACCAATGGGGATGTTTTAGGGTCGATTTGAAACCCTTAGGTTCGTTAGAGACGGAGAGGGCGGACATGAGACCGGTGGTCGCAATGTCAACAAGGTGCCGAAGCTTGAAAATATCAGTCTTAGCCCGAGTAACCATTGGGTGAGTGGAGACGGGTAGTGAGCGAACAACTTGTGGCCGGACAGCAGGGTGAGAAGAAGGGTGTTGGACAGCAGGGCGAGTAAGAGGTTGTTGGTCAGTTGGGCGAGCAGGAGGGTACTGGACAGCTGGGCGAGCAGAAGACAGAGCCAGGTCCATGTGGTCAGGGCAGAGACCACAAGGGAGCGGGCGAGGAGCAGCTGATGGTTCCATGAAAGATCTGATTTCAAGGGAATCAGGCGAGGAAGGAGCATGAGCGACCGAGAACGGGAACACAAATTCATCAAACCGAGCATGACGAGTAGTGTAAAAGTGGGAAGTGATCGGATCGTAACATCGAAACCCCTTATGGGAGGAACTGTAACCCATGAATATACACAGAGCACTTCGAGGAGCAAGCTTGTGGGGAGCATAATCACGAAGATATAGAAACACGCGACAACCAAATGTCCTGAAGTTAGCAAAGTTCGGAGAATAACCGAACATAACCTGAAAGGGAGACCTATCCCCGAGAACAGGTCTGTGCAGATGGTTGATAATGTAGACGGCTGTGGAGAAAGCATTAACCCAGAAGTGAGCGGGCATGCTCGCCTGAAAAAGTAATGAGAGCCCAGTTTCAGTGACATGGCGATGTTTGCGTTCATCTCGACCATTCTGGTGAGGAGTGTACGGACAAGAGATGCGATGATGAATGCCATGGTCGGCAAGAAAACCACGAATACGACCATTAGCAAATTCAGTACCACCATCACTCTGGAATGCTTTAAGAGAAGTGGAAAACTGATTGCAAACAAAGGTGTGAAACCGAACAAACACATCGTGGAAATCAGACTTAGCATGTAGAGGATAAAGCCAAGTAAATTTGGAGAAATCATCCAAAAAAATGACGTAATATCTAAAACCATCATTCGAAGCAACAGGGGGCAGGTCCCCAAAGATCATAATGAACTAAATCCAAAACACGAGATGCTCGCTTCTCATTCAATGCAAAAGATAAATGTTTACTCTTAGCCAATTGACACAGAGTACATAAACCCGGTTTGGGCAAAACAGAAGTAAGGGACAACAAGCCCAATTTATTCAACAAATTAATGATAGAAACAGGAACATGGTCTAATCTACGATGCCAACACTCAAAGGAAGCCTTCAGCGACGAGCTCCGTAAAGCAGCGACCTAGGCTGGAGTGCCCTGCTCTAGGGCATAGAGTCCTCGACTATGCCGACCCTTCGCCAAGGGTTGCTTGGTCGCCTAATTCTAAATGACAAACAAGTCATTAGTAAATAACACATCAACATGAAAATCAGAAGTAAGCTTACTAATGGATAACAATTTCTTAGTAAGATGCGGAACTATGAGCACATCTAATAAACGAACATCCTTATTAACCGAATACGACCCAACATGAGTGATCGGAATGGTGGAACCATTACCAACAACAACATTATCGTTACCAGAATACAAATGGGGGTTATCCAAGTCAGTGGAGCGAGGATTCATTTGCGCGTATGCACCACTGTCGAGAAACCAGTCCGAGGCCAGAGGTTGCGAAACACGACACTATGTATCAAGGGCATGAGCAAGGTTGGCCGCAGATGGGACAGGGCAACCATAACGCTTAGGGCAGTGATTGGCATAATGGCCCTGCTGACGACAAATTTGGCAAATAGAAGGGCGACGAGCAGGGGCCGAACCAGTGTTCGCCTGGACACCAGAGGTCCGAGGGGGTGTATTACAAGACTTGGTGCCAGGACGAGGAGACTTACTCGGGCGAGGAGAAACAGCAAACGTCGGGACAGGCGAGGACGAGCAGTCCATCGAGCGAGTAAACTAGTCATAGTTCAAGGCTTGATGGATCAAATCCCGAAACACAGGCATGGTCGTCATAGCCATGCAAGTATCAGAAAAACCAGCAAACTGGGGTCGAGACCAGTAAGAAACTAGTGACACTTGTCACTATCATCAACGGGCTTACCGATAGAACAATTGATTCTGCAACTGGTTGATGTGAGGGACCGAGGTATGGCTGTAGGCAGCCTCGAGAGAAACCTAGATGGAACGCGAGGTGTCACAGTCGATGACCTCGACCATGGCTTCTTCAGACAGGGAGGAAAGAAGGAGACTGAGGATATTTTGATCATTCTCAAACCAAGTAGTGTACGCAAGGTTTGGAGTCGATTCACTAGATACGGTGATCGACTTGGCCGGAGCGGGTGTCGTGCCATGAACATGAGAGATGAGATCATGGCTGGACAGGACCGGGACTACCTGATTTCACCAAAGGAGGTAGTTGGAGGATGATAATTTAATGGTCAAGAGGTGGACCAAAACGTTGAGAGAGATGGCAGAAGGGGATGGTGTCGCCGCCGCCATGAGAGGGAAGGGATGAATGTAGCGTGAGGCTATAGAGAAGAAATTAGGGTTTCGATGAGTCAGACTGATACCATGTGAGAATAGGTATGTGATCACCGTCAATGAGGTGATAGGAATGATTCACTATTTATAAGAGTATTTACAATGAGATATACAACAACTATATCAAAGAGATATATACAAAGATATGAACTAAAATAAAAAGATATTATTTCTATTATATTATTTCCTATTAGTATATAGTATATTCAATTTGAACATTTTTTATGGTTTAATAATTTTAACAGATCCATTAAACTTAATAATTTTAAAGTAATCGAAAAAAAAAAAGTAATAAAAGAGTATAATATAGTAATTATATATATTTAAATTGAAAGAAAATAGTTTATAAAGTAAAAAATATTTATTTGATTTGCATTTTGAAAATTATATTTAATTTGAAGTATAATTAGATTTAATTAGATACATGAAATTACAATTTATAAAGTAAAATAAAATTACGCTTACAATGTATTAGATTTAATTAGATCCATTGCTCGGTCATCTACTGAAGCTGAATATTGATCCATTGCAGCCGTTGTTGCTGAAATTCAAAGGATGCACTCCATCCTCGGTGAACTTCGTGTTTCTATTCACTCGGTTCCTGTTGTCTTCAATGACAATATGTTGATGCTACATATCGATCTATATGTTCCAATCTAGTATTGTACTCTCGTATGAAGCACATTGTCGTTAACTATCACTTTGTTCGTGATTTTGTTCAGAATCTTCGTTACGTGTTTCTCATGTCTCCTCTGTTGATCAGCTGGTCGATGCCCTCACAAAGCCCCTTTCACGAGCTCGTCTCTCTTTGCTTATGTTCAAAATTGGTGTCACTGATCATGCTCTATCTTGAGGGAGGATATTGGTTGTATTAGTCTATGATTTTGTATACACTAGTCTTGTGTTTATCCCACCTCGAATAGCTCAAACATTATACATATGTAGATTGTATTTATTCTCTTTGATTCAATGAATATAGTCACCAATTCTATTCGATCATATCTATTCTACATAACTAACCCCTAGGAAGCCCTCTCGTCTTTTAGTCAGTATCTAAATTTAGTGGTAGCCACTGCATAATAAAAATACAGTTTTATTCATAAGATCAACCAACTAAAAAAAAAAAGAAAAAAAAACGGAATTCCAGAAATAAAAGCCCAACATAGAAAATAAAATAAAAGATAAATAATCTCCAATTTACGGTCAATTCTCCATCACTGGGTAAAAAATAAAACACTTTAAATTTGAAAAAATATGTATACTAAATACTAATCTTGTTTATTTATTTTTTTATTTTTGGTGACTGGCTGATCAGAGAGTACGTAAATTTAATTGGATATTACTAATAATTAATAGAGGAAAAATTCAGCATCGTGTTTTCATCCGTGGTTGCACACTTGCTAATTAAATAATTCAAGTATTAATTTCTAAATAGGAAAAAAGAAAACTTTACCGGGAAGTTTTGCCGCGTAGGGGCTAGATTCATTGAATATTCTTGTTTGTTGAAAAGAACACCACAATTCCATATTGAAGAAGGAATCTTACAGTATCACCATTTAAAAATTCATAGCTGACCGCATGAATGACGATTTTTTTGCATTTTATGGCATGGAGTTTAGAATAAAAGTGTAATGAAATTAGAGCAAGAATTAAGATCAATAGCGCAAAACAATATGAAACGATTGAAATTAATATATAGTAATAATTTAAATTATGATGAATTAAAAGATGTTTGTCTATAGACTGTATAAACTTTAATTTATAGGTAATGAGCGGAATGAATGAAACTTTTATTAAAACATATTACTCCCTCCGTCCCGTGATTATTTGCCACACTTTCCTTAACGGACGTCCCAACATTATTTGCACACTCTACAAAAGGAAATATCTCACATAATTTTTACCAATATTACCCCTCATTTATTTTACTTGGGCCCACAACTTAACTCCATTTATAACTTTAGTCAAATCTCCATCCACTTTAGTCAATGAATTACCAATAATACCCCTCATTTATTCTACCATACACATCACTTTATTTCATTTTTTTAATTTCCGTGCCGGTCAAACCATGTACAAAATTCTGGGCTGGAGGGAGTAAAATTTAACTTGATTCATTATTATTAATATATTATACTCCCTCCGTCCCATAATAATTTTCATAGGTAAATGGACACATATATTAAGAAAGTGTAATTAATAATGAGTGAAATTTTGAGGGTTAAGTTTATAAACATTTATGTATAAAGTAAATAAATGAGTTGACTTTTTGTTAATGTGTGTAGAAAAAGTAATGTCATTTGTGTAAAATTGAGGATATTGTGAGTAGAAATCAAGACATTGGGATTGGACTTGTAGATCGATTCATACCCTTTCGAGCACAACCAATAGTTATTCGAACTCCCTTTACTTGTAGGAGTGCATCTTGGATCTGTCGATTATGTTACGGCCGGAGTCCTACTCATGGCGACCTAGTTGAATTGGGAGAAGTTGTAGGTATTATTGCAGGCCAATCCATTGGAGAACCGGGCACTCAATTAACATTAAGAACTTTTCATACCGGTGGAGTATTCACGGGGGTGAAGTTTATAAAATATTTTTCATTTTTAAGTGTGTGAAAGTTAGTGTGGGGTGTTCTAAAAAGGAAAGCGTGAAAGTTATTGTGGGTCGGAAGGAGTATGTTAATTTCAAGAATAGTTATCTGTCACTGATTGTATGTATAAAGATTTACAAAATTATCTTTTAAAACTCTACTCATTATTATACTTTTTTAATATTTGTATCTACTTATATGTGAAAGTTATTATGGAATGTAGCGAGTAATAAATGAAAACTTTGTTTGAGATCACGATTTCATGAATGAAACAAAATCTATTAAATTCTATTATTATGATTCATATCCTGTCACATTTTAAACTAAAGTATAACTCAAATACTAAGATGAAATCTGTTTCATTTATGACATCCTGATTCCTTCATAGAAATCAAGATTCCATTGCACTTTAATTTATTTTTTTAAGTTAATCAATGAGATTGTATAATTTGTATATATAGTGACAAAGAGTTGAATATTACAAAGTAATCTCTATGCATATGCAGCTAATCTCTCAACAATATGTCATTATCAAAAGAAACAACACAAGTTTTGCTTGAGCAGGTTGCCACATATTCTAATTAGTTTACTAATTAAGTCACTGTACATATATATTTAACTATTTAATGTCTTAATTAACCTGCAGTGCATGACTCCTCAACACCATCCAGAGGTATAAATTAAATTTTGATGTTGTTAGAAGCCATAAACTGATGATTGGTTTGTGTACGTAATGCTTCAATAATGCACAATATTTTAGAGTTAAGAGTTTGTCTGTCAATCTCAACCAAAAAAGTGATTAATTAAGTACAGATTGTGAAGGATATGGAATGCGGCGAATCATTGAGCAAATCAATCTTTAATATATTTTATATTTAATTTGTTTCTTTAATATGTTATATTTATATTTTCAGTTATTTTTTTAATACGAAATTTAAACCTAACATGTTAACAACAATTTTCATTTAATTTCCGTATTGTGTAAAATTAAAAAAATCAACATAACTTGACTTCGGGCTTCGAATTTTACCCATAATACATTTTTGGAAAGGAAATGATGAGTCGATCAAGACTCGCGACTTTGTTGTGATTTATAGGGCCTCGATGTTAAATTCATTCATTTGACTAGTATTTTGAACACTTTTATCAATTTATGCAATTAATTTTTAAATTTTTTTAACGTCTCTTCATTTCTCAATGTACTTACACTTAGTGACCTTGTGTTTGTGTTGTATTCATTCCGAATTCAGATATTAAGAATCCTATTTTATTCTCTTTTATACAAAAATCGTTTGTCTTGTGCGTAATACTCTCGCGAGTCGTGTCTTAATTTTACCAATGGAATTACAATTCTAAATCATCAATGTGTGTTCACCAAGGAAAAAAATCATGGATGGGGTTCTTATATTTAATGAAGCTATCGAGGAGGCGAGGCACCAGAAAATGTCACAGATGTTTTTCAAAGTGAATTTTACGATAGCATACGACTTAATAATGTGAGATTTTCTAGACGAGATGATGGAGGATATGAATTTTGATGACAAGTGACTGTAGTGGATGAACGAACGAGTATCGACTGCAACAACGTTCACGTGTTGGTAAACGTAAGCCCTTCTAGTGAATTTAAACTACAATGAGGACTAAGGTAAAGAGACACACCATCGCCTTTTCTCTATCTCATTGTGGCCGAAGGGTTAAGCTTATTGATCAAAAGGGAAATGGAAGTTAGGGGAAATAAAGTGCTTGGCCATCCCGCATTTACACTACGCGAATGACACAATCTTCCTATGCTTAGGAAAATTAGAAAATATTATGGTATTAAAATATCTGTTGAGAAACTTTAAATTACTCTCCAGGATGAAAGTTAAGTTAAAAAAATGTAGTCTTATTAAGTTGAATGTGGCTTCAGAAAGAGTTAAAAAAAACTAGCGGAGGATTTGGGATGTGTGGAGATAGATAGATCTTCTAATTTTTTATTTGGACTTAAAAATCAGAATTAACCACAAATAACATATTGTCCAGGGGTCTAGGATGCGTGGAGTATAATCAAGAGAAAACTTATAAACAGAGATAATAATCAAATGTCGATGAGAGGAAAAACTACTCTCATTCAATTCGTCTTGTCCGCTATGTCAGTTTACTAAATTTTTTCCTTCTAAAAACCATTTGTCAACTAAAAAAGACTTTGGGGATTAGGGATTTAGGTTTTTTTATTGAGACACTATTGGAAAAATGGGTATGAAGATTGTGAAACGAATCAGAAATATTGTGGGAGAATGTGATTGAATATAAATATGGAGGGCTCCATGGAGTGGGGGGAGGTGGGATTAGGCAAGAGAGTAGAGTGGAAGGGTTGGGTGGTTGAAGGATTTGTGTGATATCTACGTGGGGACAAGAGACACTGAAAAATCGGAACCGACTGAACCGGTCGGTTTCGAACCGTGACCTTAAAATTAAGGTACAGTTTCGGTTCCGAAAATTCAAAGTTGAAACCTGCGGTTTGGGGTTAAATCGACGGTTCAACGGTTTTACCTCCTTTTTATTTTAATATTTTTCTATAAATACCTCAATTTCGACTTATTTTTTCACACCAACCTCTGTTATATACTCCCTCTCCCTCTGTCCTGTAAAATTTTGTTCACTTCTTTTTATATGTGTTCTTAAAAAAATCATATTTTAATTATAAAAAATATGTGTGGGATAACGAGTAAAGAATATTGTCGGTACATACTCAGTCTTTTTAATAAAGTAGAAAAAATAATCAAAAGTTAATTATTTAAATAAAATAAACATATATTTTGTGAACCCAAAAATGGGTCTGAGCAAAATTTTACAGGACGTAGGGAGTAGTTGTTATTTGAGCCGAGCCGAGTACTTGAAGTTCGAGCTCGGCTCGATTTGTTAACGAGTCTAACGAGCCTATCGAGCCAAGCCTAAAGAAATTTTAAAACAATTAGATATCGAGCCCAACGAATCGAGCTCAAGCTAGCTCGTTAGTAAATCGAGTATCTAACGAACTTGAGCTTGACTCATTTAACGAAAGAGTCGAGCCGAGCTCACGAGCAGCTCGGTTCGTTTAACAACACTAGTCTATTTTCTCTTATGTAGTAGTTTTTTTTTTTTAATGAGAAAAAACGAACAAAAAACAAGTGAAAAAAAAATTGAAATCGGTGGTTCAAAATCGTAACCGATTCGAATCTAATTCAATTTGTAAAATGATCAAATCAGTAAAATCGACGATTTTAACCGTATAAACATGTCTAGGGTAGAAAGATGAAATAATGAGCAGGAGCGGACGTATGTATACCTTGAGGAAGGCCATCCCCCCTCCCCCCAATTTCATCAAAGAGGTAGGGTATACATGTATTAGTATAGAGAGATATATATACTGTATATTTATTAGTTGGGCCCAAATGAAATATGTTTGGGCTTTTGCTTCAAGTTTATTAGAGGGTTGGGGTATATACCCCTCCAGCTTTGTTTATACACTCCCCCTTCCATTTATTAATTATAAAATATATAAAAAATACCATATTTACCCTTTAACTAAAATGTATAGATACATACACGCCCCTCTAAAATCTAACCCTAATTTTTTTCTTCTTCCCCATTTCCATCTTCTCCACTCTTCTTTATTTTTTTTGCCTTCTTCCATTTTCTTCATTTCCTCCCTTCTATCCAACTTGCCACCGCCGCCACCCTTCACCGAGCACCGCCGCCACCCTTCGCCGAGTACCGCCATCCGTCCAGCAAGCAGCCGCCACCACCGTTCTCATCTTCTCATGGTCGCAGCAAGCAGCCGCCGCCCCTGTAACATATTCCTTTTATTTATTTTTCCTTTTCTGCAACTCCACCCCTCCCCCCAAATCCGCCTCCCCCGTTGAGCCCGCGTCGCCCACCCGCCGTGCCCCCTCTCGTTGGCCGCGCCGTCCGTGCGGGTTTCTCCAGGTTTTTTTTTTTTGTTTTTGATAATATTGAATCGACCAAAAACAGTCCGGTCGACTCTGGTTAGTCGACAAGATTGTTTTTGGTCGACTCAATATTATCGAAAATTAAATTTTTTTTTTTTTAATTTTGATCGATAAACCAGAGTCGATCTGATTGTTTTTGGTCGACAAACCATTGTCGACGGGATAATTTTTGGTCGACTCAATATTATCGATTTTTTTTTTTAAAAAAAAAATTGGTCGATAAACCAGAGTCGACCGGATTGTTTTTGGTCGACAAACCATTGTCGACGGGAGAATTTTTGGTCGACTCTGGTTTATCGAAAATAAGTTTTTGTTTTAGTTGAATTTTTAAGTTTAGGTTTTGTTGAGTTTTGTTAAGTTTTGTGGATTTGTGGAACTTTATTTCTAAGTTTTATTGTTGAATTTTTTTTTTTTTAATTTTTGTGGATGTAAGAAAATGTGGTTGTGACAGTTGGAGGCGATGGTGGTTGCCGGAGGAGCAGCGGCGGCAACTGGGCTGCAAAAAATGCATTAGAGTTAGGGTTTTAGAGGGGAGTGTATATATCTAACATGATTAAGTAAAAGGTCAAAATTGATATTTTAAAAGAATATTGAATTAAAAAAATGGAAGGGGGAGTGTATTAAACAAAGCTGGAGGGTATATACCCCCAACCCTTTATTAGATACTAATAAATTAAGTGTCCAGCCCACCAAACATAAACTTACTTATTTATTCCATTTCTCAATTGATTAATTTCTTTGAAATTAATAAAACACGCTGCTGTAATTGCAAATAGCCATAGATTTGTTATTTCAATTTATATTTATATATTGTTTATTTTATTATTTTAATTATTTTTTAAATATTTAATTTATAATTAACGTTTAATCTAATCATTCAAAAGGAGATTGTGAGGTGGTTCAACATAAATTAGTATATAATTTTTGTGATGTGAATTGTGAAAGAAAGTTACTCATTAACTTTGTGCACGAAAATTAAAAAATATGATAGAATAAGTAGATGTATGAGAGGTGAAATATAATGAAATGTGAAAAAAATAAGTAGTTTATCAAAAAAAGAAAAGAAAAAAGAATGCATATCTTTTATCGAGAATTAAGAAAAAAGAAAATTTGAATAACTTTTACTGAATGGAAAGAGTATTTGATTACATAAAGTTTTACTGTTGACCCCTAATGTTTCACTATGGGTCCGCATAGTGAGGGTAGTTGAGAATGGAGGAGAAAACTCATTTTTGAGAGGAGAGCTTTAAAGATAAATTTCCCTAAACTCTACACCTTTAATTAGTTTACAAAAAAGAGGCGTTCAGTTGTCAAATGGAGCAATGGATTGAGGAATAATGGGTGTAGAAGTAGAGATGATGGGGAGAAGTTTATCACGGAGAGAGTTAGAGAAAAAAATTATTTACGTTCACTAACTTTTATCTTTTTTTAAAAACGTTCCAAAATAGTTAAAATTTTAATTTACGTACCAAAACTTTTTCAATTGCTTAATTTACATTCAATTTTCACTGGAAATCCCAAAATTTATGTAAATGGGACGTAAATTAAATTTTTAATTAAAATGGAACGTTATGCGAAAAAGATAAAAATATTCAACAAATGTGTACAATTCACTATAAAATTAATGTACTTTATGTTATACAATCAAATAAAAAAATAATTCATTTTTGCATAAATAAATTATTCATAAATTAACTTATTTTAATATAAAAAAATAATTCATTTATTCATAAATTAATTAATTATTATAAAAATCAATTAACTTACCTAATTCATTTTTAGAGAAATTATTAATTTACCTAATTAGAAAAAAATTATAATTACAATATAAGTATTATAAAATTCTTTGTTTATTTTAACGTAATCAAATAAATAAAAAAAATTATCTAAGTATTACACAAAGTGGGTCCACATATTTTTGTACGAACTAATATCAAATTAAAAATTATATAATAAAAATGAAAAACAATAAAATTAACAAATTGTAAAAAAATATATTGTTCATCATCATCTTTCAATTACCGTGGGTAAGGGGTGAGAATTTTGGATATATTTCAGTACTTTTTGATTTATTTGGGGATTTTAAATATTTGTGCATTTTTGTATTTATTTAAAATATAAAAATAATTGTTAAGTTTTAATAAGAGTTTTTTACAATTTTAATAAAAAAACTTATTTGGATTTTTTATTATTTTAAAGATAAAATTTATATTTATTTGGTAATTGATTTTTTAAATTAGGTTAATTGAATTTTTAAATAATTAATTAGGTAAGTTAATTGATTTTTCTAGTAATTAATTGAGTTAGGAATAAATCTTGGTTTTTTTTTTCATATTATATATATTTTTTTGATATTATGATAAATTATTTACTGATTTAAATATTATTTTCATATATTTTAAAATATGGAGTTTTTATTATTTTAATTAATATTCATAATTTATTTTATAATACTTATACTGTTCTAATTAGGTAAGTTAATAATTTTTCTAATAATGAATTAAGTAAGTTAATTGATTTTTATAGTAATTAATTAATTTATGAATTATTTTTTTATTTGATTGTATAACATAAACTACTTTAATTTTATAGTAAATTGTACACATTTGTTGAATATTTTTATCTTTTTCGCATAACGTCCCATTTTAATAAAAAATTTAATTTACGTCCCATAACTTATTTAATTCTCAATTTACGTCCCATTTACATAAATTTGGGGATTTTCAGCGAAAATTGGACGTAAATTAAGTAATTGAAAAAGTTATGGAACGTAAATTAAAATTTTAACTATTTTAGGACTTTTTAAAAAAAGGTAAAAGTTACGGGACGTAAATAATTTTTTTCTCGAGAGAGTTAAAATTATTTAACAATCTTATGTTACTCAACGACGTTTAAGGGAGGGAAGATTGTTGGAGCTGGATCGTGGCTTCCAACGACGTTTATTCCACAAAATTGACATGCAAAAATATAGTGCTGTGTTAGCACAAGTAGGGAGTGGTCCTTGGAATACAAAGCTTAATATACTATGGAACAATAACTATGACTCAATAAGAGTACAAGTGTAAGATATTTGAAACAATATGCAGTATTTTATATAAATGTGGTGGGTGTATTAATCTGTCAAGTGTATATATCAATTACTATATGAGATGGTTTTGAGTAAGTCCTAATGGGCTGAGCCCACTGACACGTATATCTAACTTGACATTTCTTTAAAAGGCGCGGCTAAAGGCACCCAAGGATCATATGAGTACACCCACGCAATGAGGACGGATGAGTACACCCACGTGAAAAATCAAAAATTACCCTCCTCTCAATTAAAACCCTAATTCATTCTTCTCTTCTCTTACTCTCTCCATTTTAATACATCCACCAGGCCACCACTCCCTCCCCATCATTCCAATGGCCGCTGCACATCCCTCCTCCCTCCCAGGCGCGGCCGCCGCACACCCACCTTCTCCCTTCCAGTCGAAGCCTTGCACCCCGTTTGAAGAAAAAAAGCCGATGTCGTGAAAAAAAGTCGTGGATGTCTCTGTGTGAAGAACGTCTTCGTCGCTCCGTGTGAAGAACGTCGTCGTCGCCGTCCGTTGAAGAAGCCCGCCACCAGATCTGTAAGAAGTCGGCCCCCTCCACACCTCGTCCCCTCCGCTGCTATTCGCGGCGGCCGCACCACCTCCTCCTTCAAGAGGCCGCCGCCCCCACCTCCTCCCTCCAAGAAAGTCGTTGCCCACACCCCCCTCCTATGTCGTCGCCGCGTCAAACGAAGGTAAGTAGGGTTTTGAAATTTTTGTTACAGATCTAAACAAAAAAAAAATTAGGGTTTTGAATTTTTTTTTGGTTTTAGAATTTGTCCGAAATTTTCTTCCTAATCCAGGTACTTTATTCGATTTTTTTCCCGAACACCGTGTTCGATTTTTTTTTTCGCACAAATGAAAATTGTTTTGGAATTTTTTTCGAACACAATGAGTTTGTTTAGGAAAAACTTTCGAACATAATCACTTTGTTGGGTTAAAATTTTCGAACAACCCTTTTTTTTCGGACAATGTTGATATGTCCGAAAAAAATCCCGAAATACAGTATTTTGAAATTTTCTGACAAATTTGAGTTGTTTTGGAATTTTTTTCGAACATATTGAGTTTGTTTTGGAAAAAATTTCGTACAGTTGGTGTTTGTTCTAGAAAAAATTTCGAACATCTTGTTCGATCTTTTTTTCGGACAAATTTGAATTGTTCATTTGTTGGGTAAAATTTTTCGAACAAGATGTCCTATTTATTTTTGTTGAAATTTTGGAGTTTTTTTTTTTTGTTGAGGAACGGTGTTTGTTTTGATGGTGGTGGTGGAGGAGATAATTCTGTGAAATATAATGGGTGGGTGTACTCATCTTCGTTTTTTTCATAAATTTTACCCTAGGGGTATATGGGACATTTCACATGTTCTGAAAGATTAAAAAAAGGGTTAATTGCAAAATAAATCATGACCTTTATAGTTTTTATCAATTACAACATATTCTTTTTTTCTTTGCAATTTGATACACCACCTTTTTAAGTTTGACAATTTAATACACCGATAGATATTCCGGTTAATTTTAGTATGATGTGACGCCGGAAATACAAAATTCGCCACCAAGATTACCAATTTTTTTAATATTTGAAAAACACATTTCATCAAAACTCTAATAAACACAAAATTAAAAATACATTTTAAAACTCATTTCTAGTTTCTTCATGGTTTTCTCGCTCAAATTTTCGATTAGGAAAATAACAAGTTTAATTCAATAATTTATTACAGTATTATTTACATACAATAAATAAACACATTCAAATATATGAAAGTTTTGAACAATTCAAACATATTTATTAATATGAACAAATTACTTATTCATCAATAGAAAAACTAATCACCGTATGCAAGAGGAAGTCACAATAAAATGATAATCCTAAAATAGAGATCACCATGTGCGTGCGAGTTCTTTGTAAAAAGGACATTCGTCTACTTGTGCGTGATTGAGAACCACTTGTGTGTTTAGATTTTTCGTGCAAATAAGGCGGTGGTTTAATTTTATGCTAGAGTTTGATTTTTTTTAAATGAATTTTTTTTCATAATAATTAATTAGTTGACATTCTACGTGTGGCGACAGCGTGCGGAACTTTGTATTTTCGGCGCCACATCATATTAAAATTGGCCGGAATATCTATCGGTGTATTAAATTGTAAAACTTAAAAAAGTGGTGTATCAAATTGCAAAGAAAAAAAGAATATGTTGTAATTGATAAAATCCCTAAAGGTCGTGATTTATTTTGCAATTTACGCTTAAAAAAATGTTTGATAGGTGTCCTAAAGGATCCTTGGGTGCCTTAAACCGCGCCCTTCTTTAAATTGGATATGTGGCCCGACGCCTAGTGTTTTTTTATTCAGTTATACGTAATTTCAATTAAGACATGGGATGGGGTATATACCCCTCCAACTTTGTTTAATACACTCTCCTTAACTTTTATTATGAAATATCAATTTTGCACTTTTACTAAATTAGGTTAGATACATACACTCCCCTCTAAAACCCTAACCCGAATGTAACCCTAATTTTGCAACTCAGCCGCCGCCGCCACTCCTCCGGCAACCACCATCACCTCCGGCGGTTACAACCATCTTCTCTTACATCCACAATTTTTTTTTTTTTTAAAAAATTCAACAATAAAACTTAGAAACAAACTTCCACTAATCCACAAACTCAACAACAAACCCTAAACTCTAAACCAAAAACTTAAAATTTCAACCAAAACAAAAACTTATTTTCGACAAACCAGAGTCGACCAAAAATTCTCCCGTCGACAAAAAATAATCATGTCGACTCTGGTTTATCGACCAAATTTTTTAAAATTTTTTTTAAAATTTCGATAATATTGAGTCGACCAAAAATAATCTCGTCGACAACAATTTGTTGACGAGAGTGTTTTTGGTCGATTCAATATTATCGAAAAAAAAACATGGAGAAATGCGCACGGGCGGCGTGGCCAACGGGGGGGGGGGGGGGAGGGGGCACGACGGGTGGTCGGCGCGGGCTCAACGGCTGCCGCGGATTTGGGGGGTGGAGTTGCAAAAAACGAAAAAAAAAAAGAGAAAAGAAAAAGAAGATGTTGCGGGGACATCTTGCTGCGCGCGGCGTCTTGCTGTGTACGGCGGCGGGGAGAATCTGTTGCGGGGGCTTGTTGGCGGCGGTGAGGGGCTGGGCAGCGCAGGCACTGGGGAAGAAGATGAGGGCGACAACGAGAAGAAGATGAGGCGGTGAGGGGCTGCGCTAGACGAGAAACGAGGGCGGCGGCGGTGGGGAAGAAAGAAGAGAAGTGTGGGAGGAAAAGAGAAGAATGAAGAAGATGAGAAAAATTAGAGTTAGGGTTATAAGGTGTAACATCCCAAAATTTTAATTTCTATAAAATACATAAGATATTATTTTGGATATATTATATATATATATATATATTATTTGAGATACTATTTTTTTTTTAAAATTAAGATATTTTAAATAAAATATTCAATATATAATCGTGTGTGTTACAGTAATAAATTTGTTTAGATTTGTGGTAGATAGCTTTCTCTCATTTGAGTATATATCTGTACGTATATACAGTATATATATATTTACTACAGTAATAAATTAAATTTGGATAATGAATAGCTAGAAATTCAATTCCAATTTTCTCGGATCGATGGAACGCCTGAACTCATATCTGGGAGGCTAAATTTTTATTTGAAGTCAAATAACTTTAAAAACCCATATTATTCTCAACAAATTCCAGCGTATTCTCTTATTTTAAATACACTATTTTCACTATTATTTTTCCCACCAATTAAATCATAGAAATATTTTTAGAATAAAAAAAAAAAGAGTTTTCTCTATATAGATCACTCAATTCTTTGTTAGCTAAGAATAACGTGATATTTCACACATTTACATCAGGTGTGGTTTACTTTGTCTTTATTAAATATTTTGTATGAATAGATTGTTTATCTACTATATGACATGATCGGAATGTGACGATATTAATTCTATGTGTGGTTTCTTTGCCTTTATTAACTGCTTCATATGAATATACTGTTTATGTGCATTGTGATATGACTTGAATGTGAGTAAATATTCAATGTAAAAGTTTATGAAAGGCTAGGGGCTTAAAAGAGGCCCGGGACTGAAGAGAGGTCCTCGGTGAACCCAAGATTGAAGAGAGATCTCTGGGGGAACCGCCGTGCACAAGAAAAGAACTCGGGACTGAAAATAGGTCTTTGAGGGGGACCCAGTGGGATTTAAAAGAGATCCTTAGGAAAACCGTGAAACAAGTGAAACACAATTATGAATTATTTAAGAGTATGATGAAAATTGTGTATGTGACTTTATGTGAATTACATGGTTATATGTGATTATACATTTTATTTGTATGTCGTATTTAATATTGTTAAAGTGACTTCACTGAGCTAGTGGTTTTGCTCATACCATACATTTAATATTTCAGATTGACGAGTTGATGGCGAGGAAACGCGGTGGATGACAAAACAATTATGATTTTGTAAAATCAATTTGATTGATTTATATATTTATTAAGTTTTTTCATGAGATAGTAGAGAATTGTTATGATTAGTAATTTAAATTAAAGATTATTTGAGTCTGCTATTACTTATCATTTAAATTTATATTTAAATAAGAGATTTAGATTTAAATAAGTTCATAAATCTCGTTTATTTAAGTTAAAATTTAAGTTCGTGCCCCTTTATTTTAAAATTGTTAAGTATTCCCGCAAAATTTAACTTTATGAAAATTTATGAAAATTGAGACGTGACATAAGGGGTGTATATGTATCTATAATATTTTATTAAGGGTAAAATTGGTATTTCATATATATATATTGAATTAAAAAAAATCAAGGGGAGTGTATTAAACAAAGCTAGAGAAGAAAAACAAATCAATTAAGACATGGGCCAATATACCCCTCCACACTTTAAGTATACTCGCCATACATACACTCCCCTTCAAAATGTTAAATGTACTCTCTTTAAAATATTCAAAATACCATAATTTTTTTTCTCTATTTTCTTCTTTCTTTCTCACTTTCTCTCATTTTTTTTCAAGAATTAGGGTCTATTTTCTTCTTTCTTTCTCACTTTCTCATTTTTTTCAAGAATTAGGGTTAGGGTTAGCTTTTCAATTACAGAGGGTGTATTTATTTAATGAGTTTTTTATTAAAAGAATAAATTAAATATTTTACATAAATATTAAATTAATAAATAGGGAGGGGGAGTACACTTAACAAGTATGGAGGGGTATTTCTTTAAGTTGGACTTGTGGCCGGTGGGCCTATGATTTTTTTTTTAAATTCAAATGGCGTTGGCTATATACCCCTCCAGTATACTCCCCCTCTTTATTTATTAATTTAATATTTATGTAAAATACCAAATTTATCCTTTTAATAAATATATCAGAGATAAATACACCCCTAACCCTAACCCTAAAAATGCAGCCTCCTCCCCTCAATTCTACTGCCGTCGCCGTCAGCCACCTCTCCGGCGGCCGTCGCCCCTCAAATAAATTTAAAAAAAAAAAAACCTTAAAAATTAAAAAAAAAAAATCGACAAACCAGAATCGACCAAAAACACTTCCGTCGACACTAGTTTGTCGACCAAACACACTTTCGTGAGTAAGATGTAGTCGAAAGAAAATTTAAAAAAAAAAAAAATTGAAATTTTCGGCAAACATGGATCGACCAAAAAGACTCCCGTCGACACTGGTTTGTCGACCAAATACACTTTCGTTGGTAAGATCTATTTGAAAGAAAATTAAAAAAAAAGTAAAAAATTTTGAAATTTTCAATAATGATGGATCGACCAAAACGACTCCCGTCGACACTGGTTTGTCGAAGAGAGTGTTTTTGGGCAATTGATTATAACCGAAAAAAAAACTGTCGTTGATTATTTTCGACTAATCGATGTTTGGGTGGGGGAAGGCAGGGCGGCAGGCCATGGACGACGGGAAAGCGGTCGCGTGCAGGTGGGGCCGTGCCGGTGACCTCTATGGCGGATTAGAGCAGAAATAAATTAAAAAAAAAAACTTACCTGGGACGACGGCTGGAGCTGGGCCGCGCGCAGGGAGGCGGCGGCGGCGTGGGCCGCGCGCAGGTGGAGCGGGGGCTGCGCGCTGGGAGGCGGCTGGGGAGGGGGCCGCGCTCAGGGAGGTGGCTGGGGAGGGAGCCGCGCGCAGGGAGGGGGCTGGCTGGGGAGGGGGCCGCGCGCATAGAGGTGGCTGCGGCGGGGGCGGCGCGAAAGAAGGTGGCTGAGGCGGCGCCGTCACCGGCGGCGGTGGAGAAAATTAGGATTTTTTTTTTAAGAAAAGAGGAAGAAGAAGGATGGGGAAAAGTGATATTAGGTTTTGAATGGGGGAGTATATTTAATACTTCTATTTTAAGAAAAGGGTAATTTAGGTAATTTTTTGGGGAGTATATTTAACATTTACCATATTTGGGGGAAGTACATCAATCGGGGGAGTATACTTAACAGAGCTGGAGGGGTATATAGCCAACACCATTCAAATATATATACCCCAATTTTGTTTCGTTCCAATTAATTAATTAACCTGTTCTCTCGTCAGGTCCTTTAACCCCAATTTGATAATTTTAACTTATTGTCAGGTCCTTTAACCCCAATTTGATAATTTTAACTTTTGAATAAGTGAAATATTGGGGAGATAATTTCATTTTATGTACCGTGTCGCCGAAAATATGAGTGCGGAACAAATTTGAATTCCGGACAATTACGTCACTAAAGTAAGGTTGAATTATTTTCTCTCAACCTTAATAATTCCGGACAATTACGTCACTAAAGAACGCCTACGGATATCAACTGTTCCTTTACGAGCACTGCGAATCACGGATTTGAATCACTCGTTTATCCTTGTCAATCTTCACATAAATCTCCTTAAAAATCCTAAAATGACCTGCAAAAGCGCGCCACTCCGGCGCGGAAGCTCCGACGCTCAAGTCAGAATCGTTCTTAGGAGAATCAAAGAGGAATTTCCCTGTAATTCTAGGGAAATTCTGGCGAATAATCTGATATATCGTCTCAATTCAGTGTATAGTATGTATATTCCGTAAAACGTAAATGATAATGTAAAAATAACCTGTTTATATACCTGGTCATTCCTCTCCGGAGAGAGGAAGACTCTTTCTCCCTATATTCTCTCGCACCTCCCTATAAATTCGGCCCACCTCTTTGAAGGCTTGGTCCAGATCCCTAAATACTCGGCCCTTCCATGTATTGGCCCCTATCTTCATGGATTGACTTCTTCTTTTGACTGAGTTAGGAAAGAATGACTCATAGTATGCGTTCCCCTTTGGGCCAGATCCCTAGACCCAAAGGCTATTAATTCTCGAATGTGGGCTAAAGGCCCAATTACTCTTACTTCCCTTTTTAGGCCTAGGAGTGTATTAATCTAACCTTCAAGCTTATTGACCTAATTAAGACCATTATAATTTATTTCGTTTCCACGTGTCGACTTTTCCAAGAGCGACATATTTTATCCGTATCACTATTCTACATTTTATTTCTCTGAACAAAGACTTAATATGTATTATATTAAAAAAATAATTAGCATGGATTATTAATGTTGCTGAGTCAGCAGTGTACCCAGGGGACCACTGATGTTAACCTTATTGAGAAAACGCCAATATTTAAATTTAATTTGATCGAGGACCACATTAACATACGTAAATTTGAGTTGTAGCTTTTTCCAAATACAAATAACGCACATGCATGCTCTCCCTAACTAAAATACATTTCCAATTCCTTTTAAATGTTTTTTGGATGGACTATATAAAGATGCTCAATTTTGACACTATTTCACAATTAATATTCAACTGTTTCAACACTATTTAATCATTATTTTAATTAATTTATCATCGAAAGTAAGTTTGAGTTTTTTTTTTTTTTTGATGTATAGTTGAATTTGAAATTTCGTGTTCATGTGATGATCCCACCTAAAAAATTATGTGATCTATATATTTACGTATGTTAAAATTAATTAAGAAAAAGTAGTTCAAAAAAAAACCCCAAATTAAAACCTTTTAACTTCAAAGCTAAGCATGAATGTTTTAATCTTAGGACAATTTTCAATCAATTTCCACTTTCCTGAAAAGTGAGACGATCCTAGATCTATATTTGCATCCCATGAAAGTAAAGCCACGCAAAATAAAAATTAGGGATATAGTTATAAATATATATCCTATTGTAAAAAGTACTCCTAACATTTTTCCTTTGATCAACTGTAAATTAAATCATGATGTGATGGTAGATTGATCCGTTGATCCATTAATTTTTTTATTTTGATTATTTTTAAATCTAGCTTTTACGTGCTTCCCTCAGTACCCCTAGGTGACTTCTCCTCATTCACACTCATCGTTAATACTGTAAATTTTATATTACGTGTTATAATAGTGTTTATTTTTAAGAAAATTATAAATACTTGATTACTTTGTAATTTTGTTTTGGGTAGATTTAGTTGGAAACGTAAATATGCTCAATCACTCGTGACACTCCCCTATCCATTAAAAGTATTTTTTTTTTTACTAACACAAGTTTTAAAATAAATTCATATTTTAATATATAAAGTAGATTTGAAGGTAAAAAGTACTAGATATTATTGGTACATCATTAAATTTGTTAGTAAAGTGGAAAAAATATTTAAAAATTAATTAAATAGAATAATATATATATAAAAAAATAGGATTGAACATATATACTTTTATGGTAGAAAGTATCGAAGAGGTGTAGAATCTAGTTATATATAGGTAAAAAAAACACTTTCACATCAAAGGCACGTTTATTGTGGTGGTCAAAGTTGTAAATTACGTACACGATATTCATTTTGATCGCAATTTCAATTTGTTAGCATAGTACTGTCGGTGGATCACATGTGATGTGCCAAAAATTGCACGGATGGATTGGAAATCCTCGGAGTCGGATATCTGAATTCCCGAACGCGTATAAGTAATTCGGGTATGCTACTGCCTTCGGTACGATCCTCTAGAACATGCAAAGAACACGCCGGAGGGGGGTCCGGCACGGACACTCCGATGCCTAAGTCAGTATAGGACTCTCAATATATCACAAGGACTTCGAAGTCCTTGATTTATCAAATCAAGTTCTCAAAGGATCTCGCAGTGTATAATAAGAAATGTAATCAGTCTTGTAAAAAGTAAAGAGTCTAACCTGAAAATATACTCAGATTTACCTATTTATAGAGAACTTCCTCTCAAGAGGAAGTTACGGCTTCCTTCCATTTCGGAGCTACTCTTTGGACCCAGCCTTGCTGTGTTGACAAGGTCCTCAATTCTCTTCTTCCCTAAAGAACCAGAATCACTCCTCCTCAGTGGACCGATTCGTGGAGGCTCTCCTATATTCTCGGTCTACCAAGTCATACCAAGATTGAGTCTTCCTGATGTTTCTCTACGGGAGGAGCTCCCTCCGGAGGGATTTCCAGAAGGGATTCTTTACCCAGAGAATATTCCATAATCCAATATCTTCTCTTTTATCTTATCCTCTATACACGTGTCGACTTCCTATTGGACGACATTTTTAGGCCGCATCATCTACTCCCCCCTACTCTCGTAAAAGGAATATATTTTTTATGAGAGTAGAAAATTAAAGTGATTCTAGCACAAAGGCATTCCTGGAGAGACGTGTATTATTCTTGCTTCGGAGAGGAATTTCAAAAATGTTATCCTCCAGAAATTTTTTCCACTACAAGAAAACTGCAATTTAGCCGTGAAAAAAATTGTCGCTAATTCTAATATTTTCGTCGCTAACGTGAATTAGCGATGAAATAATTTTGTCGCAGTGTTTGTTGCTATACACCCGTCGCTAACATGTTTGCGACAAATATTTTAATTTTATCGCAAACGTTTGCGATGAAAATATGAGTTTCATCGCAAAATATTAGCAACGAAAATATGACTTTCATCGCAAAAATTAGCGACGAAAATATGAGTTTCATCACAAAATGTTTGCGAGGAAAATCAAACATTTGTCGCAAACACGTTAGCGACGGGTGTATAGCAACAAATCCCGCAACGAAATTATTTCATCGCTAACTCGCATTAGCGACGAAAATACTATAATTAGCGACAAATTTTTTTCGTGTCTACAACAGTAGCTCCTTACATCGTGACTAATATTTAGCGATAAAAATATAAATTTCATTATAAATGGTAGCGACAAAAATATATGTTTTCATCACAAAATAATAACGATGTAAATATATTTTTCATTAGCTGATTTAACAACGAAAGTAAATCATTCATCACAAATGTATTTAATCAGCATACAAATTTAATAGGAAAATTAGTAATTAAATATTGTATAGCATCACAAACAATAGCTACGAGATTTAAATAAAAGAGCATCCATCAAATACATCCAAAAATGTCAACTACATGAAAAAAGAAAAAGAAATATAAAAGAGACAAGATGGTAAATAAGATAAGTATAAAAAAAGAACCGATAGCATAAATGAGCAACAAAACTCAGCAAAAAACAGTTTTCTTCAACGGGAAGCCGAAACCAACAGGAAACAACTCCAAAAATCTCCAGATAACATCAGTTCTTCAATGGACAGCAGCAAACTGTCTCAAGACAACAATAACGTAAATTTACCGTTAATATATACAGATGACAACAACCAACAAACACATAACAACAACAATAATCAGTAAAAAATTAAAAAAAGTAAAAGTAAAATAGCAACCATAAACAAAAAAACCTGTAATCTGTAAAAGTAAAATCTGTAACCTCAAAAGATTTAACCATTGTCTGCATCAGCAGAAATCAAGTTATTAGTTCAGTGAAAAAACAAGAACAGGATAATGGGATATCTAGTTAAAAAGAAATTGTAGAGAAACTTCACAGCACTTCTCAAATAGTTTTGTAATTGTGAAACACACCTTTGTCGTCATTGTACAGAGTAATCATATTGTTTTAGCTAGGTACAATCTAGGTACTTTGATCACTCTAAAGTTGAATACAAATTATTTTAAGCAACTTCATGGTCTTTAGGAAAACTAGCCTCTCAATATTAATTATAAATATTGATCATAATGTTAGGTTCTGGTAAAATGTATCATAACGATCTATCCGCACTCACACATGGAGACAACAGACTGGTGTAAGGTTTTCAAAAAATACTAATACTGACTATCAGCTTGTGGTCATTAAAAAGATAAGTTATGGTGAGTCAGGGGAGCAAGATCTACGCTACTCGTTCTTTTCAATAAGTTGCACATCAGAGAACCACATGATGCAGATCATACTTGGGGGATTGGGGTCTTTAAATATTTAATTAAAAGAGCAGATGATAAACATAATCTTAACACTGGAAACGAACCTCATTTGCAGAAGATATATGCAATCTATTGGATGAAATGGTCATGCAATTTGACTACTCTGACTACTTTTATAATCTGAAACATTAATCTATTCTAAGAGACCTAGTCTACAGAGTTACAAATTAATACCAATCATCAAATCAAGTATCATGGAAGTGATCGGCTTAGTGTACTCCATGGTGAAAAATGATTGTATGCAGTTCTGCATACCTGAGTCTTATAATTCCAGATGCAAACCATCCCTGAATACAAACTTGCCAATATCCTGTGAAAGCATAATGCAATATTAAACAATCAAATTTCAAGATAACTAATCCTGCAGAAAATGAAAAAAACAATTTTTGAATTAAATCCCACTACAAGAAATTCAAACCATTTATATATTCTGCAGCTATGCGACTATTCATATTTGAGAATTCTATACAACGATCTAAACGTGCAACAAAAGAATAAACTAAATTTTGAATTAAATCACACGAAAACTGAAATTTAGGGCTGAAATTAGGATTGGTCAAATTAGGGCTTAGAGAATAAATTAGGGCTTAGAAAATAAATTTAATTGAAGGAGGCCAACGCAAGACGTACACAGCGATGAGAATATGACGGCGTGAGGCAGGGGTGTACAGCGGTGAACAACGGTGTGTTCGTGGCAGGGGTGTACAGCAGTGTGCGTGCTCTGTTTCCTTTGTGGCGAAATATGGCGAGGTGTAGCAGTGAACAACGGTGAAAGAAGAGGCGGCGACGGCGGCTAGGGTAGGTTTGAAATCGCCAATTTTTTTCTAAGTATGGGAGGTAGTGAAATCGCGTGTGGAGGACTGAGAAGTGAGAACTCATGGATTTCAAATAAATAAATAATTATTGATTCTAAAAAAATTAAATAAACATTATGGAGTACAATTTAAATAAATACAAATATAAAATTTTTACATTCATCTTTAATTTATATATTGATGTAGCATGAGTGGCACTGCAATTTTTTAAGAGACGAGAACATCTGAAAAAGTTTGGATTGAAATTTTTTAAGTTTTGAGAACTGGAACTCGATTTTTGCAAGTGAACACATTTTTTCAAGTGAAAATGATGCTCGGGATAAAACACATTGTTCATCATGACGTTCTACGTTTTTTGGCCAAATTCCATCGTTTGAGGAATAGCGAGGAAATATTTTAATTTCGTGGTTGTTTTGATTATTAACAACAAAATAAAATATTTTGTTGCTAGTGTAGCGACGAAATATTTTAATTTCGTCGCAAAAATTAAATTCATAAAATTAGCTACAAAATTTTGTATATCGTAGGAGTAGCTAATATTTTAGCACGAAATATAGTTTTCATGGTTGTTCTGATTATTAACAACAAAAAAAATATTTTGTTGCTAGTGTAGCGATAAAATATTTTCATTTCATTGCAAAAATTAAATCCACAAAATTAGCCACGAAAATTTGTATTTCGTCGCTAATATTTTAGCGATGAAATATAATTTCATGGTTGCTCTAATTATTAACAAAATAAATTTTTTTGCTGCTAGTATAGCGATGAAATATTTTAATTTCGTTGCAAAAATTAAATCCACAAAATTAGCCATGGAAAATTCTTTTTTCATGGCAAAATATTAGCGACGAAATATAATTTTCATTGTTGTTCTGATTATTAACAACAAAATAAAATTTTTTGTTGGTAGTGTAGCGATGAAATATTATAATTTCGTCGCAAAAATGAAATCCACAAAATTTGCCACAAAAATTTCTTTTTTCATAGCAAAATGTTAGTGACGAAATATAATTTTTATTGTTGTTCTGATTATTAACAACAAAATAAAATAATTTGTTGCTAGTTTAGCGATGAAATATTTTAATTTCATTGCAAAAAATTAATTTCAAGAAATTAGCCACGGAAATTTCTATTTCATCGCAAAATATTAGCGACGAAATATAATTTTTATTGTTATTCTGATTATTAACAACAAAATGAAGCAATTTGTTGCTAGTATAGCGATGAAATATATAAATTTTGTTGCAAATATTAAATCTATGAATTTAGCAACGAAAATTTCTTTTTCGTTGCTAAAAAGCAATTTTAGCGATAAAATTTAGATTTGTCGCAAAATTTTCGTTGCTATTCCCCCTGTTTCTTGTAGTGTCCCGCCCTCAGTTTTGGAGACATTTCGACTTCTGCGCCTGGCCCCACACAGTCGCCCTTTTCTCTCTCCTGCTAGCTTCCCGAGGAAAAATCTCGATTCCCCCTTGTCTCATTTACTTCACACAACCTTTTCCTTTCCTTTTCTCTTTTTTGAATTTCACTTTCTCGAAAATTCCTCCACTTCTCTTCTCAGGCGTCTTCCTCCCTGAATCTCACCGTCGCCGGTCGCCTCGTCTGACTTCGTAATTCTCCCTACAAGGTAACCCAACTATCTTCTTTTATTTTATTAACACTATTTAGTTGATGTCTCGCCCTTCTTCTCCACCTAAGTCTCCCGGTCTAAACCCTTCTGAGTCCACCCCGCTTCCGATGGGGAGCCCCGAAAATAGGATTTCCACCTTTTCCTTAATCGATAATACTCACCTAGCCAGCCTTATTCAAGCCCATATTTTTCCGCCGGAGTATACTTTTCGAATTCCTCGCTCAGATGAGCGCCCTGATCTCCCCGAACCCCGAACTCTGGCTTTTTTCGAAGCTCAAATTAGGGCAGGTCTTCGATTTCCGGTTCACCCCTACTTGGCCTCCATATCTACCCGCATGCAGATTCCTCTCAATCAATTCACTCCGAATGTTATCCGTACTATGATAGGATTTTTCATTTTGGTGAAGGGGAATGGCGGTGAGCCTTCTGCTGAACTATTTCTGAGCCAACATTCTTGCAAATTGAACGACGACTTCTTCTATGTTTGTGGGAGGAGGTCTCGTGTTTGCAAGTTCATGAAAAAACTCCATGAAGAAGAGTCATCTTGGAGGGACTACTATTTTTTCGTTACTAGCCCCACCGATTGCCCATTTCCCCATGAAAATTGGATATTCCATAATCCAGGAATACTTCCTCCTTCTCTGAAAGCTTACTCTGTTCCAAACCACACTGTTATGACTAATCTCAATGCCCATGTCCGTCAACACGATTACTTTGATGTTCTTGGTATCTGCAAAAATCCCCACATCCTCTCCCACTTTGGCTTCTGTCCTCAAGATTTCCCTTTAGAACCTCGAGATGGTAAAAAATCTCTTGTTTTTGCATTTCGTTTCTTGCATGTGGTTATTTTTTTTAGTTCTGAAAATCTTCTTGGTTATTTGCAGCAATGAGTTGGTTAATTCATATCTCGCGGGATGCCCCTGCTCTCGGAATAGTGAAGACCCCTGCGTTGGCTGCTCCTGAAGATCTCCCAAAAGCTCCTCCTGCTTTAGAAAGCTCAATAAAGACCCCGACTCCAGAGAGTCCTTCAAAGGTTCCTCATTTCCCTAGCTCTTCTACCCAAGTCACGGGCTCTGTCGCCAGGAGGACTCGCTCAGCTACCAATGCCTTCTTCTCTGACTGCGGCACTTCTAAGAAGAAGAAGGAAAAAACTGCTCGAGCTCTTGCTGAGAAAGAAGTTCCCCTTTCTGCCTCCTGCGAACCTCTTCAGCGCCTTATCAGCCAATGTCCTCCTCCTTCCAACATTGAGTTCTCCGACAAGCCCCTCCCTGAAGATCAACTGCTTCGTGACGCTCATATTTTTTTAGAGGTATTTTTCATTACCTTCATGGCCTCTACCTTCTTTGTATCTTAAACATTGTTCCTTTTCTTCATGCAGTTTGGCCTTGTCTACACTAAGATATTTGACCAAGGTGTTGAGATGGTTGCTGAGATTGAACTTCTTAGAGTTGAGGCATCCTCTTTTCAGTCAACTCTCAAGGGTGTCACCGCGGAGAAGGACAAAGCTCACAAACGAGCTCAAGCTCTGGTTGAGGAATTGCCTCTTCTACGGGCTCAAGGCAAGCAGGATGCAGCTAGGGTTAAGCATCTGGAAGAGGAGGTGGAAAGGATGGGAGCAGAGATGAAGAGGATGGAGCGGGAACTACCAGATATTGGAGTGCAGGCCTGCATTAAATCACTGTTCACCTCTTCTTTGGGTCAAGAATTCGATGGGACCTACTCTCGCGCTTTTCGTCTGGACCAGCTCGCTACTCCTCCTAAATTCTTAGGGGATCCTAAGGAGAGCCCCGATAGTCCTTGGTGGCTACCCGGAATGGGTCAGGCCATCGCCAAATTACAGGCGGCCCAGGTGGGTATGGCTGAGCTAAGGCCTCTGGAGCAGTTGGTTTATCCTTACGTCTCTGCCCCCAAGACGGTAACCGGAGCAGATGGATAAAAGGGTGCTGAGGCTACCTTAGGAGATGAAGAGGGCCCAGAGGAGGGCGGAGGATCCAGCAGCCATGCTGTTGTGGAGGAGGCTGCCATCGAAGGAGCTGTAGTCGAGGGAGTTGTTGCTGAAGGGGCTGCTGATGAAAAAGCAGTTTAAAATTCATATTTCCATGGTCATAACAAACATTTTACCTTTCTTTTGCTTTGCTACACTCTTTTAATTTTCCGCTCATGGTACTTGCTTTACTCGCTTTTTTATACTCTATAAGGGACCCCACACTCCTGGATATGTGTGGGCTTTTTGTAGTAGTTGTGTTAGCTTCATATCGCTTGCTTGTTGGCATGTTGTCTTTTCCTTTTATGCTTACGTGGGCAACCTATAAGACCAGTAAAGAATATATTGGAGGTGTGCTCTTCTCCCCCCTCTATTGGTTTTGTAGGTTGTACCATAATCGTTTCTTGGTTTCATAACCTTCAAAGTATTTTCTCAAGAAATTTGAGGAACCACTCCCCCTTTCAAGGGATTGCCTCTGGTTTCAGATGGCTCGGGGAGGTTTTCTTCGACTAACACTCCTTTTTGTTTTCTAAGTACTCATCTTGGGTCTGGGTTACGGGGAGACGCTCCCCAATTCTCCTTGGACTTTAAGCCTCTACTCGTCTCTCACTCTCGTTTAAAAGATTTTGATTCATAAAATCTTCTCATTGATTAACCCTTTTGGGTCTTAAGTATGGTGAGGGCTCTCCAGAGCTCCTCGGCCTCTAGGCCTCTGAGTGTCTCTCACTCTCATTCTTAAAAGATTTTGATTCATAAAATCTTCTCATTGATATGTTGAGGGCTCTCTAGAGCTCCTCGGCCTCTAGGCCCCTGAGTGTTTCTCACTCTCATTCTTAAAAGATTTTGATTCATAAAATCTTCTGTAGGTCCCCAAAGTTGAGTTAATAACGAGTAAGCTAGTGAAAATGTCTATAGGGGGGGGGTGAATAGACTTTTCAAAAATCTATCGAAATATCAGAATACAATATGCGGAATAACGAAATTAACAATGAGCCCAATTAAAGTTTATACTCAACTTCTTAATTCGAGAACTCTGTTCTATACTCAACTAGTCTTGTTCAGTTATGTATGTAAACAATTAAGCAATTAAACAAAACAGTAAGGTAAACAACACAAACAATTTATAGTGGTTCGACAACTTGTCTACGTCCACTCTCACAACCCAATTGTGATGTTTCCACTAACTCTTCCAATCGAGTACAAAGTGTATGTGTTCTTGTTCTTTAGAGTCCCAAGAAAAAGACTTAGATCTTCTAAGACTATACCACCAGATATGCCTACGATCTTACTAGAAATCTAACAAGTATCTAGCAACTTAATAAAAACAACAAACAAAAATAAAAACTTATTCAGTAGCAGTCTTCTGGTTTCTTCACTTCACTTCTGAATTGCTTTCTGAACTTCAGTAAACTCTGTGAGTAACTTCGAACAATTCTTCAGTATGTAGCTTCAGTATATGTATTTGCAGTAGTCTTCTAAATGATAAACACTTTGAGTATTTATAGACTTCTGAAATCAAGAACTTAGTTAGTTGTAACCAACTCTTCTTGAAAACTAACTTTTGTAACTGCATCTTCTTATCCAACAACGCGTTTCTTGTTAAGTAGTTATTCCATAACTAACTTCTTCATCCTTATCATTATACGCGCTTCTTCTTTACTTCAAGTTGACTTGTCTTATGGACCACCTGTCTTGTGTAGTAGACTTCAATCCTTCTTGTCAGGTCTTCTTGTGCGTTTTACAATAGTAAGCTATTATAATCCTAACACGACTATTACATTACTTTAAGCTTATAGCTTAGTCAACTTATAAAACTATACAATCAATCTATCTATTACATACAAAAAAAAACATGAGCTCTATACAACAATTATTATAGCTCAATAACAATCTAATATGTATACAAATAGCAAATATGAAGTACTTATAAATCGTACTTATCTTTTAAACTTTAAACAATACTTTTCTTTTCATGTGAACTCTACTGGTGTGTTCAAGATGACTTCAACTTAACTAGACTAGATCAGTCAACACTTAGAAAGTATTCAAACTACTTTTGGCTTATCAAAACTTCATCTTTTATCATCATGTAGGACTTGTCTAGGATTCATATCCCAACATCTTCTCATTGATATGTTGAGGGCTCTCCAGAGCTCCTCGACCTCTAGGCCTCTGAGTGTTTCTCACTCTCATTCTTAAAAGATTTTGATTCATAAAATCTTCTCATTGATATGTTGAGGGCTCTCCAGAGCTCCTCGACCTCTAGGCCTCTGAGTGTTTCTTACTCTCATTCTTAAAAGATTTTGATTCATAAAATCTTCTCATTTCATGGATTAACCCTTTTGGGTCTTAAGTACGGTGAGGGCTCTCTAGAGCTCCTCGGCCTCTAGGACTCTGAGTGTTTCTCACTCTCATTCTTAAAAGATTTTGATTCATAAAATCTTCTCATTGATATGTTGAGGGCTCTCCAGAGATCCTCGACCTCTAGGCCTCTGAGTGTTTCTCACTCTCATTCTTAAAAGATTTTGATTCATAAAATCTTCTCAATTCATGGATTAACCATTTTGGGTCTTAAGTATGGTGAGGGCTCTCTGGAGCTCCTCGGCCTCTAGGCCTCTGAGTGTCTTTCACTCTCATAATTTTCATATTCATACATCATATATTCGAATAAGAGAAAGATAATCAAGACAGATAATTCTGTATAAATCTTTTTCAAAAAAGGATAAAGCTTCATTGATTATTGTCAGTTTTCAACATAGGCCATAGATAACCTACGTCGGTCTCATTAAAAACCTCTTTACGGAAAAACCCCAAAGGGGAAACCCGTAAAGAGGGAAAAAGAGCTCCGGTGAAGCCACTAAATACATTAAGCAAAATATGAATTGATGCAAAAATCACAAATGGTCTCAAGACCTTACACTTTCTTCAAATAAAGAACCTCTTCAAATGGCAAACGTTCCAGGGTCTAGCTATGTCAACTCCCTCCATGCTTTGCAATCTATAGGCTCCTCCCTTTAATACCTGTGTGATTTTATAAGGCCCCTCCCAGTTGGGCTCTAACTTTCCCGTATTCTTTAGGGCATCAACTCTTCTTAACACCAGGTCCCCCACTCTAAAGGACCTCGGGATCACCCTTCGGTCATATGCAGCTTTAATTCTGCTCTTGTATCTTTCTGCACGTACTCTAACCATCTCCCTTTCTTCTTCCATTAAATCCAGGGCCTCTCTCATCAGCCTCTCATTCTGATGTTCTTCAAATTGGGCAATTCGGTGGGACTACAGCACGGCCTCTGGAGGTATCACCGCCGCAGCTCCATAGACTAGCTGGAAGGGGGATTCTCCAGTTGCTGTCTTTGGACTAGTTCTGTATGACCATAGCACATTGTCTAACTCATTCACCCATCCTCCCCCTATTTTCGTCAGCCTTGTTCGAATACCATCTACTATCGTTCGATTACTAACTTCCACTTGTCCATTAGCTTGAGGATGAGCTACAGAGGTAAATCTCTGTATTATGTTTAGTCTTGCGCACCATCCTCGTACATTTTCTCCATTGAACCGTGTTCCATTATCAGAGACCAATATTCTGGGTACTCCGAATCTGTAGTAAATCTGTTTCCCCAAGAATTTGATCACATTCTCTTCATCTATTGTAGCCATAGGGGCAGCTTCCACCCATTTGCTAAAATAATCTACTGCTACTATCATAAACTTTTTTCCTCCTGAGGCTGGGGGGAAGGGTCCTACCAGATCAATTCCCCACTTAGCGAAGGGGCATGGAGAGTGCATAGCTCCCATCTCTTCCGCGGGAGTCCTTATCAGGGGACCATTCTTCTGACATTTGACACATTTCTTTACGAACTCCTTGGCGTCCTTTGTCATGGAGGGCCAATATAATCCGGCCCTTAAGGCTTTCTTCACCACTGTTTTATATCCCTCATGACTAGCTGCGTTCCCTTCATGGATTTCTTTGAGTGTGTACCTTGCTTCTCGGGTTGATATGCACCTCAAATATGGTTGAGTAAACGACTTCTTGTATAAGTACCCTCCGATAATACAGTATTTGATCCGAAGAGCTCGGGCCTCTCGGGTGGTAGGGGCATCTGCTTCCTTAGTGAGTTCCACCCATATATCTTTTCTCCAATCATCTCCTTCCTCAATGGAACCAATGGGGTTTCCCAGAGTCTCTCTTTCTGCTACCACCAAGGTCACTGTTCCTTGTCCATCAAACTCTGTGGAGCTGGCAAGTTTGGAGAGGCTATCCGCCTGCATGTTTTTCTCTCGAGGTACCTGGACCACCTTACAATCTTGGAACTTGCCCATCACTTCTTTGGCTCGTTCTAAATAAGCAGCCATTCTGTTATCTTTGGCTGCATATTCTCCATTCACCTGTTGAACAACTAATTGGGAATCGGAGTATAGAGTTACCTTTAGTGGGTGTTTTCAAACAATATAAAGTGCTTAAAATCACTTTTTTTTTTTTTTCAAATAGAATCACTTTTGGAGTGTTTTCAAACACAACTAAGTGATTAAGTTAATTTGTTAAAAGTGATTTTGGTGAAGCACCCATCCACCCACTTCTAATAGCTTCTATGTGCTTCTCATCATTATAATAATCAATTTTACAATTTTACCCTCACAATTTAAATAATATTTCATCTTTACACATTACCTATCCAAATGTAATAAGAGTGTTTTTTGTAAATTTATAAAAAAAGTGGTTTGTTTTGTAAACACCACAACATATACACAATTGATTTAAAGTGTTTAATTTTAAAACACTATCAACTTTCAATTTTATTGCAAAAATCAATTTTAATCACTTTGAATCAATCACTATAATTTGCAAACACACCCTTAGAGCTCCCAATTCCACCGCCATCTCCATTCCTCTAATCAAAGCTTCATATTCTGCTCCATTATTTGAGGTCATGAATTGAAACCTCACTGCAAATTGTAGGTCCTCTCCTTGAGGGCTCACTAGCACTATCCCTACTCCACACCCGCTCAGAGTCACTGAGCCATCTACATATATCTTCCATCCCTCTGCTTCTTCTGGTTTGGTAGATTCTTGGATGAAATCAGACAAAGCTTGGGCTTTTATGGCCCTCCGTGGCTCGAAGTCCACATCATATTCTTGGAGCTCTATTGCCCATCTCACCATCCTTCCTGAGAGGTCTGCTCGGCCAATGACCTGTTTCAATAAGTAATTAGTGCGGACCAGTATTTTATAAGAGAGGAAATATGGGCGCAATCTCCGCGCCGTAAATACCACGGCCAGAGCAGCCTTCTCGATTTCCGAGTATCGAGCTTCGGCTCCTTGATTGACTTTACTGACGTAATAGATAGGATATTGGATAGATCCTTCTTCTTTAACTAAGGCGGTGCTTAGTGAGAACTCCCCTACAGAAAGATACAAAATGAGAGTATCTCCCGGAGAGGGTTTAATCAACTTCGGCAGCTGGGACAAGTGACATTTCAAGTCCTCAAAAGCCTTCTGGCATTTCTCATTCCATTCGAACTTGACCCCTTTCTTGAGAATCTTGAAGAAGGGGTGACTTTTCTCGGCGGACCTGGCTATGAATCTACTCAACGCTGTGATCCTCCCGTTGAGTGTCTGGAGCTCTTTCACGTTCCTCGGTGGCTGCATGTCCAGTACAGCCTTCACCTTAGCTGGGTTCACTTCTATCCCTCTTTGAGTAACCATGTATCCAAGGAACTTCCCCAACTTCACTCCAAAAGAGCACTTGGCTGTGTTCAATTTGATACCGTTTTCTCGAATTACTTGGAAAATCTCCTCCAGGTCCTCCACATGCTGATCTACTTTCACACTCTTGGCCAGCATATCATCCACATATATTTCCATATTTCTTCCTAGTTGTCCTCGAAAGACAGCATCGACCATCCTTTGATATGTTGCTCCGGCATTGATTAATCCGAATGGCATTCGAACATAGCCAAATGTTCTGCACGCTGCTATGAAGCACACTTTGGGGACATCTGAGGGGTTCAGCTGGATCTGGTGGTATCCTTGATATGCATCCATCATACTTAGTGGCTCGAATCCAGAAGTCGCATCCACTAACTGGTCTATCCTTGGCAGCGGATAGTGGTCCTTGGGACACGCCTTGTTGAGGTCCCTGAAGTCGATACACATTCTCCATTTCCCTCCCCCCTTAGGTACTAACACTGCATTGGAGAGCCATTCCGGGAATTGTACTTTCACCACGTGTCCTGCTTTCAATAACTTCTCCACTTCCTCTTTCACAATACTATTCTTCTCAACTCCAAAGTTTCGTAACTTTTGTTTCACTGGCTTTGCCTTTGGATCAACATTAAGGCAATGTATTGCTATCTCCGGAGGGATACCTGTCATGTCAGCTGGAGAGAATGCAAATATATCGGAATTTTGACGTAATGTAGAGATTACCTTCTTTGTGAGTTCAGGTCCCAGTTGGGTACCTATCTTAGTAGAAAAGCCGAGTTTCCCTGGGAAGAGCTCCACATTCATCAGCTCCTCATCTGTTTTAACATTTACTTGTTCAGGTGTTACTCCTTCCACTTTCTTTTTCTTTACCTCAGGGTCGTCTCCTCTCGTCCTCTCCAGGCCCCTGGTTAAAGCTCTGTCCGCCATCTTTACAGACTCCGCGTAGCACTTCCGTGCTTGATATTGATCTCCTCTTACTTCTCCCACCCCTGCAGCCGTAGGGAATTTCATTTTCATATGAAATGTGGAGATGATCGCCTGGAAGAGGTTCAGGCTGGGTCGTCCCATTACTACATTGTATGATGAGGGAATATCCACAATGAGGAACTCCACCAGGTGGACCTTTCGAGCTGGAGCGTCCCCCAATCCTACCTGTAACACCACCGATCCCAAGGGTTGGATGGCACCTCCGGAGAAACCATACAGGGAGGGATCTACAGGTCGCAGCTTCACACTCAGCTCCATCCTCTTGAAGCACTCAAAAAACATAATATCAGATGAGCTTCCCGTATCTACAAAGATTCGGGCAACGTCGAACCCAACTATGTCGGTAGTGATCAACAACGCGTCGTTGTGATCTTCCTTAACTCCTTTCACATCCTCCGGCCCAAATTTGATATTGGGCGTCTCTGTCATACGTCCTACTTATTGGGCGTCGAACCCAACTATGTCGGTAGTGATCAACACTTTGTTTTCTATTTCGGAAGGAATCCCCATCTGCTGGTCCTCCCACAATCATGTGGATTACTCCTCTCTTTGGCGGTGGAGGGGGCATATCTTCGGCCGCCTCCTTTGCCTCCTTTTCTTCTGGTTTCCTTTCATGTTCCTTCCGCTTCTGCCCCCGAGGGCCCTGCCTGTCTCTAAATATAAATTCTTTCAGATGCCCTGCCTGGATCATCCTTTCAATCCCGTCTTTCAGGTGATAACATTGATTCGTGTCATGTCCATACTCATTGTGAAATCTGCAAAATCGATCGGACTTGGGCTTCTGAGGTCCTCGACTTCTGGAGTAAGGGAATTTCAAGTTAGGATGATCTCCTGCCACCTCCAGTACTTCGACAGGTTCAATTCTCAAGGGTGTGTACTTCTCAAACCTTCCGCGAGGGCAGGACCGGGAACCTCCAGATGGGTTGCTGTCTCTTGTTGAACCGGAGGTCCGAGGGACCCCTGGACTGGAACGCCTGGAGGGGCCCTCTCTTCTTCTCTCTCGATCTTGTGGCCTAGCCTCTAGTGTCTTGGCTTTACGAACCTCATCCAGGGTGAGGTATTTCTCTGCTCTGTGTAACAACTCATCAAAATTCTTAACCGAATTCTTAGCCAAGGAGGAGAAGAAGTCTCCATCACGTAATCCGTTAGTAAGAGCGTTGATCTTCACCTCCGGAGAGGCTGTAGGGACCTCCAGGGCTGCTTGATTGAACCTCCGGAGAAAAGCTCTCAAACTCTCGTTCTCCCCTTGCCTCAGATTGAAGAGGGTCAAAGTGGCCCGCGGCTGTCTCCGGGCACTTGCAAATTGATGGAGGAATAACTCACTGAATTCCTCCCAGGATCGGATTGTATTGGGTTCCAATTGGGTGAACCACTGTTGTGCCGCTTTTGCCAGGGTGGTCAGGAACACCCTGCACTTGATTCCCTCTCCGTAGCGGTGTAATAACGCAGCATTCTCGAACCTTACTAGGTGTTCGTACGGGTCTGCCGTACCATCATATTCAAAATTGAGGGGCTTGAAGTTGAATGGCAGTTCATCCTGTAATATGTTAGGAGAGAACTGACATCCAGAAACATAAGCGGATCTACTTGCTCGATTGTTCATCTGTTTCCTCATATCCCTCATCTCCTTCTGTAGGGCTTGTAGTTGGTCGCTGACTGGCCCTCCGTAGGTATCATCGGTGCTTTCTTCTGCTTCAGGGAGCTCTGTCTCTCGGGGTGCCAAATCTGCATTCCTTCTTGTGTTCCGAGGGGGGGTGCTTCTTTCCGCTCGGGAGGGCACCTTATCATCTCCTTCTACCCGCATCCCTACTTCTTTGGATAGCACTTGGGAGGCTCCTGGTGCCTCTTCCTGGAGTCTCGGGTAGGTATCTCCACATTCCCTGGTGTAGCTCTGGGGACTTGACCTCCTTGAGCCGCGAAAGCTCTCTCTACAGCCTGTTTGATGAGGGCATTCAATTGATCGGGAGAAACCAGGCATGGTTCCGAATTTGGAATATCCTCCCGTTGGGGATCCGAAGTCCGGACCGCCGGGGCTTCAATGTTCGCCGTTATCCCCTCTTCGATCGGGAGGGGATGGTTTTCGTCACCCAGGCCTGTGGTAGGCGTCAATGGCGGATTTAATCCGGAAGGGGTATGAACTGGATCCTTCCCTCGGCCTCCCTTTGGTGTAAGATCAGTCGGCAAAGGGGGATTTTCCCCTGGAAGAGCCTTCTTTCCCGAAGTAGATGTGACCGTGTTATTTCCACCACCCATCACTCGAACAGATAGAAATTCGTGAGAAAATCTTTCAACTCTTTCCCACAGACGGCGCCAGTTGATGTGCCAAAAATTGCACGGATGGATTGGATATCCTCGGAGTCGGATATCTGAATTCCCGAACGCGTATAAGTAATCCGGGTATGCTACTGCCTTCGGTACGATCCTCTAGAACCTGCAAAGAACACGCCGGAGGGGGGTCCGGCGCGGACACTCCGATGCCTAAGTCACTATAGGACTCTCAATATATCACAAGGACTTCGAAGTCCTTGATTTATCAAATCAAGTTCTCAAAGGATCTCGCAGTGTATAATAAGAAATGTAATCAGTCTTGTAAAAAGTAAAGAGTCTAACCTGAAAATATACTCAGATTTACCTATTTATAGAGAACTTCCTCTCAAGAGGAAGTTACGACTTCCTTCCATTTCAGAGCTACTCTTTGGACCCAGCCTTGCTGTGTTGACAAGGTCCTCAATTCTCCTCTTCCCTAAAGAACCGGAATCACTCCTCCTCAGTGGACCGATTCGTGGGGGCTCTCCTATATTCTCGGTCTACCAAGTCATACCAAGATTGAGTCTTCCTGATGTTTCTCTCCGGGAGGAGCTCCCTCCGGAGGGATTTCCAGAAGGGATTCTTTACCCAGAGAATATTCCATAATCCAATATCTTCTCTTTTATCTTATCATCTATACACGTGTCGACTTCCTATTGGACGACATTTTTAGGCCGCATCAACATGCAAGATACAGTTGATGAATTCATGAGTCATTCATACTCGCACTCTTGTATAATAATTAAAGGATCTCATTTTGGCCATTTCAAACGTTTAATTATTATTATCTTTAATTCAAAGGTAATATCCCAAAATTAAAACACTCTTTTTATCTATAATTACTCATTTCATCATCATTTATTTACTAAAATTATCATTTATTTTATTTTTACACAATTACTTAATTAATAAGTGGAGAACCCTTTAATCTATCTATTTTACACATGCATAATTAATATTCATTAAAATCGATATCAAATATTCTTAATTTATATATACTTATTAACTTTGAATAAAGTATTAAAATACATATATAATATTGTAGATATTATTTTTATATCTAATATATGAAAAATCATCTTATTTTTATATTATTCTTTATATCTATATATAAACCACTCATGTCATCTCTCCTTACTTCTTTTTTTTTTTTTTTTGAAATCAGAATCAAGGAGGAAAAAATAGTAAATACACTCTTAAAACATCCACTTCTCCTTGAGGGTTTGAATCTTCGCTACTCCAACCCAATCCTAAGGAATTGAAGAGGTAAAGGTCTTCTGAGCTAACTTATGAGCCAAGCAGTTGTGTTCCCCAGTAATATGTTAACAATCCCACACTAAGATTGTTCTCATTATACTATTGATTCTAAAGACGATGGACTGTTCAAAATCATCTAGAACTTCTTTAACTGTAATAGCCTCAACAACCTTCATGGAATCAGACCGTATTCCTTTAATTGTCATGCCCTTGATGCAACACTTTTCCAAACCAACTTCTATTGCTCTCAACTCTGCTGCCACCGTGCCTGGATGTGCAATTCTTTCATACCTAACCAATAACACCTCATGCTCATTCTTGTATAGGACATAGCCGACTGTATAAAAATTCCTGATCGGATCAAAGGCAGTATCCGTAAAAAGAATATGATCCAAGTTAGTCAATCCCAGGTTGTATCCTATTTTCTTATGAAAAAATATATCACCTCTCAGGAAGTTGTCTGAGCCAGTATACTCTTTCTAGTAGTCAATAGCCCACTTGATGTCAAAGTTACAACCCCTTCTTAAATTCTCTTTAATATCAGCGTGAATCCAATTACATCTACTTCTCCAGATTGCCTAGACAACCATCAAGATAAGTCCTAATTGTTCAACACCTACCTGACTATACAATTTTAAGAAAAATCTGCAAAAAAACCTTTAAATAATCTTTCAAGGTCACCCATAATCCATAAAATTTTCAAACTCGTTTTGCATAAATGCATTCCAAGAGCACGTGCATCGAATCTGTTTCGTAAGCCCTACAACATTGATAGTAAGGATCTAGGGGGATATTATGTTTAAACAAGTTACCTTCAGCTGCAAAGGCCCCCTTCAGAATTTTCCACCCGAAGATATGGACTTTTGGTGGTACTTTTAATTTCCACAACACTTTGTGCAATTTTCCTTCAGACTTCCAATTAGAAGGACCACTTTTCTTCTTCCTTAATCCATTAATGTCCTGTATCCTAGCTACATCATAACCCTATGCAACTGAATATTTACCCGATGAATGTCCAGACCAATATATCGAGTCCTCCCTATCACGTCAGTTCAATGGAACTTCTAAAATTGTTGTCACTTCATGGGGAGGGAAATCTTGTTCAATTAATTCCTTATTCCATGTGTAATCCCCCGAGATGAAGCGGCTTACCTTTGATGCACTAGCTAGATGTGACTTTGGATACCCATGCTCCAATGTTGGAAGCCATTTGTCTTTAAAAATGTGAACTCGGTCCACCGAGCTCCTTTATCAATAAACTCTCTACACCATAGTAAGGATCTCCTGATATATGACGGGTTCAACCCCAGTCCTGCTTCCATAATATTCTAATATTTAAAATATTGAGCCTTAAAAATTTTGCTCATAATAGAATTAGGGTGACTCATAATTCTCCAGACTTGTTTTGCCAACAAAGCTTTATTAAAAAGGACCATTTTTCTGAATCCTAGTCCGCCCTCTTCTTTAGACTTGCATAGTTCATTCCATTTTTTTCAATGAATTTTTTTATGTCCACCCTGATCCCCCCATCAGAATTTTGCCATCGTATTTTCAATATCCGAGCATATAGTCGTGGGAATTTGAAAACATGACATTGCATACGACGGTACAGCTTGTAAGATTGACTTTATAAGGAATTTTTTTCTTCATCTTGAGAATTATTTATGGCCCCATGAATTAACCTTCTGTCTAACCTTGTCGAGTAGATAACCAAATTGAATCTTCTTTGTTCGAAGGGAAAAAGTAGGAAGACCCAAGTACAGTTTATGGCTCCGAGTAGTTCTAACCCCCACTATGCTTTTCACCCTTTCCACATTCTCATTTTTTGTGCATGGACTGAATGTGATTGCTGATTTTCCCAAATTAATCAATTGACCCGAGACTTTTTCATAGATGTTTAGACATTTCTTTATATTAAATCTATCTCTAGGGGTGGCTTTGAAAAACACCAAACTATCATATGCAAAGGAAAGATGTGAGAGTACAGGTGCCATTCTAGCAATTTTAACCCCCGATAATTTTTGCGAATCAATAGTCCTGGATATTAATAAGGACACTATGCCAAATAAGCTGATAGACCGTGGATAAAAATCGCTGTAAATTGATATCACCAACTGCTGTGTTACAAAGCGCTGTAAAAAAAGGGGGCGCTGATAGACATCGGTTATAAACTGTTGTCGTATCTGAATACAACAACGGTTATTAACCGTTATTATTCTTTCAAAATCGATGTTGTACATACTCAATTCTAACCCCTTACAATATATACAACTATTTTATTAGCTACGACAACGGTTATAAACCACTGTTGTTTAGTTTTACGACAACGGTTTTTAACCACTGTTGTTTGAAATTACTACAACGGTTTTTAACCGCTGTGGTTTTGAATTACTACAACGGTTTTTAACCTTTGTTGTACTTGCTCTATAACAGTATTTGTATTAGCTATAACAACGGTTATTAGCCGTTGTTGTATATATCCAATATTTTTTAAAAAAATAATAAAATTTTCATTTGCTAAATTAATAAAAGTTAAATACAAAAGCTAAAAAAAACCATGAATTGATTAATTGTGAATGACATTAAAAGTCCTTACAAAATCCTCTAATCATCATAATTAATATTTTTTTTTGAAGGTTCATAATTAATGTTTAATGTACGACACATCTATGCATATATATAAATTCAACTAGACTATTAAAATAAATTAATTAATTAGCAATCCCTCCCAACACACATGCTTTCCTTTCTACTCAACCATGTATGGTTGCACGCATGTAGCCCACTCCGACTGTACTTCGTCAATTTGAGCTTTCGTGTAAGTTTTTTCTACAAACTATAAAGTGCAAACACATACAATATTATAAGGTACAAATTACCATTAATTGCAACGAGTATATGTCAACTTCGCCTTCAAATTCAACAATTTGTCTCATGTATCGAAGCACATAGAAGCCACATTGGTAAATGTCGGATTGCCTAGAAGCCTAGATTATGAAACAAATAAACCCATAGGTTAAGTAAATTATAAATTATATCTAGCTTTCATTTAAAACAGTTAAGTAAAACTACTCACAACAAGATTATGACATATTAAGGCTACCAATTATAGTTATCAGGCCAATAAATGATACAAACTCATTAAAATTATACCTTATTTTTCATTTATGGACAAATTAACACATGAAAGACTTTCATATACCTTTATTTCAATCAATTTAGGAATTTCCCTCTCTTTTTCACCATCACCGACGCATTAAATATATGTAAGGCCCTACGTATATTTAAAATTAGCAAACGCCACATGTATATTGATTGGGTGTGAGATTGCTCGTATTTGTGCTCATTATTGCTATATTATCGTAGCATTTTGATGTGATTTTGGTCGTAATTGATAGAAATGGTGCTACTAACCTTGTTGTCAAGAAATGTATTCAAAGTGTAGGAAACAAGGTGAAATAGTCCATTTAAGAGGGAAAACGAGCATTGGCGCATTGGAATTGAAGTTCGGTGGAAGGACGAGCAAGGAAAGCCAAGAAAAATAGAAGAAAAAGTCCAAGGAGCAGAAACCAAACGGGCGGTCGAGTGAGCCCACACTGGCGGTCGAGTGAAGTCGAGTTACAGAAACATTCAAAGATTTTTAGCTCATACTGGAGGCCGAGTGAGCCCACACTGGCGGCCGAGTGGAGTTGAGTTCACACTGGCAGCCGAGTGAGCCCACACTGGCGGCCGAGTGGGTTCTGGAACCACTTTTGGTTCTGTAAGTTTATCTCACTCGGCCGACCGTTTCACCTCACTCGGTTGGGCGAGTGAACTCACGTTTTTTGGGAAATTCGCGAATTTTCAAGAACTTCAAGGACCCAATTGTTATTTTCATCTCACAATCTCTTTGAAGCTTTAAATAGCTTCACCATCAGATTGAAAAGGAGTCTTTGGCCTCATTTATTACAACTCATAAACCCTAGTTCATCCTAACCCCATTTTCCAAATTTATTGCACTTTCAATTCTTAGTTTAGCTTCAAGTAGAATACTTAGCATAGGTTTTTGAAGAACAAGGCTCTACACTTTTGTAATAGCTAGGTATTTTGAAGAAACAACAAGGTGACTTCAAACCATACTCTCTTTTGATATTTAAATTCAAGTTTGATGTTTATTTCATTCTCCATTGTTGTTTTATCTATGGGTGTTTCTCAAAACACCATGGGCTAAGTTTATTTATGCTTTGGGTGTTCTAAAACCATGTGAATATTAAGTTTGGAATTGTTTGAGCTTTGTTATTATTGATATTAGGTTTATTGCTTCTTTTATTGGGAATTATTGGTACTTTGTGTGTTAACTTCTATTAATCCATATTTAGATGCATGTTTAGCGTAGAAGAGAGTTACATGGACATGTTTATATTTATGGTGTGAGTTGTTGGTATGCAAATTGTGTTAGTTATACTTTTAATTCGTCGAGAGAGAGTTAATAGTATTAGAACCCCATTAAAGGACATTAATTACTTGAATGGTTGTTTGAGTAGTTGGTGAGGATTAGGAAGAAAACCTTATTACCGGGTTTGGGAACACCTTAGATTTAAGACTATATTACCCGAAAGGAAATGGTTGTCATCCTAGCATTTAGGTGCTCTTAGCAAAACTTCATTGAAGCATTAACAAAGTAAACACAATTCCTCTTAATTTCACTAGGTAGAGAACACCCGAAGCATTCTCTCACCCTTGCACTTCTTCGAATTATATTCGTAGTTGTTCTTTGTTTTAATTGTTAATTTCTTGCTTAGTAGTAATTTTCTTTGTTAAGTTGTGGTAATTGCTCTTATTGATTATTTGCTTATTTTTAGTAGTTTAAATCACTTGTTAGTTTCTAGGTTGGTGCTTGATTTAATTTCTTGAAGTTTAGTAGTAACTTAGCTTTATTTTAGAAATCCAAAAACCGAGCCCGTAGTTACATTAGTTATGCCGACAGAAAACTCTAGGGATCCATTGCACAAACCCACCTTCTAGGTCGATACTACTTGGTCGAATACTTCCATTACTACTACGAACCCTTATGCTTTAGGGGAAGTAGTTAGTCAAAACTTATTGACCAAAAATTCGTTCAAGTCATATATATACAAAATTATTTAATAAAAAAATATTATTGTATCTTATAAATAAGAAGAAGAAATAACTTACGACTCAACAATAAGTATCCATTGTGTATCTGGTTCGCCATGCAAAGGGTCAAAATAACAAAAAATCAACTTGTGTGGGTCGATAATCGTTAGTATCCAATGTCCACTGTTTATATATACATAATAAGATGCATTAGTAAATTTGAAAAAATAGAATATGAAAGTGGTTTTAAAAGTCTTACTTACCCGATATTGCACGGCGCCAACAAAAGTTGATTAAGTTGCATACCAAAGAGTCAATCTGCAAGAGAACGTGTCCTTCGTGAAATTTGATCATCAATGAATTTTTTATTTGTCCTGTTAGACAGCAATTTCCTTATATCATATGGATCCACAAATCAGAACTTGTCCTTGTTCATTTTCTTGTACAAATACCTATCGTGAACAAATAAACATATTATCCAAAAAAATAGAAAAAATTGAAAGTAATTCGATAATAATAATCAAATTAAAAATAAAATAGAATATTGCTTACCATATGTAAACAACTATGCATGTGTATGAGATTGGTTGCAACCGACAAAATGGTTCAATGTCTTCAAAGTTAAGAAACAACAACCGCTCATGATCAAAGACATCATTATCTAAGCGAATTGAAATCAAGTCGGTGGTAGTAATCTTATTCTTTGCATAGCAATATAACATACTCCCCCCGTCCCGCAATTACTTTCACACTTTCCTTTTTGGGACGTCTCACAATAACTTTCACACCCTTAAAATGAAAAACCCTTTATAAACTCCACCCTCACAATATCCTCTATTTTACACAAATGTCCTTACTTTTTCTCCACACTTACACAAAAGTCAACTCATTTTTTTTTTTACTTTATACATAAAGGTTTACAAATTTACCCCTTAAAATCCCCACTAAATTCACTTTTCTTATTTTGTGTGCCACTTCACATGTGAAAGTAATAACAGGACGGATGGAGTATGTTGCATTCGAAGGATCTAATGAAGTTGTCTTAATTTCACACTTCTTTGTATTTTTTAGACACTCTAAGGGCATGATTGGTATGATTGAATGAAATTATGACTGAATGGAATAAATTCAAGAATAGAATGAAGGTCGATCTGAATGGAATGAACATTTAAATGAAATTTTCATGATTGGTATTAACAAGAAATGAAAAAATTATTCCTTGGTTGATTCCATTCTCATGATTTGTATAATAAAATGAAATGCAAAATAATGTAAAGAGTTTATATTGAATTACTAAAATACCCTTCAATATATATTTAAAAAATATTAAATTAGTCAATATGCTATTATTAATATAATAATAAAATTTTAGATAAATAATTTTTAATTTTAAAAAAATGGTGAACATCTTACGGCCCTTCTACAAGAAACTATTCCTTCTGCAATTAAGAAACGAGATATATATATATATATATATATTATATCCTTCCAAGTTCCAGATCATGGAAACACAATATTAAAAAGCAATTATATCTATAATTATTTCTTCTTCACTTTTATATATATATATATATATATATATATATATATATAGCATAGAACAGAACTTCTGGATATTTTTTTAATTCATCACAGATGTCTAGTTCTCCTTTCTTAATCAACATCGTTCTCTCCTTTACATCTTTTTCTTGCGTGAAGCCGTCAATTGGATTGTAGGGATTAGAGAATTAGGTTTATGAATTAAATTCACTGCGTGAATTAGGGTTCAAGATTTTGATTCAAGATCATGATTAATGAACATCTTGTTTAATTATTGGAAATGATAATTTTGTAAAAATAAAATATAAGTGATGATTTAATTTTAAAAAATAATTAAAAAATTTTTTTCACACGGAATGGAATAGGGAAAGCCAGGGGGATGAAGAGGAATCACAATTCTTTATTTTTTGGAATCACCATTCCTTGTGGAATTGGGATTCCAAATAAAAAAATATACCAATCGTGAGATTAAGAATAGACTCATGAATGTTCATTCCATTCCAAGTCTATTACCACATACCAATCATACCCTAAATATTGCAAATGCATCAACGTAAGATGTATAGTAAAATTATAAGAATTTTTTTTGATATAAATAATTCAATATATAAATAAAAAATTTATAAGCTGAACATGCAACTTCGTGAACTGCCTTGGCCAAGCCACGTGAGATCTGATTGCATCATAAACTTTAAGCTCACAATCGCAAGTCGGGACTATGGCCAGATTATCCACAACTCGCTCAATGGCAACAAGAAAACAATTCCTGGGTTAGTTATTACAACAAACTCTTATTATTGTACCATATGCAACAATCTCCATTCCCAATTTTAAACTCAATGATATAGAGTTTCCCTAAAAGGAAAACTAAATTCTTATTATTGTACCATATGCAACAATGCAACCAATTTCACAAATAGAAACCATATAAAATTAAATGTATATACATGCAAACTCTCATCACCAACAAACTCGTGTTTACCAGTAAATGCTTGAATATTTCCTGAGCAACTTCCCAACTCTTTTATTTCTGTTTTAAATTTTGTGATCTTGGGTATATCCTCTTCTAATCTATCTATGTGTGCATCTTGCTCAACATTGATCCTTATTTGAGCTATCAACTCATTCTCATGTTGCTTGTACAATTTAGTCTTTGAAAGTTTATTGTCATGATGGTGAAAGTACACTGATGGACATACTAATGATCCAATCCCCCTCATGTGTTCTTTGGACTCAAGGGCTTGTGAAAGAATTCTCTTTTCATCTTTGTATTTATCACCATCCTCTTTCTCTTGATTTATAATGTCAACCTGAAAAATAAATACTAGTAACTTGACTTACAATTTTTTTCTGCCTTTTCTTTCAGATCAACCCCTTTAAACTCTCCATCTTTATTCTTATGTCCTTCAAGCCAAAGAGTGGCTCTATCAATGTCGTTATCTCCGGACATTAATGATTCCTTCATGAAGAGATCATCAATCATTAAAAATTGATGAGTGTAATTAACATATAATAAAATGATTGTTGTAATTACTTACATTCTCCGCAGCATAATTCGCGTAACCTTTTCGAGAAAGGTGATGATGAAATTTATTTTTAATGCAAGTTCTTTGTTTTGCTAATTATAAATACTATTCTTATGAAAGTAAATACATGAGTTATGTTAATTATAAATATTATTTATATGTACAATACAAGAATTTTACCTTGAATTTAGTAGACAGTCGAATTATGACAAAGTCTCTCCAATCAAGATCATTAATCCGTATGCCAACTTGCTTGATTGTCGGTGGTGTATTCAATTCTATGGTGTCGGCTTTTTTGTAGACAAACTCTCTCGTGAGATAATTTTTGAAGTTCCTCCACTTCACTTGGATCCCGCTGACATCAACCACCTTTTCTTCTTTTTATGGTCAACATTAAATGCCAACTAAAAGTATATACAATAAACATATAAGATACTAACAAAAAAAGTAAATAAAGTTCATAAGAGGATGTTAATGTACTTACAAGAACAACGTTCCATACATGATTCTTATCTTCCTTTGGAACAAGGTGCCATAAATGATTCTTATCTTCCATTAGAACAAGGTGCCAAGTTTGGTATGTGATCTTCACCTTTTCTCTTACAATAACACCAATGTAGCTTTCCAACTTAGCACCATTATCCCCTACAGGCTGCCCATAATCGTTGAAAACTACTTCAGTCCTCACTCCACCAATCCGAACCTTATAAAGACAATGCATGTATGTAGGTCCTCTCTTATTAGCTATTCTAGTGTTCGTAGAATTAAATGTGGAAGTATCCTCCTCAACATCACTACTTTATTTTCTCTTATTCTCTTGTTGTGTACTACTACTTGTACTATTTTTTGGAAAATGTGACTTATGGTCATCATGATCTACCTTATTCTTTTTTACGAGGTGCCATATGCACAAACATATTCATCACAAAGAATATAGTACGTGGATTAGCATAAGTCCAACAAGGTGACTTTTATCTTGGCATTGATTGAAGAATAAAAAAATAGAACTTTTAGATATCATATAAGATTTATTAATTCCTTTAAAGTTATGTCCATCAATGAAAATTCATATAAGGTAAAGTCTAGTATGCACTCGAGTGCATGTTGTGCACTCTAGTCTAAAGAAAAGTGTATGTTATTAAACTGAAAAGTACAAAACAATATTACTAAAAAAGTGTAAGTCACTATGACTAAAAATATTATTATACAGTTTAATAATTGAAAAGTGCAACACCATTTACCAAAAAGTGTAAGTCAGTAAAACTGAAAAGTGCAACATGGATTAGGGTGCACAACATGCACTCGAGTCCATAGCAGACCAACCCTTCATATAAATATTCAACGCATAAGGATTCTGGGTACTATGACATAAATAATTAGAACAAATTATAACCGAATAATTTTAATTTCAATTTAGAACATACATTTTTCTTTAATTGGATTTCTTATCCATTATGGCCTTTTCAACTCCAATTAATTTCATCTTATTCAATTTTCACATGAATCTTGAATTGTGATTTCAGCATAATACGAAGATGTTTAATATGAATGATATGTTCTATATGAATGACACATAAATTTAAATGTTTAATTAATCAATGTATCATCATCATCTTTTTTTTCTTTTTTGGGTTATGAACTCGATTGTTCATGTAACAAACATATACCTAGTGTGATTGATCATTTCTTATAGTTATATCTGTGTAAATGAGGTCAACTGATTAAGGATATTGCATTTGTAAACAAATTATGAAGCTACTTTGATTATAAATAAAAAGTTTTTATCTTGAGCTCATGCTAATACCCCAAACATATTCATGACCATTCGATTCACCAAGCATATTCTACTCAACAATGTACCTCTTAGAACAGATTTCATATAAAAAATGTCATTCCATTTCATTAAAAATGGGAACAATCCACATCATCCAACAACATATATACTAAAGCATTTATAACCAATGTCAGATGTAACAGGTTTGCAAATTTAAATATTTATATATCATGGACATTCTTGTTGACCCTTTATGAATTGACTTTGAATATTCTATAAATCTATTAACGTGATCCTAATATTGAAATAAATTGTTATACTCAAAATCTATCAGCAAAAACACACGGAAAGTGAGTGAGAGAGACCTAGAGCTTGCGTAGTGAAAGAACTTGCGGGTGGGGAAGAAGATGATGAGGGCGATAACGGACTGTGAACAATGTATTGCGAAGAAGGGAACTACTGCGGGCCATTGCGTGCGGTTGAAGTATGTAGAATGAAGAAGGGAACAACTGTGCGGCAGGAGTATGTGGAATGTGCGCAGGCGGCTTGAGGCACATAGTATGTGCACACCGGCGTTCTTCTTCAATGGTCAATGTATGGCGCTGGAATTTATATTTTAATTAACTGCACAGTCTCACTTAACATATGCAGGGGTGAGGGGTGGGACGGTTAATACATAATATAATATATATTTGATAACATTGATTAAATAATATATGTGACATATATATAATATATATAACTTGTATTGTATTAGATTTTATTTGATGTTATCACTATTTTTGTATTACAAATCTGGGGCCTTCTAAGGATAGTCCAGGTGTCGCCTGGACTATCAACAGTCCAGTAATTTGAGCCATCAGATCTGAAATCTAATGTCTTATATTTGATGACCTGCTACATGTTGCATTTAGCGTCGCAAAATTCATCGCCTTGCATTCCACTTATTATCGTTTTTTGTCGCCCTATCACACTTTTAAATTAAATTTAATAATTTTAAATATATAATTATAAAATTACAAATTTATCCGCACATGATTAATAAAAAAATTAATTGATAATATATAATCTTTATTTTAATTCTCATATCATTAATAATCATAATAAACAATAAATTATCTTTTTTTATTTGAATGAATTGAATTCTAGGTTAAATTATTAATTTAGTTGAATTTTTATACAAATTTCTGTTTTGAATTCAATACTTAGACGTCACATATATACGTTCTCTTGTTTTCTTCTTTTATTCGAAAATTCCATTGAAGAAGAGCTCCAGGTATGAACAATTCTATATTTTCTACTCAAATTAGTTTTGGTAAATCTAGGTATTCGAAAATTCCATTGAAGAAGAGTTTGGTATGAATGATTCTATATTTTCTACTCAAATTAGTTTTGGTAAATCTAGGGTTTAAGATAGATATTTGAATGAATTGAATTTTAGGTTAAATTATTAATTTAGTTGAATTTTTTATACAAATTTTTGTTTCGAATTCAGTATTCAACATATTATTTTGCATAATTTGGCATTTGCTCCAAAGCATCAGAAAATGGAATGTTGATGTGAAGTTGCTTGAAGACTTCAAGAAACTTAGCAAATTTTTCGTCCAACTTCTTCTTCATGAATTTTTGAGAAAATGGTACCATTGTCTTTGGTACCCCCCACTCATCACATGGTATGCTATTTTCTTCATTAATCTTCTTTTCCTTCATCTTTTTCCACTTTGGGATTCTTTCCTCACTTTCAACTCCCTTTTTGTCTTTTGACTTCATTCTCTCTTCTTCCTCATTTTCACTTTTTCCCAACTCCATCACTTCACATTCTTCTTCAGTCTCTTCTTTTTCCTTCACCTTGTCTTCTCCTGATTGAGTGGGCATGGATGGACCATCATATTGGGTGCCACTTCTAAGCTTTATTGCTTTACAATGCTCTTTGGGGTTTACCTCGGTTGTTGAGGGAAATTTTCCCTTGTTTAACATTTGATTAACCGTCGTGCTCAACTCTCCAACGGACGTTGCAAGTTGCCCCACCGTATGCTCGAGGTTTTTAATTCCTTTTGAATGTTGTTCATTGATCTTTGCTTGTTGCTCTTGAGTTTTCTTGAACAACTCTTCCATCCGTAAAAGTGTATCTTCCGTAGTAGTTTTTCCTTCACCATTAGGAAGTCTTGCCCCGGGATCAAATCCAGGTGGATATTGCACCGCACCCTTTGGGTTGGAGTAAGCCAAGTTCTCATTTATTCGAAAGTTTTAATTCCCTTGATTGGGTTGGAATGTTGAGGATTGACCACCTTGAAAACGGTTCTGTTGGGGAGCTTGATATGGGCGCCCACTTTGGAAATTTTGTTGGTACCCTCCTTGATATTGTGGTCGACCCATGTAGTTCACATCCTCCACTTGATTCATAGAAAACTCTCCTTGAATCATAGGTAATGGGATCTCACGTGTTTGATTAGATGAAAGAGAGTTCACCTTCTCAATCAAAGTGGTGACCATTGTCTTCATATATTCCATTTCGTTCACTTGGGCCACTCGATGTATTCCCCCTCTATCAATCCTCATTTTAAAAGAATTGTCTGATATCCCCTCCATTATTTGCTTGATCTCTTCCACCGACTTGAGCCATATCGAACCTCCGGCACAGGCATCCAAATGTTGTTGATCTTCTCCCTTCAACCCACAAAAGAACCAATATGTTGTTTGCTCTAATGGAAAACCATGTTGAGGGCAAGTTATGAGTAGATTGGTAAACATTTTTCATGCTTCCTTGAGGCTCTCATTAGCTCCTTGTGTGAATTGAGAGATATTTTGCCTTGCTTCCATTATTTTTGAAGGTGGATAATACTTCAACAAAAATTTCTTCTTCAATTCTTCCCAAGTTCTCACCTCTCCCGCCGGAATGCTTGTTTGCAACCACGTTTTTGCCTTTCCGGAAAGTGTAAAAGGGAATAGCCTCAACTTCTTTGCATCTTCGGACACACCATTTTGTTTGAGTGTGTCGGCTATCTCTAGAAATTAAGCCAAGTGCTCATTTGGATCTTCTTCAAAACCTTTCTCGGTCCTCCCTTCAAATTGCTTTTCTCTAAGCATTCTCAACAAGGAGGCATTTATTTCAAAATTATTAGCCTCCACATTTGGCCTTGCTATCCCATCATAATACTCCCTTTGTTGAGGCTCAAAGTACTCTTTCATGGGCCTCCCAAGTTGTATTGGACGAGGCTCTTGTCTCTCCGGTTGAGGTGGAGCGGGTATTTCTTGAGGGAATGCACCTTGGGGTGGATGGTATGGATAAGGTGGGGGATAATACCCTTTAGGTGGTGGATAATATCCTTAAGGATAATGTGGATATGGATATGGTGGATAGCCTTGAGGATACCCTCCTTGTTGAGCATTAGGGGGATACCCTTGAGGTTGTCCACCATAGTGGCCTTGATTGAGCACACCACCATTTTGAACATTAAGTAGTTTTTGTATGCCATTTCCTCCCCCTCCTTGCAATTGACCATCTCCTTGATGTTCAACTTGGAGATCTTCTTGAGTATTTATCCCGTCACTTTCATCATCTACCAAGGCATCTAGTGGTGGATTTGGTCTATTCTCCGCCATTCTTCGATTTCTTCCTCGATTCCTTCTTACGGTGGCTTCAATTTCAAGATTGATAGGTTCAATTTGTCCACCACGTGCTCTTGTTATCATGCACCTATGGAAAATTGCAAATATCAAATTTTTGAAACAAAAATAAAACAAGTAATTGTAGCTAGCACTAGTATTCAACTAACTCTAAGTCCCACTAATAGCACTACGTCACCTCCCCGGCAACGACACCATTAACTTGAAGGAATTTTAGGCAAATGTATTTTGACTAACTACTTCTCCTCAAGCATAAGGGTTCGTAGTAGTAATGGAAGTATTCGACCAAGTAGTATCGATCTAGGAGGTGGGTTTGTGCAATGGATCCCTAGAATTCTGTGTTGGTATAACCAATGTACCTACGACTTCGGGTTTTGAATTTCTAAAATAAAGCTAAGTTACTACCAAACTTCAAAAGATTAAATGAAATACCAACCTAGAAACTAACAAGTAATTTAAATTACTAAAAGGAAGCAAATAACCAATAAGATAAATTAGCACAACTTAAAAATGAGAATTACTATCAAAATAAGAAATTGACAAATAAAACAAAGATAACAACTACGAATATAATTCGAAGAAGTGCAAGGGTGAGAGAATGCTTCGGGTGTTCTCTACCTAGTGAAATTGAGAGGAAATGCTTTTACTTTGTTAATGCTTCAATTAAGGTTTGCTAAGAGCACCTAAATGCTAGGATGACAACCACTTCTGAAGGTAATATAACCTTAATTCTACGGTGTTCCCAAACTCGGTAATAAGGTTTTCTTCCTAATCCTCACCAACCATTCAAATAATTAATGTCTATTAATGGAGTTCTAATACGATTAACTCTCTCTAGACAAATTAAACGTATAACTAACACAATTGAATACCAACAACTAACACCATAAATATGCACATGTCCATGTAACTCCCGTCTACGCTAAACATGCATCTAAATATGGATTAATAGAAGTTAACACACAAAAGTACCAATAATTCTCAATAAAAGAAGCAATAATCCTAAAATCCACAATAACAAAGCTCAACAATTCTGAAACTCAACAATCACATGGTTTTAGAACACCCAAAGCATAAATAGAATTAGCCCATGGTGTTTGAAGAAACACCCATGGCCAAAACAACACAAAAGAATGAAATAAACCTTGAAATTATAGAACAAAAGAGAGTTGGGTGGAAGTCACCTTGATAATCCTTCCTCAAAGTAAGATATTACAAGATAATATAAGTTTGTTCTTCAAAAACCTAATCTAGTATGAATTTAGGAGAAATCAATGTAATTAAACTAAGTATTAGCTAGGATTTTTCTTGTTCTTGGAATAGATGATGGTAAGAGTCCCTTTACAAACTGAGTTGGAAGGTATTTAAGGCTTCCAAAAGTGTGTGAGACGAAATTAGCAATCGAGTCCTTGAAGTTCTTCAAAATTCGCGAAACGCCCCAAAAAACGTAAGTTGACTCGGTCAACCGAGTCGAGTGGACATACAGTGAGTTTTTGGGATGCAGAACCCACTCGGCCGCCAGTGTGATTCCACTCGATCGCCCATTTGACTTGGGAATTCTTGAAAGTTTCTGGAAGTCCATCTCACTCGGCCGCCAGTGTGAGACCACTCGGCTGACCGTTTGACATCTGCTCCTTGGACTTTTTCTTTTATTTTTCTTGGCTTTCCTTGCTCGTCCTCCAATCGAACTTCAATTCCCATGCACCAATGCTCGTTTTCCCTTTAAAATGGACTATTTCACCTTGTTTCCTACATTTTGAACACATTTCTTGACAACAAGGTTAGTAGCACAATTTCTATCGATTACAGCCAAAATCACATCAAAATGCTACAATAATATAGCAAAAATGAGCACAAATACGAGCAATCTCACACCCAATCAGGTTAGAGGTTTAGGATTTAGGAATTAAAATAAGGGAAATGATGTCAATATTTGTGAATTTTGTATTTCTTAGCCACACACCAATAATATTAATTGAAGATAAATTCAGTAATGGAACAGTAAAAATTGAAAAAAAAATTGGGATCGAGGGTTCAAAACATTTTCTCCGTTAGTCACAGCGTCAAAATTGTTAGAAAAGAATAATTGAGTGGCCAATTTTGATAGAGATTAAATGTGGGTGACCAAATTTGAAAAGTAGTAAAGTTCAGTGACCAAAAGTGATATTTTTCCATTGAAGAACATATTAGACAAGTAAAATTTATATTATAACCCTTTTAATGAATGTTATATTTTCTAATGTAATTAATGCATATTAATAAATGAATTAGAAAATATTACCGTATATGGAAATAAATCTATTTAAATGGGATATTTATGAAAGAAAAATAAACCTATCTAATTGAAATGGAGGGAGTAATATTTAAGTAAAATGTGATGATGCATATCATTTTTTATTGTCAGCATATACCTCATGAGACGCGTTAATTTTAAAATCAAAATTTTCCAACAAATATAATTTCTAGAAATAGAGATATTACAGAAAAATAAAGTGATAATGTACGTTCATGCCCTTCAAGTTCAAGTACTATGTCAAATTTACGTTGGCACATTTTTATACGCAAATAAATTATATTTCAATTTTATTATTTCTATTTTTATATTTTTAATTTTATTATTCTCATTTAAAAAAAATATGCACGTTAATTTATCTCCACTCTCGAATAATTACTTATCTACTTTATACATTAACTAATAAATATTTATTAAAAATTGTGTTAAAAAAATTGATATAAAGATGTATCACATGCTATATTGTTAGGACCTTCTCGTCATTTTAAAAACCTGTATAGTTGGGATAAGTCTACAAACTTTAAAGAGGGTCTTTTTTTATTGTTGTCCTATTCAAAGACTTTATTTTAAAAAAATACCCGTATAAAAAAATATAGACATAATGAATTCAAACGGGAGATTATTACTTTTCAATTTAAAAAAAATGTATTGATCTTGATGTATTTTATTGTCCCATCTACGTTTTTTTTTTTTTTTGTATATCATCATTTTTTTTAATATTTTAATTTAAATAAAGATTTATACGCATTAGATATACTGTACCATGTAACTTAAGTGCATTTATATATATATATATATATATATATATATATATATATTATTGATATTGATCATCTAAAGTAAGATGTTTTTTCATGCCCAAAATTCTTCATTAGTTGAGATGTTGTTGGAAGAAAATTTTACACTCTAAGAATCAGTTTCGTTTCATGTACCAAATTCTGCAATCGCAATGCAAATTTAAACTCAAGTTGCAAGGCACTTAATTACCTATCTTGATCTTATGATAATATTTGCTTTCTTGGATTAGTATTTCAAATTAATTTATAACCATTTTGTATGTTTGCTTGAATTTTAAAATTTAGATTTGAATTTTTAGAATTTTACGTCGATTTTATTTATTGATTTTAGAAATACCATAAACCAATTTACTTTGGGTGAAACCTAGGTTTTTGTTTATAAAATTCTACGCCAATTTTACTCTGAAATGTAAAGATTGATTTTCAAAAATCACCTAAAACCACCCCATCAAATCAACAAATTAACATATAGTTAAGTCCTTATAATTTCACTTCAATTATTTCTACAAGAAAATTAATTTTTAGTGACAAAATCCTACGTACAGGATTTTTTTTTTTTATAAAGATATAATCTGACTCAATAATAATATATATATATATATATATATATAATTTAATTTAATCTTACAAATTAATTTAACATAAAATTATATTATCTCATACTATAAAACTCAAAAGAAATACACCTATTATACCATTCAGGGTTTTTCTACGGTGAGACAGGGGGTTCGCACTGTCTTATGTAAGGCGTCCAATAATAAGTTGCCACATCATTTAATTTCGCAATTAGCGAATGCCTTTCGCAATTAAATTTATTTTTTATTTTTTATTGAAAAATATATAAAATTACAAAAATGCCCTCTCTTTTTTAACCCATGATCTTATAAAATGCCCTTAAAAAATATATAAAATTACTAAAATGCCCTTTTCCCAAATTATTTTTTACTATTATTATATGCACTAGCTCATTTAATGAGTTCACCCCCAAATCATTTTTTATTATGGTTATCTACACTCGTTCATTTTATGAGTTCACCCCCAAATCATTTTTTACCACGGTAATATACACCCGCTTATTTTATGAGTTCACCCCCAAATTATTGTTTTACCACGATTATCTGCACCCGCTCATTTTATGAGTTCACCCCAAAATATTTTTTAAAAAATAATCACATTTAAAAAACTATATTATCATTTTATTAATTTACACAAAATATAATAAAATAAACTCTAATTTATATATTTACAATATGCAGCCGAGTTACCGTCGATTCACCACCAACTCACTCATATTTAAAAAAAGAATCGTAAAAATATAATTAATAAAAAACTATCGAAAAATTAGCCACAAATCTCGATTTTTTTCTTTTTAATTTTTCTATTCCTTTATTTCTTCCCATTTTCAGTTTATTTTTCAATTTTTTTATTTATTCATTTTTTTCCTTTTACTTTTTTTATTTTATTTTGATGCCTTTCTTTTACATTTTTATGTGTATTTTTTAAATTTTAATACAAAATAATATTATAGGTATGATTTTATTATAGTCTGTTGGGAATAAAATGAGATATGTTTTGATCTAATACCAAAACCCCCTGAGACATGCCTAAGTCAAGATAAATATGTTCTAGAAATGATAGAACATATAGTTTATAGGCTAGATAGGAAGCTGAAATGTTAGGCAGCTCTTAGACAATTAGATGCACAATTTGAGGGGGAACCTATGCTTTGAAGATGATCAAGATCAAGTCCCCTCAAGGCTCAAATTCTGGAACAACCACTTAAGAGCAAGGACACTCTATGAAATCTAAGATGCTATGATCAGAAGAGTTGTCCAGAGAAGATGTTCTTATACAAGAACATGATTGTAAAGACTCAAAAGGACAAGTCCAATAAGATGCTCTGATCAGGAGAGTTGACCAGAGAAGCTAGCCATATGCAAGAACAAGCTTACCTAGCTCAAAAGGACAAGACTACTCAAAGGTTTTGATCAGGAGAGTTGTCCAAAGAAGCCAACTCTATGTATAAAGTGCTCTGATGCAAAAAGACCAAATATGCTGATCAGGAGAGTTGTCCAGAAGAGTTGTCTCAACATGATTGAATCAGAACAGATGTTCTAAAGGTTGAAGGTCAACTATGCTGAAGAGAAAGAGACAACCACACCCTAAAAATCACCAAAGAAACAAGCTAAGATCACCTTGAAGTGAAATAAAGGGAAAGAGCCAAGTCATCTGAAGAAGAGCAAGCCAACCATGCTGAAAAGCAAAACTGCTGATAGTGATAAGGAGAGTTGTCCAGATGATAAGGAATGTTGTCCTATCATTGGATCAACCTTCAGAAGCCATGTCCAAGTCCTAACAAGAAGTCAAACATTGGGAAAAGTGCTGCAGAATGAAGACAAAGTCTTACAAGCCGTTTATTACCCAAATAAGGACATGTCACTATCAAGAATCTGTCTTCCAGTTTGAAGAACTCAAGGAAGACATTTATAGCAATTTGGGGCTGCCTCTCCAACGGGCAAATCCTCCATTTTGTCTCTAAATACAGAAGTGTGAAGACCATTTGAAAGTATCCAACCAACCTCAACAGAATCCATCTACTCAAGAATTCTGAAGTTCATTCAAGCTTTCAAAAGACTATCTTAGTCTTCAAACACTTCTTCTAAGCTGAACTCATTGTATATCCATACACAAGCTTAGAGAGATATCCTATCCTTATACACTGATCTTCATTGTAAAGGATATCTCATTAGTTGGAACCTTACTTCAACCCTTACATCTTTCAAGAGTGAAAGTGAGAAGGTTGTAGTAGTAGAAGTGGTAGGAGCTGACTGTTGAGAGAAGAACAGTTCAGTTCTGAGTTGAGAAGAGGGTACTAGGACTCTAGACATCCTAGGGATCAATTCACCAAGGAGTGGTGTTTTTGATCAAGTGCACCTTGGCACTATAAAACAAGTTAATTCCAAGAGTGAAGGAATTATCCTGTTAAATCAGGGAAAGTGGATGTAGGAGCTTGAGTCTCTGAACCACTATAACTTCTTGTGTTGATTTACATTCCAAGTACTTTCATACATTCAACACTGCACACAAAACTGATCTTTCAAGGATATACATTCAAAGACTGTGCAAAAACCTATTTGGACAAGTTCCCTGAAAACTGGACTGTGTTGCACAGACTAAGTGATTTCAGAAATTAAAGGAGTCTAAACTAAAAGGGCCAACCATTATTCCGCACATATAACTCCCCTAGATAGTTATTCAACTAAGTACTTAGTAGTTTGATTATCTTAGAAGAGTTAATCTTCTTCAGCAGAGTTGTCCAAGACAACCTTGCTGAACTCTGGTTTGATCAAATTAGCAAAAGAATTGCATACAAGTGTATTCCCCCCCCCCCCCATACACTTGTCATATACTCCTTTCAGGACCAACGAGTGGTATCAGAGCAGGGGTTCAAAGACCACTGCTTCTGAAAATCCATCTTGATTTTCAAAACTCACATATTTGGTGTGGTCACTGAACTGATCTCTATCTGAAATCCATTACTTATTGATTGACTGATTCTTATTGAGATATGGCTAACAACAATGCTGTTCCTCCACCTGTTGTTCAAGGATTGGACAATATGGCCACAAATCCAGTCAACCACATTTCTCATCACAAACTGCCCATGTTTTCAATAGACAATTATGATTTCTGGAAAATTAGAATGAGGGCTCATCTTGCATCTCTTCACACTGATATGCTAAGAGTAATCACAAGAGGACCTTTTGTGTTTACTCAAACTAACCCCAGATTGACAGATGAGCAAAGAGCAGATATAAGGGAACTGATTCCCAAGGATGAGGATGATTTCACTACTGATGAAAAGAGGAAAGATAATCTGAATTATCTTGCAATGAACACCCTCTATCAAACAATTCCAGATGCAGTTATGGGAAGAGTCTACCACTGCACCACAGCCAAAGAAATTTGGGATACCCTTGCTGAAATGTGTGAGGGCACTGAAAAGATCAAGGAGAACAAGCTCCAAGTTGCTGTGCAGAAGTTTGAACAATTTTCAATGGAGTCTGATGAAACCATTGACAAATTTGCTGGTAGATTCACAGATGTGATGAATGAGATTAACTCATTGGGCAAGGTCTACACCAAGAGAGAGGTTGGACTGAAAATCCTGAGAAGTCTCACTCAAAAGTGGGATGTCTATGCTGTAATGATGCAAAACACCAAAGATCTTTCCACCATGCCCATGCAACAAATCTTCTCTGAACTCAAAGCTTATGAGTTTGATCTAAATAGAAGGAAGTCTGTTGAGGAACCTTCAAATCCTACTAAGGGAGTGGCATTCAAAGCCAAAGTTGCTGAACCAGAAATGCAACCCACTCCCAGATCATCAAAGACAGTCTCTAAGACTGAAATGAAGGAAGAACTAGCCTTGATGGCTAGAAGGTTTGAAAAGTTGAACTCAAGGTTTGGTAGATACAAGAAATTCTACCAGGACAACAAATTCAGGAGATACAACTCTCCTGAAATACAGGCTGAAGTCAAAAAGCCTGAAGAGAAAAGATCAGAGGACAAGTCCTCTGATAGGAGAAGATCCAGTAGAGCTGATCCTTCATCATCTAAGAGAAGAGATGAATCCAAGAAGGATGAAGATGAAGATCTGTGCTATAACTGTAAAAAGAAAGGGCACTTCCAGTATGACTGCCCTGAATTGAGCTCTAAAGAAAGAAGAGAGAGACAAGCTAAAAGAGACAGAAAGTTCACCAATAGAAAAGCCATGATGGCTGGTGAAGAATCTGATAGTGCTGAAAGCTTCAACTCCTCTGATGGACTATTCTCCAACAGTGATGATGATGATGATGTCTGCAACATGGCTCTTGAGGATGATGAGGTATCCTCTACTTCTAGTTCACCATCATTCATCTCACAAAACACTAGTGAGGTTAACCTGAAACTTTCCCTAGGAAAGTTGATGGAAGATTTCACTAGATTACAAGAATTTCATGACAATTGTGTGAGAGAAAATGAAAGATTAGCTACTGAACTTACCAAGAACTCTGAGGCAGCTGTTGATGTCAAGTCTACTGAGTTGTATCAACAAGTCTTGAGAGAGCTTGAGGAAGCAAATCTCAGGATAGTTGACCAACAAAAGGAGATTGATAATCAACTCCTTTCTCAGAAAAGAAAAGATTTTGAGCTAAAAATCCTGAATGCCAAATTTGAAAACCTCTCACATGAGTATGACATTCTTAAATCAAGTGAAGAGAGCCTGAAATTAAAGATGTCTGCTTTGAACAAATCCTCTAGAGCAATAGAGGAAATTCAAAGCTATCAAAGACCCATGGCTCAAAGAAGTGGATTGGGTTTTGATCCATTTGAATCTTCACCTTGTCTTAGTGTTGCATCCACAAGTAACACTAAGAGAATCTTTGTTAAGTCAGTGGCACAACAAGCTGAAAATGAAGTAATTCAGCCACTGAACAAAGGAAAGGGCAAATTGAATGAAATGCCTACCCAAGTGCTTCAGGAGACTAGACCCAAACCTTTGGAAAAGGTCAAGGCTCCTGAACACAAGAGAAATATTGGTCAGCAGAGTAGACCCAATGGACGGGCAACTCTCCTGAACAATGTTCAGAGGAATTATCCAAGGTATAATCAGCCTAGGCCAACTCATCTGAGAAAGCCTCAGCTGAATAGACCTAAGGACAACTATCCTCAAAGGCAGAATAAAATGAGACAACCAAAACCCTTCATGCCAAAGGGTAATGGTCATAAAAAGGCCTTTCCTCAAAGATTTCATCAAGCTGCACAAAGAACTCATAAGTTCAGGAGAGTGGACAACTCCTCTGAAACTTACAGAGTTAACACATTCACACATACTTTCCCAAAGACATTTAAGGGAAAGACAGTGTATGTTGATGCACTAGGAAATCAACTTAGCCACCTTGAATCAATCAGGGTTATTAGGCAAGTTTGGGTTCCCAAAGGTACAGCTAACCTCTCAGACCCAAAACTCAAAGGGTACCTAAACCTATCTAAATGCAGGTACCAATGGGCCACAAGAAGAGGAGCATGAACAAAAAGACAGCATGGTACCTTGACAGTGGATGCTCAAGGCACATGACTGGAAACAAGGAACTCCTCTCTGATTTTATTGAAAAAGAAGGCCCAAATGTCACCTTTGGAGACAGCTCACAAGCAACAACAAAAGGTTATGGTACTTTGATGATTGGTAACATCAAAGTAACCAATGTATCTTATGTAGCTGGTCTCAAATATAACCTCCTGAGTATCAGTCAATTCTGTGATAAGAACTTCAATGTTGAGTTTTCAAGTGGAAATGCTTAATCAAAGATAAAACTCAACAAAACCTATTGACTGGAACTAGGAAAGGAAATGTGTATTTTGCAGACTGGGACAAGTCTATTGATGCTGCATGTTTTATTGCTAAAAGTTCTAGTGAACAAAGTTGGCTATGGCACAAGAGGCTAAACTACCTGAACTTCAAATCTATGAATAAACTTGCTAGGAATGCATTAGTTAAAGGACTACCTAATGAGGTTTTCATTAAAGAACATGTGTGTAAGCCATGTCAAGAAGGAAAACAGATTAAAGCCTCATTCAAAGGAAAACCAGTCATCTCCACTAAAAGGGTACTTGAACTTCTACATATGGATCTGTTTGGACCAATTACCCCTTCAAGCATAAATGGTAGAAAATACACATTAGTAGTAGTAGATGACTTCTCTAGGTTCACATGGATAGTATTTCTCCTTAATAAGAAGGAAACTCAAGTCAAACTACCTGAACTTCTCAAGAGACTGTCAAATGAGAAAAGCCTTAGCATTATCAAGATAAGATCTGATAAAGGCACTGAGTTCATTAATTCATACATCAATGAGTACTGCACAACAAATGGAATAGCTCATGAAACCTCAGCAGCTAGAACTCCCCAACAAAATGGAGTTGCAGAAAGAAGGAATAGAACTCTAAAAGAAGCTGCTAGAACTCTAATTGCTGACTCAAATTTACCTAAGAGGTTTTGGGCTGAAGCTATAAACACTGCATGCCATACTCAAAATAGATGTTTGATCACTAAGGGGCAAGGCAAAACCCCCTATGAACTCTGGAAAGGAAGAATGCCCAAAGTGTCATACTTTCATATATTTGGTTGTAAATGTTTCATTCACAATAATGGGAAAGAACAGTTGAAAGCCTTTGACAGCAAAGCTGATGAGGGAGTATTTCTTGGATACTCTCAAATCAGTAGAGCTTTCAGAGTCTACAACAAGAAAACCCTTATAGTGGAAGAAACACCTCATGTTGTGTTTGATGAATCTATCTTTGAGATCAGGAATGATCATTTAGAACCTGAAGGAATCACACAAAGGACAACCAGATTAAGCCTAAAAGACAAAGACACTGAATCCATAGATGTTGTTCAAGCCAATCTGCCTGAAAAACCCACATTGGACAACAATCCTGAAGGCAACCTTCCTGAGACAAATCCTACAGATGGAAATGGTGAACTGAATGAACCAATCCCAGTTCACATCCAGGTAACAACTACCAATGAAGAAGCAGTTCCTGCTGAGGTAGTTAATGGGTCAAATAATCAAGGGGGAACTCAAAATATTGAAAATACCAATGTCCCTGACATTGAGGACAACACCCCTGATTATGATCCTGAATTAGATCCTGCATTAAATTATCCTGAATTCTATGATCAAAATGACTCACCTTCAGTAGAGGACAACTCTACTAAAGAGATCAGAAAAAGAAGGACCTGGTTGTCAGACCATCCTACTGATCTAATACTTGGTGACCCAAGTATTGGAGTCAAAACAAGAAGATTTCATGGTGAAAGTGCTCTATTCTGTTGTTTCTTATCAGAACAAGAACCAAGTAATATTGAGGAAGCACTTCAAGATGCCAACTGGATCACAGCCATGCAGGAAGAACTCAACCAATTCACCAGAAATGAAGTATGGGAGCTGGTTGATAGACCTTCACATCAAGATGTTATTGGAACCAAGTGGGTATTCAAGAACAAGAAAAATGAAAATGATGTGATTGTCAGAAACAAAGCAAGACTTGTGGCAAAAGGGTATTGCCAACATGAAGGCATTGACTATGATGAGACATTTGCACCTGTGAGCAATAAGGCTCTTTCTAGCCTATGCAGCCCACAAAAGGTTCAAAGTATACCAAATGGATGTCAAGAGTGCCTTCCTGAATGGAGTCTTGAAAGAAGAAGTCTATGTGGAGCAACCACCAGGTTTTGAAGTTGGAAACCAAGTTTACAGACTCAAGAAAGCTCTATATGGACTCAAACAAGCCCCTAGGGCTTGGTATGATACACTGTCACAATTCCTATTGGATCATGGATTCACCAAGGGAACTGTGGACAGAACTCTCTTCAGAATCTCTGAAGGAGAGGACATCTTACTTGTCCAAATTTATGTGGATGACATAATTTTTGGATCCCCTAATGAGAAGCTGTGTGAGAAATTCTCCAAGCTCATGCAAAGCAAGTTTGAGATGTCCATGATGGGGTTGATGAACTTCTTTTTAGGTCTACAAGTCAAGCAATCTAAAGAAGGAATCTTCATCAACCAAGCTAAGTACACCAGAGAAATGATCAAAAAATTTGGGTGTACATCAAGCAAGCCAGTAAGGATTCCAATGAATACTAGTTGGAAGATGGATCCTGATGAGAGTGGTGTTCCAACCAACTCCACTGAGTATAGAGGAATCATTGGATCACTCCTCTATCTCACTGCCAGCAGACCTGATATCACCTTTGCAGTAGGTGTTTGTGCAAGGTTTCAAGCAAATCCTAAGAAAAGCCACCTTGAGGCTGCAAAGAGGATTTTGAGGTACCTCAAAGGCACTGAGAATCTAGGCCTTTGGTACCCTGCTGATGACAACATTGAGCTAACTGGCTACTCAGATGCTGACTATGGAGGATGTAGGATTGACAGAAAGTCCACCTCAGGGACTTGTCAATTCTTGGGCAACAAACTCATATCTTGGTTCTCCAAGAAACAAAATACAGTGGCCACCTCCACCACTGAAGCTGAATATGTTGCTGCTGGAAGTTGCTGTGCACAAATTCTTTGGCTAAAACAACAACTCAGAGACTACAAAGTCAACTCTACTGAAGTGCCAATTTTCTGTGATAACAATAGTGCCATTGCTATATCACAAAATCCTGTCTTGCACACAAGATGCAAACATGTGGACATCAAGCACCACTTCATTAGAGATCATGTGGAGAAGAAGGATATCAAGCTAGTGAAAATTCACACAGACCATCAAAAAGCTGATATACTAACTAAGCCACTTGCAGAGGCAAGGTTCCTGGAATTATCAGCAGAGTTGGGACTCCTTGATCCAGGGAAGTTGGAAAAATGAGTCCAAAGAGGTCCAATGTTTGAGGAGGAAACAAACTCAAACTTCAGCAGACTTGGTCAAGTCTACTGAAACTCAGAAACATGACCTTACTTCTTCAGGACACTTGTCCTTTGAAATTCAGGACACTTGTCCACAGTCTTTCAGGACACTTGTCCATGTAGGGTCAGATAAGTTGTCCCAGCTATCAAACCAAATCTTGGTATGATAAGCACCTATTTTTGGTGATCAATACCTATTTCAAAATCTGTCCCATTGAAATACAGTTTTCACCTTTCTGGGATTTAATTTGTCTCCCACCCAAAAGGTCACTTTCCATGCATTAAATGCCAAGATTTAACTCTTGTTTGCATTAAACTTTTTGGGACATGATCTATCTCGAAAAACCCCCAGCCTTAAACAAACATTAAAAACTACCCACGTTTTGAATAAAACAGTTATTTCACTGTTACATTGGTTTTTGACCATTGGATCAAAAATGGACAACTCCCCTGAAATCAATCCTAGCCGTCCATCTTTGATTTCCATTTTTGTTCACCTTTGAATTGTCTCAAGACCTTACCAACTCATTGACAAACATTCTTTTTAGAATATTCACAAGTCTTAAGACCCCTCTCAAACACTTCTTCCCCAAGTATTCGAAACCCTAGCACTAATTTTCTTCAAACTCTCTCATTTTCCATCAAACTTTTCTCTGTAACTTTCAATGGCCCCCAAAGTTAGACCAGAGATGCTTGTTGATTTCTCTAACAAGGATCTAGACTTGGATTTTGGCTACCTAAGCAACAAAAACAATCTTCATTTTGAGCCAATAGTTTCCTTTGAGAGTGAGGATCCTGAAATCACAGCAACCTTGAGGTGGTTAAGGAGAGCTGGACTTCAAAAGTTCTTGGAAGAAAGACCAAGCTCTTGCTTGGAGAGCTACATGGCAGAATTCTTTGCCTTCCTCAAGTGGAGAGGCAAGCCTGAAGATGGTGAAGTTTCCACAAGGTTGTCATACACAGCAGAAGGAGAGGAAGAGGAGAGATTCCATAGAGTAAAATTCTCCTCAGAAGATCTGGAAGGAGCTTTTGGATTGCCTTATGAGGGAAGGAATCCAGAGGTTTATGGTACTGGGTATGAAGATGAAATAGCCCAAGAATGGTTATTAGTTCCAGGCCCTCTCTCCTCAACTCAAAACAAGAAAACTCTCAAGCCAGAGTTTCTCAATCTCTTTGAGGTAGTTGCTAAGAGCCTCTTAAGCAACACTGGAAGCTTAGAGCAGGTCAGCCATCCAAGGATCAGAATCATGGCTGCCATTATTGATGCCAGTGATAAGGGCATCAAGTTTGATTGGAGGACCTTCATCATGTCTGAGATGATGAAGGAGAAGGCAAAATTTAAAGTGAAAACCCACAATAAGGTGGTGCTAGAAGGGAAAGTCAAGTATTGCACCAGGGCAAGCTTGTTGATTGAGAGGTTTTCCCACTATTCCCAGATGCAAACCTTTGCAAAGCCCCTCCCAGCCCAAAAGATCCTATTCAGAAAGCTCAGCAAGAAAACTGAGAAAAGAAGGATGTTACTGGCCAAACCTGCTGAAGAACAGGAGGAAGAGAAGCCTAAGATGAAAAAGAGAACAAAGGCCAGGGCTGTCAAAACAAGAAAGATGTCTCAATTGCCTTCAAGAGAAGCCTCAGGAGCATCAGCTGAAGTTGATGCAGTGGCAGAAGAGGGAGTGAGTGTGCCTTCTGACCACTCAGAAGAGTTGAGAAGGAAGTACAATGAGACTAGGCAAAAGAAGAAGGGTGATAAGAGAATCAGGGAAGTTGTCCCTGAGAAGGAAGGAAGTGGAAGCAGTAGGGCCAGCAAGAGAAGGGCCAAACCTACTGAAAAGGTGTTGGAGCTGCAAGAAGAAAGGTCTCTTCAATTGGCTCTAAGGGAGAGCAGAGCTGAAAGTAGGACCAAATCCATGTCAAGGACTAATTCATCTGGTTCTGGAACTCCAGAATCCAAAGTCCCTGAAGGTCAACCTATAGAGGCCAACCTCCCTGAAATTCAGTACCTTGAGCCCAACTCCCCTGAAACCCATGTCACCCCTTCCAACCAACCCATTACCCCTGTAAATCTCACTAAGAGGTATTCTCCAGAAGGGAATGAGCAAAGAAGTGGCATTGATGTGCTTGCTGACTTAGCAGTAGATGAGACAAGACTCCTGTCTCCCCTTGACTCATCCATGCTCAATTACTCAAAGCTCTTAGAGCATGCACTCAATGAGCCAACCCCCCTGAGTAAAGCCCCTTCAGACCCATTGCTCTCAAAAGCATCTGAAGATCCTTCTACTGCACCCAACCCTTCTGAGACCATTATCCCTGAAATCAATTTGCCTGAAGCCATGTTAGGAGAACCCAGAGCCAACTCCCCTATAACCCAAAGTCCCCATTCAAGTGGAGATGAGGAGGAGTATACTTATGAAAGTATGCTCAGAGGAGGAGCCAAGGCTACTGTGGACAGTTTGTATCCACAACTTGCTGAATTTCCAAGAATTCAGAAGGCCTTTCAAGATTTGAGGATGCTTGTTGATGTGAAAGACAAATCTATGATGGAGATATCACAAGTCATCCAAGATAAGGGTGCAAACTAGTGGCAGATTGAGGAAAACAGATTGCTACACTTTGCGGGAGTTTCAAAGACAAGATTTCTCATTGATGAGGAGATTTTTGCAAAGCTGGTAGCTGATAAGATTGAGGAGGAGAAAGAAAGAAAAGCCAAGGGAATCAAACACCCTGACAGTAGCTCAAATGATGATGATTCCCCTGATGATCCCTCAAACCCTTCAAATCCCAACCCTCCTGAAACCCCTCAAGCCAACCTCCCTGAATCCTTTCAACCCAAGTCTTCTATAGCAGACAGACTTTCAAACCCTCCTAAAACCTATCATAGGAAAGGCTCTGTATCTACAGAGGTGTTGACCAAAGGTGGTAACACAACCAAAGACACATCTGCCAATGAAGGTTCTTTTGAACCCAAGGCACAGCCTAAAGATGTTGAGGTTCCTGTACTAGAGGCTAGTTTGATTAAGGCCTATTCAGTGTCAGAAGAGTTGGACACTGATCAGCCCTTAATCATTCAGGATGACTCAGTGGCTGCTGAGATAAGCACTGTGATCTCCCCACAACTGCCATCTTTGAACCTTGTTGAAGGTGGAGATGCTGCAGGTTTAGGAGAAGGAGTTGAAAAGGAGAAAATAGTTGAAAAATCAGAGGGAGTTGAGGATGAAAGAGAGGTAGTCATCACTAAGATAGTGAGTGTACCACCATATGAGGGTGAAATAAGTGAGGAAGGACAGGTTATTCTTGAAGTCAAATCTGAACTTCAAGAATCCCTTGATGAGAGGAGGCCTGATTCCGTGAGTGAGAACATTATTAAAGAAGGGAGAAAAGAACAAGTTGAAAATGAGAAGAAGACTGCTGATGTATCAGAGTCTTATACAAAAGAAATTGAGGGTGATGAGTGCTTATTTCCTAACTTGTTTGACTTGTCTGATGTTGCAGGTATTTCTCTTGATCAATTTTTTGCAGATGAGTTCTTAACAGATGCACCTATCCAAGTAGACACAGGCTCAGCTCAGGCCTTACTTGGAATGCAATCAGAGAAGTTGGACTCCTTGGCTCATCAAGTCCAATCTGCTCATGCTGAAACTTCAGGAGCATTGACTGAGCAAGGAAGGACTCTAGCATCTGTAGAAATGAGGCTCACTGGCTCTGAAGATGTTGTGCTACCAACTCTTGAGGCAAGGATCAGTGGTGTGGAATCTGGTCTCCAAACCATCTCCACTGAAGTTCAACATGCCAAATCAACCATGGAAGCCATCTCAGAGGAAGTCAAGAAAGAGCAAAAGCTGCTGAGAGACAATCACAATGCCAATGTCAAAGCTCTCAGGCTAACTGTCAAACAAGCTATTGGAAAGAAGACTGCACTGCAAAAGAGAAGAGCTGAAGAGCAAAGGCTAGCTATGGTCAAAGCAGCCTCTGAAAAGTTTTCCCAAGAAGTGTTGGCCAACATTGCTGAAGGAGCAGTGGCCAACCTCACTGAGCTTCTGAAGACTAAATTGGATGCATCTCTTAAGGCAACCTTGGAGGAGGTTGTCCAACAAAAGATGAAGCCTGTTCTAGCTTTTCTTAGCTTGAGCAATGATAAAATGCAAGATATACATGATGAAAATGTGTATTTGTTGGAAGAGATGAAGTCCTTAAACCAGGCCCAATCCCTGATGGCCTCAACAATGAGTGACCTCAAGCCCCAGTGTTTTGATGCTGCCAAAAAGGGGGAAAGGGAAAGAGCAAGGGCAAAAGGTGCATTAGTAATTGGGAGTCCAGTGAAAGGGAAGGACAAAGTCCCTGAAGGAAAGGGAAAAGAGCCAGCATTGCTGAACTTGGAAGAATTGGATGAAGAGGAGCAGTTAGCATTAGCATTGAAAAACTCAATGGCCTCAGTTCAAGAAGAAAGAGTGAGGCTACAACAAAGACCAGGTGGTGAAGTGTCAGGTTTGGACAAAGATGCTGAAGGTGTCCAAACTAGAGGAAAGATCAAGAAGGCCCAAGGAAATAAGAGACAAATTGAGAAATTCACTGACTTTCCTAGCAGCCTTGATCTTCCACCTGAATTCAGAATTGATGAAGATGAGCCTACATCAAAGAAAGCCAAAACTGCTGAAGGTCCCAAGTCCTCTGAAGACATTGTAGAGTTATTTGCTGAAGGATTTGGACCTGAACCTAAGAAGAAAACAACAGTCCTAGATCTTGATCCATCAAAGCTGTTTCATGAAGGGTATGGCAAAGACCCTGAAACACAACAGAAACTGGCCATGATGAGGGCCCAAGAGAAAATGGATCTGATGGAAGAAGCCAACAGAGCAAGAGATGAAAGGAGAGCAAACTTTCAGAAACCAAGAAGGAGGAGAGCAACTTACAGCAAGATGAAGCCTCAGCTTCTAATCCCAATGGACACCAAATATCCACACTTGGATAAATGGGTGCCAATTCAACTGAATGACACATGGGAAGAAGCCAAAAGGGAGTTTGTCTATGACTATTATGTCATTGACAGATGGAATGGAGGAGATGCAAACTCTGCCTTCACTGAGTTCATGCTAGAATACTACAGAGAGTTGTATCAACAACTATTTTCAGTTGCTGACATTGCAAGAATTGAACTCACAGCTCCCAAGCCAATCATATACATGCCTCCAAAGCTTGAAGGATGGATTGACCAAGCAAGAATTCTGAGAGAATTCACTGAGATCCTTAAGCTAAACAAGATGGTTCTTGGACCTAAGGGAACCAACCAAGAAGCCATGGCATTGAAAAGAAGAGTGTGGGCACAGTATGGAATGCTGCCACCCCCTGAGGATGATCTTTGAAATGGCTAAGTCTTCTGACCTTACTTGAATGATCAACTATGCTGAAATATGGTCAAGATTGCTGATGTGCTAATCTGTTTGCTCTGGTTTGTTATGGATTGCTCTGATACAAGTTCTGTGCTCTGATGCTGAAAATATTATTTTTGTCTCGAATTGTTGTAATGAATTGCTCTGATGTATTTAAGTGTTATTGATTCATGCTCTGATATGTTAATTTCAACTATCAACATGCTTGTAATGATCTTTGAATGAATGATAGTTGAACTTATTTTGAATCAAGAAACACTAATCTCTCTATGCCTATCTTGAACCTACTTGCAACAGAAACAGTGAATACACTAACACATTATCCTTTCAGGAATATTGACCTTAGTCATGTCTTCTGAAGATACATGTAATAGGTGTAGACAAGTCACTTTTGCTTAGATTGTGTAGGTTTTGGCATCATCAAAAAGGGGGAAATTGTTGGGAATAAAATGAGATATGTTTTGATCTAATACCAAAACCCCCTGAGACATGCCTAAGTCAAGATAAATATGTTCTAGAAATGATAGAACATATAGTTTATAGGCTAGATAGGAAGCTGAAATGTTAGGCAGCTCTTAGACAATTAGATGCACAATTTGAGGGGGAACCTATGCTTTGAAGATGATCAAGATCAAGTCCCCTCAAGGCTCAAATTCTGGAACAACCACTTAAGAGCAAGGACACTCTATGAAATCTAAGATGCTATGATCAGAAGAGTTGTCCAGAGAAGATGTTCTTATACAAGAACATGATTGTAAAGACTCAAAAGGACAAGTCCAATAAGATGCTCTGATCAGGAGAGTTGACCAGAGAAGCTAGCCATATGCAAGAACAAGCTTACCTAGCTCAAAAGGACAAGACTACTCAAAGGTTTTGATCAGGAGAGTTGTCCAGAGAAGCCAACTCTATGTATAAAGTGCTCTGATGCAAAAAGACCAAATATGCTGATCAGGAGAGTTGTCCAGAAGAGTTGTCTCAACATGATTGAATCAGAACAGATGTTCTAAAGGTTGAAGGTCAACTATGCTGAAGAGAAAGAGACAACCACACCCTAAAAATCACCAAAGAAACAAGCTAAGATCACCTTGAAGTGAAATAAAGGGAAAGAGCCAAGTCATCTGAAGAAGAGCAAGCCAACCATGCTGAAAAGCAAAACTGCTGATAGTGATAAGGAGAGTTGTCCAGATGATAAGGAATGTTGTCCTATCATTGGATCAACCTTCAGAAGCCATGTCCAAGTCCTAACAAGAAGTCAAACATTGGGAAAAGTGCTGCAGAATGAAGACAAAGTCTTACAAGCCGTTTATTACCCAAATAAGGACATGTCACTATCAAGAATCTGCCTTCCAGTTTGAAGAACTCAAGGAAGACATTTATAGCAATTTGGGGCTGCCTCTCCAACGGGCAAATCCTCCATTTTGTCTATAAATACAGAAGTGTGAAGACCATTTGAAAGTATCCAACCAACCTCAACAGAATCCATCTACTCAAGAATTCTGAAGTTCATTCAAGCTTTCAAAAGACTATCTTAGTCTTCAAACACTTCTTCTAAGCTGAACTCATTGTATATCCATACACAAGCTTAGAAAGATATCCTATCCTTATACACTGATCTTCATTGTAAAGGATATCTCATTAGTTGGAACCTTACTTCAACCCTTACATCTTTCAAGAGTGAAAGTGAGAAGGTTGTAGTAGTAGAAGTGGTAGGAGCTGACTGTTGAGAGAAGAACAGTTCAGTTCTGAGTTGAGAAGAGGGTACTAGGACTCTAGACATCCTAGGGATCAATTCACCAAGGAGTGGTGTTTTTGATCAAGTGCACCTTGGCACTATAAAACAAGTTAATTCCAAGAGTGAAGGAATTATCCTGTTAAATCAGGGAAAGTGGATGTAGGAGCTTGAGTCTCTGAACCACTATAACTTCTTGTGTTGATTTACATTCCAAGTACTTTCATACATTCAACACTGCACACAAAACTGATCTTTCAAGGATATACATTCAAAGACTGTGCAAAAACCTATTTGGACAAGTTCCCTGAAAACTGGACTGTGTTGCACAGACTAAGTGATTTCAGAAATTAAAGGAGTCTAAACTAAAAGGGCCAACCATTATTCCGCACATATAACTCCCCTAGATAGTTATTCAACTAAGTACTCAATAGTACTTAGTAGTTTGATTATCTTAGAAGAGTTAATCTTCTTCAGCAGAGTTGTCCAAGACAACCTTGCTGAACTCTGGTTTGATCAAATTAGCAAAAGAATTGCATACAAGTGTATTCCCCCCCCCATACACTTGTCATATACTCCTTTCAGGACCAACATAGTCGATTGGCGGTGCACCTGAATTTCAATTTTAATTTGATGAGTAAAGGACCTGCCGGAAATTCATGTCGTTCGGCGGGTGACCTTGCCACCACCATGCCCGACCACCCCCTCGACGGCGACGGCGTTGCTTCCGCCCCGGCCATTGAAGCGCGAGACCCCTCTTCGAATCGCAATGACGATTCTTCACTTCCATGACAATTGACATCATCTTCCATCTCGGCCGAAAACCTCTACTCATTTCGACCACCGACGCGACTGCTTCCATCAATCTTCCTTGTGTTCGCGATCCAGGATCTTCTCCGGCATCAATTGCGCTTTCCTACAACACTCGGATCGACGCTGCCTCGCTCTCGTCGTTCATCTCTGTCCAAATCGAAGCTACATTGCTACGTCTTCTTCACCCTGCTCCTGCACAGCCTCTTCCTCCGGCTGACGGCGGCCTGACGGAGGACTTTGAGTATGTTGCTGATGGATCTCTGATCGTCCGGCACTCGGAGCCGGTGACCTTGCCGATGAAATCTCAGGCGCGACTGCTGACCTATGGTGCCTTCCCATTGGGCTAAGGTTCCGTTCAATTGGGCTTAGTAATGTGCACCCCTTATTTTCTTCAGTACACCTCGATCTGTACTCCCTCCACTTTTTTATGGTATTATTGTTAGTGGTATTGGTATTACTAGTTATTGATTGTGGTATTACTATTAATACACTATTGAATTAATATTAATGATTATTGATGACGTTATTATTGATTATTGTTTGTGGTATTACTGATTATGTGGAATTATTTATTATTGCTTAAGGCACTACTGATTATTATTATTGTTTATGGTATTACATATTATTGTTTATGTTATTACTGATAATTATGTTTTGTATTAATGAATATAATTATATTTGTGGAATTATTTGTTATTGTTTAAGATATTACTGATCAATGTTCATGATATTACTAATTATTGTTCATGGTATTACTGATAATTATTTTTTGTATTATTGAATATAATTATATTTGTGGAATTATTTGTTATTGTATAAAATTTTATTGTAATTAGATGTGTGTAGTTATTTGTTATTGTAAATATATTACTAATTATTGTTAATGATATTACTGATTACTGTTTATGGTATTACTTATTGTATTACTGACTATAATAAAATAATACATATAATATTATTTTGTATTAAAATTTAAAAAAATACTAATGAAAAATGAGAAAAAAAAAATCGAGATCTGTGCCTAATTTCGATAGTTTTTTTAATTATGTTTTTATGATTTTTTTTCTAAAAATATGGGTGATTTAGTGGTGAATCGACGGTAACTCGGCAATGACTCGACTGCAAGATTGTAAATGTATAAATTAGGGTTAATTTTATTATTATATTTTGTGTAAATTAATAAAAAGATAATATAATATTTTAAATGTAATTATTTTTAAAAAAAACCTTTGGGGTGAACTAAAAAAATGAGCGGGTGCAGAAAATTGTGGTAAAAAAATAATTTGGGGGTGAACTCATAAAATGAGCGGGTGTAGATAACCGTTTTTAAAAAAATGATTTGAAGGTGAACTCATAAAATGAGCAAGTGTAGATAACTGTAGTATAAATATGATTTGGGGTGAACTCATAAAATGAGCAGGTGCAAATAACTGTAGTAAAAAAATAATTTGGGGGTGAACTTATAAAATGAGCTGTGTAGATAACCGTTGTAAAAATATGATTTGGGGGTGAACTCATAAAATGAGCGGGTACAGACAACTGTAGTAAAAAAATGATTTGGGGTGAACTCATAAAATGAGTGAGTGCGGATAACTATAGTAAAAATATAATTTGGGGGTGAACTCATTAAATTAGTAGGTCAGGTAAAATATAAATAAAAAATTAAAATTAAAATTAGGGGTGAATATGTTATTTTATAATTAAATATTTTTTATTTATTTTAAATTAAAAAGGATATTTTCGTCATTTTATATATATTAATTTAATTTAATAGTAGGGCGATGCAGTGCGATTGCATATTGCATAGATCAAACGCACTAATGCGAAGTGCAATCATATAAAATAAATTTCATCCGTTAGATTAATGATCTAATGGTATTTCAAGTATTGTCTTTTATAAGACAGGGCGAAGCCTGCCTTTCCATAGAAAGACCTTACTATTCATTAAACAAATCTTTACTAAAAAAACACACACCCTTTCAATTAAATAAATCTTTACTAAAAAATGTTACTGAAAAAATACATTTCAATTAAACAAATCTTTACTAAAAAACAAACACCCTTTCAATTAAACAAATCCAAAATATCAACATTGAATCTATCCATCTATTTTCCGCTCCTCCCAAAACAAGGTCAGTGTCGAGTTCAATTGGAATATAAATTTCCAGATCTTTGTCGTCTAGGTTAGTTTCTATGTTTTGAGCAAAATGCTTACATATGTATAAATTCCTTTTTACCTAAAATTAATGAATTAATAAAAATAAATTCGGTTCAGCCGGTTTTGAACCTCAAAAACGATTTTAAATTGATAGTTGGACCGGATATTAAAAAAACAGTGAGTTTAACTTCATTAATTATATTTGGCAAGGAAGGGTTGGTTTGTTAAAAAAACAGTGAGTTTTAGATTTGATTTAACAACGATTTAGAATATTTGATACAATCAATAAAAGATTTAGATTTTTATTTGTTTTTATTTGCTGAATAATGGTACGTTCTCGATAAGGCGATGTCGCGTGTAGGTTACTACTACCGACGGTTTCACGTGACACTACCGTTCCATTATTTTTTTTATTCTTATTACCTTAACCTATACCGACGGTTTCACGTGACACTACCGTCCCATTATTTTTTTTATTCTTATTATCCTGAGAATCTGCACCCACGTGACCATGATCCCTCTTCATCCTTTTTACACGTCGATTTTATTTATTGAATTTAGAAATATCATAAACCAATTTACTTTGGGTGAAACCTAGATTTTTATTTATAAAATTTTACGAATTAATTTTTAGTGACAGAATCTTACGTGTAAAGGTTTTTTTTTTTTTTTTTTTTTTTAAGATATAATCTGACTCAATAATAATATAATAAATTCAACCATTATAATCCACTAAATATATATATATATATATATAATATAATTTAATTTAATCTTACAAATTAATTTAACATAAAATTATATTATCTCATACTATAAAACTCAAAAGAAATACACCTATTATACTATTCACTAAAATTTTAAAATTCCAGAATATCAAATTTTCATTTAAAGAAAACATAAAAAAACCAAAGTAAATCTTCCTCTACTTAAAAATGTAATTTTGTACCGTTTTTAATAACGAAATTGTAGTAAAGCATTTAAAAACTGTTTTAAATTTAATTTAACAACGACTTAGAATATTCTATACAATCAATAAAAGACTTAGATTTTTATTTGTTTTTCAATTAAAAATCCGACAATCATAAATTAATTAATAAGAAAAAAACAAATTCATTGAATCGGGAATAAAGAATGTGGCGTGTTGTTACGTGCTCAATAATGGTACGTTCTCGATAAGGTGATGCCGCGTATATACATACGTGTTTATTAATAATGGTACGTTCTTGATTAGTCAATGCTGCGTGTATAGGTTACTACCTAGTGCGGTTTCACGTGACCCGTCCCATTATTTTTTTTATTCTTATTACCATGAGAATCTGCATTCACGTGACCACAGCGTGTCCCTTACGAGTCTTATAAAAAAAAAAAAGTGATAACTTTCTTCGTAAATAAACTTATTTGATTTTTTATAAAAATTAAGAAATTATATTGAAAAATATATTAGACAAGTAAAATTTATATTATAAACATTTTAATGAAAAAATAGAAAAAAGAAAAGAAAAGGATGTTTTTGAGGCATTAAAGAAATATTTAGTGAAGCTTAGTGTTAATGTGAAATACTTCACATGGAGTGACCCTGCAGCAGCCCACAGTTTCACTTTCTTTTTCTTTGTTTTTTTAATTAAGTGGTGATCAAATTAAGCTCACACAAGTAGGATGTTCTAACTCCTCCATGCATTTTGCTGCCTATATAAACAACGACTTAGAATATTCGATACAATCAATAAAATACTTTTATTTTTATTTATTCTGTACGTACATAATATTTTTTTTATTTATTTAATGTTTTATTAATTACTCAATTACCGTTATACCCTTAATTAGAGATAATGACAAATAATTAATTAATTATTAATTAATGCTGCGCATGCAAATCTCTTCCCTTATTTCTCGACAATCAACACACGTAATTAACTCTCAACACACATAATTATTGTAAACCATAATTACATCTAATTTTAAACGTTATCTTTACCGATTTTATTTAAAAATTAATTTACAATTAATTAAAAATAATTTATACTCAAGAGATAAATAACTTTGTAGAGAAAAGGGGGAGATATTGATTGAAATTGATTTGATAGAGATGCGTTATTTTAATTTTAATTTTAATCTAACAAACACTAATTTAATTTTAATAAACCTTAATCTAACAAATATTTCATTTTAACGTGTAAAATTGGAAATTTTTTAATTCATAAGTGTAAAATATTTCATTTTAACGTGTAAAATTGGAAATTTTTTAATTCATAAGTGTAAAATATTTCATTTTAACAAAATTATGATTTTTTTAATCCGTAAGTGTAAAATATTTCATTTTAACAACTTGGTGTAAAATTATGATTTTTTTAAGTGTAGAATATTTCATTTTAACAACCTTGATGTAAAATTAGGAATTTTTTAATCCCCAAGTGTAAAATATTTAATTTAACAAACTTGGTGTAAAATTAGGATTTTTTTAATCCATAAGTGTAAAATATTTCATTTTCACAACCTTGGTGTAAAATTAGTAATTTTTAATCCCTAAGTGTAAAATATTTCATTTTAACAAACTTGTGTAAAATTATGATTTTTTTTAATTTTTAAGTGTAAAATATTTCATTTTAACAATCTTGGTGTAAAATTATGATTTTTTTTTTAATTCCTAAGTGTAAAATATTTCATTTTAACAACTTTGTGTAAAATTATTAATTTTTTAATCCCTAATTATAAAATATTTCATTTTAACAACCTTAATGTAAAATTAGGATTTTTTTAATCCCTAAGTGTAAAATATTTCATTTTCACAACCTTGGTGTAAAATTAGGAATTTTTAATTCCTAAGTGTAAAATATTTCATTTTAACAAACTTGGTGTAAAATTATGAATTTTTTAATCTCTAAGTATAAAATATTTCATTTTAACAAGGTGTAAAATTATGAATCTTTTAATGCCTAAAGTGTAAAATATTTCATTTAACAATCTTGATGTAAAATTAGGATTTTTTCAATCCCTAAGTGTAAAATATTTCATTTTAACAATCTTGGTGTAAAATTAAAAAAAAAATTAATTCCTAAAGGTAAAATATTTCCTTTTAACAATCTTGGTGTAAAACTATGAATTTTTTAATCCCTAAGTGTAAAATATTTCATTTTAACAACCCCAAACCCTTTACCCTAAACTCCGAACCCTTTTCCCTAAATCGTAAACAATATATGTTGAGAAACGAGTATTCGGGGATAAGTTACCATATTGAATATAAATTCATAATACACATTTGAAGTTTGCTTATTAATGAAGTCCAAGTGTACACGTTGAAAGGAGTAGTCAGACCCTTTACCCTTTACCCTAAACCCTGAACCCTAAACCCTTTACCCTAAACTCTAAACCCTAAACACTATATGTTGAGAAACTAGTATTTTTTTAGTATATTAATTAAAAATAAGTAAAATTCATTTTAAGTAAAATCGATAAATTAGTATAAATTATTACATTAGTTATTAAATATGATAAATCGTTTATAAATTTATACATCGGTCGCTCTTAATTATGTATACTCATTTAAATTACCGTATATTCACTTAAATTACGTTTAAAATCTTGAATTAATAATATATATATATATATATATAATAGAATTAACCCAAAAATAATGAGAATGGAAGAAGGAAGGGGCCTTCTAAGGACAGTCCAATGTCGCCTGGACTATCAACAGTCCAATAATCTGAGCCATCAGATCTGAAATCTAATGGCTTATATTTGATGACCTGCTACCTGTTGCATTTGGCGTCGCAGAATCCATCGCCTTGCATTGCACTTATTATCGTTTTTTGTCGCCCTATTACACTTTTAAATTAAATTTAATAATTTTAAATATATAATTATAAAATTACAAATTTATCCTCACATGATTAATAAAAAAATTAATTGATAATATATAATCTTTATTTTAATTCTCATATCATTAATAATCATAATAAACAATAAATTATCTTTTTTTATTTGAATGAATTGAATTTTAGGTTAAATTATTAATTTAGTTGAATTTTTTATACAAATTTCTGTTTCGAGATCATAAAATTGGGCGTGGCTATTGTATGTGCCGGTCTGTCTATTCAGAATTCAGAAAAGTTGTTACAATTTATGATCATGGAGTAATTGATATGTTTATGATCAGAAAATTAGCGAAGATACTTTATATAATCTAACAGAAAGAGATTCTGGATTTTTTAAAATCAGGAGAAAACCTACAAAACACGTTCAAAAAAACTCTCTGCACATCCGCTGCTCGTAATTTATATTTATATTTTTTATTTTTTGTTCATTTTTAGTCGAATTATAAGTATTATTAGTATACCTAAAAAGAAGTATTCTCAAATTGTTGATAATTACTGCTAGTTTTTTTATGTGATATTGAGCATTCCTCTGATTGAACTTTTGATTTTTTTCTGTGTTAATACTCTGTTTTTTCTGCACAATCAAATTAACGCAGTATTCTCAAATCTCAATTGTTATTCATATAAAATTTGTATGATTTATATATGGTTATTGATTTGTTATTCATATAAAATTTGTATGATTTCTATATATGGTTATTGATTTATGAGATTTATTTGAAATTTATGAATATGATAAGATTCTGACATTTATTAATTTTATTTTTAATGTATATTTTATAGATATCTTCTCAACATGAGAATGATGACACAACTTCATCTAATAATACCTAAGATAATGATTTTGTCATTAAAAAGAAAAGACAAAAAACATCAATTGTGTGGATTAATTTTGAGGAATTTTTTGTTCATTTATTATAAAATTTCAGCATGTTTTATAATATTATAAAATTTCAGCATGTTTTATAATATTTTAGGGGGCTCAACATGAAGATGGGATTATTTTGAAAAACTGATGTATTTTTTCGTTGTAATGGTTGAAAGAACATTATGTTAATTTTTTTTTTTGAACATTTGTTATTACTCACGCACAATTCAAGAAATTGGTTGTTCAATTTGGTTATTTTCTTTGATAAAACAATTGGGCTGCCCACTTTTAATTAAGTGCTAGCCCAAAACATTCTCCACTTTTAATTAAATGGGCTAACATTGTTGGCCCAAAAAGTCTCCACTTACTCGGTTTGCTCTCGATCACAATTTCTTTTTTTTTTTTTGACGTAAAGGAGGGACAATGTCACAATGGGCAACGTAGGACTGTTAGTGCCCTTAAAGAATTCAAATAAATTTATAATATATTTTAAGTTTAATTTGTCAATTAAAAAAATATTTGAAACATGTACTCCATAGTATAAATTTGTAAATTTGTTATTCATTTGAATCTAGGTAAATATTTTTCAATACACTCTTAACTCTAGAGGGCTGCAACATATAATTGTCTATGCATGAACATGTTTCAGAAGGTACACACTACACACCTACCATGAAAAGAGACTGGCCTTTAACTTTTATTTATCGTCATTGCAAAAGACAATAGAATAAGAAATTATCTTATTCGAAACTCTATGGGAGCCGTGTCATCGAAACACTCAATATTATTCTCAAAATAAAAACTTTACTACCAACATTCCTTCCAAAATAAAAATGTCTCCTCAATAATGTAAATTTCAAGTCTAGTAACAATCAATCTAGTTACATTATACAAATCGGACATTAGGTCAATGTTCGTAAGCAACATTATATGGACACATAATTTTTAGAACTAATCGATGGTCTGATCATGACGTTTTCCTATAGTTCCATTCACATTTTCTAAAGTTTTTTTATTCTGATTTCACCAAAATTTTGCTTTCCAAAACATAGTTTGAGAATGACGTTTTAACACTTTGGAAAAAATAAAGTGTTTATTTTTACTAATTTATGAACAGTGTCGCCATGAGACCATCTCACTTTGAATAAGATAAGTGTTTATTCGTACTAATTACTGTTAATGGTATTACTGATTACAATTTATGGTATTACTCGTTATTACTTATTGTATTAACGACTATAATAAAATCATACATATAATATTATTTTGTATTAAAATTAAAAAAAAATACACATGAAAAAATGAAAAATAAAAAAAAAAGTAAAAGGAAAAAAAACTGAAAATGGGAGAAAAAGAGGAGAGGGAAGAAAACTTAGAAAGAAAAAAATCAAGATTTTTGCCTAATTTCGATAGTTTTTTTTAAAAATTATGTTTTACGATTTTTTTCTAAAAATATGGATGACTTGATGGTGAATCGACGGTAACTCGGTAATGACTTGACTACAGATTGTAAATATACAAATTAAGGTTGATTTTATTATATTTTGTGTAAATTAATAAAAGGATAATATTGTATTTTAAATGTAATTACTTTTTTAAAAATATTTTTGGGGTGAACTCATAAAATGAGGGGTGTAGATAAACGTGGTAAAAAATAATAATTTAGGGGTGAACTCATAAAATGAGCGGGTGCACATAACCGTGATAAAAAATGATTTGGGGTGAACTCCTAAAATGAACGGGTGCAGGTAACCGTAGTAAAAAAAGATTTGGGGTGAACTCATAAAATGAGGGGTGTAGATAATTTAGGGGTGAACTCATAAAATGAGCGGGTGCACATAACCGTGATAAAAAAAATGATTTGGGGGTGAACTCATAAAATGAACGGGTGCAGATAACCGTAGTAAAAAAAATGATTTTTGGGTGAACTCATTAAATGAGTGGGTGTAGATAAAATATAAATAAAAAATTAAAATTGGTGTGTACCGGTATCTTGCATGTACTCGAGTATCACCCTACAAATTAGGGTTGATTTTATTATATTTTGTGTAAATTAATAAAAGTATAATATAGTCCTTTAAATGTAATTATTTCATTTAAAAAAAAATCTTCTGAGGTGAACTTATAAAATGAGCAGGTACAGATAACCGTGGTAAAAAATAATTTTGGGTGAACTTATAAAATGAGCGATTGCAGATAACCATGGTTAAAAAATAATTTGGGGTGAACTCATAAAATGAGCGGATGCAGATAACCGGAGTAAAAAAATAATTTGAGGGTGAACTAATTAAATGAGCAGGTGTAGATAAAATATAAATAAAATAATAATTTAATTCTATTAAAAAAATCTAATTTTACATTTGTATTGTTTAATTTAAATAATATTATTATTAATTTTAATAAAGGATAAAATAGTAAATAATAAAATAAAATTTAAATAATTATTTTAAAATATTAAAAAAAGGCAACAGGTATCAAGTTAGGGCGACACAGAGGGCGACACAGAGCGATGCAATTTGACATCCGAACTATTAATAGTCCAGGCGATACAAAAACTATCCAAAGAAAATCCCAAGAAGGAAGACATAAAATAAGAGTAAGGGAGATAAATTTAGTTGAGAAAATTAAGGATTATGCACTGCTAAAATATCTTGACTTGAATTTTGAGATTTTAATTTATCTATCAAATAAAATAACAGTGAAAAAATTGAGAAAAATATTGTTCTTGAATATTTATGTTTTAAAATCTTTACTAAAAATCACACACCCTTTCAATTAAACAAATCCAAAATATCAACATTGAACAAGGTCGATCAGTGTCGAGTTCAATTGGAATATAAATTTCCAGATGTTTGTCTAGGTTAGTTTCTATGTTTTGAGCAAAATGCTTACATATGTATAAATTCCTTTTTACCTAAAATTAATGAATTAATAAAAATAAATTCGGTTCAGCCGGTTTTGAACCTCAAAAACGATTTTAAATTGATAGTTGGACCGGAGATTAAAAAAACAGTGAGTTTAACTTCATTAATTATATTTGGCAAGGAAGGGTTGGTTTGTTAAAAAAACAGTGAGTTTTAGATTTGATTTAACAACGATTCAGAATATTTGATACAATCAATAAAAGATTTAGATTTTTATTTGTTTTTCAATTAAAAATCCGATAATCATAAATTAATTAATAAGAAAAAAACAAATTCATTGAATCAAAAATGAAGAATGGGGCGGTGTACGTTCTTGATAAGGCGATGCCGCGTGTATATAGATTACTACTACCGACGGTTTCACGTGACACTGCCCCCTCCCATTATTTTTTTTATTCTTATTACCCTGAGAATCTGCACCCACGTGACCATGATCCCTCTTCATCCTCTCAAAATATCTTCCTAATTATTTAACATTTAAACTAAAATTAATGAATTAATATAAATAAATTCGGTTCAGCCGATTTTGAACCTCAAAAACGATTTTAAATTGATAGTTGGACCGGAGATTAAAAAAACAGTGAGTTTAACTTCATTAATTATATTTGGCAAGGAAGGGTTGGTTTGTTAAAAAAATAGTGAGTTTTAGATTTGATTTAACAACGATTTAGAATATTTGATACAATCAATAAAAGATTTAGATTTTTATTTGTTTTTCAATTAAAAATTCGACAATCATAAATTAATTAATAAGAAAAAAACAAATTCATTGAATCGAAAATGAAGAATGGGGGCGGTGGTTTGCTGAATACTGTTACGTTCTCGATAAGGCGATGCCGCGTGTATAGGAATGTGCGGTGGTACCGAATGCGGTTTCACGTGACACTACCGTCCCATTATTTTTTTTATTCTTATTACCATGAAAATGTGCGCCCACGTGACCATGATCCCTCTCCATCCTATCAAAATATCTTAGTAATTATTTAACATTTAAACTAAAATTAATGAATTAATAAAAATAAATTAGGTTCAGCCGGTTTTGAACCTCAAAAACGATTTTAAATTGATAGTTGGACTGGAGATTAAAAAAACAGTGAGTTTAACTTCATTAATTATATTTGGGAAGGAAGGGTTGGTTTGTTAAAAAAACAGTGAGTTTTAGATTTGATTTAACAACGATTTAGAATATTTGATACAATCCACAAAAGATTTAGATTTTTATTTGTTTTTCAATTAAAATTTCAACAATCATAAATTAATTAATGAGAAAAAAACAAATCCATTGAATCGAAAATGAAGAATGGGGCGGTGGTTTGCTGAATACTGGTACGTTCTCGATAAGGCGATGCCGCGTGTATAGATGTGGCGTGGTACCGAGTGCGGTTTCACGTGACACTACCGTCCCATTATTTTTTTTTATTCTTATTACCCTGAAAATCTGCGCCCACGAATAAATTAGGTTCAGCCGGTTTTGAACCTCAAAAACGATTTTAAATTGATAGTTGGACCGGAGATTAAAAAAACAGTGAGTTTAACTTCATTAATTATATTTGGTTTGTTAAATAAAATAAAAGAAAGAGGTATAATTGATCATGAAAGAAGTAGCAGTAGTATTTTATTTGAGCAATGAATTGACTAAAAATAGAAAAAAGAAAAGAAAAGGATGTTTTTGAGGCATTAAAGAAATATTTAGTGAAGCCCACAGTTTCACTTTGTTTTTCTTTGTTTTTTTAATTAACTTTAGTGGTGATCAAATTAAGCCAGATGTCCTAACTCCTCCATGCATTTTTCTGCCTATATAAACCCCCTCCCCTTCTTCTTCTTTCATCTACAACTTAAATCAGCTCTTCCATGTACTTATATAATTACTTCTCCCTCTCTCTCTCTCTCTTTATTCAATTTGTATTTTCCAATTAAAATGGCGATAGTGGTAATATCTCATCAGCCGACACTTGAGAATTTATCAGCTCAGATACAAACATGCTCATGCAGCAGCACAGTGATCCTCACTGACCCTAACGCCAAAACTCACATAGTTAACGCCTGCACATGCTTGGACTTCTTCAAAGTCAAGAACCACGGCTTTTCCATGAATTTTCTTGAAAATTTTAAAGCCGAAGCCCTCAAAGTCTGCAGGAAAAGGACATGTTGGGCCCCAACTCCCACCCTCAAGCTAGTTCTCGGAATTTCAGACACTCTATGGTAATTAATTAATTTCAATATAATCATCTTGATGATATATTAGTACTACTTAATAATATGAATGAATGAATGGTGCAGGGGGCTTGTGAGGGAGTACGTTGAAGCAGTTAAAGATATGGCGGAACCTGGACCTGGATGCCACCACCGCGACCTCATTCCCTACCACATCGTATCCCTGCCGTTACCGCCTATCACCGCGACTTTTGCTCCGTCGCGAATTTCTAATTACGCTGCCCCCGCCCCTGCTCCCAGCAGCTTTGATTATGAGTACTCCGATCAGTCCGGCTCCGATGACGACGATGACTACGACTACGATGACGATAATTCCCTTCCGTCGTTGACTGCTACCGATTCGTACCAGTCTACGCCAGCTGCGAAATCAATTGTCGGTTCACTCCGGGTTAAAATGATTTCCCCAAATTCAACAGCTCAGCCGCTGCAGTCGTGTTCAATTTGCATGGTGGATTTCGATGTCGATTCGCGTAGTTGTGTGATAGTGAATGAGCATTACTTTCACAAGGACTGTATTGTTGAGTGGCTCCAGAGGAATTATAAAAGTTGCCCTTTGTGCCAATACAAATTGCCTCTCGATCCCAACCAATTGGACGATGAATACGACGCCGTTTCGAGCCTACCGAGGGAAGGAGGGTTAATACTAATACGGAAGGAAATGGTGCATCCTTTAATTCATCTGAGGATGGGGATACCGTGATGATCCAAGTGTGAGGTAAAAATCAAACTGTGTTTGTTAGCTAAAAATCAATCCCTCCTTTAATTCATCTTAGATACTCCCTCCGTCCCGGAGGAACTTGCACCCTTTGACCGGCACACATTTTAAGAAATGTGTAAAAAAATGTGTAATGATTGATGTTTTGAAGGGTAGTTTTGTAAACTTTTATGAATAAAGTAAAGTAACAAGTAGATTGAGTGTGGAAAAGTAATGGCATATGGATAAATATATGAGTATATTTCAAGGGTGAGGGTTTTAAAAATAGGGGATTTCACATAAAAGGTCATTTCACCTAGTGTTTTTTTAAATAAAGACATGATTCAAAATAGTTTCAGAATAAGGACAAAATGACACATAAATGTACCATCATGCCCTTAATACATAAAATTCGGAATTAATATGGAGAAATTCTTTAAATGTTTGAAATTTAAAACTGACTCATTAATTCCAAGAATTACGCAATTAATTAAAACCTTATGTTTGAAATTTAAAGCTGACTCTATCAGCTCATTAATTCCAAGAATTACGCAATTAATTAAAACCTTCCTAAAATTAATTAACACCGGTCAGAATAGCTTAATTTTGTGCAGAATTTTGGGGTTTTCCAATTTGTGAAGAAAGGAAACCGTGAAGTACGGAAGAAGACGAAGTGAGAAGAACATTTTGCTCCCTAGACCATGGTTGGAAAAGTAATATAAAAGCTAAATCTCCATAATAAAATGAATAATGCAGAACAATGAAATCTAAAACTGCATAATAAAATGAATAATGCAGAACAATGAAATCTAAAACTGCATAATAAAATGAATAATGCAGAAAAAATAGTACAGTGTCTTCATATTAGAATGTGATTATGCAAAAATACGTATACATATGCAAAATAAGATCTGCATTATCCCTTGACCAAACCAATAACAAATAATCATGAACTACATTTCAGCAACGCGCACGTAAATCATCACAATTACACGAAAACGGAGCAAATTGAACCTAAATTAAAATCATCTAAAAAAATCCTAAATTCTTTGCAAATTATGTGTGTACGTGTGGAATTAAAAATCATACCCTTGGCAAAACTCTTCATCTGACCCTTGGAATTAAAAGTTTCTACTATATCTCCGGCGGCTTCGCGTCCGTCATCCATAATGAAGAAATCGGTGAAGTTTGAATCCCCTAGGAATATAAAGAAACGATCGCGTGGAAAGTCTCTTGATCATGTGCAGTCGGTGAACTTTGGGCCAGGAAGTGGGCCATGAATGCCACGACCAACGCAAACCCTCAATTGCTTCCAATTCGGTGAAATCCATCGGCGAGTTAGGAGACGAACGAGATGCGTTTCATCAATTGATGAAACCTAATCGAGATTTGCGATCATGGGGATTTATGATATTTCAAAGTTAGGGGTTTAATTTATGATATTTTCTGATAATGGCCGGCCCGGCACCATGAAAGAAACCGGGAGTGGAAATAAGAGAAAAAGTCCAGTGTCTTGATCGCGTGATTAAAGGCTATACTTTTTCTAAATTAGATTCGGGCTTTCAACAGTTTGAAATTTGATTTTTAAAATTTTGAGTTTTGAAATCATGATAAAAATGTGTATGATTTAAACAGATTCCGAGGGACGATAAACTAGAAAAGAAGGCGATGCAATAAACTAGAAAAAATGCAGAACACGATAAACAGATTCTGAGGGACGAGGAATTCTGAATTAAGGCGGTTTTTGGGAAATTAGGATTGCTTTAATTGAAAATTCGTATGAATCGTGCAGATTGCAAACGAAATAAGGAAGGTGAGATTCTTATTTCCATATGCGTGATATTAAACAGAATGCTGGCGAAATATATGGAATGTATGACTTGTTCCATTATTATATAAATTAAATAGTTATTCTTCAAATTTAAATGCAAGGGCATAAATGGTTATTTACACATGTTTTTGTCCTTTTTTAAAAAGATTATAAAAGTTGTCTTTATTTAAGAAGCTAGGTGCCTAAATGGCCTTTTTTATAAATTTTCTCGTAAAAATATTTTCTTTTATGGAGTGTGCAAATTGGTATGAGACATCCATATATGAAAAGTGTGCAAATTCCTGTGGACTGGGACGGAGGGAGTACTTTCTAAATTGTCTCATTTCTTAATTAGGGTTAGGGTTTGAAGGTTGGGAGTGTATCTAACCTGTGATATTTTATTAAAAGGGCAAATTCTCAAGCAATAAATACATAACTCTAATTTTTTTTGAGGGCCACATAACTCTAATTTTAGAAAAGCATAAAATTACAAAGAGGTTCAAATATATATATATATATATATATATATATATATATATATATATATATATATATATATAAAAATGCACTTTTACCCCGTTTTCAACCCCTAAAAAATAGATTTTTTTTTTAAAAAAAATGGTTATAGAAGTACATCATAGCAAAGCCACGTATTTTACTTGTAGAGTCAATTCAACTTAAAAAAGTTTAATTGTTCGCTCGAATCGAACTTCGACGTTGAAAAGTAAAAAAAAAAAAAAATAGTTGTAAATTGCTAGATGGGTAGTTGATTGCTACTAGCGCCTCGCGCTGCCTAGACACTGGCTTTTGCAACATAAATTTTTACACTACATACTTTACTTGAATTAAAAAGTCAATTACTCCATAAAATTAAAATGAAAATGAAAATAGGATGAAATTTTCAAATTGTTGGAAGAGTAGTTATCAATCGGCCGGTAGTAACACGTCTTCTTTTGGTCCTATTTTAGGAAAATAAAATCAAGAAAAAAGGGCAATTAATTTTTTATATACACAAACTTCTAAGTATATCTATCATGGGCATCAGTGTATTAGAGGAATGTATATTAAAATAAATATTTATAATATATGGTATATTAAAATAAGTTTAAAAAATAAAATTCAAATTAAAAAAAATTAAGAAGCAAAACGGAATGAGACCGTGATTTTCCTTAATACACAACCTTTATAAGTAAATATGAAAAAAATCTTCAATTTTTTTTTCGAAAATAAACAATTAAAGTTATATTAACTCTTGCTAAGATAGTGGTAGACAGAATTAATTCAACGGATGCTATACATTCTTATTTTGGGATTACATTATAACTTATCGATCTTTGTTAACTCAATTTAAAAATGTGACGATTAATTTTGTGAGGAGATGTGCTAATGTAGCGACACATACCTTTGCACGTGAATCTCATCGATTTGATAATAATTTCATTTGGGTCTAGATTAGGCTTTGCCTCAGTGCAATTGCAATAATATAGTCTAATTCATTTTAGATTTTAAAAAAAGTTAATAAACTTTTAATAAATGTTAATCAACTACACCTTTAAAACTAAATTTTAACTAAAACATAATATTCATGTCACACCTATTTTTTAACCAATAAAAATTATATATCATTGACACGTTGCAGACAAAATTCCCACGGAATTACATCACCAACTACTACTCCAACTCCTATGTGACAACTGACAACAGAAGCTTCATTTGGACTTAGTTTTTGGTTGAAAATTCCATTCAAGTAAATTAAGTAATAAAACTACTAAGCCTAACAACCGTACGGTGATTTATCAAATTAATAAAATAAAATAATAGCCGGAGCGAAGGAGCTAGTAATATACACTACAAAACTATGGACTTAGTAGGAAATGTGGTGCTACCCCACCCACTCCCAAAGAAATTAGAAATTGTCAAAAAAAAAATATATATCATGGCACGCAGATGATGCAATTTGAATCAATCTTTATTGAGGGAGGATTATCCACATTAAAATATGTATATTATACTATTTTGTCATATTATGATTAATTTGGTATTGTACTATATGTAATGTAACTAAATAATGTAATTTTTGCTTAAAAAAATACTCCCTCCCTCCACCAAATGTAGTCCCATGGGGTGGAGCACAAATTTTAAGAAAAAATATAGATAAAGTAGATAAAGTAAAGGTATTATAGAGAATTGTGGGGTCCATTGTAAATAAAGTGATTGTTTATGAATAAAGTTGATGGCAAATTGAGTAATTAAGTGATGTGTTGAAGGGTGATAGTTTTCCTAAAGTGTATGAGACTACATTTGGTGGACAAAAAATATGAGGCAAATGAGACTACATTTTGTGGACGGAGGGAGTATATGTTTATTTATACTAACTTGATCAACAGAAGGATTGGCCGATCGGGAGGAAGTTGATGAAGTTCACGAAGCAAGTTGGTGAGCCAAACAACTTAAGAGGCGGAATTAGCCAAAGCCCGATACTCAGACTCACAACTAGAGCGGGCAACAGTGGGTTGTTTCTTTACACTCCAAGAAACAAGATTTCCACCCAAAAAAATGGAATAACCATAAGTGGAACGATGCGTCTCAACACAACGGAATTTCAGACACTTTATGGTAATTAATTAATTTCAATATAATCATCTTGATATATCAGTATTACTTAATATGTATGAATGAATGAATGGTGCAGGGGGCTTGTGAGGGAGTACGTTGAAGTAGTGAAAGATATGGCGGAATCTGGACCGATGTCCCATCTGAATACATGAACTCAGCTTATAAGATAAAGTTGGGAGCTAATAGGCTGACCGGCCAGTTTTCAGAAATCTGCTTTTGTTGCCCACTAGAACATCATGTTTTTCTTTATCTAGAACAACTACTGCTGCTTTTGTAATTATATAATATAGTCATAATCTCATGTTTTTCTTTTTTCAGAACAACAACTACTAGTGTTGCTGCTTTTGTAATTATATAATATATATAGTCGTAATCGACTAATCGATCCCAACTCGCAAAGATGGTTGCCTTTTTGGAGTTTTGGTTCTACTTATTCAAATAATAATAAACTAGCTAGTTTCTTTTATTCATCACCTAACTTCGCCTTTTGTGTTTAATAAATAGTACTACTAATTAACAACCATTGCCTCTTTTAAAGAAAGAAAAAATAAACAGTAATGTACAGGAACTTTGAGATATTGTTGAGCAGAATAAAATAAAAATCATTATTGAATTTCATAGCATTGCTTTTATGTATGTCGTTGTAGATCGATTATGTGTGTGTTTTTATTTATCTTCGATTTTCTTAATAATATGCTTGTAATATATTGGATCCGTATACATATTTTTGTATTTTTATACTTTTTAATTAGATTTTTATTGCTTTAACCAAAAGTTGGCTCTTTTATGAAAAAATAAATAAATCGTTATCTGTTAATAAATGTAATATGCGTTTTCCCATGATTCCTTTTACCAATAATCTGATCGATATGCCAATAACTCGTTTACTCTTTTTTTTTTTTTAATTAAGGTTATTGGAATTAATCGACTTAAGCAGCATTTAAAGAACTTTAATTACATGATAATGTATTTTGTATTTTATTATTTTGTTTGACTTTTATCAAGGTTGTAGGTCGAAAATCGACAATCGGACGAATTGACGTTGCCTAGTCGGCCGCCTATACTATTTTTAAAATTCTCAAGCAATAAATACATAACTCTAATTTTAGAAAAGCATAAAATTACAAAGAGGTTCAAAAATATATATATATATATACATAAATGCACTTTTACCCCGTTTTCAACCCTAAACAATACTCCCTCCAATTCATTTTAAGTGACGTCCTACAGCTCCTCACAAATATTAAGAAGAATACAACTTTCCTAATATGCCCTTAATTAAGTAAAATATTTTTTCATTAATCAACAAAATGTTTTAAATTAATTATTCAACCTACAATTATATCTATTTAATGCTTATTTAAATTATAATTGACCAAAACAAATACACAAAACCACCCACTACTTCCATATGCAACACGATTTAAATTAATAATACTACTCCCATATGCATGATTTAGATGATGGAAATGAGAAAGTCTGTAAATTTAGCTTCAAATCCTCAAAAACAAAAATAGTGAGAGCCAAAACAAAATATTTAGTTCACAACAAATTACACATAATTCTTTTTTTTTTTAAACATTACACATAATTCTTAAAAGGATCATGTTGTATATTTATAGGCAGATTGTGGTGTTGTGTTCATGCATAAGTTTTAATTTAATTACTAAATGATTGAAGTTTGATTTCACTGAGTGCATGTATACTTTTATTGGAAAGATAAATAATTTATTCTATCAATTAATTATTCAACTTGAGAGTTAATGAAGTAAAAGGGTATATTAGGAATAAATTCAAAATAATACTCAAAACGTCACTTAATTTGCAAATTCTTAAAAAAGTTCTAAAACGTCACTTACGTGTTTTACTTGTGGAGTCAATTCAACTTAAAAAAATGTGATTGTTCGCTCGAATCGAACTTTGACGTCGAAAAGTAAAAAAAAATAATAGTTGTAAATTGCTAGGTGGGTAGTTGATTGCTACTAGCGCCTCGCGCTGCCTAGACACTGGCTTTTGCAACATAAATTTTTACTCTAGATACTTTATTTGAATTAAAAAGTCAATTACTCCATAAAATTAAAATGAAAATAGGATGAAAATTTCAAATTGTTGGAAGAGTAGTTATCAATCGGCCGGTAGTAACACGTCTTCTTTTGGTCCTATTTTAGGAAAATAAAATCAAGAAAAAAGAGCAATTAATTTTTTATATACACAAACTTCTAAGTATATCATGGGCATCAGTGTATTAGAGGAATGTATATTAAAATAAATATTTATAATATGTGGTATATTAAAATAAGTTTAAAAAATAAAATTCAAATTAAAAAAAAAATATCAAGAAGCAAAACGGAATGAGACCGTGATTTTCCTTAATACACAACCTTTATAAGTAAATATGAAAAAAATCTTTAAAAAAAAAATTCGAAAATAACAATTAAAGTTATATTAACACTTGCTAAGATAGTGGTAGACAAAATTAATTCAACGGATGATATACATTCTTATTTTGGGATTACATTATAGATTGTCGATTGTTGTTAACTCAATTTAAAAATGTAACGGTTAATTTTGTGAGGAAATGTACTAATGTAGCTACACATACTCTTGCATGTGAATCTCGTAGCTTTGATAATAATTTCATTTGGGTAGATCCATCAAACTTTGTGATCCATCAAATATTCAATTGAGATTCTGTTGAATTTTTTGGACTTTTAAAATTTGGGACTCTGTCAAATCCCAAATTTAGAGGCCTAGAAGAATTCACCATAATTTTACTATTTGACTGTCAACTAGATTAATTAAAATAAAATCTGACGGAAGCGAATAAATCATATACATTTTCCTCGATAAAATACTGCTTAGACCATTTACTTTAAAATAAAAGGGAATATTTGCTACGGTTAAAGAACGAATTATTTTAAAAGGACCAAATTCAATCATAACGTAAAACAATTTCATGAAACCACTAAAACAAATAAAAATTGAAATAGTTTTCCTAATTCAAAATTAGATAAACATTTAATATGACCATGTTGAGTTCATTAAATTGCATATTAAGCTACTAGTCTCCACCGCCTTGCCACCACGTTCAAGCTTCATTCCTAAATCTGAAAATGTTAAATAAGGGGTGAGCAAACCACAGCTCAGTTGGGACAAGTTTATCAAAACTAAATACAATAAGCAATTAAATCATCAATTCACATTAACATGTATAATATCATAATAATTCAATAACATTGCCTCATTTATAAATGTCAAATGGTATATCCTCGTTTATAAAGGTCAGATGACCTATCCTCGTTTATAAAGGTCAGATGACCTATCCTCGTTTATAAAGGTCAGAAGACCTATCCTCGTTTATAAAGGTCAGAAGACCTATCCTCGTTTATAAAGGTCAGAAGACCTATCCTCGTTTATAAAGGTCAGAAGACCTATCCTCGTTTATCTTTCATGAACATCAAAATAATTTCACATAAACATCAAAATAATCATATATGGCATTTATTTGAAGTTAGAAATCATAATTTCACATGAATATCGAAATAATCACATATCGCATTTAATAATGACAAACAAATCAAGATAGAAATTCCCACCTCAAAATGTGGGTCGTGGATGAAATGGACGCAAAACTTATATGACTTGCTTCTCACGATTGTCACCTAAAATAATTAAATGATATATTTTTTTAGAATTATTATTATATTAGTAATTATTTAATATCATAAGAACTTAATATGGAATACTCATTGAAAAGGTTTGGCTAGAACAACAATTTAATGTCATTAATTGAAAACCAGTACAAACATCAGTGTTTTCGAAATCAATGCAGGAGATGATTTGAGCTGTCATAATGAAATAATTTAAACTATCATCATAATATGGAAGATTGAATTGACAAGGAAGAGGGAGATTTACTGTTTTTCTGCAAAAAGGAAAAGAGGCGTGAGTGTGACTATCTTCTGATCCAGAAAGAAAACTCAAATTTATTGTGAGAATATTTTCTGTGGTTTGATTTGTGAAAATACCGTGTATAAAATAGGTCAACATAATATAATTTTAGTTAGAAAATCAAGGATTATAGGATACTAAGATATCACAGATTTGACTTGGATTTGAGATTTTAATCGGTAACACATGTGTACGTGTATATATATATTTAACCAAATTTTTTATTTAAATAAATAATATCTACAACCATATATATATATATATACACTCATATATTTATCATAATGTATATTCATTTTTTTTTTCTTAAAATAACATCTTATGCATTATTACAAAATAGGGTAAAATTCTGGGATGTTACATTTTATCCTTCTAAATAAAATTTCGTCCTCGAAATTAGTAATTAATGTCCATTGCCTCACGTCAAAGCAAATTACCTCGTATATCTAATCATGCATGTACTATGGTATATATGCAAATAATCTCTACTATGGTTTGTATGTTATCTCATGGTTTCTCTACGTATACTATTTCATGAGTACATGCATGTCTAATGTTTAAGAAAAATGACTTTTAAATATATCGAACATCCACATGAATTGTGAACATATCATACTATTGAATTGTAACATACATACATTTTGGTGAAGCCGGCGTAGTAGCGCAGAGGTAGAGGTGGATGTAGTAGTCAGTATTTACATTTTATAAAAATTTTGACTCCAATATTAATAAATACAATTTCAATAATATTCAATTGAAAACTTTACTTTGGCAAGTCTACAGAAACGCAGACCTGCTCAAATATCACTCTATCAAATTTTTTAAAAGTCTTTCAAAATTTTGAGATATTCAATACGGATTTTAAAAAGTCTTTAGAAATCTTTAGGTATTAACAATCTATGAATTTTAATACTCTATGGATTTCGTTGGATTCTCCTTAAAAAAATATAAATAAATTTCACTATTAAAAATCTCTTCTAAAAACGTTGAAATCTCACGGAATAGAAAACAGACATTCTTGTTTTTCGATAAGCATCACAGATTCTTCACCACTATTATTATCGTGAAAAAGATTATATCTCTGTATTTTAAAATTATGATTTATAATTTATAGCATTAATGCCAACTTTAAGATCTCAAGAACATTTATTCACAATGTTTTTAGATCTTAATGTTATCACGTGGTGTTAGATATCATCTAAAAGATTTTGGTGGTCAAGGTCGTCACCCATTCAATCTTGGCCATGCATCACTAAGAAATGTGATTGAGAGAATTTTTGGTATTTTCAAATCGTGATTCACAATTTTCAAAACTCACCTCCATTCTGATGAATTTTTAGTTGAATATGAAGAAGATCAAGATTCACCCGGAAGAGAAAATTTGGAATTGCTTTCTCAAAGCCAACTACAACAACAAAGAACTGAAGCTAATGCATGGAGAACTAGTATTGCTAATGCGGAAATGAGGCGGAGGTATAACCGTGGAAATGAAGATGAGAATAATAATGATGAATAATATATTTTTTTTGAACTAATATATTTTTGGTATTTTTTCTAAATAATTTAGATAATTTTTTATATATACAAGTGTGTTCGATATACGTTTGCATCAATAGTTTTAGGGGCGTAGTTTATGAAAATCCATGTAAATCAATAAAAAAATGTGTATTTCAAAATCCTGTCAAATCTATGAAAATCCATATAAATCAATAAAAAAGTCAGTCAAACTCTGCATATAGTCTATGGATTTTCTAAATCCACTAACTTTTTAAAGTCCAAAAAAATTCAACAGAATCTCAATTGAATACACCACCCTTAGTTTTGGTAAATCTAGGTATTCGAAAATTCCATTGAAGAAGAGTTCCAACGATTCTATATTTTCTACTCAAACTAGTTTTGGTAAATCTAGGGTTTAAGATAGATATTTGAATGAATTGAATTTTAGGTTAAATTATTAATTTAGTAAAAATTTTTATACAAATTTTTGTTTCGAATTCAGTATTCAACATATTAATTTGACATTAAAATTTTCTACTAGGTTTTACATTTATTTTTAACTGCCCAATCATAGTCTTTGGAGGTGTACAAGTGATTAGAATCGGCGGAGTCTCAGAGGCTGTTTAATTTTATCTTTTCATTTATATTGGGTTGATTTTATAGAAAATAGGAATTGTAGTTCTTAAGAACTGATGTGCAGATATGAGATATATATACAATGTTTATGTTCAGAAGATTGCGGAAGATACAGCTGATATTTGAAATAGAATATAACAAATAATCCTACAATTATGTGATATAGATTAGTAAAGACTTATCTAGAGTCTTCTTGATAAGCTTTACTAATACGCCCCCGTAAAATTGACGTGCCGTCCGCCGCGGAGATTTTGGACCTGAGTGATTGAAAACGAGCACGGGCAAGCGGCTTGGTAAGTAGGTCCACCAACTGATCCAGCGTATTGACATAGGCAACAGACATAATTCCCTTTGATACCAGGTCCCGAACAAAATGGAGATCAACAACTATGTGTTTTAAACGAGACTGTTGAACCAGATTGAGTGCAAGGCGTGTGGCTCCCATGTTGTCGCAAAGGAGACGGGGTGGAGATGGGAGTGTTATCCGAAGGTCATGCAACAGAAGTTTGAGCCAACAGACTTCGGACGCTGCAGTGGCCAATGAACGATATTCGGCCTCAGTTGAGGAGCGAGCAACACCGCGCTGCTTCCGAGATCTCCAGGAAATAGGGGTATTGCCAAGAAAGATAATGTATGCGGACGTAGATTTACAATCAGACAAGTCACCGGCGAAATCAGAATCTGAATAAGCTGTAATTGCCAGCTGAGCAGAACGCCGAAGAAGGGTTCCATGATGGATTGAACCCTTGAGATAACGGAATAACCTCTTAACAGAATGCCAAGCCTCTGGAGTAGGAGCAGACATGTATTGAGCCCAACGGTTGACGGTGAAGGAAATATCTGGACGAGTGATTGTTAAGTATTGTAACCCACCAATGGCGCTTCGATATTCAGTGGCGTTGACTGCAGCATTGTCATGCGAGGGTTTAGTGGCAGCAGGGGTACCAACACGTTTAACACCATCCATCTTGTGACGGCGAAGAAGATCGATCATGTACTTATGTTGTGATAGAAAAAGACCCTGCTGACAGTGGGCGACTTCAACGCCCAAAAAATATGACAAAGGGCCGAGGTCTTTGACAGCAAAGACGGATTGCAGATGCTTTGTAAGGGACGGAATCAAGGAGGGAGAGGATCCCGTGAGAATCAGGTCATCAACGTAGGCTAGAACAATGAGATGATTGGTACCTTGATGAAGGGTGAAGAGAGACGAATCTGCATTCGAACGAGCCAAGCCAAAAGCCTGGAGGGCTGAACACAAACCATCGTACCAAGCTCGGGGAGCTTGACGAAGTCCATATAGTGATCGTTTAAGCAAGCAAACATGAGACGGCAGTGAGGAGTCCTTGAAACCTGGGGGTTGATGCATATAGACCGGTAAATCAAGGTGTCCATGAAGAAATGCATTACTTACACCGAGTTGACGGAGCGACCACCCAGCTGAAATCGCAATCGTGAGAACTGTACGGATGGTTGCAGGTTTAACAACCGGACTAAAGGTTTCCATGAAATCAATCCCGGGACGTTGATTAAAGCCTTTTGCAACTAGGCGAGCTTTGTATTTGTCGATCGAGCCATCCGATTTTCTCTTAATTCTAAAGACCCATTTGCAGCCTATAATATTGCCATTTGAAGGAGCGGGAACAAGGTCCCAAGTGCCATGTCGTTGTAATGCCGTGAATTTATCTGCCATAGCTTCACGCCAGTGGGGAATTGAGAGAGCTTGTCGAACTGTAGAGGGTTCAACATCGTCCGGAAGTGGGTGCTTGGTCACTGAATGAATAAGTTTTGGCTTGCGGATATTATTTTGACTACGAGTTCGCATTGGAGTGATTTTTTGTCTTCTGAAGTAGGCCGAGTTCTGGAGTGCCTTTAGCATAGCGAAGAATACGTTTGACAACCTGAAAATGGTCGATAGTGGGATTTTCTTGGAATTGATTCACGGTGTTGATCGCAAAGGGGAGGTCTAGTCGCGTGATGGTAAGATATTGAAGGGTCGACCAGTGAGCGGAAAAAAGTGGGGTCAGATAAAGGAGTGACATCCATTCGAAGAAGGTCTATCGAGAAAAGGGGAGTGGAGACAGGTTTCAAGTGGAGCATGTTCGTGCGGGTTAAGATGTCAGTAGCATATTTTGACTGGCCAAGGAAAAGATCGCGAGAAGTGTAGGTAACTTCGAGTCCGAGGATGTATGTTAGACGGTCAAGATCTTTTATCGCAAATTCCTTATTGATCTTGGAAATGAGACGAGTAATGAAGGTTTGATCATTGCCAATAATTATAATATCATCGACATAGACTAAGAGGTAAAGGATACGATTTGATGTGTATATAAACAACGAAGATTTACTTTCCACGAAGCCGAGGAGGAAATCACAAAACCTTTGAAACCACGTGCGAGGTACCTGTTTGAGACCATATAGAGCTTTGTTGAGTTTGCAGACATAGTTAGGGCGGAGAGGATCAACAAAACCAGGAGGTTGACGCATATATATAGGTTTTTTAAGGAATTAATGGAAAAAAAACATTGTTTACGTCCAATTGATAGAGCGACAAATTGTTCATAAAGGCGAGAGAGAGAACAACACAAACATTGGCCGATTTGATAACGGGACTGAATGTGATCATAGTCGAAACCAGGAATTTGGGTAAAAACTTGGACAACCAGGCAAACTTTGTGGCAATCAACGTTCCCATCGGCTAAAATTTTGTTCCAAAAACCCATTTAGAACCGAAAATATTTACACCTGGTGGAGGGGCGACCAAATCCCAAGTTTTGTTTTTGTGAAGAGCTCAAAGTTCATCGTCCATCATAGCTAACCAATGAGGGGATTTTGCAGCCGAATTGAAGCCCTTTCGTTCTGAATTAGCATGAATGGAGGCGAGCAAGGAGGTGGTCACAAGAAGAGAGGTACTGGCATGGTGTTTTATTTTGAAAATCCCATCCTGCGAGCGAGTTCGCATAACATGAGTAGGTGTGGCAGCTGGCCACACACGAGGGCGAGGAGGTGGAGTGGGTGCTCGCGGAGGGAGAGGGGCTGGTGGTGGTCAGACAGTTTGATGAGCAGCGAAAGGTAGAAGATTGGGCGTAGGACAATGAGGAACAGGAGGAAGTAATGTATCTGGCTGAAGACATATCGAGCATGGAGGAGAGGATGTTGAATCGTTGGGGTGATCAAGCGAGGGGAGATCAAGCAAGGGTGGTGAAATGAAATTCGACACCGAGGTATCGAAGATAGAAATGTCAAGAGTACGAGTGTTCAAAAAAAACCGGACTAGAAAAAAGACCGGACCCGGACCAGAACCGGACCGACCGGTTAGTTTCCGGTCCGGCAAATTTTGGATTCCGGTCTTCCGGACCGGACCGGTTTGGACCGAAATTTTTTTTTTTTTTTTTACTAATTAACTCTCATTTATTTTTTAAAATCAAGTAATTGGTGAGAATGTGTTGAGATCTATTACATTTTTTGCAAATATATAATTTAACAAACATATTTAATTTATTTTTAGGGTCAAAAGATCATTAATAATAATGTAAAACAAATTCACATTGGCGTAGATTGATTTCAAATGAAGAGCAAACACTTTAATTTTCATACACAAATTCATCAATCTTATTCTTGCTTCCATAAACTTGAAAAAATATTTAATTTTTTTTTTTTAATCCGGTCCAAACCCGGACCGGACCGGAATTTACCGGTCCTGTATGGACTGGATTAATTACGGTCTGGTCTCCGGTCCGCCCTTTTGCATCAATTCCGGTCCCGGTCCGGTCCGGTTTTGGACCGGTGCACACCCCTAGTCAAGAGTAGTAAGCGCAGAGCAAGGATGGTCCCGGTCCAAACCGGTCCCAGTCCGGTCCGGTTTTGGACCAGTGCACACCCCTAGTCAAGAGTAGTAGGCGCAGAGCAAGGATGGTCGCCAGCAAAGGGAAAATTGGTTTCATCAAAGCGAGCATGTCGCGAGATGTACAAACGCGATGAGCAAGGATCAAAGCAATAAAAACCTTTGTGGGCTGAGCTATAACCTGGAAAAACACAAAGGAGACTACGAGGAGAAATTTTTTTAGCAGCATAGTCTCATAGACAAGGATACACATATTAGACGAACACACATAAGTTTTTATAAGAGGGAGGAGAGGAAAAAAATATTTCATAAGGGGTTTTTTTCGCAAGAATGGAGGTAGGAAGTCTATTGATAATATAGACAGACGTTCAAATGCCTCTGCCAAAAAATTAGTAGGAACAGAGGATTGAAAAAGAAGAGTAAGTCGCATATCAGTAATGTGCCTATGTTTACGTTCTGCTCGGCCGAGACGGAGTATAGGGACAGGACATAGTATATACAATACCCGAGGAGTGAAAAATGTCACGAAGTTTATGATTTGTGAATTCAGTTCCACCATCGGATTGGAATGTTTTAATATTGCACGTAAGTTAATTTTTAACCATATTTTTAAAGATAACAAAGATAGAGAAGAAATCAGACTTTTGACAAAGCGGATAAAACCAAGTAAAACGAGAGTGATCGTCTATGAATACAACATAATAGGAGAAACCGTCAGAAGATTTAATTGGAGAAGGCCTCCATAAGTCACAATGAATGAGATCAAGAACATGTGATGCCCGTTTTTTATTTAAAGTAAAAGGGAGTCGAGCACTTTTTGATTTTTGGCAGGGCGAGCATACAACAGGGTGAGGAAGCACAAAAGTAACAGAAATAAGACCTTTTTTCTTAAGCAATTTTACAGTATCAATTTTTACATGACATAAACGATTATGCCACAATTCAAAATAACCACAAGAATTGCGAGCACGAAAAGATGAAGAAAAAACAGAATGACATTTATCCAAAATATATAGGCCATGATAAAGTCTGCCCTGAGCTAGAACCACACCTATATTCTGATTCTAAATTTCAAAAGAATTATTAGAAAATATAAGACGAACGGGAAAATCATGAGTTAGCTTGCTAACAGAGAGTAAGTTTTTGGTAATAGAAGGGACGACCAAAACATCAGAAAAGGACATGTGAGAGTTATAACAATGAGTACCAGTATGAGTGATTGGAAGGATATTACCATTAGCTACGATCACTTTGTCGAATCTCGTGTACGGCGATGAGGAAGCAAGAGTGGCTGAGGATGAGACCATGTGCGAGGATGCACCAGTGTCGACAAACTAGTTAGGTTGATAAAAGGGGCGAGAAGTAGACAAACCCGAGAAGGAATCAACGGCATTTGCTTGACGAGCAGGCTGAGATTGAGAATCATAGTATTGAGGGCATGAATTTGCAAAGTGGCCATCAAAGCGACAGATTTGACAACGGGGGGAAAAACGAGTTCGCCCGCGACCACGACCAATATGACCTCGGCCACGAGAAGTAGGCTGAGTTCGGCCATTGTTCAGGCGAGGAGAATTTCCACTACCAAAACTGGAAGGGGCTGAGGAGCGAGCAAAAAACGCAGGAGCTTGAGATGAGGATGAAGGAGACTCCAGCGATCTTGTAAATAAATAATTTGATTCAGCTTTGGCGAGCAGATCAAAAAAGGAGGGAAGAGTGGTAAGGTTGATTTGAGAAGTGGAAAAACCATGGAACTCAGACCCTATGCCACGAAGAAACCAGTGTGACGTATATGTATTATCAATAGTATAATTCATAGAGGCAAGTTGATCGCATAGATTCTTTAAACCCGCACCATACTCAGAGACGGATCTTGATCCTTTTCTGATCATTTGCAATTCATCCTTGAGATGTAATTCACGAGCCTTTGAGGGCTTATTGAAGGCAGTTGCAAGGGCTTGCCAAATCTCCAAAGATGACGAGCATCCAGCCGTTACGGCCATGGATTCTTCAGTAAGAGGCGAGGTCAAGAAAACACTTACAATATGATCTCTTGAATACCAAGAAGCGTAAAGAGGGTTGGGCGGGGTGACACCGGCGGTGGTGATAGTGGAGGGCGGCGCCGATTTCGAACCATCAACATGTGGAAGAAATTTAAATGTAACAAGAAGAGGGAAGACTTGGTCATACCACATAAGACAGTTGGTTGGCTTTAATTTGATTGAAAGAAGATGTGTCATGGCATGAAGAGTTCACGTAGTGTCAAAAACCGACGTGGTGGATGGAGGTTCAACCATAGAAGATCGGTGGGGAAGAAAAGAGGAATGTGAAGGGGAGAAGAAAATAGCCCAAGAGTTAGGCTGATACCATGTAGAGTAAGAAGACTCCCTCAATCAAGAGAATAAAGTGTATATTGAGAAGTATTTATAGAGTTTACAAAGAGTAGTGGACACCATAAGATAACTAACTAACAACTCTAAAGTAACTTAACTAACACATAACAACTGATCCACCTTCCTGCTTCAACCAACAGCCAACAACTATTTCCTCTCAACCTCCCATGCATCAAACTCTCACATTACCCCACCCCCTCCCCCTCCACGCATACCCACCACAAATAAAATCCATAACCACCTGCCCCAAGAAAACCTTCCAACACAACCCCTTTTTTCGCACTGAATCTCGTCTCTAAAATTCAGGACCTTCTTGAGTTTACATAAATTTTGCAATATAGAGCTTAAACATCTCAATTTTTTTTCTTTTTCGATCCTCCCCGTCTCTGAAACTCAAGCATACCCGTCCATCTCTGAGATATCAGCTCTCAAGATTAGATCAAAATTGATTTTTTTTTTTTTTACCACCATAGCCATATAAGGCTAAAACCTCTTTATTTATTTTATTTTTTTTCGATCCTCCCCGTCTTCGAGACTCAAACATACCCGCCTATCTTCTAGATATCAACTCTCAAGATTAGATTAAAATTGATCTACTCTCACCACCAGAGTCATATAAGGCTAACACCTAGTTTATTTTATTATTTTATTTTTCGATCCTTCCCGTCTCTGAGACTCAAGCATACCTGCCTATCTTCCGAATTAACTCTCAAGATTAGATATTGATCTACTTTTACCACTAGAGTCATATAAGTCTAACACCTCGTTTATTTTCATTTCTGATATTTAGGATCACCAAAATACTCCAAAATTTGGCCAGCGATACTGTTACCAATACTTCCAGTCAAACTAAAAATATAAAATTCAGTCTTCCTATCTCTAGATATCAACTCTCAAGATTAGATACTGGTCTACTTTTACTACTAGAGTCATATAAGGCTAACACCTCGTTTATTTTCATTTCTGGTATTTAGGATCACCAAAATACTCCAAGATTTGATCAGCAATACTGCTACCAATACTTCCAGTCAAATTAGAAATATAAAATTCAGTTTTTCACTCTCGAATGAAACACATTGCAATTGACTTTCATTTTGTTCGTGATCTGGTTAAGAAGTCTCAACTCCGAGCATCTCATGTGTCGTTTGCAGATCAACTAGTCGATGTTCGCTTTCCCAGCCTCGCCTACAACTTTTCATGAGCAAGGTTGGCCTTACCAATGGTGTTCCATTTTGAGGTGGCGTATTAAGATACTATATATTATTTTTATATTATTCTTCATACCTATTATATATAAAATTTTATCTTCTTATATATTTATATAAATCACTTATGTAACCTTTCATTACTGTCAAGAAATTCACAAGATTCGACGTCTCCAATCATGTAGCACTCTTGATTTGAAATAACTCAATTAAGATAGCAATTCGCAAAAGTAAACAAACAAGATAAAAACGACACACAAGTATTTAAGTGGTTCGATCAATGTGATCTATATCCACTGGACCAGACGACTTCAACTTTGATTGATCAAAAATATTTACGCACTCATTCACTCGAAATAGGATTTATCCTCACTTCACTCGTGAACTTACAACTCAAAGACGAATGCTCGTAATGCGTCAATCTTTACAAAATTCAAGTGCCAGAGTATTTATACTAATCAATGGTGATTGCTGCACAGTGTTGAAAACGTGAAGTCGTTAGTTTGTTGTAACAAACTCACGTGTTCTGCCCTTGTCCAATCGAAATGATAACTTTGACCCTTTTACTTGAAACTCGTAACAGATGAGCTTATTAGAAAACTCATCAGTTGACTCCCCTCAACTGATCTCCTACTTAGTCAAAAGACTAACTCTGATGATAGACATCTACTCAGCTGATCAAACTAACTTAGCTGATTCTAAGCAACACCTTCTCAGTTGACTGAAAACCTTCAATTCATCTGATAAGGCCTAAGTTAGCTTGCCTGACTCCAATCAGCTAATATCACCAGCTGACTAACACAATTGATATGAGATTATGAGATAACACTCACAATTACTTTTATATATATGTAAATGCAATATACTACCTCAGTCCAATTTTAAAATGCCCACTTCTCCGGGCACGGGTTTTAATGAATATTGATTAGTTTATTCATAAAGTAGATAAGTTGAGGGTATGATGAAGTATTGTGGGGTCCATTTGTAAATAAAATGATTGTTTATGAATAAAGTGAATGTCAAAGTGTGTAAATAAGTGATGGTAAAAGGCCGGGTGGAGATAAAATAGTATGAATAATATTGTTTCCAAAAAGGGTATGGACATAATAAAATTAGACAATAAAAAAAAGAAAAGTGAGAATAATGAAATTGGACGGAGGGAGTATTAAATACTTCTCTCTATAGAGTGAGTAACAGGCATCGAGACAAAATGTTAGGTGTGGATGTGCTTTCATCTCAATTCGATCAGAAAGATATCCACGGTTGTGGGACTTTTGCTTTGATGCACATATAGGCCTTGATATGAAGGAGCTAGTAAAATTACTAAAGTTTTTGTGCACATCAGAGCATTATTGCTGCATTTACGAAGAAGGCAATATTTCTCATTTTTTTACACAATGAGGATAAGAATGCATTGAAAAAATAAAATCTTTTTTGGAACATAAATTAACTTGAAATAAGTTTCATTAAGTTTGTGCCACGTACAATTATTAAGTTTAAACTCATGTCATCATTTAATTCAACTCACAATCAATATTTAATTCATCTTTTGTACAATAATTATACTCCATTTGTGAAGCTCGTACCACCATTAATTCACATTATTCACCGATAAAAAAAAATAAAAATTACCTTTTACCGATTAAAATTTTTTTTAAGATCATACCACAATATCGATCATATAATCATATTCTTAATTAAGCTTGTACCAGTACCATATTAAACCTTGTATAATTATATACTTAAATTGTACACATTCTGCAAATGAATTATACGATGTAACTCAGATTTAATTAAATTAAACTACAAAATCGTTATACAGCACATTCACATTTATACGTTTATTACTGCTTCTATGCATAGTTACATACATAACCTAGGCTAGGAGAAGCGACAGAATCTCCTAATTTCAGACATGCGCCTATATTTACGCAATGATTGTTACATTCCTAATCCAATTCCAATTCCAATTCCTATTTATTGAGCAATTAAACTGAAGGAGGTAGGTGCTACGCTACTAAATTTGCTTTCTTTACGAACCTCCCTTTCATTCTAGGCCTTTTCTCCGCATTCAATTTCCGAACCTCATATCGGATTTTCTTCGAAAACAATCTCCTCCTCCGTTTTTCCCGATACCTCGATACTCTCGCCTCCCGCCCTCCGTCCACCATTGCCACCGCAGCATGTCCGCTCATTATCCCCATCTCTCCATGCGCATGCAATGTCCCACACGTACCCTAAAAAATTACCCATTAATCAACATCTTAATTTCTCAATTTAATTTGTTACACATCTTAAATGAATAACAAGTACGACAGAAAAAGAAAATGTGCAATCGAATGCATACACTTAATTCCTCATACAACATGCTCTTCATATATACTACACTACGTGAAAGAATTATATCTACGTACTTCTTCCCTCCTTGAAAAGCTTTCATTTATTGGAACGGAGTTTAAAGAAAATATGTAATAATTAAAATCTTGAGGGTAATTTTGTAAACCTTTTTATATAAAGTAGTTTGATTGAGTGTATGGTGGTGGAGCCCAAAAAATATTGTATGAACGGTAAATATGTGTATATCGTGAGGGTGAGTATGCAAACTTTTTAGGGACTGATACATACCATGCAATGAGGCCAGCACTGATCGGAATCGGGGCGTTTTCCGGTCATCCAGGGCGACTTGTGATCATCCCAAGCAGACATAACACCTTGATAATCAAGCCTCAACAAAATCTTATTACCATCATTACTAACTTTGTCTGAATCTTCAAGATCCATTTTGGCCACAGTTTTTTCCTTATCATCATCTATAATTGGAGAATATTCATAATCGAAATTCAAATTGAATTGATCATGTTCTTCTTCCACTTTCACATATGAATTATTATTTTCATCATCACAATAATCCAAAATCCCCAATCCCTCCATATCAAACGAAGACTCATCATTCCCTAACAAACTCTCAAACTCAGCTAGATCCATTTCCGGCGGAGGAAGATCGAACCCGGACCCGGAAGCATGATTCAAACCCTCATTAGAACCACTACTGCATACATACGGGTCGAATACCGGGACCCGGTACAGAAGCTGCTCATTCTCATTCTCCTCCTCGCCGGAAATTTCTAGCTCAGGCACGAGGCGGAGAGGGTGGCTGATTCCCTCCGATTTTCTCTTTCGAGGAGTTCGGGGTTTTCGCCGATGCCACGAGGACGAGGCTCGATTGATATCAGAGTGAGGCTCTTCGTCGTGGCATTTAAGGCGAACTCTTTGGTGGCGGCGTGCGAGGGGATTAGCGGAATGAACAGATGAGTCGCAAGATTGACACAAGAAAGCGTCGTCGGCGCCGCAATACCATCCAGCTCGTTTTTTAACGCAGTTATCGCAACCTCGACCCGATTTGACGTCTGAAGAATTCATGGAGCTAGCTAGTTACTTACAAGTATCTGTTTTTGGAAAAGCCAATTTCTTTTTTTTTTTTTTTTTAGCAATCAAATCAGAAGCAAAGGTTGCAAAAAAGAAACGTTGTGGGGGGTTTATAAATGGGTGATACCTACCAAAATTCTTTAATATAAAGGCTTAGTAGATACACCTCCCACTTCTGGAAATACACCCTTTAATTAGTATTAGTTAGTTAGTTTGTTAAGAGTAGTTAGTTGGTTAGATTAGAGGCGATTAGTATATATACTCTTCTTGCTTATTTCAGTTGTAACAACACACAATTCCTTTATCTCCATCTCTGTAAATTCAAAGCTTTCAAAGCTTTCTTTCATGGATTCTATTTTGCAATCCTACATGGTATCAGTTTCAAAGCAGATTCGATCCTAATCCGCTCAAAATCCCCTCCGTTCTTAGGCTTATTACCTACAGAACTTTCTACCTTCCCGATTGATTTTTTTGTTTCTGCAATTTCATGGCGCCGGTTGTCACCGACCCAAACTCCCTCGATCCGGCGAAGAATCCTTTCTCCCCTCTGGCGTTACACCAAAACGACAATCCAGCGGTGGCGATCGTCCTTGAACCCCTCGACGGCACCAACTATGTTTCTTGGAGCCACGCGATCAAAAGGGGTCTTAGCGTCAAGAACAAGGCTCGCCTGATCGACGGTACACTCAAAATCCCATCGGAGGTAGATGATTCAGACACTTATGCTGCCTGGGTAAGAGCCAACGATCTGGTATTAATGTGGATTTTAAACTCTATCATCCCAGATATTAAACGAACCCTAGAGTATTTCTCTGTTGCAAAAGATGTTTGGGATGAACTGCAAATTCGCTATGCTTTATCTGATGGAACTAGAGTATATCATTTAGAGAAATCCCTAAGTTCTATTGCTTAAGGTTCTCAATCCCTAGTTAGCTATTATAATCAGTTTAAATTTCTTTGGGATGAATACTTGAGTTTTAGGCCTGTTCTTAAATGTTCTTGTGGAGCAATGGATGGGTGCACTTGTGATTTGCCTAAATTGATGTCTAAAACACAAGAACAAGACTCTGTTATGAAATTCTTGGTAGGCCTTAATGATTCCTACAGTTCCATTAGAAGTCAATTTTTGTTGCAATCTCCCTTCCCTCCTCTATCCAAGATTTATGGTTTGTTGCTTCTAGAGGAATCCCAAAGAGCCTTAAACACCACCTCTGATCCTATTCAGCCAGATTCTATTGCTATGATTGCAAAGAATTCTAAATTCTATAAGGATACAAGGAAACCTCTTAAATGTGGTCACTGTGATGGCTTGGGTCACACCATAGATAGGTGTTTTCATATCATAGGCTTTCCCCCCGGTTGGAAAGGTCCTAGAGGTCGCACCACCAAATTTCCCAATAAAACTGCCTCTACATCCTCCAAACAACCCATCCAAACTGAAACTTCCAGGGAGTCTAATCCTTTGATTGACCAATAACTTTTTAACAAGTTTATTAGCTTTTCTAAGTCACAGATATCTGGTGAGGGGAAGAGCCTTGCTCACTCTGTGGCAGGAGCTTCCACTGTGCAGATTGAGGATCCCTCTACATCCAAAGATTCAGGTATGTCTTCTAACCTAAATCACAATACTGTCAAACTTGCCACTTGGATATTAGATACTGGGGCCACTGATCATATGGTTTTTGATGCATCCTTGTTTTCCACCCCACCTTCTGTAGCTAATGTCATGATTTCTTTACCCAATAATGCCACTTCTACAGCCACTCTCATGGGAAACATTGTGATAAATGAAAGCCTAACTTTGTACAATGTTTTATATGTGCCTGATTTCACATTTAACCTTCTATCTATTAGTCATCTAACTAGATACTCTAATTGTATTGTTAGTTTCTTGTCCTCACACTGTGTTTTACAGGACAATACATCCAAGATGGTGATTGGTACTGCTGATCAAGTTAGAGGCCTTTATATTTTACAAACTGCCCATCCCTCTATTAACTCTACTATTGCACATTCTGTTGATGCTAATAGCATAGTTTCAAATTCTTGTAATTTTGAACTTTGGCATAAAAGACTAGGTCATATACCTAGAAGATGTATGTTGCACATACCTGAACTGAATATTAATGCTTCTGAATCTCAATATAAGTGTTTGATTTGTCCTTTAGCAAAACAAAAGAGGAAACCTTTCCCATTAAGTACATCCACCTCTGTTCTCCCTTTTCATTTAATTCATTGTGATGTTTGGGGTCCTTTCTCTATGGTTTCTGCTACTGGTCATAGGTTTTTCCTCACTATTGTTGATGATTTTAGCAGATGCACATGGATCTACCTCTTAAGGGCTAAAAGTGATGTTCAATACTCTTTAGAAAATTTTCATAATATGGTTCAAACTCAATTTGACACTAAGATCAAAACTGTTAGAAGTGACAATGGCACTGAATTTCTCCTCTTTGATTTTTATCATAAGTATGGTATTCTCCATCAAACTTCTTGTGTTGAAACACCCCAACAAAATGGGATTGTTGAGAGGAAACATCAACACTTACTTCAAGTTGCTAGAGCTTTTATGTTTCAATCTTCTATGCCTTTGAAATACTGGAGTGAATCCATAAAAACTGCAGCATATGTTATCAATAGGATTCCTTCTCACAATCTTCAACAAAAATCTCCCTTTGAGATGTTATACAACAAGAAACCTGAGTACTCTTTCCTTAAAACTTTTGGATGTTTATGTTTTGCCAACACTCTAACCTCTAACAGACACAAGTTTGAACCTAGAGCCACAAAATGTGTTTTTCTTGGCTATCCCCTTGGTACCAAAGGGTATAGACTTTTGGACATCACCACTGGTAAGATTTTTATTTCTAGAAATGTGAGGTTTTATGAGGACACTTTTCCCTTCTCTGAACCTGTCCCTACTATCCTTCACAACTCTAAATTTCCTTCTTGGGCCAACACTTTTGATGATATTGATGATCACTCTGTTCATTTACATGATAATACTACTGTGCCTGATAATACTACTGTGCCTGATAATACTACTGTGCCTGATAATACTACTGTGCCTGATTATACTACTTTGCCCGATCATACTACTGTGCCTGATAATACTACTGTGCCTGATACTACTGTGCCTGATTATACTACTTTGCCTGATCATACTACTGTGCCTGAAAATACTACTGTGCCTGATATTCAAAATCCTAATACTTCTGCCCCTGTTGTCCCTAAGGTTCAACAATCCTCAAGACCTTCAAGGACTAAATCTCAACCTGCCTATTTACAAGTTTATGAGACTTCTTTACCTGCATCTCTTGATCATACTAAACATCTTTCTTCATCTGCTGGAAAACAATATCCTATACAAAATTTTTTGTCTACTACTAGGCTTACACCTCCTTATAAAAAGTTTATTGCCTCTATATCCCAAATTCAAGAACCCAAAACTTATAAGCAAGCTGCTTTGGATATAAATTGGGTTTCTGCTATGAATCAGGAATTAGATGCTCTATATAAGAATAACACATGGTCTCTTGTTAATCTCCCTAAAGACAAACATTGTATAGGTTGTAGATGGATTTACAAGATTAAGTATAAATCTGATGGCAGTATAGAGAGGTACAAGGCTAGGTTAGTTGCCAAAGGATATACACAACAAGAAGGCATAGATTACTTTGACACCTTCTCCCCTGTTGCTAAAATCACTTCTGTAAGAATTCTATTGGCTGTAGCTATTTCTAAAAATTGGCATATTCATCAACTAGATGTTAATAATGCATTCTTACATGGTGATCTTGATGAAGAGATTTATATGGTCCCCCCCCCCTGGTCTCACTCCTTCTCCTAATAACAAAGTATGTAGATTACACAAGAGTCTCTATGGTTTGAAACAAGCTTCAAAACAGTGGTTTTCTAAGTTAACCACTTCTTTGCTATCTCTTGGTTTTATATAGTCCAAAGCTGACACCTCTTTGTTTACAAGACTCAATGGCACTGATTTCACTTCTATACTTTGTTATGTTGATGACCTCATTATATCTGGGACTAATCTTCTTATAATTCAGTCCATCAAGGCACACTTACACAGCAGGTTCACTATTAAGGATCTTGGTCCTTTAAAGTATATCTTGGGCATTGAGATTGGCAGAAACAGTAAAGGCCTAACTCTTTGTCAAAGAAAGTATACTCTTGATTTACTTAATGATTCTGGATACTTGGGAAGCAAACCTTGCTCCACCCCAATGGATTCCAAAATTACCTTTGATTCTAACTCTCCTCTTCTTGCACAGCCTGACCAATACAGGAAATTAGTGGGCAAGCTTTTATACTTAACTGTTACAAGGCCTGATATCTCCTATGCTGTTCAGACCTTGAGTCAATTCATGCAAAGTCCCACTGATTCCCACTTAATGGCAGTTCATAGGGTTCTAAGATACCTAAAAAGCAACCCTGGAACTGGCCTTTTTTACCCTGTTACTAACACATTTAAACTTCATGCCTTTTCAGATTCTGATTGGGCCAGATGTGTACACACAAGAAGAAGCATCACAGGGTATAGCATATATCTTGGGCACTCCCTGATCTCTTGGAAATCAAAGAAACAGACCACTGTTAGCAGATCCTCTGCTGAGGCTGAGTATAGAGCCTTAGCCTCCACTACTTGTGAGCTTCAATGGATACACTACATCCTTGCAGATTTAAAGGTGCAGCATTCTACCCCTTCCAACATGTACACGGATAGTAAAAGTGCGTTCTCCATTGCTCACAATCCATGTCTCCACCAACGAACCAAACACATAGCTTTGGACAATCATTTCACTAGAGAAAAGATTCAAGAAGGTCTTCTTACTCTCGTCCATATCCCTACTGAAGATAACCTTGCAGATATCCTAACAAAGCCTCTTCCACCAACTCCGTTCATGGTGCACAAATCCAAAATGGGCATGTTGGATATACACTCCCATTTTGAGGGGGGGTATAAAGGCTTAGTAGATACACCTCCCACTTCTGGAAATACACCCTTTAATTAGTATTAGTTAGTTAGTTTGTTAAGAGTAGTTAGTTGGTTAGATTAGAGGCGATTAGTATATATACTCTTCTTGCTTATTTCAGTTGTAACAACACACAATTCCTTTATCTCCATCTCTGTAAATTCAAAGCTTTCAAAGCTTTCTTTCATGGATTCTATTTTACAATCCTACATTTAAGCACACTTACTATGTGTTCAAGTGTTTCATTGATATTCCACCCTATTGAATTTTTATGAATGAGATTATTAGTTCTAATTTTGGTGTTTCAATATATGAACATATGTCATATTACAACGTTCTATAACATTGTATTTAATAAAAATTCAGTAGAATGAAATGTCAGTAGAACATGGAAATTGAAACGTAATTTTTAACATTACATGGCGTTGATTATTTTTTAATATTGGTTTTTTTTTTTTTTTTATCTTAAGTGTGTTTAAATTTGGGAAAATTTCAAAATACATCCTGTAACTTAGATCGATTCCATTTTAAATCCTTTATGTTTTCACTTTTTCAAAATACGTCCTAAGGTGTCCAATTTACGTCCTGTAACTTAGAACCATTTCATTTTAAATCCTTTAAATTTTCACTTTTTTCAAAATACGTCCTAAGATGTCCAATTTACATCATTTTTTTTTATCAAAAATTAATTTTTTTCTAAAAGCTGTCATGCGCGGCTCGAACTTTTGTTTAAAATTGGGGCTTCCGGCAAATTTGGTTATTGGGCAACTTAGGACGTATTTTGAAAAAGTGAAAATTTAAAGGATTTAAAATGAAATCAACCTAAGTTACAGGACGTAAATTGGACAAAAGGATGTAAATTGGACACTTTAGGATGTATTTTGAAAAAGTGAAAACTTAAAGGATTTAAAATGGAATCAATCTAAGTTACGGGACTTATTTTGAAATTTTCCCAATCATTATAAATTTATTGCAATTATTTGGATTGGGGTAGGGCCCATGCACTTTTTGCAATATTTTATTTAACATTAAATTCGCTTTTTGTCACTTTTTGCACTTTTTTGGCCCACGAGAGACATGGTCCTTTGATTGGATGGAAAAATAATTTTATCTCAGTTTGGGATTGCTGATTGGTTAGATTTCTAATTGCTGGATTTCTGTGGGCCATACTGGGATGAGAATTAGTCATCGATCCAATCTTTCTTTCGCCTATCCATTTTTTCTATTTCACTACAATTTCTCCAATGTTTATCCTTTTATTCACCATTCTTAAATTAAGTCATATATTTTTTATTTCTAAATTAAATAAAAGTTCACATAAATAATTAAATACTCCCTTCGTACCCGAAAAGTTTGCGGTGCATTAACTACTCTTATTAATTAGGAGTAAAAATTGACAATAAAACATTTAATATTAAAGTAAAAGAGGAAATGTAGTTATAATTTGGGACATACAAAAAAAGAATATATGTTGACTTGTATATATGTGTAGATCTAAAAGTAGTATTAACAAAATTGAGAATATTGTGAGGATAAAATTTATAAAAGATTTTTCAATTTAAGTGTGAAATTTAGGGTGGAACTAAGGGAGTATATTTTTTTTAGAATTGTAATTTATAAAAATATTGTTAAATAACTAAGGAATCATTAAAATGCCAAATAAAATATTAAAATGTGTGAATTGTAAATTGATCGTTTCAATCGTTCAAGTTTTGAATTGATAATTTTTTGTTTTTCATATTCTAAATTGTTAGAAAAATATTTTAATCCATTTTTTCTTTTTTCTTTTTTTTTTTTGTATTTTTCGTGCTGTCAAAATTTAAAATAAAGTGGGAAAAGGGGGAAAATTGAAAGAGACCTTTTTTTAGGGAATTGTCTGTTTTTAATAATACTAGTTTGAACTCTGGCTTTTTGTCCCCTGCTTGCTCTCATTTTCTTCCAGAAAAAAGATGAAATTCTCCATGCCAGAACCGACGATTTTTTTTAATATCTTACTACTCCATTATTTAATTTTTATGAAGTTCTGAATAGATTTTTTGTGGTATTTTCGATATAAAATCAAGTGCGGGAATTAATTACCAAACAATTAATCAATGGATTCTTTCTTCTAAGCTTTGGCAACACTTTGTTTAATTTCCTACTTGAATATATGAAATAAAATATTTATTGTCTTTCAAATTTCAATCTTCTTAATAAAATTAGTGAGAACTACTATATCGATCCGGTTAATCAAAATAGTGATATTAAAATATGGGTTATTTGCAAAATAAAAAATCGAACCATATTGGTAAAAATCGGTATTTCTATTAATCAAAATATTTCCTTTTTTTTTTTCCTTTTCTTCCCAAGAATTGAAAAAAAAATACAATACATAAATAAAATACAAGTAAACTTTTTTTTTTAAAAAAAGAAAGAGAATTTAGGAATAAAATATAAAATTTATGAGAGTTTATAAAACTAAGGCAGTGTGATTAAATATTTAGGAATAAGAAATATAAAATTTCTATTGATACTTATATTAAGTCGATTCAGCCTAATCGATTTTCTGTTAGAGAAAGTTGAAAAAAATAATAAAAATGTTCAAAACTAAAAATAGAACCGTTATAAGACAATCGAATTTCATATTTTTGAATCAATTTTTTTAGGCTCAAACCATAATAATTTTTGTTTATTAATTTTTTATATATATAATATTTATGATACGTATAAATAAAATATAATTATATATTTTCTATATTTATTAATATGCGTATCATATACCTAACAATAATTCAACTTTATAAATATTTTTTAAGTTAATAATTCTCCATTTATAAAATGGGGTAGGTCTGAGACTCTGAATAGCTAAGTACCCATTTTGTCCTGTCTCATTAACATTCTCGTCAATTAACTTGAACTTTTTAATAAAACTAAGCTACTTTAATTGTATTTTTTAGGGGGATATATATGTTGTAGAAACAATCATTTTTGTTTATAGTATTATATTATTTTGAAGATCAATTATTTAATTAGGGTGTATTAAAGTATTATATAAATTTTGACAACAATTACGTTTTTCTTTATTTTCCTTCTTAACTTTGCAAAGGAAAATTTGCACACCCACTGTCCTACCATAATTCCAGCTTGCAGCAACGATTCAAATACAACTAATTCCCTTTTCTTTTTGTCTTTAATTGGATACGTTTAAATAAATAAAATAATAGAAATATCATGTATGCATGTCTGTAATATGGATATTTTATTAGCTTATATATGCCATAAAAATATAACGTCTTCCGTGAACATGGTCCACTTTTGTCTGAAACATGCTCTCTTTTATTTATCTTTTTTTCTTTCAAAAATACATTTTTCCACCCGTAAATAACCATATGTAATTACTAGCTAATAGTTTATATTGTATTAACACACTCAAGAGAATTTAAAAAAGTAATGACATATATGAGTAAATATGTGTATATTTTGAGGGTGAAGGTTATGATGATTTTTTTTTTTTTTATGGAAGTTAAATACCCATCCTTTTTTCTCCTCCCCATGACTGGAATCCAGGACCTCTTTTTTCCCTCCCCATGACTCGAACCCAGGACCTAAGGTCTAGATAGTGGTGCTCTAACCACTTGAGCTATGATATTTCCTTTTATAGGGTATAGAGTGCAAATTTATGTGAGATTATATTTTGTATTAATTAAATTAGAATAAACAATAAGAAAGAAGTGATATTGTTTATTATGAGAATTTGCATAGAAGAAATTATTAAAAAAAAAAAAAAAAAAAAGTGGATAAATATGACGTGGAGAGGTCATCCATGTTAAAAGGAATATTGGGGAGTTGATAATGACTCCGTGTATGGGCCGCATCCGACTATAATAATAATGGGCAAAGGCCCAAATATGTATGGGATCAATCTGTCTTTATTGGAGTACTATATTCTAAATTCACCACAAAATATTTATTGGATATAAATATACACGCTACAAGTTTTGATATAGAATTAGATGTAGAGTGATTTTTAGGGTGTGTTTCAAATCATAGTGATGGATTCAAAGTGATTAAAATTGATTTTTGCAATCAAATTGAAAGTTGATAGTGTTTTAAAATTAAGCACTTTAAATCAATTGTGTGTATGTTGTGGTGTTTACAAAACAAACCACTTTTTTTTATAAATTTACAAAAAACACCCTTATTACATTTGGATAGGTAATGTGTAAAGATGAAATATTATTTAAATTGTGAGGGTAAAATTGTAAATTTGATTATTATAATGATAAAAAGCACATAAAAGCTATTAGAAGTAGGTAGAGGGATGCTTCACCAAAATCACTTTTAATAAATTAACTTAATCACTTAGTTGTGTTTAAAAACAATTCAAAAGTGATTCTATTTGAAAAAAAAAGTGTTTTAAGCACCTTGTAATGTTTGAAAACACCCACTTAACCAGGCATGTGTCCAGGGACTGAGGGTCATAGTCTAACCCCTTGCAAAGAAAAAAATAATATTACTTTAATTTTTGAGTTAGTCTCTGGTGTGTAGTGTGCATGGTGCACACTATGCTGGCAGTCAAGCTTTATGATTAATAAAAGCAAAATTTTAGAACAAAGTAACCACAGGTGAGATGGTTGTAGAGTTTTCACTCAAGTTCAAGGTTGAGGTTTCGAAACCCATCAAAAAATAATTTTTTTTTTAAATTAAAAAATACCACGTTTCTTTCATATAAAAAAACACTTTTACGGTTTTTAATTTTTTTTTTTAAAATATCACTTTTCAATATTATAAAACAACACTTTCACTAATAATAATTATCACTTTTCCATAGATTACCACTTTTTATTAACAATACCAATTTTCAGTATTATAAAACAAAATTTTTCATTAACAATAATTACTACTTTTCAATATTATAAAACAACACTTTCCAGTATTAAAGATTACCACTTTTTACTAATAATAATTACCACTTTTCAGTATTATAAAACAACACTTTTCATTGACAATATTTACCACTTTTAAATATTATAAAACAACATTTTTCAATAACAATACTTACCACTTTTCAGTATTAAAGATTACTATTTTTCACTAATAATAATTACCACTTTTCAATAATGGAGTAATACTTACCAATTTTCAGTATTATAAAACAACACTTTTCAGTAACAATACTTACCACTTTTCAATATTATAAAACAACACTTTTTTCAGTAACAATACTTATCACTTTTCACTAATAATAGTTACCACTTTTAAATAATAATACTTACCACTTTTCATTATTATAAAACAACACTTTTCAGTAACAATACTTACCACTTTTCAATATTATAAAACAACACTTTTCAATAACAATACTTACCACTTTTCAATATTATAAAACAACACTTTTCAGTAACAATACTTACCACTTTTCAGTATTAAAGATTACCACTTTTCACTAATAATAGTTATCACTTTTCAATAATAATACTTACCACTTTTCAATATTATAAAACAACACTTTTTAGTAACAACTTGCCACTTTTCACTAATAATAGTTACCACTTTCAATAATAATAGTTACCACTTTTTAATAAATAAATTACCACTTTTCACTATAATAAAACAACACTTTTCACTGATAATGGTTACCACTTTTCAGTAATAATAGTTACCACTTTTTAAACAATTAATAATACACAAATGAAAAAGAAAGAGGGACAAATAATGACTACATGAATAGCTTTACAATTACAGATGATAGTAATTTTTGTGCAACTCAGTATCTTTTATTTTCTGTCCGAAAGATATAAGCTTTATGCATTAATCTGTTGAGCCCAGATCTTATCTTTAATTTTCACCAAAACTTCCAAAATCTCATTCCATCAAATTGTAGCCTTCCAACATCCTAACTACCTACATACATTAGCCAAATTAACCTCACATGCATATGAATAAATTGAGTAGTTATAAAGGGGAAGGGAAATAGTAGGAAACCTGATAAATGAAATGGGATAAAGTATGCAGCAACAGCAAGTTAAAAAATGGTGCTTTCCAATGTCCCACCTTCAAAGGCAGTATATATAGTCGAATTAGTCAGAATGGGTTACTTGAGCTTAAGAACGGCCTCAAAATTGATCGTGGCGTACGAGGCAGATCCAACCATACAAATCTTACTTGAATTCACAAAGTTAAATCGATCCAAAACCACCGCTCCCTACGCCAATCTCAAATCTTCCAACGTCCTTCTCGACCAAAACGATGTCGTTCTCGTCGCCGACTACGGCCTCACTTCCCTCATCTCTCAACCCCACCACATGGTCTTCTACAAAACCCCCGATATCAATCCCACATAAAAATCTCCAAAAAATTCAACGTCTGGAGCTACGGCTATTCAGATGATCCCTAAAAAATAACAGAAGAAGAAGGTGGAACTACATCAACCAAGTAGAGATATTACACAAACTTGATTTAGAAGCTGTTGAGATGATCCCCAACACCTAGGACAAAAAAACAAACCAAGCTAGAATGAGCTGAGCTTCATCATCTAGGCTCTTCACATTAATCTATGTGCATATATGATATAACAAACTAACCTAGAAATCAATTCTCATCAACATGAAGGGAGCAAGCTACCAACTTCAACCGGTATTTGTTTGAAATAAAGCAAATCATAAAATCAAACTCGAGCATAATCCGACAAGATATTCAAACAACTACAACATTTCTATTAATGTTACCCCCACCCCCATGGGGAAATCAAATAAATCCTTATTTTCAAACCAGCAACAGGACCAAAAATCTGGTGCAAACAAGGTTACTACGTCAATTCGATTAAAAAATTCGAACAGATCAGACGATTCCTAAACAAATTGAAGCAGCAAACAACTAGGGCTGAAGTCGCAAATACAATCCTACCTCCCCAAAATGAAAAAAAGAGAAGATAACAGTAGCAAAATAAAAAGATAGAAGGAAAATCTGAGAGATGATTGGGTGGCGGAGGGGAATGGAGGTATTGTTGGGATTGAGGGGGAGGAGAGAGAAGTCCATGAAATGTTGTTTGAGGGAGGAGTGGACGGCGGAGATCGTGGTGCGAACTAGGGGATGTTGAGGCTGAGCGGGATGAAATGCTGCGAGAAGTCGCCGGAGAAGCGACGGAGATTTGGCAGGCGTTGGCGGAGGTGAAGAAGGTGGGGGAGGTCGTTGATTCGAAAGACCAGGTGTTTGGGTATATGAATGATGGTTTATGTTTGTGAAATAAAGAATCAAATAGAGTGCACCAAAATTCAATTGGTGTGTACGGTGCATATAAGACTTTTCCTTAATTTTTAGTTTTTTATAACAGTAATATTCTAGCAATTTGAGTATGATTCAACTCAACTAGGTTGAAACAATCAAATCTTTCTCTAAAACATAGCAAATGAATCTATTTCCCCTTTTCCAAATTTATTTTGACCCGGTCCTCGTTTGCAGAAATGGGCCTCTGAGTAGCCTCGTGTGGGCTCAGGGCCCATGAGCCCCAAGCCTGTCTATACAAATTTAGGCCCAATCATAATCACAGAAATCAAGGAACGGACCCGCCAACGGTAGTCCAGATAGGCTTTGTACCCCCAATCTCACAAAAAGAATCGAGTATGTATTACTCCTGCAATGGAGTATCTAGTTATGAGATGAATTAAAAATGCGGGCTGGTGCTTTTTTTTTTAAATACTACTAAAAGACACACAAATTTCTCTCTCCATAATTATGAGGTTTCTATCTACTTTTCTAATTTTATTTAAGCTTATTTTATTACATTGCATGCATTAATTACTTCTATTTCTTTTTATCTACTTCCAAATCTTAAATCATGCCAATTCGATGTAACTATTTTTAATTAAAATATATCTCAAATTGAAATTTAGATAAAATAATATTTAATTAATAATAATCAACTTCATTAACATTATTGGTGAGAGTGTTTGTTTAAATAAATATGTAAACTCGGTCCCTTTTGCTTATTTTATTATTTTGGATGTTTCACCGAAAGTTATTTATTTTCTTATTTGTCAACAAATATTTTTTCTTCTCTACATGTTTTCTTTGATATTTCTCTCTAACTTTTCACTTTTTTACATCTCTCTACCTCAACAATTCACTACATACATGTGTAAAAAAAAAAGTAAATGAACTTTCGAAGGGACACAAGAAATATATATTTAACGTGAAATATTTTGAGTTGTACCATATATGTTAGTGAGATATCTTCATCCCAATCATTTTACATAACAATAGTATTGAATTCACTATAAATATTTTTGTAAATCTGCATAATAGAAGTTTTTATAAAAAAAAAACAAAGACTCGTTAGATTTCGTTGTAATTGTAATTTTATGTATTTTCATATTTAATATCTTATTTATTTACCTACTTAATTTGATTATATGCACCTTAAAACATTAGACAATTATTATGTAAGAATACATTTAACCTATCTTTTCATACCCTTAATTTCAAAATTCTGGGTCCGTCACTTGTCCAGATACAACAAGAGGATGGTGGGATAGGGAGAAGAAAATGAAGAGACTTATCTACCAAGGGGTGTATTCAATTGAGATTCTATTGAATTTTTTAGGACTTTAAAAAGTACGTTTATAAAATTCACAATGTCCATGCAGAGTTTGACAGATTGTGGAATATACTTTTTTTATTGATTTACATTTTCATAAACTACAATATCAAAGAGTTTTTTTTTTTTTTTTTGTTTAAAATGTGAAGTGGTTTTTTTAAATTAATATTGGGAAATTTATTTCCAGTAACCCCTTCTATATACTCCCTCCATCCACTAAGTTTTAAGAACCCTCCATCCACTAAGTTTTAAGAAAAATGTAAACAAAGTAGATAAAGTAAGGGTATTGTGGGGTCCATTGTGAATAAAGTGATTGTTTTTTAATAAAGTTGATGGCGTGATGGTTGAAGGGTAATGATTTCCATAAAGTGTATGAGACTACATTTGGTGGACAAATAATATGAGGCAAATGAGACTACATTTCATGGACGGAGGGTGTAATATTTTACCAATAAATATATATATATATATATAATTTATATATTAATTCGGGGCGGGGCGGGTACCCGTGGGTCGGACATAAGACTCAGACCCGACCCATACTCAATACGGGCGGATCCGACCTGATCCAAAGCTCGCGGAGTAGGGTGGTACCCCCAGGTCGAATCAATATTGACTGTTGAATACCTAAAAAATTTTAAAGACTTTTTAAAATTCGTATTGAATACCTCATAATTTTTAAAGACTTTTAAAAAATCCGAATTTAAAAATCCAAAAAAATCCTACATTTAACATGAAATCCCTCACAATTGTTATTATTGGTCTGTTTCACAATTATTTACAAATCCTTAAAAAAAATTAATCCATAAACCACAAAAATCACATATTTACCTACTACTTTTTTTATAGCCGCTAAATTTTGTTAATAATTATTTATCTTTTTACGTACCTCAATTTTGTACGGGAAAAGAGTCATATTAATGAGCTGTGTATCATTTATTTCAAATTGTATATGTATGTATAGTATATATGTCTTTGTGATTAATCAAAAAACTCAAGATTACTAGTACAAGTTAGATTGCTCATCATATACTCGTTTTTTTTCCTCCGTTTGGATTCTTGAATCAAGAAATGATCAAAACTAAATTTGAAATAAAACTTTAGGATAAATAAAAATATAGATACAACAGATTGACGTATAAATAGCTAAACATACACTGTTTTTCTTTGCCTTTGTGATTCTTGAAGTCCGCTAGCTTCTCTTGTTCAAGACTTTAGAAATTGCTCTAATAGTACAAGGAGTCGTCCGGCAGCACCCACCAATAAGAGTTGCTCCAGCATCACGCCATCTTGTCGCAAACACCTCGAATTTTTCATCATCGAAACATTTTGATGGCTGTCAAAACAAGTAGAAACAATTGGATGTTTTCATTAAAATCATGTCATAAAAGAGTTTGGAAAATGTAAGAAGTTATTAGTCAACTCACCAGCCATCTTTTAGCAACACCATCCCATATCTCACCACTGTTGGGATAGACAACTATTGCCTTACTCGTAGACTGTAGATGAAATCAGAAGCATTTGTTCAACACAAAAACTTATAGAACTTGATTCATGGAAGTTTTACAATGAATTCAGTAAGACTGTTTAGCATAAGAAAAGTATCATGGTTTAGGTGATTCTGAAAAGAAAATTATAAAATCAAACATTCTTTAAAAATGTGATGTGATACTTGGTATATTAAACAATATTACTGTGAAAAATAGAGTCCATGTGAACCTAGTTCACAGGAAACTTAATCTTTGTTCAATGATACCTGTTTGAATCTCTGGATAAGGCTTAATACAAATTGGGGTGGCGCACAGTTTATTCCAACAGCACTGACTCGGCGACTCTTGTTAATTATGTTAAGGCATTCCTCAAAGCTTTCTCCTGAGGGTGCATTTTCACCATCGACTGAGCTGAAACAAATCCACGATGGAATCGAGATATTCCCTTCATCCAACAACTCTACACAAGCCTAATCGTATTTTTCATAAGTATCAGTACACAATCGATACTAATGGAATTAACACAGTTTATTTATGTAGCTTCTTGTAAAAAAAAATGTTAATAAATTCCAACTTCTTTGATGAAATAATGAGCATATACTCTGTTTGTATATATAATCAGACCTGAGCCTCTAGTTTGTTGGGAATGGTTTCGAAAGCAAGCAAATCAGGACCTGCTTCGACGAGAACTTGCAACCGGCGTCTATGGAAATCCTTTAGCTTCTCCAAAGTTACACCTGGTCCATAATTACCACTGAACGAAACAACCAATAAGAAGAATCAGTGACTGATGTGTTGGGAAAATGCCAAATGAGAATGCGCAAGCTTAAACTTTTCTCTCTTTGTAGATTTAAGATTGGCAAAACAAAATTAAGAATAGAACAAATAAGAAAAACCAAAGTTTTACGTGGAAAAAAACCAAATCGGGAAACCATAGTCCAAAATTCCACACTATAGATGACAATATCTCACTATTTTATAATGGAAGCCTCTCACCTAATTGGTGGATCACAATCTCTCCACCTCTCTTAGAGGAATACTCTAAATTTTTTCTCTTGGATTGGATTCTTCAAAGTCACCCAACCATCTTTATTTATCCTAAGCAATGGTAGGTTCTACAACATGTATTTAATACATCTACCACACTTCCAAAACAAACTTCGTGTTATTGAAGAATGCTTTTAAGATTTTTATAGAATTGTTTTTTTCTAACGAATGGACTATGGGATGAAATGAGCTTACCCAACTATGGAATAATAACCCAACACAATACTCCATTAATCGGACTTAAAATGACTCAAAACCATGAGTAAACCAACCTGTACTCTGAACCATCTGCAAGATAGGCACCGTAGCTTCCAATTGAAGCAGCAACCAGAGCCCTGTTGTAATTATGTCCAGATTTCCTCTTCACCGATGACCAGAAACTATCACGGGCTTCAACCGCAATACTTACACTTTTTGTAAGGAGCGACTCTGCTTCTTCCATGGACAATCCCCTGGCCTGAAATCCTGGTAAAGATGCCTGTTTATTTCATAAACTATTAGAAATCATATCTTACAATGAAATATAATACACAAATGCTACCAAATCCTAAAGAAAGCACAATCAGTATCAACTATTAATCACCTCAGTTTTGATCAAGATAAGTAATTTAGTATTACCTGATATGATGAAGTTACTAGTATATCAGCACCAGCTTCCAAATACTCCAGATGCACCTGAACACATTGACAAATAGTAAAAATCCCCTCCCACAAAAAACTATTAATTTGGAGTGCTTTTCATATTTAACAGAATCACTCAATAAAGAAAAAATAATTACTAGTAAAAAAGAGAGGTTGATGGTTTTAAATGCATTTATCAAAATTTTGATCCAAACAACTAGTGGCGAGAGTAAAAGATGACAACATATCAAGTTTGTAAGTGAAATTAGGGGAAGACAATCTTCATGCATCTAAACTCTAATATATTCTAGCTGATTTTTTGTGTTGATATATCAAGAATTACAAATTTATATATGTCTATGACTATTTTTTCCATATCATACGTAGGATGCAATTTAAAGGATGAATCAATATTTGGGTTTAAATAGGTAAATACTTGCATATATACTATAACTATGCAACTAGATCATAATATACTAAAACCAAATTTATTTATGTCAGTATATAGAAATATATAAATGATTTTAGATATTTTAACTCTTTTACAAATATAAAAATGTTGGGAGCATCTCTAATGGTTGGAGGAATTTTCATCCATCCAACCACATTCTCTCATCCACATCACCTCCCTTTTATTAAATCTCTCATTTTTAAACACATAGTCCCAATTGTTCATCCATCCCATTCTTTTTTATGGGTCCCACCATACACCCTTTTTTATATATTCATTCATACTACAAAATTTTATAAAAAAGAATTCATCTAGGGCCCCACACCTTTCTATGGATTTCATCCAAAACTTGGACAAATCACAGCCTCCCTCCCTCCAAAACTTCAATCACAAAGGTTTGGTTTATCATCCAATGTTTTAAACACATGCTCATGAGAACAAATTCAGCTCAAATTTGTGAATAATGAACAATTTAACAACTACTCCGTATAATGATATAATTGTTTGGATGATTCTAACAAAAGTACTGCGACACTGATCTAATTAAAACCTTCAGCTGGCATTGCATTCATTGTCAACAGTTGAAATTTCATATCATAAATTATATTTTGATTGCAGTAGTGTCAACAGTGGCTTTGATTGCCGAAAATCTCATAATTTTCATCATAGTTATTAGAAAAAAAAAATTAGTACAGTGTTCAATAACTCATTCACAATTGTCCATCCGTTAAATACACAATTAAATTGAAACACACAGCAACATATAACTAGATTAGGCAGAAACAGGGAATCAAATTAATGGTGTGGGGGACTATACCCGTTTAATTAGATCCGGATCGTTGATAAGACAAAGGGCGCTCCAAAGAGGGTCATTAATGGTGGCTCCATGCCTCTCTAGCTGGGTGGCGAAACCACCATCCACGACGGCGCAACCACCTGCCTTCTTTATTAGATCCGCTAACACGTCTCCTTTGGCATTTTCATTCTCTCTCCCCATTTCTCTGTATTTTTGTTTTTTCAGATTTTTTGTAGAAAGGCTTTATAGGTAATGAAAATGGGGGAAAAGAAAAGGGGGAATTTAAATAGGGGGGAATGCGCGTTTTGGGTGAGGTTTATGCGTGAACGTGGACGGGGTTTATCTTACTGGTTCTTACTTACTCTGTTTTCATCTCTACTTTAACCTAAAAATCCCAAATGTCAATCTTACCAACTCCTTTTTTTTGACAAAAATAAAATAATCGTTTAGCGTGCAAAATCGGATATTCAGAATTCATTCACAATAAATGTTTTCTTTTTTTTGATTGTGCATTTATCTTTTATAAAAACATACTTCCATCATTCTTATTTTATATTATACCTAAATAAAGAATACTCCATACTATTTAAAACTTAGACATATAAATATTATACATGGATGGAGAGAGTGCTATTTAACATAAAATGTGTTCATGGACAATAAAGAAAGTTAAATATTTTTTAAACCGTGATAATTGTTATGTTAAACTTCGATATACTAATAAAAAAATTGAAAATAATTAGTAATGTGAACTGGAATTCTTGTGAATACTTGGACTTATGTTTGTATTTTGTTAGACTTTTTCATCTACTTCAACCTAAATAATGTCAAAAGGTAATCTTACCTACTCTTTTTTAGTCAAGGTGCACACCGGTTCAAGTGAACTGGAGTATAATTTTTCATGTATTACCGTTTAATACTATAATTTTTCCATACAAATTCATTATGTTGATTGTTTAAACAGTTGTTGTAATTTTCATTACAATTTCAGTTAATTTTCATTTAATAATTTAGTTAATTCTAAAGTTGTTGGACAGCAAGGAGTGGTGATGAAAAGACTATTTTATTTTTATTAATGATTTTTTTAATTAATAAATTATTAATGTAATTTCAAAATACTCCATTATTAATTAATCACTTAACTTTTTATTTTACCGTTATAGGTTTAAAATTTAATTTTTGATATTTTATATATTAAACAATACTCCAATATTTCTATAGTTATCACGTCATAATTAGTATCGGTGCCAACTAAAATGCCATTTATTAATATTAAAAGTGCCGACTCCCATTTTCTAACATAATATAGTGTGAATGCAGAGTACAAATACGAGACTGCAGCAGACTAGCAGAGGGTGTTTGCAATCAATCCACTTAAAAGGTATTAAGATGTCTTTTTAAATAAGAGTAATTAGTAAATAAATAATCAGTATTAATAAATAAATCTAAAACTTCTTAAATCAGATTTCAGTTAAAATTTTGATTTTGAGAAAAATCTGTATTATTAAAATATTGACCAAAAGTAATTTTATTTTCAAGTTCGATTTTTCTATTTCACTTTTCGTATTTCATTCTATTGAATTTTTAACACGTGTGGTTCCAATATTATAGGACCTTAGCATCTCAAATGAAAAGAATTTTATCTCATCTATACAAAATTAAACTTATAAAAATAATTAAAATTAATTTATTTATATTAATTTTATAATAATCTCACTTGTGAGTTGTGCGTGAATCAGATAGTTTGAGGAGAGTGAAATTAATTAATTTATATTAATTTCTTGATAACAACCCTTCAATGCACACACTCCCGAATCTATATATTGAACCATTTATTTTGAATATAGTAAAACTTAATCTAATAATATTATTTATAATAAATCAAAAATAGTTTTAAAGTGAAGTCAACAATTTATTGGGGTACACCCTAGATACAGACGTGAATTGTGGGTCGGTGAGTTATTAAGATACCTTTGTCTGTCTTACTGCATAATTTAAGATAAAGCTGCTACATCTATTATTTGTTAAAACTCTGTTATGAAAACTCTTCATAAAAAAACTTATTGTATAACCTAGGATTTTTTTAATTAAATTGACTATAAAAAAAAAAATTATTTGCCCTAAGAGTTGTTCGAATTAATGGGGTAAATAAGTATAATGTTCTTTTTTATTTTATTTTTTTGGTTGATCTTGTTGTATGTGAGTATAATTTAGTACTTTCATATATTTATGGGTTATAAAGTTTCATACACCCTCGGTCCTTTACTTAACGGCTCAAACCTTTTGAGCATAATGTATGAATTACTTATTAATATTATAAGAGATAAACAGTAAGAGTAGTAATGACTTTTTAACTTTAGTGGAGTTGTTTTTTAATGTGAATAAAATAATATAATTTGATGTAATATTGTGATGTTTTGAGAGAATTTTTTTTATTATTTTAAATATGATTTCTTAAATAAAAGACGACAAAAATAATAAAATTGATCATTAAGTTGGGAATGGAGTTAAAATTTTCTTCCCTAAAAATTAAACAGTATATATACAGTAGTTGTATTACTATTATTGTTGGTGATGTAGCGGAAGCTTCAAAGTGACACAATTGTATACAAGATAACCAAGATTGCGTTGCACACTCACTATTAATCGAATAACCCTCGAATATACTTTTCATTAACAATTCAACCAACCCCTCAATAACAATCTTGAAGAGAATGATGAGATATCGATGGAAATCAATATCAAATATTTAATTAGATATTTATGCTTATATTTAGGAGATTTGTTTTGATTTTATTATATTTAATATTTATATGTTTCTTATTCTCCAAGTATATTTCATATTATAAATAGACGAGTTTTAGAATGTTATTAGGGAGTTGAATTGATTAATAAAATAGATGGTTTTGTCCCTTCGGTATATTCTCGTCCCTTCGGTATATTCTCGTCCCTTCGGTTTATTATCGTCCCTTCGGTTCATGTGTTCGTTGTTCTTGATCGTTGATAAGATTGAGGCTTGCGCTGCGTCAGTTGGTAAGGAAATTAGATGAAGGATGTGACATTCATTTCAGCCTGCAGACCTAACAGCAAAAATGTATGCTCGCCATTAACTCCAGGAGTTGGTAAACTCTTTTCAAACTATTTATTCATTTTTTAACCTTTTAAATAGGCATTTTTATTCAAATATTGTGGTTTTGGAATTGGAAACCATTTCACAAAATATGGTTGTTTTGAAAATGTTTAACAAAATAAGTTGAGTGTCATCGAGAGATTTAGTCGAATATAGGTAGTCGGACGTTTAGACCTGTTAAAATTGTATATTTTCAACTCAATTTGCAATGTGTAGTATGTACAATATATATAGAAGGAGACTCATATTCTAGAGTCTTCCATCTAACTAACTAACAACTATTAGTTAGTGAGAACTACTATTTTTCTAGAAACTACATTAGTAAGGCATGTGTGTGTATTAGTGTGGAGTTAGATGTTGGCACATTTGCACACACAATCATGCATTTGCATGTATTCTCTTGATACTTCAATAAGACCGCCTATGCGTTGACAAGATTTTTTTTTTATATAATTTTTTTATCTATAAACACATATAATCTTACCAAAAAAACATCATACATCATGGCAAAGTTATGAGTATTGCTTAAAACTACATTTTCCTTTTAAAAAAATGTGCATGATCGTTCAAATCGGACTCATATGTCAAAAAAAAAAAAGTGGAAAAAAAAAACGTTCACCTACACTATCGAGACTTTTTTTTTTTTTTAAACGCATAGAGAAACAAAATTGTGTCGGCTGGGGCCACCTAGCACCTAGACCAATTTTTACAACAACATAATAAAAGGTGTTAAATGTCATTTACTCAAATATTTATGAAATATATATTGTGATTAAATAAGTAGGTATAGAAATGAAAACTTCTTCAAGAACAAATGGGGCTCAATCCATGCCTTAGCAATATTTTTTAATATCCAACTTGACAAGTTATTAATTTGTAGGGGGAACTTATGAATTGTCAACTCTAATCATTTAATTATGTAAACCAGAAATATTTAATTTTCTTTTTATGTGGATTGTTTCGACTTAATTGTGAGTAGTGTTATTTTCTTATTTAATTGGTTTTCATTAGATTGGACATGTTATGGCCGATCAAACCACACAAGTACAATCAATTTAATCTATCACTTCGTGTAAACTTTAGATTCAATTTTCAAGGACTATTGTCACATATAAAAAAGGCAACTTCAATTTCTTTCAAACTTTTCCACAATCTATATACTCACTCCTTCCCCTATAAGTTTTCCCGTTCTGATTGTTTTGATTAAAAAATATAATTAAATAATAGATGTAGTACAAATGATGTAATGGTGAAAGAGAAAATAATAGATTAGTATGAGATGAAGTATGATAAAATAATATTCCCTCTGTCCGCCTATAAATTTCCCATTTTACCATTTTTATCCGTTCGTCTATAAGCTTCTCATACCTTTTTTGGTAAATATTTTTTCTTACAATTCACTTTATATTTTACTTTTTTTTTTCTATCTCTCTCCTCTCTCAATTACATCACTTGTACGATATTTATTATTTAATAACTTTTCTTAATTTTTGTGCCAAAAAGTAATGTGAAACTTATAGGCGGACGGAGTGAGTAGATAAAGTTTGAGTGATGTGATTGGGAGAGAGAAAATCATATGCCAAAGATTGAAAAATATGAAATGAGAAACTTATCGTGGAACATTCATAAAAGAAAGGAAAATTGAAAACTTATAGTGGAACGGAGGGAGTACATTAAAAACCTTTTTTTTCCACAAAAACTTACTCCCTCTGTCCACCAAAAGTGTGCTCACTTTTTTTTATATATGCTTTTAAAAAAATCATATTTTAATTATAAAGAATATATTTAATATAATGAGTAAAAAATATATTTGGTAGATACTCAATCTTGTTAGTAAAGTGGAAAAAATATTCAAAAGTTAACTATTTAAATAGAATAAGCACGTTTTTTATGAACCCAAAAAACGAAATGAGCACACTTTTGGTGGACGGGGGGAGTATATGCAATATTGCATATATGCAATATTGTCCAATTAAGTCAATTGGGCTGAAAATATTGACTTATTAAGTCAATTAGCTGAAAATATATATTAATTATTGGACCACCATTAATTTATTTGGGTTAATTCTTAATTTATTTGTCAACTGGCTCGCTTGTATTCTAATTTTGACCAAAAATTTTAACCTGTTTATTTTACCATTTTCTGTGATTTTTTTATCTTTTATATTATTGCCGAACGCGGGATATTAAATGTAGTAATTCAAATTATACTATGTAGTAACACACATTATTTTATGTTGTAATAACACAAATTATTTTATATAATAATACAAATTCTTTTATTTAGTAACACGTTTTTTTCTAGTATTTTTGTTAATGTAGTAACTCACATTATAATACGTAGTAACATATATTATCGCATGTAGTAAACACAATAACCATGTTGCAATGCAAATCATTTGATAAAATTATATATATAGTAACAAATGCATATTCAATGTAATAATTCAAACTGTAGTATGTAGTAACATATAATTTTTTATATAGTGATACCGATTCTTTTATGTAGTATTTCTTTCTAGAATTTTTATTGATTAAGTAACTCACATTATAACATATAGTAACATATATTATTGCATGTAGTAATATAAAATAACCTTGATCCATAATAATTATTAAAGAATATTTAAAGAAATAGAAAATATTTAAAAATTAAGGCCGTCGTAAATTGCAGCGTTCGATCGCGGCCTGGGGTGGCTGAAAACTGCTCGGAGAAGATGACTAAGTACAATTTCTGCTAGTAGGTGTATTTATAAAAAATATGGGTGTGAATTGAACTGTCAGTAGGTGTATTTATAAAAAATGTGAGTTGAGCTGTTAGTGGAAATGTGAGTGTGAATTACTAATCATTTTTTTTTTTTTTAAGATTTACATTTTTTTTGTTCCTTCAATTTAAAATTTTATATTTTTTTATTTAACAATATCCAATATATTTCTATATTTTTAAACCCTGCCTTTTTTATATGACAATTATATGACAAAAAAAAGTAAGTATATTGATAATCATGGTATGTTAAACCCTTAAAAAAATGAAAAAATAAAAATAATTTTGCATAATTACTAATTAAATTCACCTAGTTAACGTTAATAATTTTAATCTTTTTATAAATAGAAAGTAGACCTCAAAAGGACAAAATCAATATGTAAATATAGACCTCAAAAGGACAAAATCAATATGTAAATATTGAAGGAAAGTTTAATTGATAAATTAACTTAACTATCATTAGCTATCAATTTGCTAATATATACTCATCTCACCACTCTTCTCTCATGATAATTATACATTTATAAAAAAAAAAATTGAAAAAAAAATTTGAATTTTCAATAATTATCAAGTCTCTCCCAAAGTACAGTGAATATGTGGATGACATCGGCGTGTATTCACATTCTCAATTTTATTTAGTACGTATAGTATGATTTTGTATCTTAATTTAAAGTTGAATTGAATCCATAAATTTTTAGTTAACACATATTTACTCACCATTCAACTTAAAAAAATGTGTTTCTTTTACATTCAACCTTAAAAAAATAAAATTTTAAAAAAAGCTCACGGGTCAGACCGCTTCGTCCGTTGTTCAACTCGGTAAAATCTACAACCCATGCGATCTATTTTGTATTGACCTGTCATTTAAACGGACTTTTATTTACTCGGTCCAATTCACTTTTTTATAGGCAGACTGGCCCAACGGACCTGACCCATTTTGACAATAAAAGTAAGTGTAAACTCTTGAGAGGGTGGGAAAGATGTGTGTGTTTTGTGTAAACCTTGTTTGTTAAATTTAAGTTCCATTTTGGGATGGAACATTGCGTTCATAAAGAAAAATGGTTCCGCTTTGTTTTAGCCAAATTAAATTTGACCTTCATGAGTGAAATGGTATCAAAATAGCTTAAACAAATTAGTTTGACCAATGGGAAAATATTGGTTCTATGTAATTTTATTTTCCAAAATACTGAGTGTTTTTTTTTTTTTTCACAAGTTTCAAATGCGCACCGTGCATGGTGCACTCATTTTACATTTCAATTATATTAATTTATGTATTTTAATTTTACATTTTTCAATGAAATTTAGTGTACATTTCAATTATATTAGTCGACACATTTAAATTAATTTAGTTTGTACATTTCACTCTTATGTCCAATTGTACGATCCAAGTAGTGACAAGAAATTGACCTTTTCTTTTAAACCAAAGGAACTTTAATAACTTAACATAAGAAATGGAAGAACAATAACAGTTGAGAATACCATTCACAATAATAAGAATTAATTTATCTATATCAATTCACTAATTCCTCAATTGTCTTTATTTTATGGAAAGAAAATCCAATGAGTGAACAATTTATTAAAAGATAAGTTGCTTTCAGCGAAATTTGAATCCACAATATGAGACGTGGGTGAGCCTAATTAAACTCCGATATTATTAAAAAAAAATTATGTAATCTAAAAGTTCGAATTTATTGTTCAGATTGCAATATATAATTTTCTAAATACCAATCATTAAGAAATCCAAAATGGTGATGGGAAACGAAATAGACAATGATACTTGCTTTTAAGTGATCTTTCTGCAACCATGTCTTAGAGGATGAAAATAGATTTTTATATAATAATTGACGAAACATATTGTATAATTAATATTTCAGAAGTTTGGCAAACCTCATCCTAATTAGATGAGAATAAAGGAAGATTTGTGTGGGACGATGTTATGGTTTGATCATTCACAAAAAAATAGCATAAACTAACATTAATTTATTCTAAAGTGTTAAAGTGTCATATATTTAAATTAAAAACACAAGAAAAATAAATCTCAACTAATTTTATCTCTTCTATTAAAATGAAAAAAAAAAATTGTGAAATTTTTTATACCTACTCAGAAGTAGCATAAATCAGGAAAGGAAAATACCAAATCTGATCGAATCAAAGACTACATTTGAAAATGAAACGACTAAATTCAAAATTTAAATTTGAAAATTACCGATTTGATAACTAATCGAAATCTCAAAATTACCAAAATTATGATTCAGGACAATTAATAATTGCTTAAAACGACGGTAGATTGTGTTATACCTAGTCAAAGAAGTCAATCTTTGACAAGTCAATCTTTGACAAGTCAATCTTAGTCACCAGCTTACGTGGCGAGGACCAGTCAACAAGTCGTGCGACGATTAGTCAACAAGACCAAGAAAATGTAATAGAATAGATGTATTTAATATGTTTAAGTGCTCGCTCAAATATGTTGGCGAGCACATGTTTTAGTTAGCTGCTCGCCCAAATGTGTGGCGAGCACGCGCCTATCTTAGCTAGAGAAATCTTAAGTGTTGAAGCCTTGGGAGACAGCATGAAGCGTGGCGACCACACACCTCGAAGGTCTGGGCGACCACCTTCCTTGATAATCAGGTCCTCCGGCGACCACCGTGGCTCAGCTCCTCGGCATCTCGGCGAGGACGAGCACCAGAGGCGGTTTAGCATTAAATGCGCCATCAAATCACCTTTTCGGGCAGAAGACAGGTCCAATGAGGGCGTGCCACGTGTAAAGGGCGGGCAGCCCCTAGAAACCACTATATAATGCCTAAAAGGGGCTCATTTGTACATAAGTTACACAATTCCACCAAATCACCCCAACCCAAGCAATAAACACTCCCAAAGCTCTCAAGCTTTTAGCTTCTCCAAGAAACTATATCATTGTTCTTGATCTTTCTTGCTTTGTTCTTCTTTAAGATCATCATAATAACCTCCTTAAACACGTAATAAACCCCCGATCATTATACATGTTTGTCTCGTGCTAACAAATAGTCCACATCCGATTCAACCATCAAAAGCACGTACAACATTTGGCGCTAGAAGGAGGGGTCCTTTTACGTGTTCATCATCTCAGTTTCGTCCGATCATCGAGCGATCGGTTAGCAAACTCCGTTTTTCAGGTTTTAATCGGTAGTTCCACCTTTTAAAACTTTGTTTACGTATTTTGGTGTTCTTCGTGTTCTTGAATATTTGCGATATTCGAGACATATTTTGGAGTTTGATCTCCTTGTAACTTTGTTTTTGAGTTTCTTTTGTTATTACTTTGCTTCGAAAGTAGTTGTAATAGCACGTTCTTCTGCGTAAGAACTCAAATCTTTCGTTTTTAAGCGTCGAAAGCTTAAGAACAGTCATATCTTTGTAATAATCGCCAGGAGACACTCTTTAAACGATGTCTCATCATACTCCACAAGACGGAATCTTACCACCCGGAGGGAACGAGCCCCCTCCGTTGCGGCCGGTAAATCCTTTCGCCAACTTGAACATGGGGGACATTTTGAATGATCCCCAGCATTTGAAAGATCTCTGTGACTACCTCACGGAGAAGAAGAGGCAGAATGAGGAGCTGGAGAAGGCCAAATATCAGGCCTTCGACAAAGCTCGCAAAGCCAAGGGGAACGAACACGACAACCGTTCCTATCACTCCAACTCTGTTCACCCCCAAGACAGAGGAAAAGACAAAGTCGACGAGCACTCCCACAATAGCCACACGGGAGACTCGCGGCACCGAAATTCGGTTTTCAACCGGATGGATGATAAAGATAGAAGGGCTCCTCGCCGAGTGCCTTTCAATGTGGATGGCCGACCAGGCAGGGCCGACCACCGAGATCGCGCTGACCAGAGAGATCAGGGCGACAGAGTCTCAGCTCTCCATAGAGTGGGACCAGGGAAGGGTTCGCGAGCTCCGGCGAAGAGTTATCGCAACCACCATTCTGATAGACATTCCCCTAGGCGATCACGCCATGATGATCGCCCGGCCGCATCCCAAGGGAGCCGACGCGATGAGGACGTCGTCCCCAAACCACAAACTGCCGAGGAGGGGCAAATCGCCCAGTTCCTCGAAACCCAAAAATTGATGAAATTAGAGATGGACGCTCTGCGAGCAGAGGTGGTCGCCTCAAAGCAAGGAACCACTCCACCGATCACTCTGCCCGCACCTCCATTGAGTGTTGCAATCCTTACCGCCCCCATCCAAAGGAAGATTCAAATGCCCTCCATGGCGGCATACGATGGGATGTCCGACCCCAGAGTACACTTGTCCAAGTACTCCAACTATATGGCCTCAATCGGGGCAACTGACGCCACCCAATGCAGAAATTTCTCCCTAACCTTGGGAGACCGGGCTCATCGTTGGTACACAACTTTGAGTGCCGGATCTATCACCTCATTCCATGAGCTGGGACAGTACTTTCTGACCTACTACGGGTCTATTGCTGCTCGCCCAGCCTCAAAGCAACGTTTGGCAAACGTTCGCCAGTCCCTGAATGAATCGGGCAAGGACTTCATCGAGCGCTTTGATAGGCTGGTGATCGATGGGGAGGCCGTAAATGACGAGACAAAGCTGATCTCGGCTGTTTCCGGTCTGAGGATAGGTACCAAGCTTTGGGAATCTATCCATCTTACTTTCCCAGTTTCTTATGCGGACTTCCGCACGAGGGCTGGGAACTTCATCCAAATGGAGGAAATCATGGACGCCGCCAAGGCTAACGAGCAGCCTGAGGCGTCCAAGAGGGTCTGGCCCAAGAAAAATACAAACACTGGGGAGTCGTCCCAGCCCAAGAAGGCGACCACTCAAGCTGGCAGTGCTCGCCCAGCGAACTTCAGGCCTTTCGAGGAGTCTCTTGAGATCATCCAGTTCAGAGAATCTCTCTCTCTTGATCCCAGGGGCATTTTCAATGCTGTCAGGGGAAAGAATCTGCTCCCCCATGCCAAGCCAATGCATACAAGTGATGACAACCTCGATGGTAGTAAATTCTGTGACTACCACAACTCCATCGGCCACCACACCAATGGGTGCCGAGACTTGGTGAGAAACCTTTTCAAGCTGTACAATGAGGGCAAGCTCGCCCAGTTCATCAAGCCTCTTGGAAATGGCGACAACAGGGGGAAGAAACGTCGCGACGACAGCGACGACCTGCGCCAACAACTGAATCGTCCCAAGCTAACTCCTCCCATGCCAAACAATCCTGGCGGCGACATCGATAACGTGGGCGGAGCCTGTAATGTGATAGAAGGCCCCTTGGGGGGGACTCAGTCCGGGAAAGCACTATCTGTTCGCCGAGCTCAGAGTGAGCAGCGAGCACTGAACAATGTCCATCAGGTGTGCGTCGCTCCGCCTGCCGAGAAGCCTCTATCTCACCAAATCATTTTCTCGGACGACGACCTGAACGGCGTGGTGTACCCAAACAATGATGCTTTGGTCATCACGGGGAAGATTATGGGAACCAATGTCCATCGCCTGATGGTCGACACCGGGGCATACACCAACATCCTTTTCAAGCATACTTTGGATGCTCTCGGTGGATATCCGGAATACATCTAGCCTTGCGATGATATAATCGTAGGTTTTGGGGATACGCACAGCCATCCCATTGGGAAAATCAGACTATCCCTGGAGCTGGCATCATCAAAAGAGCCAACAATGCATCACACTCGGCAGCTCGACTTTATGATCGTAGACATGCCATCGTCCTACAACGCTTTCCTCGGCCGTCCTTTCTTCAACGAGTTCAAGGCGGCCGTTTCAACCTTTTATTACTGTGTAAAGTTTCCAACCCCGACGGGAGTTATAACCGTCAAGGGCGATTAGACGCGGGCGAGGGAGTGTCTCGTCCGTTTTGCAAAGCGTCATTCTAAGGAAAGTACTATGATTGGCCAGTATATTGAGTGTCAAACACAAAATCAACAAATGAACTACTTGGAGGGTCTTCCTAGCAAATACCGAAAGATTGAAATTGGGGAGTGCAGTCGTAGTTCCGACGACCACCAAGTGGAGGCGAACGAGCACGCCTCCATGGAAGTGGACGACCACACCCCAATGGATATCGACGAGCAGACAGATTCGGGCGACCAGCTCCCCGACGACCAGTTTCCAGAAAACATTCCAGATCTGGAGCCTAGGTTAGGCTTTGAGCCAGAGTTCGGAATCGAGGATCCTCGTTGGAAGGAGCCTAAAGAGAGGGCGACCTCAGCGGAGGACCTCGAAACCATTCACTTAAACGAAGCTCGTCCAGAACTCGAGGTATTCATTGGTTCGAATTTACCAGAACATTTGCGGTCAGACATGGTCGCATTTTTGAAAGAAAACATCGGTGCATTCGCCTGGTCGCACGAGGATATGGTGGGCATTCCCACGAATCATGCCTGCCACAGATTGAATATTGATCCAGCAAGGAGACCTATCACCCAAAAACTAAGGAAATTTGGGCCTGATAAATATGCGGCTTTGGCGGTCGAAGTCAAGAAATTGATCGACAATAAATTAATCGAGAAAACTAGAACTGGTCCCGAGTGGTTGGCCAATCCAGTGCTCGTCAAAAAAACGACCAGGTCGTGGAGATTGTGTATAGACTTCACTGATCTAAACGATGCCTGTCCGAAGGATCACTTTCCCATGCCCCACATTGATCACCTAGTAGACAATACAGCGGGGCACGAGATGTTAACTTTCATGGATGCCTTCGCAGGGTACCATCAGATTGCAATGCATCCCGACGACCAGCGACATACAACCTTCATGACGGCCACCGAAATGTACAGCTGGAAAAGAATGCCTTTCGGTTTGAAAAACGCGGGGGCAACATACTAGAGACTGGTAAATAAGATGTTTGAGAAACACATCGGCGATATGGTGGAGGTCTATATCGACGACATCGTTGTCAAAAGCTTGCGGAAAGAGGATCACCTACACCACCTCGCCATGGCGTTCGATATACTGAAGGAATACAACATGAAGTTAAATCCGAAAAAATGCAGTTTTGGTGTTAGCTCAGGAAAATTTCTGGGGCACTTGGTTAGCCAGCGGGGCATCGAGGCGAATCCGAGTAAAATTCAAGCAGTCATTAACATGCAAAGCCCAAGGAACGTGAAAGAAGTACAGAGGTTGACAGGATGCCTTGCATCGCTGAACAGATTTATTGCACGAACGGGCGATCGTTGCAAACCTTTTTTCGATGCTCTGAAAAAAGGGAGGTTCGAATGGACCGATGAGTGTGAGAAAGCTTTCGAGAAATTGAAGGAATATCTATCGGATCCGAAGGTCCTATCTAAGCCAGTCCCCGGCGAAATTTTGTATCTATACTTGGCGGCCACTGACTGTGCGATCAGTTCAGTGCTCGTCCGAGCTGAGGGGAGCACACATCTGCCTATCTACTACGTAAGTCAAACACTGAGAGATGCGGAGTTGAGATACACTCCAATGGAGAAATTGGCGTACGCACTGGTCATGAGCGTCAGAAAATTAAGGCAGTACCTGTTCGACCACGAGGTGGTCGTCCTCACAACTTTTCCTCTCCGACGAGCACTGCATCGTCCGGATACCACTGGAAGACTTTTGAAATGGTCGGTGGAAATAGGGCAATTTGGGCTCACCTACGCACCCAGAACGGCAATCAAGGGACAAGTGCTGGCAGAATTCATTGTAGAGCTCACTTTCCCAGAAAAATTGGACGAGGGAATTGAACTTCCTTGGACACTGTTCGTCGATGGCTCGTCGATGAGCACCAAAGCAGGGGCAGGAATCGTCCTCACCAGCCCAACCGGATAGACGTTTGCTTCGGCGATCGAGTTCGGGTATCGGGCGACCAACAACGAAGCAGAGTACGAGGCTCTGGTTGCAGGAATTAAGATGGCTATGGCCGTGGGCGCCAGAAAACTGAAATTTTTTTCTGACTCTCAGCTGGTTGTATGTCAAATTACGGGCGACTACGAGGCTCGCGGAGATCAAATGATAAAATATCAAGAGCTAGTGAAAGGATTACTCGAACAATTTGATCAATTCCACATCGAGCAAATCCCTAGGGAGGATAATACGCAAGCAGCTGCGTTAGCTCGGCTGGCCACTTCAGAGGGGGAGGCAATATTTTCAGAAGCAACCATCACTAAAATTTCTTCCCCATCGGTGAACAGAGGTCAAATTTTGCAGGTTGAAGCGACCAGCGACGAGGACTGGAGGTCGCCGATCACCAAGTACATCAAGACCGGCGAGCCCCCGGCAGACAAAGTGAAGGCAACAAGATTGCAACTCAGGTCCGCAAGGTACACAATTATTGGCGACCAGCTGTACAAACGGGGTTTTTCAATGCCTTTATTGAAATGCCTCGGGGAAGACGAAGCGAAGATCGTCATGCACGAAATCTACGATGGAGCGTGTGGAAATCATACAGGGGGGCAAACGCTCGCTTTAAAGATCATGAGGCAAGGCTACTTTTGGCCAACACTAAAGAAGGATGCAATTCATTACGCCCAGGCGTGCAAGAGATGTCAAGCTTTTGCACCCGCCATTCACTCACCTCCAGACGAGCTCATCTCCGTCTACAGCTCTTGGCCCTTCGCGAAGTGGGGCATCGACATCATCGGACCTTTCCCGCCTGGCGTCGGGGGGGTAACTTTCGTAGTCGTAGCAGTCGATTACTTCACCAAGTGGACAGAAGCAAAGGCACTAAAGACCATCACAACGGCCCAGAGGACAAGCTTCATTTGGAAAAACATAATTTGCAGGTTCGGCCTACAACGAGCGATAGTGACAGACAACGGACGTCAATTCACAAGTCAAGACATGCTGGATTTCTGCTCAGAGTGGAACATCAAGAAAAAAATTTCAACACCCTATCATCCACAATCAAATGGTCAAGTAGAGGCGATCAACAAAATCATCAAGCACACCTTGAAAGCTAAGCTAGATGGATTGAAGGGCAAATGGGCGGACGAGCTGCACATGGTTCTGTGGGCATATCGGACGACCACGAGGAATTCTACTGGTGAAACTCCGTTCGCGCTCGCGTTCGGAACCGAAGCTGTCATACCAGCAGAGGGGCAGGTCCCAACTTTTCGAGTGGCAAATTATGACGAGCAGTTGAATAACGATGCACAGCTCTCCGACTTGGACTTCCTAGAAGAGCGAAGGTTAACAGCGGACGAGAAGAACGTGGTCTACAAGCAAAGATCAGAGCGCTACTACAACACCAAAGTACGTGCTCGCCAATTCTCTATCGGTCAGCTCGTACTTCGACGGGCGACGGAGCAGTCCATTGGCATACTTAGCCCGACTTGGGAGGGTCCGTACCGAATAACGCGCACACTCCTGAACGGATCGTACGAGCTAGAAGATCTCGAGGGCAAGCCGAGCAAGTACCCATGGAACGCGGTCAAGCTAAAGAAGTATTATCAGTAAGTTTTTAATTTCTTTATATATGTATAGTTTGTATCTAGTCATCATTTCAATACAAGTCAAGAATTTTAAATTTCCATCAAGTGTTAGATAAGTTTGAATTTTTAGACAAGGCTCTGCGTAGCCATCTAGGAAACAAAAGACGAGCACTCTTTCTTAACGATGCTCGCAAGGTAGTGGCGACGACGATCACTACCTATCAAACAAAAAAAGAGTTCAACCGACGAATGGTTAACTCTAAAAGACGAGCACTCTTTCTTAAAGATGCTCGCAAAAGAAAGACGAGTACTCTTTCTTAAAGATGCTCGCAAGGTAGTGGCGACGACGATCACTACCTATCAAACAAAAAAGAGTTCAACCGACGAATGGTTAACTCTAAAAGACGAGCACTCTTTCTTAAAGATGCTCGCAAGGCAAAAGACGAGCACTCTTTCTTAAAGATGCTCGCAAGGCAAAGACGAGCACTCTTCCGCAAAGATGCTCACAATAAAAGGAGTTTCAAAAGACAAGTACTTGCAAAAATTAATCATAACGTAAATCGAAAAGCAGTAACGAGGACGATCACTCAATATTAAACAAAGTAAACGAACACATCATAAACAAAAAGTTCCATTCATTGAAAGGCCTTAAAAGGCTGAAATTACAAAAGAGGCCTTAATGGCCGAGCAGTCCTAAAAACAAAAATAAAATACAAGTAAACTAAGCTCCCGGAGCATTCTCCTCGGCAGGAGCATCTTGCTCGCCAACTTCCTCCTCGTTCACAACCTCCACCTCGGCAGGAGCACTCTGCTCGCCCTGTTGAGTTGGGGAGCCTTGTGGAGGATTCGAGAAAAGTACCGGAACACCCAAAAGTCGAGGGAACTGGAGTCCCAATTCCATCAAAGGAAGCAGAGGGAGTTCTATTTCCGGCTGAGGTTTCTCCTTCATAAGGAGGTCGTCCAAAAACCCGCCGAGCGGAATCACGTCCACTTCCGGATGAACTTCCAATAGTCTATGAATGAGCCCGTGGGCAGTAAGCGCCACCGATAACATGGCCACGCCCCCAGCGAGCTCATTGGTCTCATCTCGCTCATTCGTCATGTCGACCAGCTCTTGCCGGAGAGTAGCCAACTCTTCCTCATCAGTTGCAGATTTATTTTGAAGAGTGTTCACCTCGGCGGATTTCATTTTCAGCTCGTCCTCGGCAGTCCTGAGGCGAGCACGGAGACGTTCGATCTCTTGGAGATCTTCTTGATCTTTCTTCCGAACCATCTCAAGTTGGGCCTCAAAATCGGCCAACTTTGTCTCGAGGTCGACCACCTTCTCCTCAGAAGCGACCAGCTGCCTCTCGACGACGGCTTTAGCCTTGGCCATTTGGGCAAGTCTCGTGCTCCTATCTTCGCTGACCTTGCGGCTCTCGGCGATCTGGACGGCGAGTCTCTCGATGGTGTATGAGGCACGGGTCAGGTCGATGGCGGCCAGGCGCGCGTTCTCCAGAGAGCTCTGGTTGTTCACCTCGTCGACCAGCGTGGTCGTCAGCGATCGGGGCACATTCTTCATGACCCTTAGGACGAGCGGATCCAGAGGTTCTTGATTGGCCGCATCCCGCGACCGGTAGAAGCCGAGGAGGTTGTCGTTGTAAGGTTCAACGATCGAGTTTTCGGCAACCCTAATGAAGAAGAAAAAATTTAGAAAAAGGTACTTGAAAATATTCTAAAGCCTTATTGATAGTAAGCTTACTGATTCGGGTGGAATTTACACGTTTTAGAGGCACATGTGAAACATGTTTTGATGTGGATTTCATTGAATTATGCATGGAATATGATTGTTTAAGCCAAAATGAGAGAAAGGTTGTGTTTTGTTGATTTTGTAGGTAAAACGATGGAATTTGGAGCAAAACACAGACCACAAGTGATCGGACCGGAAAGAGGAGTGCACGGTTGGATTCGTCTCGAAAAACGGAGTGGATTAGCCAAAGGAATCGAGTCAATCCGACACCCGAGGCGAAAGTTATGCATGAAACGAGAAAAGGCCGAAATCGAAGAACAAGGCAACTCGGCCGAGTGAGCTTACTCGGCCGAATCTGCGAGTTTGGCCTCGACTGCGCACACGGCCGAGTGATGTTACTCGGCCGAATCTGCGAGTTTTGATTTTACTGCGCACTCGGCCGAGTAACCCAACTCGGCCGAGTTGAATTGAAGGCTTTGAAGACCACTCGGCCGAGTAAGCCAACTCGGCCGAGTAACGCGCAACCCCTGTTTTTGTGATGTTCGACTAACACCCCAACTCGGCCGAGTGACCCCAACTCGGCCGAGTCACTCTCATTTTCGGTGCCAAACTTGTATTTTCTCCATTTTTTAGGGATCAACTTGCAATTATGCCATCCAAACCCTTCCCCAACACTATATAAGCCCCCTTTCTTGAAATCCAAGACACTTTCCCCCAATCCACACATAGTTACACATATTCGGAGGTGTTTTGGCCATAACTTCTTCATCTCTTCACCAAATCAAGGAAGAAAGGATGCAATAGCTCCCAAATTCCATTCCCTACCACATTCTAGACTAAGATTTCTCTTTCTTTTCCTTTTTATTTAGTTATTTCATTTGGAATTTGTAATTTGATTATGTTAGTAGTTAGCTAAACAACTTTGTGGTTCTAAGGTTATGTTTATACTTTGGATGATGCTTATGAATTAATTTCTTGTTTATTTGGTGGTTGTGTTGCTATTTCTATTTGAATGCTTAACTTTCATTGCAAAACATGTTGTCAATGGCCATGATAGTATGTTTTATCTATTGTTAATTGAAATTGGATTGAGAAATCTCTTTCGTTAATCGTATTTAAGCATTCGACCCAATATTCTTGTGAGCTCGAGAGAGAGGATCAATTATTGGGAGGGTATTAGATGATCTTAGGAACTTTTTAGGGATTTCTTATGCATGCTTAGTAGAGATGCTAGTTTGTATGATATGTCTCTTGGATTAATTGGATCGAGAGAACTTTTAATTCACCATTTTGTGATCAACCTTATAGTAATCAACATACCACCACTTAATTAAGCCCTTAATCATAAGTTGAATCCTTAGTGTGACATATGCCTTGGAACCCACCCTTCCTTCTTGGAGTTTTCATTCGTTTTACGTTTGTTTTCTTGATTTGCATGTTAGTTGATCGATTTTGTATTTACTCTTCATTACTTATTGGTGACACATAGTTAGGTAATTTTAGAGTAATTCACACCACTCAAATTATCGATCACGTCTATTTAGAACTCGACTAGCAAACTACCCTTTTACGCTTAACCTTCTCGTGGGATCGACCTCGTGCTTATCACGCTACAATAGACGCCGTATACTTGCGGTTGTTTATTTAGTGTGGCATATCACGTGTATCAAGTTTATGGCGCCGCTGCCGGGGAGGTTTTTATAAGCTCTAGAGTGTAGGCTAGAAGAGTTTTAGTTTAGACACTTTATTTGATTTCTTTATTTGCAAAAATCCAAAAATATTTGTGTTTGTTACCTTGAGCTTATTTGTATATCTCACTCTCGTTTGTTCTTTTGATAGACATGGTTTATGATCACACGATCTAGGAGGAACCAACAAGACGTGTTACCCTTAGATCCGGAGATTGAGGCCAATTGTCGAAGAAGGAACGCCGAAAGGAGAAGACTAGAGTTGGAAAGAATGAACCGAAGGGAAAATCCGGTTGAAGAAGTTGAAGAGGAACTTGAGAATCAAGGAGTAGAAGTAGTTGAGGAACCTAACGGGAATGGAGGCAACCGACCTCAAGGAGTTCTAAGGGACAATTTTCGTCGGAGAGTGGAAGAGAACATTGGTATGGAAAGACATGGAGAGCAAAGGGAGGAAAACGGGAATCAACGAGTTTTGAGAGACCATTTCCGCCCTATTCCTAGACCCTATGGAGGAGCGGGTCGGGAGCCCGTTGATGCTCATAACTTTGAGCTCAAGCCGGCCCTAATCATGATGGTCCAAAACAACCAATTCGGAGGGTTGTCAAAGGAGGATCCTAACCTCCATTTATCTCAATTCTTAGAGATAAGTGGAACGGTTAAGATCAACCGAGGTCCTCAAGATTACATCCGTCTCCAATTGTTCCCATTCTCCCTCCGTGATCGTGCTAAGCAATGGTACATGTCCCTTGATCTAAGGACAATCGAAAATTGGGCCGATCTTGTAGACGCTTTCCTTATGAAGTACTTTCCTCCAAGCAAGACCATCAAGATAAGAGGAGAAATTTCTTCCTTCATGCAAGATGATGATGAGTCTTTAGCCGAAGCTTGGGAACGCTTTAAGGATCTTATACGGAGTTGTCCTCAACATGGGTTCTCAAGAGACCAATTGATTTGTTACTTCTACAACGGGATGGACCATCGAACGAGAGGGATGGTGGATGTCTCAGCCGGTGGAGGTTCTTTGCTAGGAAAGACGACGGATGAGGGTTATGTGCTCCTAGAGGAGATGGCAAAGAACGGAAATCAATGGCCATCCGAGAGAAGGCAAGCCCGAAAAGTTGCTTCCACTAAGGAGTCAGATGATTTTGCTACTTTATCCAACAAGATGGACAAATTGACTTCGATGATGGCGGCCAAGTCATTAATGGGACCTAGTGATGAACAATATGAAGAGGCTCATTATATGAACAATCAAAGGGACCGTCATTTTCGAGAAAGAGGTTGGAACGAGAGGCAAAGTCCTCCTAACCCGAATCATTACCATCCCGGATTGAGGCAACATGAGAATTTCTCCTATGCCAACACAAGGAATGCCATCATCCCACCTCCAAATTTCAATGTGAGAGATGGAGCTATTGTGGAGTCTTCATCAAAGCCATCAATGGAGGATATGTTTGGTGCTTTTATGGGGGAAACCACGAAATTCATGAGAGAGACTAGAGAGAATGCAAACATAACTCGGCAAAGATTTGATGAACAAGGAGAAATGATCAAGAATATGGCAAACAACATGAAAGCCATAGAAAAGCAAGTGAGCCAACTCTCTAATGCCATTGGAAAGCAACACGTTCCGGGGCAATTCCCCTCTAACACGGAGCTAAATCCCAAGGAGCAATGCAAATCCATAAGGTTAAGATGTGGGACAAGCTACGAAGGGCCCAAGATGCCATTAGAGGAGGAAGTGGTAATGGCACCCGAGGGTGTTGACAAAGATGATGGCTTAGTGAAAGAAAAAGAAGGGGAGAAGAAGAGTGAGGAGGCAATCCCTCCTTTGTTTAATAAAAATGTAATGCCCATCCCATATCCTCAAAGGATGAAGAAGAAGAACTTGGATAGCAAGTTTGTCAAGTTTGCGGAGATGTTCAAGAAACTCCATATCAACATTCCTTTCGCCGAAGCTCTTGAACAAATACCACATTACTTCAAAATTTTGAAGGAGATAATGTCACACAAGAGGGAAATGGAGGCATATGAGACGGTGCACTTAGCCGAACATTGTAGCTCCATAATTCAAGCTAAGCTACCTCCAAAGCTTAGGGATCCCGGATCCTTCACTTTACCATGCACTATTGGAGATGGAGGTACATTAAGAGCTCTATGTGATTCGGGAGCAAGCATCAACCTCATGCCATTGTCACTTTTCAAGTCACTTGGTTTAGGAGAGCTCACACCAACCACAATGAGCCTCCAATTGGCGGATAGGTCTATGACATACCCTTTGGGTATAGCGGAGGATGTATTGGTCAAAATTGACAAGCTTCTCTTTCCGGTAGACTTTGTAATCTTGGATATGGAGGAGGACAAAAATATTCCATTGATATTGGGAAGGCCATTTTTGGCAACCGGAGGGGTTATTCTTGATATGAGGAATGGAGAGTTGGAGCTTCGAATGAACCAAAAGATAGTTACTATTGACATGTTTAGAGCTATCAAGCTCCGAAATGATGAGAATGGAGAGTATGGGTTTTCCAAGGGAGAGTATCCCCCAATACCCATGAGAAAGGAGGTAGAAGAAGAGCCCAAGATGAATATTGTGGAGGAGAACCCCAAGGTGGAAGACAAGGAGTTGAAGATGGGCAAGAAGGCCAAGTTTGGGGGAGTTTTCTTCAAAAACTCCCCCAAATCAAGAAAAGCTACTTATGCAAGCTTGGGGGTGAATGAGGCATCAACCTCCTATGACATGATTGAAGAGTCGGATGGGCTAGCTTGTGGATGTTTTGATGGACTTAAGAAGGTTGCATGGGGAAAGAAGTTTAAGAGCAAGTATGATGATGGGGTGACTTGATATTCCCCTCAAGAGGAACCGTCCGGCATAGGACGTTAAAAATAGCGCTTCTTGGGAGGCAACCCAAGGTTTTATTGCTTTGTGTTTTTATTGCTTTAGTAGTTTTGATAGCTTGGTTTATTTTGTAGGTATGGATGAAGAATACTATGGACATCATATTTTGAAGAATGGAGAAGAAAGCAAAACCAACTTTGGAGAGAGGAAGCAAGTGTTGCAATGACGATCTTTGAAGAAGCATTGGATGTGCAAGGAGGGAGGTAACAACTTGTAGCCCCAAACTTAGAATTTATACATAGTAAAATTCTAAGTTTGGGGGAGTTATTTTTCTTTTATTTTTCTACTAGTTGTTACCCTTGCACCGGTTCGTCATTCTACTTGTGTCACATTTTGCACCGGCGCACACTTGGCTTTCACATGCTTAGATGGTTTAAGTTGGTTTTGAGCATATGTTGGGTAGTGATCTTTGGTGAAATGTGAGCATGAATAGTCATTGGAATCCATTGTTGAGTATGTGTGGTGATGTCTATTTGCTTTGAATGTAAGCATGATTGATGTTGGATATAGTATCATGTTGTATTCATATTTGTGAGCTTTGATAGCATGGATGCATGATGTGTTGTTGCTTGGGAACATTTGATGAACGTGAGAGTCCTATTGAATAAACCGGTGAGAATTGAGCCTTAAATCGAGCATGTAATCCGGTTTAGTTCATTTGAGAGTGGACTATGTTATTGCTAGTAATTCTAGAACTTGCCTAAGTTCTTGTTTGAAAGCATGATTGTGTGAAACTTTGTGATGTGATATAGGCCATCTTGTTCTAAAAGAGTCACTTAGCCAAAATTTCACAAAACCGAAGTAATTTTCCGTAGTTAGCCCCTTGAGCTTAATTCCTCATTTTCTTGGCAAACTACAATGTTAACCACTTAGCCTTTTTGAGCCTTTGATACCTATATCTAGTGGTGGATAAAAGACAAAGTGGAAAACATGTGCTTGAATGAATATCTTTGGTGAAAAGAAAAGTTGGAAAAATTGAAAAAAAAAAAAAAAAGAGAAAGATGAAAAGAAAATCAAGGAAAAGAAAAGAGGGACAAAGAGCCCCAAAAGCTTGAAAAGAAAAAAAATGGTTCAAAAGATGAGGTGATGAATGTTTGAGAAAGAATGGAAAAAGAAAAGTGAGGATGAAGTTTGTAAGCTTTGAAAGTGAAAGCACACATTGTAAAACAACAAGCTTTGTCCTCCACTAGAAGAGTCACAATTCCCAAATTCATCCTACCTTGTCCAAAGAGTCAATGTTACATCCTTGATTAAGTCCTATTGATCACATTGTTGAGCATTTGAGTGTGTGTAGAAAGTAGAAGTTGGGCAAGCATATGGTGATTGCATAGCATGACTTGGTTGATGAGTGCATTAATATCCTTAATTTGTTTGTGTGTTTGAGAGAAACACCACATCATGTGAGTAGAGGACTTGAGCATTTGGATTATGTTTCCCATTCACAATGTGTTGTGTGTTTATGCATTCTTTGATCCATGAGTGTGAATTGCAATAGTGAGCCTATGACCTTCATTGAGAAATGCACTTTGAGAAAAAGATATCATTGCATCTTACTTTGCATGTGTGAATTACATTGAATATTCCATTGTGATCATTCCACCCTCATTGCTTTAAGTGCTTAGTTGTTTGAGGACAAACAACATTTTAAGTTTGGGGGAGTTTGATTCGGGTGGAATTTACACGTTTTATAGGCACATGTGAAGCATGTTTTGATGTGGATTTCATTGAATTATGCATGGAATATGATTGTTTAAGCCAAAATGAGAGAAAGGTTGTGTTTTGTTGATTTTGTAGGTAAAACGATAGAATTTGGAGCAAAACACAGACCACAAGTGATCGGACCGGAAAGAGGAGTGCACAGTTGGATTCGTCTCGAAAAACGGAGTGGATTAGCCAAAGGAATCGAGTCAATCCGACACCCAAGGCGAAAGTTATGCATGAAACGAGAAAAGGCCGAAATCGAAGAACAAGGCAACTCGGCCGAGTGAGCTTACTCGGCCGAATCTGCGAGTTTGGCCTCGACTGCGCACACGGCCGAGTGATGTTACTCGGCCGAATCTGCGAGTTTTGATTTTACTGCGCACTCGGCCGAGTAACCCAACTCGGCCGAGTTGAATTGAAGGCTTTGAAGACCACTCGGCCGAGTAAGCCAACTCGGCCAAGTAACGCGCAACCCCTGTTTTTGTGATGTTCGACTAACACCCCAACTCGGCCGAGTGACCCCAACTCGGCCGAGTCACTCTCATTTTCGGTGCCAAACTTGTATTTTCTCCATTTTTGAGGGATCAACTTGCAATTATGCCATCCAAACCCTTCCCCAACACTATATAAGTCCCCTTTCTTGAAATCCAAGACACTTTCCCCCAATCCACACATAGTTACACATATTCGGAGGTGTTTTGGCCATAACTTCTTCATCTCTTCACCAAATCAAGGAAGAAAGGATGCAATAGCTCCCAAATTCCATTCCCTACCACATTCTAGACTAAGATTTCTCTTTCTTTTCCTTTTTATTTAGTTATTTCATTTGGAATTTGTAATTTGATTATGTTAGTAGTTAGCTAAACAACTTTGTGGTTCTAAGGTTATGTTTATACTTTGGATGATGCTTATGAATTAATTTCTTGTTTATTTGGTGGTTGTGTTGCTATTTCTATTTGAATGCTTAACTTTCATTGCAAAACATGTTGTCAATGGCCATGATAGTATGTTTTATCTATTGTTAATTGAAATTGGATTGAGAAATCTCTTTCGTTAATCGTATTTAAGCATTCGACCCAATATTCTTGTGAGCTCGAGAGAGAGGATCAATTATTGGGAGGGTATTAGATGATCTTAGGAACTTTTTAGGGATTTCTTATGCATGCTTAGTAGAGATGCTAGTTTGTATGATATGTCTCTTGGATTAATTGGATCGAGTGAACTTTTAATTCACCATTTTGTGATCAACCTTATAGTAATCAACATACCACCACTTAATTAAGCCCTTAATCATAAGTTGAATCCTTAGTGTGACATATGCCTTGGAACCCACCCTTCCTTCTTGGAGTTTTCATTCGTTTTACGTTTGTTTTCTTGATTTGCATGTTAGTTGATCGATTTTGTATTTACTCTTCATTACTTATTGGTGACACATAGTTAGGTAATTTTAGAGTAATTCACACCACTCAAATTATCGATCACGTCTATTTAGAACTCGACTAGCAAACTACCCTTTTACGCTTAACCTTCTCGTGGGATCGACCTCGTGCTTATCACGCTACAATAGACGCCGTATACTTGCGGTTGTTTATTTAGTGTGGCATATCACGTGTATCACTTACCTGGCAACCCTTGCGGCATCCCAGCCGAGAAGTGTGTTGTCTCCCTGAGCCCTCTCCCCGGCCGACGAGCTCGCTGCAGTCTCTCGCGACCGAGTGCTTCGGGGAGGAGGGGATACAACTTGTGTGGGGGGAGGCGAGTTGCCCCTCGGAGGAGACCTCCTCGGCGAAACCCTCTGTTCGCCAACTGGCTCGGCCCTCTGCTCGGTAGCAGGTGGGCGAGAAGACCCCCCCCGGGTTGGTCTAGCAACTCTTTTAGGTGGAGCCCTCGAGGTCTCCGCCCCTTTCCTTTTCTTGCCGGTGCCATCAACTATCTTACGCTCCCGGAGCATCCTTGCTTGTTGCATCATCCTGCTCGATTTTATGCGATCAACTTCAACGGTGGGAGGAAGATAAGTGACAACCCTTTCATGAACCACTACTAAGAAAGAAAAGCGAAGAGTTAGTATTTACGAAGACCAATTTCACAAAAAACTTAGAAATATGTTGATACCTGGAGGGAACTCTCAAGTGAAGTGATGAGGAGGTACTCTGAGACCGGCTTGCTCGCGCATACACTCCCTGTTCAGAAAGCGACAGGACCTCTCCAGGTAGCGACGATTGAGAACGCAGCAAACGTGGTACTGGAAGAGAGGCGTGAGACGGTGCTCGACAATCTTTTTGCGAGCAGTTTCACCTACAAGAGCGAGGAGTTATTCAGTATAGATAAGAATGAGCAGAATAAAAAAAACTTACCACGAATTCTTTGATATTCAGTATCGAGGGGAATGCGAGCAGAGGAGCCATCCGGCCTCACTGGACTTTTTCAGTCCCCGGCTACCCACCACCAGTTGATTTTCCAATCTCTAATTTTGTTGGGAACCCCTTCAATCAACTTGAAGTTATCACGGCCCCTTACGTAATAATATCCATGGCCCACCTTATCTCCGGCCTTGGCCGCCTGAAGGAGATAGTTAATCTCTTTCGGGCTAAGCCATGTGTTCCGACATCCATTCTCGGCCGCCACCAGGCCGAACAGTGTAAGAATTCCGATCAGGTTCGACCAACCGTTCGGCAGAATTTGAGAAGGGGCCACCTTTAAGAAGTGCAAGAAATTTGAGATACTGGGGTGCAGGGGGAACCTCAGCCCTGCCTCCATCATGCCGATGTTGACGGCGACCATCCCTTCTGGCGGCTGGTCGGCCCTCTCATCCTGGCGAGGAACAAAAAAGCAGACGTCGGCCGGCAATTGATACTTCTTTCGGGAATTCTCTAGTTGGGTCGAGGAGACTTTGCTCGCATACTTGCTCGCCTCGTACATTGTTTGGAAAGCTTCTCGATGCGGGCGAGGAACCTCTCGAGGAAGGTATTCGCAGAAATATTTATAGTAGGCCTCCCTCGAGACCTCATCGCCGTCCAAATTTTCTCTACCACTCAAGATGTCCTTTATGCTCTCTGCATATTGAACAACCTCCTCGAAGTCCTCGCGGAGACTCCTCGTCAAGGTCTCCTCGACTTGGACAGTTTCTATCTGTTCGCCCACCCCTCGATCCAAACCCTGGTCGCGCAGATCAGAATCAGTCTCGCTGCCACCCTCCTCGGCATCATTGCCGGCATCGTCCCTATCGTATTCGTCGAGCTCATCGACGTCGACAACCACTGCCTTTCCAAGATTGCGGACTCCAACATTTATGGGTTCGGGGGAGTGGATCCTAGAGTCCGAAGAGGATGCCCTCTCCATCAAGGCCAAGGCCAAGCGGTCTCCGCTGCCGGAGTTTTCAGAACCACCAACCAACGGCGGCGGACCACCATCGGAGCCACCAACCTCCATTTTTTCTTAGAAATGGGGGAGGAAGAAGTTTTAAAAGAAGAAAATGTGAGTTTTTTACCTTGTTGACGATCGAAAACCACCACAAAACACGCCGGAAGAACTTGAGAGAGAAGATTGGAAGAAAACTCGAGAGAAATTCAAAATTTGCAGAAATGTGAAAGTGTTCTTATGAGGAAGAAAGTCCTATTTATAGGCAAATGTTGTGCAGGGACCTATTTGCAAAAAACGGGGTCAAAATCATAATTTCCCCAAAAATTTGGGGTCATTTCCGAAAATCGAGTTCGGAAAGTGGCCCCCACACGCGACCTTTGAGGTCGGCACGCGCCCCACGCGCGCTTTTCAAATTTCGGGCGCCGTTCACGCGCCTGACATATGTCAGATCCGTCATTATTAAAAGTTGCTTCGATAATCGTGCTCGGCGCTGGAGACGAGGCGACCGCCTCCATCTTACGTCATCAAGATCCCAAATTTGATTTTGTTGTCAAACAATCTCACCTTCCAAGACAACCATACTGCTCGCCTTACCATTCTGCGAATACGAAGAAAGGCGACCAGGGGGCAAATGTTATACCTAGTCAAAGAAGTCAATCTTTGACAAGTCAATCCTAGTCACCAGCTTACGTGGCGAGGACCAGTCAACAAGACCAAGAAAATGTAATAGAATAGATGTATTTAATATGTTTAAGTGCTCGCTCAAATATGTTGGCGAGCACATGTTTTAGTTAGCTGCTCGCCCAAATGTGTGGCGAGCACGCGCCTATCTTAGCTAGAGAAGTCTTAAGTGTTGAAGCCTTGGGAGACAGCATGAAGCGTGGCGACCACACACCTCGAAGGTCTGGGCGACCACCTTCCTTGATAATCAGGTCCTCCGGCGACCACCGTGGCTCAGCTCCTCGGCATCTCGGTGAGGACGAGCACCAGAGGCGGTTTAGCATTAAATGCGCCATCAAATCACCTTTTCGGGCAGAAGACAGGTCCAATGAGGGCGTGCCACGTGTAAAGGGCGGGCAGCCCCTAGAAACCACTATATAATGCCTAAAAGGGGCTCATTTGTACATAAGTTACACAATTCCACCAAATCACCCCAACCCAAGCAATAAACACTCCCAAAGCTCTCAAGGTTTTAGCTTCTCCAAGAAGCTATATCATTGTTCTTGATCTTTCTTGCTTTGTTCTTCTTTAAGATCATCAAGATCATCATAATAACCTCTTTAAATACGTAATAAACCCCTGATCATTATACATGTTTGTCTCGTGCTAACAAATAGTCCACATCCGATTCAACCATCAAAAGCACGTACAACAGATTGAATTGAAAGAACGAGCAATTTCCATGTGGAAGTCTAGAGGTGATGAAATGGGAAAACGGTGTTGACTCGAAGCTACGTGCAAGACTTTGTGAAACATAAGAAGATGAATGAAGGTGCATGGCGCGCGGCGATGGAAGTCCGATTAAATGCAGGACAACAATGAAAGTAAGTAGTGCAAGAAAAAAAACATATTGTGTAAAATAGATTTGTTTAACGTGAGTTGCGACGTGGAAACCTTTGGGGTATTGGTTGGTTGTGTAAACTTATCATGAAATGCAATTTACGAGTCTATGGTTATATCTAAAACAGGGTAAATGGATTTATAAAAAAATGAAATCAAACACATTTAATTCGCCTCTAAACACACCAAGCAAACGAACACTTACTATTCATTATAAATTTCCGAATTTTTTTTAGGTACACTTAAACCTCAAAATAAACCTAACATAAGTGAGTCGCTGAAATCTCATAATTTGTTTCCCCCAATTATGAGTGTTCATGTCGATATATCCCAAGAAAGATTAAAGGCAGCAGCAGCACGTTGTGCAAATTAATTCCAATTACAGTATTACAAAGTGGCATCTATCTACCCTAACAATCCATTCTAAAGCCCAATCAAGTACGTACCTAACTATATTAAAAATATGACACTGTGTAATGCAAAGTAGTATATAGTATTTCGAATTAAACTTAAACTGTCATCGTAAAAGGTAAGGTAAAGACATGTAATATCGGTCTCAACTATTTATTTCAATTCGAACCTTTTTTTTTTTTTTGCCTTTAGCCCTCTCCCTTTTAAAATAAAATAAAAAATTAATCGAGCAATTTAATGAAAACGGACAAATAATATTAATGAAAATCGCTAAGAATTGTAGCTGAAAGTGCAAGACAATGTTACTAATCAGTGTAACACGATATAACTAAAAAGTGTAACATGACACCAACTGAAAAAAAAAAAAAAATTGCAAAATAAGTGGAATGAAATTTAAACAGTTGACCTCAAATAAAAATAGTTAAGAGATCACCATTAGACTACTACCTAAATAGTTTTCAAAATGTGCAATTTTTATCCTATAAAACTTCCACCCGCTTAAGACCTACCCTACGTACACAAATGGAATCAATAGAGTAAAGGGCTGAATAATGTAAAACAATTACTCCATAATGTTATCGTCTAATTGGTTCTAAGTTATCATTTTATATTAAAATGGTTAATATTTTTAATAAAATAATTAATATTAACAAAATAAACAATAGTACTAAAAATATCTAACGGTCTCACTCAAGAACAATTCATTTTAAAAATACTCATTATTTGTAACTTTATTTTTGATTCGTTCCAAAATTATTTACAAAGTTCTAGTATAAAAATAACACACAATTTTAATATACTCATAACATCATTTTATTTTTAAAATTTCTCCCACATTTTACTTTCATATATCACTGAATCTCACTCAAACCTCACTAAATTTATTTTTGTGAGGAGTAAGTATTAGTTATAAATTTTAAAAAATGGAAGTATTAATATTGTTGAACCGACCGTTACAAAAATAAAAAATGGTGGGTATATCCAACTCCATGCATTCCATGTGTATTAATTATACCTCATCTGCCACCTTAATTCCCACTTTAAATCTCCTCCCATCCTTCCTTCCTTCCCCCAATAAACTTCAACTCAACTCAACTGAACCCACCACTCCTCCGCCGCCGCCATGGCTCCGCCGCCGCCGGAGTTCAAGTACCTGAAACTAGCTTTCCAATACCTAGTAAACAACTTCCTCATTTTGTCCCTCGTACCCATTCTCATCTCTCTCCCCATTCACAAAATCCTCCAATATGTAAACACCTTCAACTCCCTCCACCTCATAGCCTCCATTTTCCTCATCACATATACCCTAACCGTTTTCCTCATGTCAAGGCCCCGACCCGTTTACCTCGTGGACTACGCTCTCTACAAGCCCCCTCGCAGCTTCCGCGTCTCCTTCGCCGGCTTCATCGAACACGCCAGAATGGGCCTCTTTTCCCACCCCAAATCCGTCCATTTCCAGATGAAGATTCTCGAACGTTCCGGCCTCGGCGAAGAAACCTGCCTCCCCCCGGCCCTGCAGTACATCCCCCCCACCCCAAACATGGCCTTCTCAACCGAAGAAGCGCAACTCATCATCTTCTCCTGCATGGACTCTCTGTTTCACAAAACAGGGCTCAACCCTAAAAACGTCGACGTTTTGGTCCTCAATTGCAGTCTCTTTTCTCCAACCCCCTCCCTCACCGCCATGGTCATCAACAAGTATAAAATGAGGAGCAACATCAAGAGCTTCAATCTCTCCGGCATGGGCTGCAGCGCCAGCTTAATCTCAATCGATTTAGCTAGGGATCTGCTTCAGCAGTACCCTAATTCCAACGCGGTTGTGATTAGCACCGAAATCCTCACCCCTAATTGCTATTTGGGATCTGAAAGAGCGATGCTCCTCCCTAATTGCCTCTTCCGTATGGGCGGCGCCGCTATTCTGTTATCCAACCGCCGCGCCGATCGCCGCCGCGCAAAGTACCGCCTCGTTCATGTTGTGAGAACGCACAAAGGAGCGGATGACAAATCGTACAAATGCGTGTCGCAGGAGGAAGACGAGGAAGGGCACGTCGGGATAAAATTGAACATTGATTTAATGGCGATCGCCGGAGAAGCTCTGAAATCGAATATTACCTCGATCGGGCCGCTTGTTCTCCCGGCGTCGGAGCAGATCCTGTTTGCCCTATCTCTAATTGGGAGAAAAATTATAAACTCGAAATGGAAGGCGTATATTCCGGATTTCAAAAAGGCGTTTGAGCACTTCTGCATCCACGCGGGGGGGAGGGCGGTGATCGACGAGCTGCAGAAGAACCTCCGGCTGACGGAGGAGCAGGTGGAAGCTTCTAGAATGGCGCTGCATAGGTTCGGGAATACGTCGTCGTCTTCGCTGTGGTACGAATTGAATTACATAGAGTCGAAGGGGAGAATGAAGAGGGGTGATCGGGTGTGGCAGATTGCATTTGGGAGTGGGTTTAAGTGTAACAGTGGGATTTGGAAATGCAATCGGACGATCGAGACGCCCGTTGATGGGCCCTGGGCTGATTGCATCGATAAGTACCCTGTTTATATTCCTGAAGTCGTCAAACTTTGATTTTCTTTTCTTTTACCAGAATTAATTATGGAGCAGTTTTTAAATTTACGATTTATTATTATTATACACATTTTTATTTTATTTTTAAATCATGCGAATGTTTGTGTGTTTAAACTTTAAAGTGAAAGTTTGTCTGTTGTATTTCGACCAAGTAGGTTGGCCTTTTTTTTTTTGCAAGGAAAATAGTATAGCAAATAAGATCCATGTGCTTTTGTTGAATATTTATATTCCAAGTGGAGTTTAATTACAGTAATATCATGTGGAATTTATCGTGTAAATATTTAAAATATCAGCTATGAATCATAGGAGTACCATGTTATGGTTTACTAATAAAATTAAAAAATGGATTTATATTCAAAGTAGAATTTCCAAATTTGTGTTTCACATGGATATTTTCATCCATTAGACCTACTACCCTAGCTTTAATTCTTTCTGACAAACTCAATCAATTAAGAATAAATACAGAAATGAAACAATGCGAATTTACATTTTTTAGTTGAATCATAATTAGTTAGATTAAGATTTAGAAAATTAAAACTGGTACTGTAATAAACAGTAGATTGAGTGTACATTGCCTACTGACTGACTATCAAGGTCAATAATGGCCTATAAATTAGATCGAGCAACATATATACTGTTGAAGAGTTGAATAGGCAGAGGGCCATGCGCGCGTCGCTCTCACACTGTTTAGCATTACATGCTCCCCATTTTGTGCTAAATGTTCTAAATTGGATATGCTACACACAATGTACCTTATGTTGTTTATGTAATAAATTGTACTTTGAGCAGATGCATGTCAAATTCGGGTAAAACTCATCTAGAGGCAATGAAATGACTTCTAAGATATTTGAAAGCTACTTTGAATTAATGTTGATCTTAAATTTTCTAGCTAGAATATATTGCTAACGGGATAAATTTAGTTGGTTATGTAGATTCTAATTATGTTAATGATAGAGATAATATAAAATCTACTACTCGATACTTTCTATATTTTTACCGTGTGTTCACACCAACCACTACAAAAAAATGACGAGGAAAATAACGAAAAGTGTGCACACCGAGAAAAATACCGAAAAAACCCTAAACCCTCGCGAAATGGCGAGAGCATTACTGAGTAATAACATAACCCTCACTAAATGGCGAGGACAATAAATATTCCTCGGCATTAACGAGGGAAGTGGCTATTGTGATTTGGTGAGAACTAGGGCCTCACTGTTAATTTGAATTTTAGCGAGGGCTCGTGGGACCCTCGCTAAAACCCTAGTCAAATCGATATATAAAAATATATACCCTTCTTTTCCAACCTGCCGTCCGCTCCTTCTTCTCCCCAAATTTCTTTCGCCGCCGCTGCTCCTTCTATCGATCGAGCCTGTTTCTACTTGCACTACAAAAAAACGCCCATATAAAGAGGGCAAAGGCGAAGGAATTGCCCTCTTTAATCACTTTGGCGACAGCAGAGGCAAGGGGCAGTCACTGTCGCCAAAGTGCTCCTCGCTAATTTATTGGCGAGGGCACCCTCGCCAATGAAAGAGGGGGCCCCACTCGCGAAATAAAGAGGGCCTTTTACCCTCGCCAATTTAATTAATTAAAAAAATTGTAGAACCTGGGTTTGAACCCCCACCCCACTTGGCGAGGGCACGCCCCCCTCGCCAATGAAAGAGGGGGCCCCACTCGCGAAATAAAGAGGGCCATTTACCCTCGTCAATTTAATTAATTAAAAAAATTGTAGAATCTGGGTTTGAACCCCAACCCCACTTCTATTTAACCTCCCACCCGCACAGGCGAGAATCAAACCCAGGACCTCCGGAACAAGAAGAGTTTATGCGCTCCTTGTGTGCCGTTTAGGCTAGGAGCTTTAGTCGTTATGCTTTGAATGCAATTAATATATATATACATATATTATAATTTTAGTTTTTTCTTTCTTTCCTTTAAAGTAACTTGTTTATCTTTAGATTGTCAAAACACATTTAATATATTTATTTTTAAATGTGAAATTATAATATTATGTGTTACAAATAATTAATTATGTTTATTTTATTTTTCAATTATAAAATTAAAGTTCCTTGTTTATTTTTAAATTGTCAAAACATATTTAATATATTTATTTCTAAATGGAAAATTATAAAATTATGTGTTACAAATAATTAGTTGAGTTTAATTTTGTTCTCCAATTACATTTTTTTTAATTTATGATTATTCATTAATTATGTCTAATTAATTTTCTCCATAAATAAATATATATATATATATTTAAAATTTGTAATTAAATCATTGTTAGTAAAAATTATTTGAATATATATACATTCAATATAATTAAAATTTAACATTAAAAGTAAAAATCAAGTATCATTAATAATCCAAACTTAAAAATAAGTACACCATTAAAATTGAAATTAAAAGATAAATATTTAAAAATTAATTAATCATTTTTTTAATTTAATTTAATTTTTTAACTTGATTAAAATTATAATCAAGTCGTAACACACCTTCTACAAGAATTGAAGAACAAGCACAACTCATCCTCTCAACTCTAACATTATCATATTTCTATTTAATAAATTAAATTACATTTAACATAAATTAATAACATAATTAAATTATCAAAACATTATATTTATAATTAAATTATCAAAACATTATATTTATAATTAAATTATATTATTAAAAATATTTAACCATTAAATAATCCAATAATGATAATTAATTATTAACCTAATTAACAATATCTAATAATTAATATCTAATAACTATTAACAATTAATATCTAATGGAGTAACAATTAATATCTAATGGAGTACGAAACTATTAACCTTCCAAATAAGCACCGTCGCCATTTCGCGAGGGGTATTAATTTCTCTCGCCAATTTGCGAGGGATTTTGGTACCCTCGCCAATTTAAGAGGGATTTTGGTACTCTCGCCAACGCGCTTGTAAATTGGCGAGGGCATCTTTTTCCACTCGCTAATTAGCGAGTGTGATTCCGCCCCTCGCCAATTCCCTCTTTATTTGTGCCCCTCTTTAAATTTCTCGCCAAATAACAAGGGTTAAATCCCCCTCTTTAACTCCCCTCGTTATTTGAGCAATTTTTTGTAGTGTTGATTCTTGTTCTACTTTTCGACGTGGTCATTTCTACGGTATTTTTTTTCATTTTAATCGGTTAAATCTTAAATTATAGTATAGTATTTATTATTTAATTTGTTTCATGATATATATATATATATATATATATGCATGTATATGGTACTATATGATTAATTTTAATTAAGTTGGGGATAAAAATTGCTTTTTTAGCATTTTTTACCATCTCTATTATGTGTTCAAAGTGTCAATTTAAATTTGTGCTACCTTCTGTATTTGAGTGTGCAGGTCTGACGTAACAAGTACTACTAACATGTTTGAATGTTTAGCGGGTGATAGTGAAATCAAGTACTCAAATTCTAATGTAAATGAGATGATGTCATGGGAGTGAACCAAAGAAGTGGGAAAATGTTGGTCTTTAATTTTTGTTAGCCCCACTTTGTAGTTTAAGGCTTCTTGACTCAACTATCTAAGTCGACTCATTGTAGTAGTTTTGGTTCATTTGCATTTCATTTTTTACTATCTATCAAAATTATGTTAATTGTGCAGCATCCATTCTCTCAATCTCTTCTTCCTCCTCAACATGATTTGCCACGTCACAAGAAATCATGATCAATTGGCCGGAAATCATAACGGAACAGTGTTATATAAAAGGCATTGGTTCCCTTGAATCTAGGGCATTCAACATTAAAGTATTCTACTAATGTGATAAGGAAATTGAGGGTGTGTGTTTTCAAGACAAGGATTGAGAAGGAAATTGAGGGAGAGGGTACTATCAAGACAAGGATTTGGTGATAGGAAGATGTTTGAGGATGTTTGTTTTGGGATGAAAAATTCGGATTTGAGTTTTCAAAACTTCATCCCATTACCGTTAGAAATTTTGATTCAAAATTTCAAAATCACACCCTATAAATACCTATATTTTACTTGAACATATTTAAATTAATACAAATCTCATATACATACATACTATCCGAATCATGTCACTTTTTATTTTATTACTCATATATATCATGCATATTTGTATTTAACAAATGAACTTATTAATAAAATTATGCCTAATTAAATTATCAATTTTAGTCCATATTTTCCACTTCTTATTAAATTTAGTACATATTTTCCCTTTTAAACAAATTATATATATACTTTTCTTTTTTCCTCAAATCTAGCCCATACTTTTTTCTTAATCAAATTATAATTAGACTTTTTTTTAAATCAAATTTAACACATACTCCTACTTTTTTCTTAACCAAATTATAATTATACTTTTTTTAATCAAATTTAGCACATACTTTTTTACCCTTATCCAATTTATACTCATACTTTTTATAAATATAATTAAATTAATTAATAAATATATACTCCACTTTACAAATAAAAAGTCAAAATTATATAGAAATATTTTTTAATCTAAAAATATAAAATATTATTAAAAAATGTCAAAGCATTATTTAAAAATAATGTATAGTCCCTCCATCCACAAAAAATATGATTACTTTTAGTGGATGGAAATAGTACAATTACTGTATTTTTTATATATTTTTTATAAATCTCTTTTTAACTCAATAGTTTTAAGTACTTTCATTTTTTAATTATTTTAAAATTTTAAAATTTGTAGATTTTAAATTGATTTTTTAAATTTAAACACATTTAAAATATTCCTTTTCTTTTTAAATTGAATTAATAATTTCATTTCTCAATTATATATGTATTATTAATAATTAATATGCAAATTAATATCCTAACAACCACCCACCATCTCCGTAAACACATATTCCGAGCATTACAATTCAACATTTTCAATACAATTCAATCTCTGTAGTTAATTTTAATTTTAATATTTATTAATTGGTGATTTTTGGATTTTTTTTTTTTGTATGAATTATTTTGAATATTTTTATTTGGATATTTTTGTATTAGTTAATAGTTTAATTTGATTTTGAGTGTTTTATGTTGCTTATCAAATTAATGGTCTTAATTAATAATGTATGTGATGTTAATATTAACACGTGATATATTTTTTTTATCCATAAATCACATATAAATTAACATGTTTATATATATAAATCTCGTATATATATATCAAAATTTAATTTATGGACGATATATATGGGTAGCTAAGTTTAATTGGAATATTTATATACCTTTTTCATATATATATATATATATATATATATATATATATATATATATATATATATATATTAATCTCCAACAAAAATACACTAATCATATTATACAATAATTACAATCACACTCAACAAATAATATTATAATACAACACTACTCATTAAAGTTAAATCCTACCCTACTAAAATTTCAAAACAAACTATATATAAATCTCATTAGAATTTCAAAATCCCAAAATAAACATCCCCTTGATGTGTTTGAGCTTGATCATCGTTTTTTATATTTTTATCATCTATAGTATTATATTCCCTCCGTCCATAAAATGTAATCTCATTTATTTTAGATTCTCCGTCCACAAAATGTAGTCTCATTTATTTTACATTTTCCGTCCACAAAATGTAGTCTCATACACTTTATAGAAACCATCACATTTCAACCATCATTTAATTACTTAAATTGTCATCAATTTTATTTACAAATAATCACTTTATTCACAATGAACATCGTAATATCCTACAATTAGGGGTGTGCACTGATCCGAAATCGGACCGGGACCGAAATCTATCCTAATGGGTGGACCGGACCAGATCGGGTTTGGACCGGTTTTTTATTTTATTTTTTAAGTACTTTTTTTCAAGTTTATGGAAACAAGAACAAGATTGATTAATTTATGTATGAAAATTAAAGTGTTGGCTCTTCATTTGAAATCAATCTACGCCAATGTAAATTTTATTTATATAATTATTGATGATCTTTTGACACTAAAAGTAAATTAAATATTTTTGTTAAATTATATATTTGAAAAAATGTAATAGATCTCAATACTTTTACCTCACATTCTCACTAATTACTTGATTTTAAAAAATAAGTGAGAGTGCATTAAAAAAATATATAAAGAATATACATAAAAAATATAAAAATAAAATAAAAAATCTGGTCTAGACCGGAAACCCGGAATCCTAAATTTGAAGGACCGAAGACTGGACCGGAAATTAACCGGTCGATCTGGTCCGATTCCGATTTTTTTTTCGGTCCGATCTTTATCTACTTTATCTATCTTTTCCTTAAAACATGTGTCCCACTCCAAATAACGCTATATTTGATGGATGGAGGGAGTATATGTTTTCCGATCGAAAATAATTTTTGGTTTCTCTTTGATTTTTTTACATTGAAGTATATGCGTATGAGATCATTTGTGCCACTTTTAGCATTTCATTTTGTGTTTCATTATTTAATTTATTGACATGTGTCATATTAAAAAATAATCAACGTCTTATAATAATGAAGGCAATAGTGGATCCAGGATTTTAAAATTGGGGTACGATCGATCAATTGATAATTTAAAAATATTTGTACATAAACATTGTTTTATATATAAATAAAATATATTTCATAAATTAAAATAAGATTACAACTACGTATACAAGTTACAACCGAGTTTGACGAGTCTTCATTTTTTGAAAGCGATCTATGACATCTTCATCGAAAATTTGTAAAAATAAAATTTTCTCAACGGAAGTGATCAAACAATCATTTAGGCGGTGTTTGTTTTGGGATTGGTCAATCCGGATTTGGACTGGCTCAATCCCAATCTAATCTCTCTCCATCTCAATCAAAATACAAATCCAAATATCAATTCATCCCTATAATACACCTATTTTTATACAATCAAATCAATATTTTTCTTTTCAATCACTCATTCTCTCTCATACTTTCTTCTCTCTCTTACTTTTATTTCACACACTCATTTTCTCTCCTACATCACTTTTGATATGACATAAAGTTACATCTACCCCTACTTCTCAATCTTTAACCAAACACAACTTACACACAATTACTATTAATGGATTACTCAAATCTCAATCCAATCCACCACAATTCCAAACCAAACACCACCTTAAGTTTTTAACATAATTTTATTTAAGTAACTTAGAAATTTAACAAAATAAAATTATAATAAAAAATAAATAAAATAAAAAAGTACTCGTATTTTTTTTTTCGAGAAAAAGGGTTTTAATGCTGCTGTTAAATGTGAAAACATATATATATATATATATATATATATATATATATATATATATATATATATATATGGTATTTCTTTAATTTTTTTAATAATATTTTTAATTAGTAATGCCTAATGCGCTATTGAGCCCAAATTTGGTTATTTTTCGACAAGCATGCAGTGTATAAACGAAATTCAGTGGTATCTCTCTATATATATAGATTATGGATACAGTTGTACCTCATGTTTTTGAGTAGGTCTACCACTGAATGAGAACAACACGTGCTAAAAATTAAATAAGGTGAAACACGAAAATTAGAACAATTGAATTAATCAAGAGTATATAAATGTACGTTCCATATCCGCTCAAAGCATTTGGATTTCTCTTAGCTAGTCCACCCTTGTTTCCCTTCCTCATGTCGCTTGAATATATTGGACGGACGACTTATAAGATTCACTTTGATAGGATAAATTAGTTCAAGATAGATGGGTAATTAGACACAATATATATATATATATCTAATTAGATTTAAAATAAAATTTATATCCAATATGCAAAAACTCATTCGATTCTATGTATATCAAATGATATTACGATTCAATTTGAGTTACTCAAATTGAAATATAGAATTCCAACCATAAATATTTCAACATTGAAATTCTCTAATTTGCTTGCTTCTTCCCTTTATCTCTTAATGAAGTCAAATGTAAAACCAGATTTTTTTTGTTTTCTGTGAATCACACCCTCAGAATGTCTCTATTTAACGCAAATAATACAAAATTCATTTATAACATAATTACAATATTAAAAGTTAAAGTAGATAATAAAAAAAAAATGCAGGTGAAAATATATACAACTCCAACCACATTTAATATCTTTTAAATTTATGTGCAAAATCATCCAAATACTCCATATGCTAACGAGAGAAAAGAGTATTTTATAATGCTCCAATTAATCCAAGAAGAGACGATCTTATATATATAAATTAAACAAAAAAAAAAAAAAAAAAAAACGAGCATACCCCACAGTCCCACATTACATTAAATCTGTCACTGAATAATAAATGGAGTGTACTGTTTGATGTTAAGAAGCCAATGACTTATTTTTCTGTGCAGTTAATTAATCTGTGAAATTAGGACCACATTTTATTTTTATTACTATAGAAATTAAAGATTATTGATGAGATGCAACAACTCAACCATATATGTCTAATTTCTGGAGACCCACAAATATATGAATTCGAAGGCTCATGAATTTCACGTCATATATATGTCGACTTATTTTTTTGGAAAATTACAAAACATGTATCTTCATGGTAGGGGGGTCGGGTTAGCAATTATGACCACCATAAAAATACTACTAATTTATCAACTTATAGACCATTAGATTGTAAAATGATTTTTTTTTTGAAGGCTCTACTTCAATTTATAATTAGCAACTTCACTTGATACGCCTACCACAAAGTTTGGAGGATCATACAATTTATGAGAACTTGAAAACATCCTAGCTGTTTGAAATATTTATCGACTTAAACCTTATACTTTTTTATATATATATATATATATATATATATATATATTCTTATTTTACATTGAAATTAAATTAATTAATTGATTTGGAGTGACACATCAGCAATGGGCTCCATATCAAAACTCATAATATATATGTATATATCAAAGTTTGTAGTGAATTTTTTTATTTCCATAATCTAATTTAATTTTTAATTAATGGTAGAGCAAATTTTATTTCCACTATTTTTAGGCTCATTGTAATCATATAAATCTAATAAAATCAGTCTTAAAAAAATTAAAATTGACAAATAGTCAAATAGAGCAGAATTGCAGACAAATTTAAAAGACACATAAAAATTACACAAGGCGCTAAAGAGAATGACCGGGAAGGAAAAAAATTAGGAGAAAAAAAGTCCCTACTTCAAATGTTTGAGATCACCTATTTATCATCAAATAGGTTTTTCTTTTAGTCGATTGTTACTATTAGAGCCGCCAATTTGGGCCCAATCCGATGGGTCGATCCGGTCAACCTGAAACCTAGTATGGACTGGATTCTAAAATTAGTGACCCATATAAAACTGGACCTATTGGGCCCGATCCGATGGGCCCGACAGACCTAATGGGCTAGGCTGAATTTGGCCCGCCGGTCCATGGGCAGTCCATTTGGCCCGATTAATTTTTTTCTTTAGACAAATAAATAATTAAAATAAGTAAAGTACATTATTTTTAAATATTATTGTGTTTTTTTATTTTACTTTGACTTTGAAATTTGAACTTATGAATTATTTATATAGTGTAATGTTATATTTATGATCGTTTATGAATTATGTATAATTAATACATTAGTAATATATATTTTTTGCTAAAAATATTTCATGGGCTGGGCTGGCCCGCTAGCCCAGCAGGCTAGGGTGAGCTAGATTGGGCTCAAATTTTATAGGCCCGACTAATTCATGGGCCGGCTCGACCCAGCCCACGAACATTGCTTGGCCCGAAGGGCTGGTCTGGATTGGGTCGGGCGGCCCGATTTGCCAGATCTAGTTAGTATATCAACAAACTTTACAATTTATGTGATGAATTATTAACATAATGGATTTGTGTTTTTCAAATGCTTACAAGATTTTGTTTACGATATCAGTTACAATAACAAGTGTAGAAATAAATTTCTTAAAGGAACCAGAATCTCTAACAGCTTTAATAAAAATAAAAGTTTCAAAACAATCCCCAAGTTGAGTGCTTCTGGAATTTGATTTCGTGTACGTTGGGTTTTCTCTCCAGAGTTGAGAGCCGTATCCCTGTGATACAGAATTTCTGAATTTCTTGATCATCAGGATCTTCAAACCCCTGATTTTCTCTATCCCGGCCTCTGGATCCCCCGATCCCCGTGATCTTGAAATATCTACCTTTACTCCACTACCCCCACCACAGTCTGCAACACCGGTCACTGATTTGGAGGGATATCAATCCACGCAAGAAGCATGCACACCATCAGTAAATCATCCAAAATCCACCCACAATATCAAGAAGGATAATCAGTATCCCCTTTGCCACAGAGAACACCATCCATTTAGCCAATCACGAGGGATTCCGCCTTAACTAAAAAAGATCCCCGCCCAGTATATAAAAGCAGGGGAGATGGAGACAATTCAACACACAAAAGAGTAAATTTACCAGTATGGAGAGGAACATGTCCAACGATGAAACTGAGGCCCTCGCCTTCGAAGCAGCCAACCCATAGGAGGGCGAAACCACCATCAATCTTAGTCTCGTAGGGCGATTCCTAACGGACCCCAACCTGTCTTTCAACCTAACACGAAGCCGCCTTGCAAACCTCTGGAGGCCGGCGCGAGGGGTGGACATCAGAAGTATAGGAGATGGCAGATTCCTAGCCCAATTCAACCACAAAATGGACATTACGTGGATCCTGGCGAGTGGCCCATGGATGCTCGGTACCAATACGATACTCATTAGTCGCCTATCAGTGGGGATCTTACCAAGTGCTATACCCCTCACCAAGATCCCATTTTGGATACAAATACATGAAATACCAGTTGGTTTTTTCTCGGAGGAGTTCGGAGTCGCAATGGGAAACTACATAGGAAAGTTCATGGAATACGACAAAACTAACAAGGGGGCCATCTGGAAGCCCTTCATGCGTATTCAGGTCGAGCTGGACACCACAACTCCTCTCAAGAGGCAGAAAGTTGTCCGGCTTGCAGATGGAGGGTCCGCAACTGTCAAAATCAAGTATGAACGTCTCTCACGATTTTGTTTCTTCTGTGGCCATCTAGACCATACCGTCAGCTTTTGTCCAGCGTATTTTGAGACAAACGACGAAAATGCAAAAATGAACTGGAGCAAAGAGTTAATTGCCCCGGACCGAAGAAACACGAAACTTCCGGGAGACAAATGGCTGACCAGGGAGGACAGCTCCGACGAAAACCCAACTGAGCAGACAAGCGGGGATCAAGGCGTGAATGGTGGGTACAAAAACGGGCGAAATAATGGTAACCTCACAAATCAAGCAACCAACACAAATCTTGCCGAAAGCTCAGCACAAGGAGCATTGAATGCGGTCAACCCCCACAACACAGCTATGGAGAACGCAATTTGGGGAGAGCACAACCCGGCATCAGTAATTACTAATCCCACCTTCAATGCCAATTATGTAGATGGTATGATTGCCACGTTTGAATATCTGGAACACAAAAAAAAGAAGAAGGACAGAGACAAACCAAGCAATATCAGGAACTGAAAGGGATAACATAAACGAAGAAGATGAGGATTTTTTATCGGCTAGCCCCGGCTCGGGAGTCAGCCGGGGTCAATGATTGTCCTAAGCTGGAACTTTAGAGGGTTGGGTTCCCCTGATACAGCTCCGACTATCTGTGAACTTGTGAAAAGCAAGCGTCCTGATGTAATCTTTTTATTTGAAACTATGTCATTTGGTCTTAGACTAGAAGCACTCCGAGTTAAACTTCATTTTGAGTCGTGCTTTGCTGTAGACTGTGTTGGGCAAAGCGGGGGCATCGCTGTTTTACGGAATATTAATAAGAATTGCAGCGTTCAGAACTACTCACGGAACCATATCGATTTACATATCAATGATACCAATGGCAATTGGCGTCTAACAGGTTACTACGACTTCCCCGAGAGAAGCAACCGCCAACGCTCGTGGGACCTGTTAAGACAATTACGAAATATTGATGCATTGCCTTGGGCCTGTATAGGCGATTTCAATGATCTATTGTCCACAACCGACAAGAGAGGCCGCGTGCCACATCCACAATGGCTATTTAGAGGCTTTCGTGAAGCCATTTCAGATTGCAGATTGAGCGATGTGCCACTTTCAGGCTACACATTCACATGGCGAAGAGGGAGTGCACCTCCAAATATAGTAGAAGAACGGCTAGACCGGGCCATGGGTACACCATCTTGGCACAACAAGTTCCCCCACGCCATCCTCGACAATCTCGTCGCCCCCACATCAGATCATAACCCCATACTATTGAACACTAATCCAGCATTGAGTACTACGCGAAGGCATGGGTTCCGTTTCGAAAATAGATGGTTTGCTGAACCAGGATTGGGCGAGGTGGTTAGAAATTGCTGGACAGAAATGGGCCCAGCCAACATCATGCATAAAGTGCAAACCACAGGCGAAACGCTCTCAGTATGGGGTAAGAAGGCCGACAACATCTTCCGAAATAAGAAAAGAAGAGTGGAGATGAGAATTGAACAATTACAAGGAAATTTGAGTATAGCAGGAACAGAGGCCTACAAATTGGCAAGAGGAGAGCTCGGTACTATTCTTAAAAATGAGGAAACGTTTTGGAGACAGCGAGCAAAAATTCATTGGTTAAAAGAAGGCGACCTGAATACACGTTTCTTCCACCAAACCGCTACTGCTAGAAAAAAGAGGAAGAAAATAGAGAAACTACAAGACAATACAGGGCAGTGGATAGAGTCACAAAATGGTCTATGCTCCCTAGCAAGGGAATACTTCTCTGATCTTTACGGGGCAAATGAAAATAGGGGCGACACCCCTGAGTTTCTCGATCCAGTCCAACCGATGCTATCAGAAGAACAACAACAGCAGCTCATATGGCCTTTCACAAAGGAGGAATTTAAGGCGGCAATTCAGCACATGAAAAAGGACACGGCCCCGGGCCCCGATGGTTTTAACCCGGAATTCTATCGACACTTCTGGGGTTTAGTCGGAGATAACATATTCGACGAGGCAGTGAAATGGCTCCACTACAAAACTCTCCCACGGAACCTGAACAACACGAATGTAATCTTACTGCCCAAAGTTGAAAATCCAACCACGGTACGTGATCTTCGACCTATTTCGCTGTGTAACGTCTTGTATAAAATTGTATCCAAAGTATTATGCAATAGATTAAAGGAGGTGCTCCCAGGCCTGATAGACAAGGCCCAATCAACCTTTGTTTCTGGACGGCTCATACAAGATAATGTGGTGGTAGCCTTTGAAACACTACATATGATGAAAAACAAGCGAAAGGGGAACCGTGGGGATATCTGTTTGAAGATTGATATCAGCAAAGCGTACGACAGAGTCGATTGGGATTAGCTCGAGAATGTGCTCAGAAAGCTGGGTTTCCCGAATGTGTGGGTTGAATGGATGGCAATGTGTGTTAGATCAGTTTCCTATTCAATCCAGGTCAACGACGACCTGGTTGGCCCAATCGCCCCTAAAAGAGGTCTTCGCCAAGGGGACCCCCTATCCCCCGTATTTGTTTATACTATGCGCTGAAGGCCTATCCGCCGCAATAAATAATGCAAACAGCCAAGGACGATTACATGGTGCGAAAGTTTGTAGAAATGCACCTCAAGTCTCCCATTTACTTTTTGCGGACGATAGCATGCTATTCTGCAGGGCTACTAGTGGAGAAGCAACTTGTCTTAAACGCATCCTCGATGACTTCGAAAGGATATCTGGTCAAGCGGTGAATTACTCCAAATCAGGGGTGTTTTTCAACCGCAACGTAAGCACCGAGAAAAGGGACAACATTAAGAATATTTTGGGGGTGTATAACAACATTAACACCGGGAAATACCTAGGGCTCCCCTCGCTAATTGGGCGGAAGAAAAGAGAAATATTCAACCACATTAAAGAGAGGGTATGGAACAAAATTCAAGGGTGGCAAAAACGGAATCTATCTAGGGCCGGCAAGGAGATATTAATAAAAGCCGCAGCTCAGTCAATCCCATCTTACTGCATGACGACATTCCTCCTGCCATCAACATTGCTCGATGAAATTCATGTGATGTTAAACAAGTTTTGGTGGAGTAGTAAAAGAGGGGATGCCAAAGGCTTGAATTGGCTAACATGGGAAGCACTTTGCAAGAGTAAAGCGAACGGGGGCAGAGGCTTCAAAGATCTTCATGCCTTCAATCTAGCCTTCCTTGGCAAAATGGGATGGCGGCTCTTAACAGAAACAGACGCGCTGGTATGTAAGGTTATAAAAGCACGATACTTTCCAAACACGGACTTCTTGAGTGCCAAAAAGGGATGGAACCCAAGCTATGCTTGGTCGAGCATATTCGCAGCACAGGAACTAGTCCGCAAAGGAGTTAGATGGAAGATTGGGTCAGGAAGTACAGTCAGTGTGTGGGCTGATCCTTGGATACGTGACAACCAAAATTTCAGAGTGCAATCCCCGATTATTGAAGGTCTTGAAAATCTGAGTGTAGCGGCGTTTATTGACACGGCTACAAGGACCTGGGATGTGCCTCTACTTCAAGAGTTACTCCCTGAGGATGCCAATAACATATGCTCCATGGCCCTCCCGCCAGCAGAGTCTTCAGACCGGGCTTTATGGCACCACGAACGCAGTGGGCATTACTCGGTCCGAACAGCTTACAAACAAGCGACGACGCCCGAGGACACAGTGACCCCCCCGAATACAGTAGACTGGAAATTAATATGGAAGTTAGAAACACCACCGAAAGTGAAAGATTTGATCTGGCGAGCAGGGCGAGAAGTGTTGCCAAATCGCGCAAACCTCCTACGCCGAAGAGTGATAACCGACGGTAGTTGCGTATTATGTCGCACTGGGATCGAAACAAGCTATCACCTATTTGTGGAGTGTAATTATGCAAAGGAATGTTGGAGAAAAACAGGGCTTACTCCACTCATCGAAAGGGCAGCAAACAGGGTGAACAATTTCACAGAACTAATATGGAGTGTTCTACGCAGCCCCCTGAAATTTATCCACGCAAATTTCGCCATGATTATATGGCAAATTTGGAAGGAGAGGAACTCACAACTCTGGAACGATAAACATCGAACAGCATCGGAGGCAGTAAGAGCGTCTGCTGCCTTTTGGGTGGAATGGAAATCTGCTCAGGCGGAAAACAGAGCATCTACGCCGCAACTACCAAGCTTCAAATGTGACGCCTGGCACCCCCCCCCATTGGGCACCCTGAAAATCAATGTTGACGCGGCATTCTTCACGGACTCGTGCTTAACGGGTGTGGGAATGATTGCGCGAAACGAAATTGGACATATTGAAGGAGCACGAACAAAACTATACACCGGAAACTGGGAAGTGGCTGAAGGGGAAGCCGCAGGACTCCTAGAAGCAATGACATGGGCAAAATCAAAAGGGTGGGAGAATGTAATGTTTGAAAGTGACGCAAAGACAGTGGTAGAGGCCATTGCCTCGTCGATGACACAGGTTTCGGTACTAGGAGATTACATAATTGCTTGTAGAAATATTCTCCGATCATTCGCCAATGCCTCAATAATTTTCGCAAAACGAAGTGCCAATACGATGGCACATGCTTTGGCTCGAGCCTCCCGGAATTACGGGGACTCACACAGCTGGACTGACCCACCGATTTGTGTGGTCGGGCAGTCAATAAACCCGTGCAGTTGCACTAATAATACTTAAACCGCTTTGGTGTCGAAAAAAAAAAGTTGAAACTCATTAAATTACATACCTTCAATAAGTCATATCATATGAAATATTGAATGGATTAGCAATGTTATCAATTGGGCAATGAATTATTGAGCAAATTGATTATTCTTACTTAATTAATACTTTTGTTGCTAAAATTGTTAGACAAGTTGAATTTATGTAATTATTTGAAACACAATTGTCGTATTATTTTAAATATTAAGCAAAATTATATATTAAGGGTGTGTTTGGTTTGGGATTGGCCATCCGGATTTGGATGAGCCATCCCCCATCCCATCTCTCTTCATCCTTCTCTATCCAAATATCCATCTCAATACCCATTCACCACTATAATACACATATATACCTATTTTTATACAATCATATCACCATTTTTTATATTAATTACTCATTCTCTCTCCTACTTTTTCTTTCATACATTTATTATCTCTCCTAATTTTCTTCCACACATTTATTCTCCCTCCTACTGATTCACGTGTTATACAACACTAAAATAAACAACCGCAAGTGTACGGTGTCTATCGTAGCGTGATAAGCACGAGGTCGATCCCACAAGGAGGTTAAGCGTAAAAGGGTAGTTTGTCAATTGAGTTCTATTTAGACGTGATCGATAACTTGAAAGTGTTGAATTACTCTAAATTATCTACCAAAATTGTCACTAGTAAACAATGAAAAGAGTAAATACGAAATCGATCAAATACCATACAAATCAATAAAATGAACGTAGAACGGATTGAGACTCAAAGAAATAAGGTGGGTTCCAAGGCGATTGTAACACCTAGATGTCCGTTTATGAATGTTATCTCGTTTAAATGGCCATTAAGGTTATCTCATATAGGGTGATCACACAAGAAGAATTAATTAATCTCTCGATCTAATTAACCAAAGACGCAATGTAACATCGGCTCGTATTTCTACCTCACAAACGTTACACCGCCTAAAATAGCTCCTAAGATCATTCAAGTCCCTCTCCGATAATTAATCCTCTCTCGAGATCATAATAATACCGGGTTGCATGCTTGCATACGATTAAACGGAATAAATCTCTCGATCTTACCCCAATTAACAATGAATTAAGCAAATCATCATGGCCAATAACAACATGCTTTGCAATAAGGAATTAAGCACACAAATAAGAGACAAACACCAATTAAAGCAAGAAATTAATCATAAACTTCAATCCAAGTATCTACAATGCCTTAGAACCACAAAGTTTTTAGCTAACTACTAACATAATCAAATTACAAAATCCAAATGAAATAACTAAATAAAAAGGAAAAGAAAGAGAAAGCTTAGTCTAGAATGTGGTAGGGAATGGAATTTGGGAGCTATTGCATCCTTTCTTCCTTGATTTGGTGAAGAATTGAGAGAGAAATGGCCAAAACACCTCCAAGTATGTGTAACTAGGTGTGGATTTGGGGGAGAATGCTTGGATTTCAAGAAAGGGGGTTTAAATAGTGTTTGGGTAGGGTTTGGATGGCAAAATTGCAAGTTGATCCCTCAAAAATGGAGAAAATACAAGTTTGGCACCGAAATTGGGGTGACTCGGCCGAGTTGGGGTCACTCGGCCGAGTTGGGGTCACTCGGCCGAGTGGAGCACTTAAGAAGCGTGTAGCACTTTCTTCCAGTCGAGACTCGGCCGAGTTGAGGTTACTCGGCCGAGTGCGCAGTAAACATGAAACTCGCAGATTCGGCCGAGTAACCTCACTCGGCCGAGTGATGTCCGATTCAGGGGCTGTGGCATTCAACCTTACTCGGCCGAGTTGGCTCACTCGGCCGAGTGCGCAGTGAAGTGCAAAGTTACAGATTCGGCCGAGTAACCTCACTTGACCGAGTGCGCAGTAGAGCTCAAAGTCTCAGATTCGGCCGAGTTGACTCACTCGGCCGAGTTGGCTCCTCCCCTTCTCGTTTCATGCATAACTTTCGCCTCGGGTGTCGGATTGACTCGATTCCTTTGGCTAATCTACTCCGTTTTTCGAGACGAATCCAACCGTGCACTCCTCTTTCCGGTCCGACCACTTGTGGTATGTGTTTTGCTCCAAATTCCATCGTTTTACCTACAAAATCGACAAAACACAACCTTTCTCTCATTTCGGCTTAAACAGTCATATTCCATACATAATTCAATGAAATCCACATCAAAACATGCTTCACATGTGCCTCTAAAACGTGTAAATTCCACCCGAATCACCTACTTTTCTTCCTTACACTAATTACTTCACTAACTAACAATAATAAAATAATACAACATCACTATTGATTTGACATAAAGTTCTCCATCCACATCTATTTTTCAATCTATATCCACCACAATTTTTATTCAATTACTATTCATGGATTACTCCCGTCTCACACTCTAATTTAAAATCAATTAATTAATTAAAATTAATCAATTTTTTAACCAATTTCCCCAACAGCTTGTACACAAGTAGAGATGTTTATCCGGGTCGGACTAACCGGGCTGACCCGTTTAACCCTGAAAAATGCAGGGTTAGGGTTCAAGAATCATAAGCCCGTTTAAATCCAGGCTTTTTTTGACCCGGACCGGTTAGCCCGCGGGCTAAACCGGGCCAGCCCGCAGGGTTACAGGGCTAGCCCGAGTTGTTACTTTTTTTTTTAAATAACATACAAACAAATTTTGAGTCATTTGACCCATAGCCATAAATATAAGCATTAAGCAGTCCATTATCATTTATTAGTTATTATTACTATTTTTTTTTAGCTTTATTTGACCATATTAGGAGCAATGAGTTTTAGAATTGTGTTTAAATCATACTTTTGTTTTCTCATTTACCAATCATTAACTAATTATATTTTTCTATTTTATTTTCTTGTTGGACATGCCAATTGGAACCTTTAATTTTAAAAGAAAAAAAATTATTGTAGCTCGTTAGTGGTCCGTTTAGTCCGTGGCCCGCTAGGGTTAGGGTTAGGTCTCAACAATTGTAGGACCGTTAAGTATGAACCGGTTAAGGTCCTAACCCGTTTAGCCTGTAGCCCTGTAGGGCTGGCCCTATAGGGGTAGGGCCAGCCCGATAGACATCTCTATACACAAGAGAGTTTTCTTTTTCATATTTTTTTCCTTTTTTATCAACTCAATCTTTTTTATGTACAACTCACAATTTATCTTTTTTCATTTTTTTTTCTTATCTTTTTTTCACTTTCAACTCAAACTCATTCATCAAATTAACATTTAAGCACAATCTCCACTAGCTCATATGGAAAATTAGGCTCTTAAAAGATGGATAATGGGTTAAATATGTAGGTTGCCAAAAAATATAAGTCAATAGATTCAAAGTGGCTAACTACGGAAAAATTTCATTTGGTATGAAAATTTTGGCCAAGTGATTATTTAAAACAAAGATGACCTTATATCACTTCCAAAGATCTCACACAAATAGTAGCCTCAAACAAGACAATTGACAAGTTTTAGAGCACACAAGCATAAAAATATGGCCTTTTATACCCTCCCAACAAGTCTGCCATGTGTCTCTAGGTCAAATGGGGAAGAAGGCATAAAAATTATTGTGACTCGACCGATTCATGCCACTCGGCCGAGTGGATTAAGTAAAAAGCGTGGCACGACTTTGATCAATAGTTGACTCGGCCAAGTCATGCCATTCGGTCGAGTGTTCAGAAAATGTAGAGAGTTGCAAGTTTTGGCCTCGGCTCAGTCGAGTCTGTGCACTCGGCCGAGTATTCAACAAAAATTGAGAATTGAAGTTTTTAGCCTTGACTCGGCCGAGTCTGTGAACTCGGCCGAGTAGTCCCCTGCTTCTTGTTTTGTGTCTAACTTTTGATCCGGAGGTCCGATCGGCTTGATTCTTATTTCATTACGAACCTCTCTTCAATATCTTTCATGTGATCGACTCATTAAATTAATCCAACGGCCTGATTTTTCGTGATTTGCTTCAAAACACACCCCATTTACTTAGAAATCTTGCAAGAATGATCATGCATCAACATTTCGACAATTAGACCACTTTCTCCCTATTATTGCAAGCATAAATTGATATTCAAAGCATAATTCATCTACAAATTCGAGAAATCACACGACAAATCAATGCTCCTCTTGCTCTTTCCACATCGTCTTTTTTCATTGCTCTCATTTTTGCTCAAGGATACCCATGCTCTTCTCAACTTCTTTCTTTAGATCAAAGTGATGATGTGGAAAAATGAAATCAATAGAAGCATCAATATATATTAAAGCGTAAATTGAAGAGTTTAAAGGTTTAAAAATGCTCATTTTGCTCTTCACTTCATCTTTCGATGCTTCTTGATCTTCTTGTTCCTTGTAGCTCATGTCCATCAAAGGACATTCCTCTTCATCTCTTTTGACAATAAGCTTGAAATTTTCAACCTCCTCGCTTGAATCCTCCTCTGTTTGTAGCTTTTTTACGTTGATGGTCAACTCCCTAACTTTCGTGGTTAGTTGCCCCACTATAAGCTCAACATTGTTGACTTGAGTTGCTTGTTGTTGTTGTTGTTGTTGTGTGTCTTTGAGTTTTTTGAACAAGGCTTTAAACTCGGCTTTGAACTCTTCATTGCTTTTATCTCTTTGTTGAGCATCTTTCAAGAAGGTGTTGAACATATCCTCAATCGAAGGCTTTCCTTCATTAATTTTCCACTCTTGATAATGAGAGGTTGCTTGTTGCATTTGGTAATCGTACTCAAAGCTCCTCTCACTATCATAACAATTTCCTTTCCAAGCTCCATCGAATTCAAATTCGTTGTGTGGATCACATTCTTTCATAGGTGGAGGAGGAGGTGGACGATACAACTCTTTAGGTGGTGGGGGAGGATATGGATACGGTGGATATGAGTGTTGAAGATGAGGGTATTGATGTGGAGGTGGAGGGTAATATCCTTGAGGAGGAGGTGATGCTTCTTCATTCCTCCAATCTTAATAATATGAGGGAACTTGTTGCATATGATAGTGATGATCAAAGTTCCTCCAATTATCATAGCCCAAATGTCCATGTTGTGGAGGATAAATCATGTAGGTCCCCAAAGTTGAGTTAATAACGAGTAAGCTAGTGAAAATGTCTAGAGAGGGGTGAATAGACTTTTCAAAAATCTATCGAAATATCAGAATACAATATGCGGAATACGAAATTAACAATGAGCCCAATCTAAGTTTATACTCAACTTCAAAATTCGAGAACTCTGTTCTATACTCAACTTGTCTTGTTCAGTTATGTGTGTAAACAATTAAGCAATTAAACAAAACAGTAAAGTAAACAACACAAACAATTTATAGTGGTTCGACAACTTGTCTACGTCCACTCTCACAAACCCAGTTGTGATGTTTCCACTAAACTCTTCCAATCGAGTACAAGTGTATATTCCTGTCTTTTAAGTCCCAAGAAGAAGACTTAGATCTTCTAAGACTATACCTCCAGATATGTCTATGATCTAACTAGAAATTTTACAAGTATCTAGCACCTTGAAAAATAACAAACAAAAACTAAACACTTATTCAGTAGTAGCCTTATGAATTCTTCACTTGTCTTCTGGCTTCTTTCTGAATCTTCAATCTCTGCGAGTAATCTTTAGTATGTAGCTTTAATACGCTTCAGTATATAGAGTTTCAGTAGTTCATCAGTAGTCTTCAAATGATCACCATCATGAAGTATTTATAGACTTCAATCTTCAAGAACTTAGTTAGTTGTAACCAACTTTTCTTGATAACTATCTTCAACTGAATCTTCTTATCCATGTACGCGTTTCTTGTTATGAATTATTTATTCCATAACTAACTTCTATCTTTATCTTTATACGCGCTTTGACTTACTAACTTCACGTTGACTTATCTTGTGTAGACTAGTATGTACTTGTCTTGTAGTCCACCTGTCTTCTCAAGTAGTAGACTTCAAGTCTTCTTGTCTGGTCTTCTCGTGCAATCTTCAGTAGATGACTATACTAATCTATCAAGACTTATTACATTACTTTAAGCTTTCATAATACAAGCTTAGTCAACTTATTATCTATACAATCAAACTAATCTATTACAATTAAAAACATGAGCTCTATACAACATTTATTATAGCTCAATAACAAACTAACATATATGAAATATAAACAATATATGACTTTATAAGTACTTTATCTTTTAATATAAACAACACTTATCTTTTCATGTGAACTCTACTGGTCTTGTACAAGATGACTTCAACTCAACTAGACTAGAACAGTCAACACTTAGAAAATATTCAGACTACTTTTGGCTTATCAAAACTTCATCTTTCATCAACATTTAGGACTTGTCTAGGATTTATATCCCAACAATTTCCCCCTTTTTGATGAAGCCAAAACTACTTGAATCTTTTCTCATAAGTAGACTAGTTAAGTAGTTATCTTGTCATTAACATCAAAAGTTGTTATCTTTTCATTCATTCAAAATAGTACCAGTAGATTTTACACATACTTCGAATATCAAATACAACTAAGTATCAAAAAAAACTTCAAATAAGAATATAAATCAACTAATCTGAAAGAGTACCTCCTTCTGGATTTGGAACGCAGAACGCACCTAGGAGTCTCTTATGAATAACACAGATATGATCTTCATTTTCGATCTTCTCCTTCTCGAGTAGTTGTTCTTCGAACTTCTTGATTTGATTAAAATCAACTCTTCTTCCAGAGCTTGTCATGGGACACTTCCATCTAGGAAACTCAGGAACCAAAATGTTGAAGTTTGCACCAGCAGAAATCCTTAAGATTAGATGCCACAACATCTTGTGTTGTCCTTCCATGAATCTGTCAAACAAAGAATACAGTTCATCTTGTCCTTCAGCATCTCCAAATTTCCTTATAATCCAGTGATCAAGTTCCCACTGATTCTTCACTTCAATCCATTCAGCTCGATGCTCATTATCTATGAAGTGATCAATGAACTTGTCTTCCATTATATCTTCATCAGCCTTCAGCTTTTGCAATCTCTCAATATGCTTTCCAATTTTCTTTTTACTTGCATAATGAGTCTCATCATTAGGATCAGCAATCCTTCGTTTCTTCTCAACTATTGCAGTAGGCTCTTCAATATGTAACTTTCTCTTAACTTGTCTGGTCTGAATTTCTGCTTCAGGAGACGCAATACCTTTGCCTTTTGCTAACTTCAGCTCATCTGCTCTTACCTTCTCAAGTTCAGCAGTCTTGACTAGCCTTCTCTTAGGCCTTCTGAGCTCTTGTATTGCTTCAGCAGCCTCCTTAGCTTCTGGTTCAGCAGACTTAGCTTTCTCAATCTTGCTTGACTCTTCCCCCTTTTTGGCTTCATCAGTAGCCTTAAGAGTGAAAAGACTAGTAAATCGAGTCATTTCTTCTAGCATATCTTGCTTCATCAGATTTGTAGCCTTCTCAATCTGTCTTTGTTGAGAACCATCTTGACTCAACTTGTCCAGTTTGGTTGCCACCAACTCCAGCTTCTGAGTAGACAAGTTCAACTCATTTTTGAAATGTGTTGCAGTCAGACGCAGCTTCCTGTTCTCTTCAGTCATAGCACTGATAATCTCTTTAGCTTGTGCTAACTGATCATAGGCTTCCTTTCTCTGAACATCAGCGACTTCGATTTTGGCTCTATAGACTCGTTCCATCTTCTTGGATTCAGTAGCTAGAACACGAGCAAAATCAACTGAGCTTTTCTCCGAATATTCAACTTGATTCTGGAGAAATCCTTCGATCTGCTTGAACATTTCTTGCCTGAAGTCGTTGTCCAACTGATTGACTTCATTCAAAATCATCTCTTTTGAACTTGTCACAAGGACACTGTTCTGTTCAACAAGAGTCTTCTTAAGTTCAGTCTTGAGAAAATCATCGATAGTTGACTTGATGACAGACTTCAAATCTTCTTTTAACTCATCTATCGAGGCGACTGGGATAGCTTGAGACGACTGAACATTAATCACATTATCTTCCTGAACTTTCTCAATAAGTTCATCTTCAGTAAACATAACTGCATCCATGAACTCATCATCTTCTTCTCCAAGTTCACAAGATTCAATGTTTTCTGAAGTTTCAGCTTCTTCATCTGAACCACCTTCAATTTCCAAAATGGGTTCTGAAGTCTGAACAGCAATATCAGCAACGTCTGGCTTGACCTCGTCTTCCACCAGATCAGTCTGGGTTCCAACATCGAACGAGAATTCTTCAACCAGAACGCCATCAGGAATACTCAGCATCCTTTTGACTAGATCAACCAAGGCCTTGCGGGGAAATAGTTCGGAGTGATCCTTAACTCCACTATTCTCTTTCTGTTCCATCTCCCAATCCATGAAGTTGGAGATTCCGCCCATGCCTTGAATGACTTCAAAAAGATCATCCGTAGAAGATTTCTTCAGAGCAAACCAAGTGCAAATCCGCACGAGCTTCTCAAATTGTTCTGAAGCAGTGTCGATGTCAAGAGTCGAGAGCTGCTTCTTCAGATTCCTAGACACTCGAGCACGAACTCTCTTTTCTCGCAGACACATCGGATAATACACCAGGGATTCAAATCTAACATCAGACGGGTCCTGAGTAGATGGGGTCTCTAACTCAGCTGTTGCAGTGGCAACTGGCGTCTTGTCTGAAGTAGATGGGTTGGAGGGTTCAACATATTCTGTTGAGGGTAAGGAAGAAGTTTGGACTGTGGTTTCTTGGGGCTTTGATGAGGCTAGGTTTGGTGTGACAACTGTAGGAGTATCAGTTGTATCTATTATGGGAGTGATTTGGGGATGACTGGCTCGAAGCGGTAATGCCGCCAGTACTTGTGAGGTTGAGGGTAAAGGACGAGGCCTAGATCGGTGTGATCTAGCCTTGGTTCGAACAGAGGAAAGAGAGAGAGGTGGAATTGACAAAGACTGTGAGGAAGAACCAACCTGGTAACTCGTCTCTTCTGGTGGAGGTGGAGTACCAATTCTCACAAGTCTGAGAACTTGAGTGGCTTGATCACCAGTCTCCTTCTCCGTATCAGCATCCTTGTCCGAATGAATCTCTTCCGAATCATCTCCTCTTGACTCAGCTTTCGCAGGAGCCTCCGATTCTTCATCATCGGACTCATCTTCTGAGGAACTAGATGAGTTGCCATAAGGTAAGACGTCTGAGTCGTCTATCTGAACACGTCTTGGGGCGGCTAGCCTAGCAGCAGCTTGCTTCCTCTGGGCTTCCGATTTCAGATAAAATTTGAGAGGATGGAAGGGCTTGCCTTTACTCCAATCTGACTTGTTTGGTAACAACAAGGGGAGTAGGATACTCAACTTGTTGCCATACCCAACAGTGTGAGACACCACCCAACTACAAGAGTCGGTGTCCACTCGAACACTCTTCTCGAAATACATCATTCGATCCGCAATCAACTTGAACCAATTACCTTAAGTGATTCCATCGTAGATCGCTGCCATCACCCTTGTCTTGGCTTGAGTGACCGCGTCAAACGAACCAGTGGCACATAGAAGCATCTTACTTGCTATGTCCAGAAGGGTGCGATACTTCTCCAATAATTCGGCCTTCTTGACGGCAGGAGCCTTGCCATCTGACTTGAGCTTCATCTTCCTTCCACAAAAGATGCTCAAATATCTCATCTCTTGTCCAGTGGCATAGTTCTCCACATCAATCGTTCCGATGGGTAGCCTTAAATGCCTGAAAAGCACCTCACGAGTGAGTTCAACTCGGCTCGTTCCTATAAAAGATTCAATTTCATCTCCTCGTCTTGTGGCGTTGGCATAGAACAACAACACCTCTTCCTCCAAGACGACTTGAGGAAATGCTTCCAGATAAGGCTTCAATCCACAATGTGAGCACTTATCAAGGATCTCTTGGTTTCCAGCAGTGTGAAGCCCTTTGAAGAACATCGAGGGTTCCACATGCACCTTGTTCTCCGAAATATACTTTCCAAGATTGAACCTCGCTTGCATGTTAGTTCTGACATCGAAAAGAGAAACAATCGACATCTTTAGAGAGTAAAGTAAGAACTAGGTAGGTTTGATTTGCAAGAAAGTCGAGAGCTAGAGTAGGAGAGTTATGAAAACGTAAGTCGAGTTGTGAGAAGGGTGAGTTTTGTTAGAACTGAAAAGTGATCCAACGGCAAAGATTGTATTGTTTAATCTAACGGTCGAGACCCTTGAAATTCGGTTACGGAATCTAGAATATTATGTGATTTGATATTGTAAGTTTTGAAATCCGGCTCTTCTTAGTTAGGACAGGGAGTGTACACATCTGACCTAGTGTAGTAGAGTAAGAACTGGGTGTATACACCTCATTAAGAATGGGAGTGTATAAATCCAATTCTAGGGTTTTCAAAATTTAGCATTATCTAATTACTATAATACCCTTAATCCGTTTGAATAAACACTTAACATATTTCAATCAATAGAAACACTTAGCTTGTCTGTTCGAGTCTATCCAAAACAGACGAGTAGTCTTTAAGCTTCATGAGGCGAGTAGGCCTATGTGTGCCAGACGAGTAAGCTTATGAACATCAGTCGAGTTCCCCCTTCGACTGTGCATGTCTATTCTGAACGTCGAACGACTGTATGTACCTATCTCATCATTTTCAATGTGTAATCGTAGGTACAGGTAGAGTAAGGTAAATAAGATGAATATCAATCTAAAGCAATGATCAAGGTTTCGAACAAGATGACCTTTAACAAACATAAGAGTCAACATAAGGATATTTAAGAAATTAAGGATTCCCCCTTAAATGTTTATTCCCTTAGTATTACCCTCAGCTTTACCGGCTTCCTCATCGGGTTGTTTGGTCATCTAGTCTAGCCTTGTATACCTGTCTATTGCGTGAGTAGTCGAGTGCTCTGTTCTTGTGATCTTGCACTACAGGAAATTTGAGAAATCGCGACGACAACAATTCGTCATAAAAGCATCATTTTTCGTCATAAAATGTGATTGACGACGATTTTTCCCCGTCACAAAGAAGGTCGCCGTAGGTGCGTCACATTAGGTAAATGTGACTTTATTTGAATTCGTCATCAAAAGTCATCTTTTGGCGGCGCTAAAGTTCATCGTCGCTATATTATTCATCTATGGTGACGAATAAAGCGTCACATTTGACACTGAATTTTATCGCTAAATATGATATTTTGTCACTAAAAGTTCAAATTTAAATGACGTTTTGATTTATTGTCACTAAAATATTATTTTTTAGCGACGATTATCCATTTCATATCAACCTTTTAAAATTGTAATGACGAAATTTTCATCACAAATAGATTAATTATTTCGTCGTAATTTATATAGTTCGTCACCAAATAGTTCAACCTTACATGACGATTTGATTTATTGTCACTAAAATATAAATTTTAAGTGACGATTTTTTCCATTTTCTACCCCATTTGTCAAATTTTAGTGACAACATTATCGTCACAATTAAATGAATAATTATGTCACCTTTTATATAGTTCGTCACCAAAGAATAACACTTCAGTGACAAAATTTTAATCTTTGTTATATATATGTGTGTATAATGACGACACAATGCGTCACGAAAGGGTAATATTCAGTGACAAAATATTTTGATCACTAAATAGCGTAGAAATTGTGACGAAACATTTTTGTCATAAGAAATATTATTTAGTGACGAATATGACAATTGTCACTAAATTTCTAGATATAATGACAACATATATTTCGTCTTCATTTAAATATTTCATCACAAAAGAATTATGTTATTGTTACGAATTTTATATTGTCATCATATGTGCATATATATAATGACAACACAATTTGTCATTAAATAGTAATATTTTAGTGATAAAATAGCAATCGTCATAATATATATATTTATATAGTGACAACATCTATCGTCATTAGTAATTAGTATATGGTGACAATTTTTCTATCATTAATTACATTTTACCGTGATTAATAAATTTTCATTAAAAATTTTTTTATTGAGATTTTGGTTTGAATTGTATATATCTATAATAATTAAATATATTTATAATAGACTAAAAATATTATTCTAATGAACTAATTTAATTACTAAATTATAATAAATAAATATTTACATTGACCACTAAATTAAAGATGGTAAATAAATTTAAATGGTACGGTAAGATAAAAAAATATACAATGAACTTGATTGTTTCAAAAGTTAAAGCAACATAAGAATAAATAAAAATATATAAATATAAGGAAGGTTCTCCTAAATCTTAAAGACTTATCCCCCTCTCGGCCAAGAAATTCATAAGTTTGTCCATGGTGCCTTTTATATCACTCACTTCTTCCTGGAGTGCACCTACACGAGTTTCAGATGCTTCCAACTTTTCTTTTGTCTCAAGTAACTCCCTTTCCAGTTGGTTAGAAACAGCATCTGAAACACTACGTCTACTCGGAGGCTTTGGACCATAACCAAGCCCTTTTATATAACCAGTCCCATGGCCTAAGACCTCAAGAACAATTTCAGCTGAACTTTTATCAATTCCTTGCTCAGCATATTCTTCTCGTTTCTTTACCATTTTCTCCTATGTGGTCATTAATTATGATAAAAAAATTAATTATCATCAACATTAATAATAAAATGAAATCTCATTTCTACTGTACATGCCTACATGACTTACCCAATTTTCTTTAGCCTCGTCGGATTTCCAACCATCTTTCTCTGAAGAATGTGTACGAATATACAATTCAATCCTATCACACTCTTCACCATTTAACTCATGTTTAGACTGCAAAAAAATCAACATATTTAGCTAGCTCAAATGGATTGATCGTAAAATCAATAACACCATAATTATCCCAAAAAAACTAAATATAGTTTAAAGTCAATTAATTAAATAAAATCCAACCATTAACCAACAATTAAACATTACTAAGCATGAGAAAGAAATTACTCACAATTTCATGGTGTCTAACTGTAAAAGCCTTTCTTCCTGAAACATGTTTGCATTTCAACTTGCTCCTATTTTCTTTATTCACCTGACACACACGCTAGAAAAATAATACAATTTTAATATATAAAATTATACTAATAAATTTATCGTAACATTTAAGAATAATTTTTTAAAAGGATTATTACCTTGTAGTTATCTGATGAAAAAAGATCACAAAGCTCTTCCCATTGTTCTTGGGTACGACATAAAGCAGGTTTGTTATTTTTTGCTTCATCCAAAGTTGCATATTTGACAAAGTGCTTATGTAACTTGTGACGTTGGTTTCGACTGCTAATCTTCAACCTATCAACCAAGGCTTGTCTCACACCAGGCTCATCAATATTAACATCCATGTGAATCTACATTTAATGTAAAAACTTCAGATTAATTACAAAATGTGAAAATAAATGAGATCAATTTTGTCCACGTACCTTCAAATGATCAAATCCTGGCTCCAACCCATCTTTTGTATCCATTTCTTTCCACTTTTTCGGAACTGGAAGAACATCTCGAGTCACTATCCCAATTTGGGATGCAAGCTTTGCAGACTCGTCTCCGTTTAGAGGTCTTCCAACTGTAGGATCCACATTTATCTTCATTTTATGTCCAGTATTTGTAAAATACTTCAGTATTCCCTTGCCAAGTGTTTGACCTCGACATTTTTTCTTAGGCCCAACAACTACATGTGGAAATTAAACATTTTTATACTGTTTAGATAGTCAAGTCAACGTAACAATAATTAAAACGATAAATTTACCTATTGTGGCAGCCTCATCTTCAGTTGATGGAATTTCAGAGGTGCCATGCCTTGGTAATTCAACACTTTCGGTCACTGAATTTGGCGCAAAAACAGCACCCTCCAAATTATGACGTTGATTTCCTTCACTTGAAGGATGGTATGTTTCCGTTGTTGCCATTTTATTTGTTTCTTGAGTATTCTTCTCCACATTGTCTCTGTTTAATAGTTCTCTAATACCTTCCCTTGGAACAAAATTGCGTTTTCTTTTCATACCTCCAGGAGCCATTGCCTAGACATCAATGGAAATAGTCACATTAAAAAATATGCATGTTCAAAGGTTGCCATGACATCGATGGAAATAGTCACGTTAAAAAATACTTGGTGGAATAACCTTTCATTTTAAGACTAGTTAGAGCATTTTATGAAATTTTCCTAACAAAAACGTATACTAAGAAACTATATACCTCAGAAACAGAATTTTAAGTCCATATTTGTACAAAAAATTAATACAACCAACACTACTTGGTAGGTAATCATAATTGACATACACTTTTTACTGTATAGAGAGAACACAAAACCAGTGAAATCCGCAAATCACACTTTTTAGTAGGTAATCATAATTGGCATACACTTCAAGCATGTCGTGAAAAAATGCATATCTCAACTAAACTTACCATGTGATACGTACATGTGTACGGATCACAAAACCATGCCGAAATGGACGAGTTAGGTAATAACAGATTATTGCTTCCTAGCCATGACAGCAATTTCAGTTTTATGCTCTCAATCGTCCTCTTAAAACTATGCATTTCTCATATAAATACGTTAGTGTACCTATAGTTCCATACTTCCCATATAATTGCAACCCACACAACTTCCATAATCTTGCTTTTCATTTTATTGTTTCTTAATATCTCACTATGCTGTAGAAGGTGGATACATATTTCATTATGTAGTGTTTCCTAAATATCTCCATACTTCCCATTTTATTACTTTTCATTTTATTGTTTCCTAATATCTCACTATACTCAGCATACAGATTTCAACATGTTGAATATTTATGGATACGTACTGTGCTGCTCATAGGTGCTGCTACACTGGAGGCTATGAATATTCATAAATATTGAATATTTATGAGTTGTGTAAGAAGTTGACAGGAAATCCATCAAATAATGGAATGTCGTACATAGTGATTTCAATGCATTAACAGATAAGGCATGTGCAAACAGCAATCTCCCAAAAGTTTAGTTGAAATACCATAAATACACCTTTAATTACACTTCACAATCAAACATTATGATCATTTATACATATCATCAACCTAATTTCATTGTGGCCAACCAACGATCATGATTACATGATCATAACTACCACACAAGACAACCAAGTTAAAATAACGCCACAGAACTTTTCATAATTTCAAACATATTTAAGAACAAAAGATTCAAGAAAGCTTTCTGATTCGCAAATAAGTACACAAGAATTTATGTGGTTCACTAAGAATGTGTTTACTCACGTCTACGGGCAAAAGAGAGAGATTTGTATTTAAGCTATCAAACATGGCCACAATATATGATAACATACCACGGGCATATTACAATCATTTTTTAGAGAGAGAAACTGGTGTGAAATTGATATGCATTGAGGATGAGTAAATAAAATAAAATTCCTAAATTTCACATACAACAATCATTAAAACTACCCAACCCATAAACTAGGGGCTTGAAATTTAAAAATAAATAATTAAATAAAATCTAAACATTCGATTTTCACCATAAAGGAACAGGGGCTGCTTCAGAAATAAGTGGAATAGGAAACTAGGGGTTGTTTCATGAAAAAAAAAGCCTTAAAACATAAATTGCCTTGTTTCAATTTTCTCTAGGGGCTATTGCATTTTTCTGTTAAATCCCAAATCCCCTAAAACTTTCGATTTTCATCATAAGAGGAGTGGGATAGCCGAACCTGTTTCTGAAACGAGAGGAGTGGGAAACAGAGATTGTTTAAAGAAAAAAAATCATAAACGTAAATCGTCCAAACAGGGTTGTTTTTGGGATTGATAAGAAACTGAAATTTATTAATAAGGGAGGGAACGTAATAAATGAGAAGTCAATTTTTTCAAACAGGTAGATGACGTGAAAATTTGAACAAGACATGATTGAATCAAGAAGACATGGAAAACAGAGCATACATAAAACCTAGCAATATAGAGATAAAGATAACATTTGAAACAGAAACTCACCGTGTATTTGCTGCCGAGAGAGACGATCCGAAGAATTGGTTTGAGAAGAGGGGATATTTTGAGATTTTGATGCGAATCGATATGACTTAAAACCTTGATGTTCTTCCTTGATTATAACCTATTTTTTTGGGATTTCCTAACAGAAAATCTGTGAAATATTTTAAAACGTAGAACCCGCTAAAATGAAAAAAATGGCTCTCATAATCTTTTGCTCTCCAATTTGATTTTACTTCCATTTTGAATAATTACAAAAGAGAGGGAAGATTGATCGAAGAAAAGAGGGAAGAAATTGTGGGTAGATTGAAATTGGGTTTCTTTGAATTAACGCAGGAGATGAGGAGATGAGGGGACTGTAGTGGGGTGGGGTGGGGTGGGCTGGGCTGTTTGTTTATTTTATTTAATACTTTAGTAATATTTATTTTATTTATGTTTTAAATATAATATTTTAAATGCTTACCTTCAATTGTAACTATTTTTAATTCCTATAATATTTTATTATTGATCTTCTATTGAGCAAATTTAACTATCTTCATTTTATATTATAATATATTTTTTATCTTCCATTATATGAATAAAATAGTAAAGTTTAGTATTAAAATTGGCTACTTTACGGTAAGTTTATTATTTTATTTTAGATTTATTCTATCTTTTATGTGTTTATTTAACAATTGAAGTTGTTTGATTTTTAAAATATGACATGTAATTAAATTATTGGTTGTGATTTTTTAATTTCCTAAAATTCTCAAACATAAGTTAATAAAAAATTAATTAGGTATTAAATCAACGAAATTAGGAAACAAATTATTTCACATTTTTATTTCTTTTTTATTCCTTAATATGGTGCATGCATATAATAAATTAAAAAATAAATAATAGATGATGAAATTTATTTGACTAAAAAATAATATGAAGTTTTTAAAAGTATTACAAAATATGAATTTGTAGGTTTTAATTATTTTAATATATTAATATGTAGTGATATTTGCTAACATTCCGTGTAATACGCTCGTGTTCATCTAGTTTTTAATATACACAAGTTTATTCACGATCTAACAATTCAAATATCGATGTGGTACGAGTAGCACTGCAATTGTTGGAGAAACGAGAGCACCCGAATAACCTAGGCTGATTTATAGAGTTTATGGGACCAGAAATCGATTAAGTGACCGATCACACCTTTTCAAGTGCAATCGAGATGTTCTAAATAAGACACATTGCTTCGGGATGACGTGTGGCACTTTTTTTTTTTTTTTTTTTTTGCCAAATTCCATCGTTGGGGGGGGGGGGGGGAGGGGGTTTAAAATAGTTTTTTTTTTGTGTTATTTTTTGTATCTTTTTATTCGTGTAGGGACCTTTTTGTAATTTCTTGCTCTTGTCGAATTAGGGTTTCGTATTTAAACATTTTCCAAACATTGTGGAAGGTAGTTGAATGTGAAAATCCTTGATATCTACACCTATAGACATGGTATAGCTTGTCATGCATGATCTTCTCCAAATTAGCTTTAGATGCATACAAGTTTCACATTAATCAGAACTCGAAGTCATTAAATTTCAATACACAGACTTTTCATGACCAGAACCAAAGAAACGAGAAAAATGTATATATAATATATAGCTTCAATGACCACCCGTCGAATTGTATGAAGATGTTAGGAAACTGGAAGCCATGTCTATATACACATGTTCCAAATGAAAACTCGTTGCAGGATAATAAAACAGTTGTGATTCAGCAATTATACAAATTTCAATATGCTTACTATTTAGAGTTCATATCAAACTTTTGTTTGAGTGTATATAACTAAGTGATCATTGTGCTAAATAATCACTTCTCCAATGCCCGATTTTATAAATTAATACTTTAATTTAAATATTACTCTAATTTTATTAAAATTATTACACAATATTAATTTTATTATAAGTATAATAACATTATGTGAGGAATGTTCTTAAAAATACAAAATATTCGCAACCAAAATTATATATACTTACATATTTTAAATATACATAAATAATTTGAATAACAGTTTATGATATTCAAGATTTATCATTAAAAATTTGGCGGGTGCCCCTAAAAAAAACGCGCAGTATATAGAAAAAAGATTTGAGAAAAGATAGATAAATCCCAAATCTTGTGGCAAAACGGCTCATTCTAAATTCCAAATCCCAAATTCTACGGCATTCGCTCATCCTTAAATCTCATTCGCTCATCCTTAAATCTCACTATCGTTCTTAAACCCCTAGTCCAATATATTTCAAGCATGTTGCGCTAATGAATCGACACCGTTCTTGAAGGATCGTCCCTGGGGTTCCACAGAGCTGTAAGGGTTTTCTTATTCTTCTTTAATTATGCTATCACACACATATTGAGTATTTTTGTCGTTCTGAAGGATCGTCCCTAGGTCAACTTGATTGTATGTTTGTTATGTTTGTTATGAGAATGCTATTTTAGATACGTAATTGTTATTTTCCGGAAGATTAAGTTATGTTTGCTATGACTTTCATTTTGGGATTCATGCGTGCTGTCATGAAAGTCATATTGCTTGCTGAACTCTGAATTCTTCATAATCTGGTCACCATCTTTTACCATCATCATGATTTGTTAAATTGGGTGGATGAGGTGGGAGTGGGGATAGGTGTCGGTTAAATGCGTTGCTTTCTCCTTGGATCATCTTGTGGTGTTATTAGACACATCTGTCTATCTTGTATACTAGTTTTTGTCGGTTACCTTAATGTATGCCAAGATTGCTTGATATTTATTACATATCATTATTCATTCTGTCAACTGATTATGTATCTATGTGCTTTACAAGAAAGATGATAATTATTCCTGCATCAACTAGTTTGATTTATCAGTTACTTAAATCCATGAGCTAGGCTTGGTCATTTAAGAAGATAGAATCCAATGGTTGTAAATACAAAATTAACAAACGCAAAATGCATCATTGAACACGGATATTTTGAGTTGTTGAAAAATATACAATGGTCCTCCTGGTGCAGTAACAATCTACGGACTACAGACAGCAGTGAGTCCTAAAAAACTATGATCCTACTTACTGTAATAAATTTTGGGTGGCTATCCATGAAAATGTTCTGATTTCAATACAGTTGAGTATCTCGACTTCTAGTACGACAAAACATCAGCACTTCCTTAGCTATTCTTGCATGATTTACACATCAACCTGGTAATTCATAGTTGAACTTCAATCAATGAACTTGCAAGTGAAGAAGAAACAACACATATAGAAAATATAGATGAAGAGTTTGATTAGACCGTAACAGAGTCGACCCATAATTTTCAAGCAGATAAAGAAATTGTATGCTCAATCAACTTTGTTTAGGAAACAAACCAAGCACACGCAAAAACTAGGGAAAAACACATATTTGAGTCTTATACTATCAACAAATTTTGGAATTTAGTCTTTGTGCTTTAATTTTAACCATTGTAAACTAGTGGCTTAAGGCAGTAACAGGATTTCTGATCCACTCTGAATAATTGTATCTATAATCTCTCATTCCTTTAATCCCCAACCAACTCCATAACCGAGTTTGTCTCCATTATTATACTTTCTGATGTCACTTGTTCGCTCTGGAAGATTATCGAGTTTCTTGCTTTCCACAATAACCAAACAATGCACTCCCATAAACAACTGCAATCTGTCTTTCTTTTTTTCCTTTCAATATCTTGCTGCAGTGAAGTAGATTTGAGATAGGATTACAACACAATATTGTTGATAATCCCAACCAGTTAAAGCAGCCCATCCACACCTTATATGCCAGGTTGCACTCGAATATAACATGACGCACTGTTTCAGTCTTTTCGCTGCAAAACACACATTTTGAGTTTGCTCCGTCTGCCAAGACTTTTCTTCTATGCAGATTCAACATTGTAGGAATTCTTTCCCACATGGCTCTCCAGGCTTGCAGTCTAACTTTCAATGGAGCAGGGCCTTTCCAAATTAGTCTAAAACCCTTGCTTTCTTTCTTGTTCATCTCTCTTTTTTTGTTGTCGTAATTTCTCGTACGCTTCTCTTGTTGTGTATTTTCCTTACTTAGCATATCTCCATCTCCATGTGTCTCCTGCATCCGAACTGGTAGTGTACTTGTTAATCACCGAAATCAACTCGTCAAGCATAAACAAGTTCAAGATTTAATCAATAATTTATAACTCTTATAACTATTTACCTGCAACTAGACTAATGCAACTAGACTAATTTATATAGGCTCGTGACTTTCATAGATATTGCGAAGTGAGAACTACAAAAAAAAAAAAAAAGAAAAAAAAAACAGAGTTATGAAATAAAAGCAAGAATAATTAGAAATTTCGGTAAATAAAAATTTTCTCACTGAAGAACATGATGAACATGGAGTACAAGAAAGCAGTTGGATAACAATATTTTTCATCTAAGAATGTGATTTAGTTGTTTATACTAAATTAAGAAATAATTTTAGAAAAAAGAAAGAGTCATTATATGTATTTTTTGAATACTTCCATGGATGATTCCATTGCGCTCACTCTTAACATAACAAAAGAATCATTACCCTGCAGATTTTGGGCTGGTTGAGGCCAATTAGTTGTTTAGGTTTTTTTTGGCTGTTGAGGGGAGTTTTCTTTTTCTGCTCCTTGTTGCTCTAAACACATGCTTCTTGGCAATTCTGTAATCTTACTGTAATTATGTACTGGCTGCCTTGTGTTGCTGCATCTTCAATTCTGAATTCATTATTGGGTATACTTTCCTATTTAAATCCAGGTAAGAAGCACTTGTACAGTCCATTCACTTGTTTGCCGTAATATGATTGTTTTGATTTGCAATTCTTGCTAATCTTCTTCTGTAGCAATTTAGCATTAATATTTTTTGAGTTTTAGTTCTGTGTTTTCAATATTTTGAAACATTTATATTTAATTTAATGGAAGGAGTATTAACCATTTGATAATGAATTTGGATTGATGATTGAAAGATTTGCATTTGAAGAGAGAAGTTATGCGTTAGAATTTTAAATGACATGTAAATTATTTATAAAAAAGGATAACTAGAAATGAACGTATTAATTCGTCACAAAATGAAAACATTCAAGGTAATTGTGCATTTTTAAGCTTAGGTTGGGTGATGATTAGTGAGAGCTAATTGAATAGCTTTATTATAAGGGTTTTATCTGAAGAGGATGAATTTTATAGGATTTCCTCCTCACTCTATACTTGTGTGGGAGTTTATACATATCTGGTATTGCCCTGGGTGATTACCCAGCAATACATCTAAATTCTCATGTGAATTGTCATTGATTATTGATATTCTCTATTATGTTCTTGATAAATTATAGTATTGCCCTTTTTCTATTGTTTAATATGTTCTTTTTTATCTTTTTAGGAGCAGTCCTTTGATTAGAGTGTGCAGAATCGAGAAATAAATTATCTAGGTTATTAGTTTAGTGGTATAACGGGCACCCGAACTGCAGAAATCTTGTTCCAGATTTGAAAAGCACTAATACTGCTGTTATTCTTGGCCAGGTATATTTTTCATTCACGTTTTGCTTATTGTAAAATCAATCCAAATGTATTATTGGAAAACTGCTTATTGTTTGACCAAAAACGAAATAAGTGATAATAGTGTGTTATTATTGGAAATACTCTTGCCCCGTTGGCCAGATATACATATATACTGTTATATCTCATTGTATATTAAATGTCTAACTTGTATGTGTTCAATAGAGTATATATCTCATTGTATATTAAATATCTAACTTGTATGTGTGCAATAGTACACTGACCGCCAATTCCCAAATAAATTTCTCCACCAAGTCTATTGCTCTCACAATTTCTTTCCCCACCTGATATATACGTCTCCCCTTCAAGGCTACAACAGAGTGAGATAAGCCTCTCCAAACCGTAGATTCATGCTGCCACGCCACGCCTCTAATTCGCCGGTAACATCGATCTCACCTTTAGTCTCTATCTCAGCTTAATATTTGCTAATATTTGGTTCTAATTTATGTGTATTGTTGTTGATTTGTTAGTCTGTCGGTCAGAAGCGGACCCAGTGTAACAAATAATCGGTCTAATATGTAGTATATGGGTTGCTGCTTCACTTGCCAAGTTAATTTGTCAGTGTAACAAATAATCGGTCTAATATGTAGTATATGGGTTGCTGCTTCACTTGCCAAGTTAATTTGTTTTTTCATATTAACTGACTTAGTTTGGACTATTTTAACAATTGAACTTATTCTCGTTTCTAGTCCAATACTCCAATTTACTTTTACTTCCTTTTTTTTCTTTTATATATACTACATATTTCTCATATTATAAATATAAAAGAAGTTATAATTGTAATTTATTTAAATACCAATTTTTCTATTTTAATTGTCTAATTTTATTATTCTCAATTTTTTTTTAAATAATATTGTTCATATTATTTTATCTCCTTTTTTCAAACCTCACTTATTTATTCAAAATGTTAGCTCTCTCTATTTATAAGTAGACTAGGTGTAGGTAGATATATATATATATATATATATATATAAATTAATAAATATTTATTAAAACGTGTGTTTGAAAAAATGGGCATAAAGAATTTGAACGGAGGGAGTATATATATATTTTTTTAATAAAAAGTCATTTTGTAAAAAAAATATAGTATATTTTTACACTTTTGTCTATCCATCTTTCAATTTTGACTCTGCTGGCCGGTGACCTTCTTATAAGTCTGTTGCTCATTCTGTTGAAATAAATATTAGCATTGTAATTAAGATAACTATATTTAAAAGTGTAATAGAGGATGGTAATCAACATCATATATTGGTGGCTAAACCAACTAGTCTTTCATTCCTTTTTTACGTTAGTTTTTTATTACTTAAATAAACATATAATTTCTTGGCTATTAGTAATTTGAATATTTATATGATAGGTGCACTTTGAAATGGACAAGACTTGGATGCGAGGTGTCAAGTTTTCTAAGAGTTATGTAGATGGAGTGAATAGTTTTATGGAATTTGTTAGAACTCATATGGGTCGAGAGTGTGATGTTCGATGTCCGTGTAGAAACTGTTTAAACTTAAAGTTTAGAGATCAAAAAACAGTTAAAGCTCACATAATGGTGAATGGGATAGATCCAGGGTATATTACATGGTTTTATCATGGGGAGCCTAGATTGAATGATGAGGGTATTAGAACTAATAATGATTCGATAGAAGAAAACAATTGTGAGGAAGATAATGATGAAGATAATGGTGTTAATGAAATGTTGTTTGACCTCGGTGAACAATACTCTCAAGAAAATAATGATAATATGTCATCCGATGATGACAATACTCATGGTCTCCCTGCATATCTTGAGACACTCATTGCAGATACTCAAGTAGAATTATATCCTGGTTGTAAGAAAATCTCAAAGACATCATTTATTATTCAATTGCTCCATTTAAAAGTATATAACAAGTTGAGTAATAGAGCTGTAAATATGATGTTGAGTCTGATGAAGTCTGCTCTTCCCGATGGTGAGACACTTCCAAACACTTACTACGAAGCTAAAAGTTATTTACGCGATTTGGGATTAGGATATGAGCGTATTCATGCGTGTAAGTATGATTGTGCCTTATTTTGGAACGAAAATAAAAAATTAGAGGCTTGCCCTATTTGTGGGACTTCTCGTTGGAAAATCAATGATGGTATTGGGAAAAAGATACCGCATAAAATCTTAAGGTATTTTCCAGTGACACCTAGACTACGCCGCCTTTTCTTGTCTTCGAAAACCTCTAAAAAGATGGTTTGGCATAAAGAAAAACGTATTGATGATGATTATATGAGACATCCAGCCGATTCCATAGCATGGAAAGACTTTGATAGTGAGTTTCATTGGTTTGCTAATGATCCAAGAAATGTTAGACTAGCTTTAGCTGCCGATGGCTTTAATCCATTTGGAAACTTGAGCACTACTTATAGCATGTGGCCGGTTATTCTAGCACCGTTGAATCTCCCTCCTTGGGATTGCATGAAACAACCATTTCTCTTGTTGTCTTTGCTTATCCCTGGGAAAAAGTCACCGGGAAAAGACATTGATGTGTATTTACAACCGTTAGTTAAAGAACTAACTGAGTTGTGGGTTGAAGGAGTCAAGACCTTTGATGTGTCTTGTAAACAGAATTTTCAAATGCATGCTGCTGTCTTGTGGACAATAAATGACTTCCCAACGTATGGTGACTTATCTGGATGGATTACTAAAGGATACAGGGCTTGTCCGGTTTGTAATGAGGACACTTACTCCGAGTCAATACGTAGTAAGTTATGTTTCATGGGTCATCGTCGTTATTTAGCAAAAGATCATCCTTGGAGGAGAAATAGAAAGTTCAATGGTGAAATAGAAAATGGAGAACCACCTAAGGAATTAAGTGGAGATGATGTGTTGATACAGTTGGAGAGAGTTCAAGAGCAAACACCAGGAAAACATCGTACCAAGAAGCGAAAATATGTGCGTAAGAAGTTGAATTGGTCTAAACGTAGTATATTTTTTAATTTGCCTTACTGGAGCAAGTTGAAATTAAGACACAATTTAGATGTGATGCATATTGAAAAGAACATCTGTGAGAGCATATTAGGAACCTTAATGAGTATAGATGGCAAAACAAAAGATACAATAAAGGCAATACTAGATTTGGAGGACATGAAAATTCGGAAGGAGCTACATTTAATCAAGAGAAGTGATGGAAAATATGTTGTGCCACCTGCATGTTATGTCATGAAAAAGAAAGAAAGGCGCGATTTTTGTGAGTTCCTAAAGTCCATTAAATTCCCGGATGGATATGCTTCTAACATCTCTCGTTGTGTTGGTTTAAATGATCAAAATATATATGGACTGAAAAGTCATGACTGTCATATACTATTACAACGTATACTTCCAGTTGGTATACGTGGATCCTTAAGCAAGAATGTGTCTGAAGTACTAGCTGAATTTGGTCATTTTTTCCAACGTTTGTGTTGTAAGAAGCTGAAAAAATCAGAATTGCCTAAAATGGAAGAAGATATCATCTTGATTTTGTGTAAGCTTGAACAAATATTTCCTCCTGCATTTTTTGACGTAATGGTTCATTTATCAATTCATTTACCAAGAGAGGCTTTGGTAGGTGGACCAGTGCAATTTAGATGGATGTATCCAATTGAAAGGTTGTATTTGGATTTTTTTTTCTTATGTAATTTCTTGCATAATAGTCACATTATTAATAACTTATTAATTTGTTTTACTTTTTTGCGTAGATCATTATGTGACTTGAAGCAGAGTGTGCGTAATAAAGCTCATCCCGAAGGGTCAGTTGCTGAAGCGTATATTGCGAAGGAGAGCTTAACTTTCTGCTCAATGTATTTGCAGGGAATTGAGACTAGATTTAATAGAGACGATCGAAATATTGATACAGGAACTGATGACAGTCTCTGTATCTTTAGTCAAAAATGTCATCATTTTGGAGCAACAAAACATGTTCAATTATCAGACGATGAGTTCAATGCGATGCAGTGGTTTGTTTACCAGAATTGCGAGGAGATCGAACCATATTTTGAGTAAGTTTATTTTGTGTGTACCTTAACTTGTTGAATATTTGTAAGGTATTTAATAAATTTCAAATAAGCATTTAATGTATATTATTGTAGGAGGCACAAGCTTGAGCTTCTCTTAAAGGGTTGTGCAAACATAGATCGAGATCATAAACAACGATTTCCGGAATGGTTCAAAAACCATGTAAGATAACTAGACTTTCAAATATTTTTTTATTTTCTTTTCAAATTTAATTGATCTTCTTTTCACATTTTTTGTCCTAGATGAATCAAGTATATCATGCAAACCGATCAAAAATGAACGAGTCTCTCTATTCTCTTGCTTGTGCACCTTATAAGTGTATAAAGAAATACAATGGATGCATTGTGAATGGTGTACGATTTCTCACTAAAGAACGTGATAGTCGTCGTAAGAGCCAAAATAGTGGGATTGTAGAAGGGAACCATGGTGAAGATAACATAGATTTTTATGGTATTCTGACCGATATAATTAAGCTAGACTACGTGAAGGGTCGACATGTTACTATATTCAAATGTGAATGGTTTGATTTGGGGACTAGAAAGAAATCAGGGATAGTAAAGGAAGGAAATATAACAAGTATTAGAGTAACAGGAAAATGGTATGAGAATGATCCTTTCATATTGGCTGATCAAGCTAGACAAGTCTTCTACATTAATGATCCCAAATTAGGAAGTGATTGGCGAGTAGTGCAACCATTTCAACACAGGCATATATATGACGTTGATGAGATACAAGATGAAACAACGGACACTAAAGAGGAACAGGGAAAAGATGTCGTATATCAAGAGAATCACATTGACGATGCATTTGAAGTTAGTCTTAGTGAAATACAATCACTAAATAGAGAGAACACTGAGGTTGATGACATTGAGAACTTAATAGTTTCAATTACACCCGAGGAACGTGAGAAAATGGATAATGATGATGATGATGAGGAGGAGGAGGAGGAGGAGGAGGAGGAGGAGGAGGAGGAAGAAGAAGAGGATGAATTAGATGACACCATAGTCGATAATTGTAGTAGTGAAGAGGATTCCCAGAAAAATAGTGTTTCTGATGATGAGAGTAGTGATGACAATTTAGTAATTTGATGAAAAAATATACATGTATGTGTGTGGTCCCTTCTTATCTTGATGATATTCTAATAAACTGAGTATATTGAAACTATTAGATTACATTAGAGTTTTCAGAATAAGTGTGAAAAAACTTTTAAAGTTAGCTAATGAATTTAGTTTTTTCTGGATTTCTAAATAGTGGAGTTCATAATTTATTTTCTGCATAGTCGTGGTTTTTTGCATACTAGCAAGTCATTTTTTAAGAATAGGGATGGCAATGGGGCGGGTTCAAACCAAGACCCGCATTGAACCTGACCAGTATGGGCCGAGTATGGACCCGTTTAAGCGTGTATGGGACAGATCGTGGTTTTTGCCAAACCTGCCTCGTCTACCCGTACCCGCTATATATAAATATAGTAATATTTAATATAAATATATATATATATATATTTATAAAAGCTTATATGTATATTAATGTGTATATGTTTGTAAAAATATTTTTTTATTTAGTTTTTTTAGTATAAAATGAATAGGGAATGTTATTTTAAACAATTATATATTTAATTTGAATTATGTAATATCAAAATAAATATATTGTATTCATTAAAATAAAATTAATGCTAAACAGGGCGAGTAAAATCCGGCGGATTTTCAAGCGGGGTGGGTCCGGTATGATAATTTTCTGGCGGGGCGGGTCCTAGGACAGGGCATCCCCATCTCAAACCCGCCCCATTGCCATCCCTATTTGAGAACTTGTATTCGAAATTAGAGACAATTCTGTCTTTTTTTACATCAAATAACATTGTCACGAAAATGTATCTTTTATGATGTTAAATAGTCGTCAATTATTGTCAGTAATAATTATTAAAATCGTCACCAATTATTATAGCGACGAAAAAAATTTGTCACTAAATATTTCATATAATTAATGTCGAAAAAATAGTATCGTCATGAAAATATATATTTTACGACGTTGAATATCGGCATCAATTATTATTAAAATCATAACCAATTATTTTCGGGACGAAAAAAGTTTGTCATTAAATATTTCAAATAATCATGACGAAAAATAGTATCGTCATGAATATATCTATTTTTTTTACGTTGAATATCGTCATCAATTATTATTAAAATCGTCACTACTTATTTTTGTGACGAAATAATTTTATCACTAAATATTTCGAATAATTAATGATGAAAAATAACATCGTCATGAAAATATATTTTTCATGACGTCGAATGTCGTCATCAATTATTATGAAAATCGTCACCAATTATTAGTGTGACAAAAATATTTTGTAACTAAATATCTCAATTAATTAATGACGAAAAATAATATTGTCATAAAAATATATTTTTCATGACATCGAATATCATCATCAATTATTATTAAAATCGTCACCAATAATTTTTGTGACGAAAATATTTTGCCACTAAATATTTCAAAAAATTAATGACCAAAAATAATATCGTCATTAAAATGTATTTTTCATGATGTCGAATATCGTCATCTATTACAATTAAAATCGTCACCAATTGTTATTGTGACGAAAATATTTTGTCTCTAAATATTTCGAATAATTAATGACGGAAAATAGTATCGTCATGAAAATATACTTTTTATGACGTTGAAATATCGTCATCTATTAAAATTAAAATCGTCACCAATTATTATTGTGGCAATAGTTTAGCATTGTCAAGAAAAACTATTTTCCATGACGTCGAATTTCGTCACCACTTAATATTAAAATCGTCACATAGTATTACTGTGACATACTTATCACCATCGTCACGAAACATACAAATTCGTGACGAATTTTTTTGTAATTGATGACGAATTTAAATTTCGTCACAATTTCTAGCACTTTAACGACGAAAAATAAAAATCGTCACGTTTAAGTAATTAATTGTGACGATTTTTGTGTCGTCATAAAAAAATTCGTCACGAAATGTGTGATTTTCTGTAGTGTTGTCTCCTTTTCTTGATGTACCTGACTGGTTAGTGCATAACTATAGGCAAGTAGGGTCTAAATCAATTAGCCCTAGACTGATGCATAACTCACGAAATCGTGCCTCAGCTAATGGTTTTGTAAAAATATCAGCTCTTTGAAAATCAGTATGAATCTTTTCCATGCGAATATCCTTCTTTTCTACATGATCACGTATGAAATGATGCTTCACATCAACATGCTTACATCGTGTGTGTAAAACAGGATTTTGTGTAATGACAATTGCACTATTACTATCACAGAAAATAGGAACATTTGATTCATGTATGTTGTAATCACGAAGCTGTTGCATGAGCCAGAGTAGTTGACTACAACAGCTACCAGCAGCCATGTACTCGGCTTCGGTAGTTGAAGTTGCAACACTAGTCTGCTTTTTAGAAAACCAAGATATGAGTTTTGTGCCTAGAAATTGACAAGAACCAGAAGTAGATTTCCTATCTATTCTACAGCCTCCAAAGTCTGAGTCTGAATACCCACTTAAGGATAGATCATCATTTGAGGGATACCAAATACCACGATTGATGGTCCCTTTCAAATATTTCAAGATCCTTTTGGTGGTTTCCATGTGACTTTCTTTTGGATTGGCTTGGAATCGAGCACAAACACCAACAGAGAATGCAATGTCTGGCCTACTAGCAGTTAGATACAGTAAGGAACCAATTAAGCCACGATAATAGGATTGGTCAGCACATTTACCGTTCTCATCTGGATCCATTCTGTAAGTTGGTTGCATTGGTACGCCAGTGGACTTACATGTTTTGATCCCATACTTGTCTAGAAGATTTCTAGTGTACTTCGCCTGATTTATGAAAATACCTTCTGGAGTTTGTTTTACTTGAAGTCCAAGAAAGTAGTTCATCTCACCCATCATTGACATTTCAAATTTACTTTGCATGAGTGTTGAAAAACTTTCACTCAGCTTTTTGTTAGGTGACCCAAAAATAATGTCATCTACGTAAATTTGGACGAGTAAAATGTCCTTCCCTTCTTGTCTTCTGAACAAGGTTCGATCGACCTTGCCCTTAGTAAAACCATTTTCCAATAGAAAGAGAGAGAGAGTGTCATACCATGCTCTTGGAGCTTGCTTTAATCCGTACAAGGCTTTCTTCAATCTGTACACCTGGTTGCCTTTGACTTCGAAACCTGGAGGTTGTTCAACATACACTTCTTCCGCAAGAATACCGTTAAGAAATGCACTTTTGACATCCATTTGATATACAGTAAACTTCATGTGAGCAGCATATGCAAGGAACAATCTAATGGCTTCTAGTCTAGCAACAGGAGCATAAGTTTCATCATAGTCTATGCCTTCAGCTTGTGAATAGCCTTGGGCGACTAGTCTAGCCTTATTCCTAACGACTAAATCATTCTCATCTTTCTTGTTCTTGAAAATCCATCGAGTGCCAACTACATTATGATGTTTCGGCCTATCGACAAGTTCCCAGACGTCGTTTCGAACAAACTGGTTCAACTCGTCTTGCATAGCGATGATCCAATTGCTATCAGCCAATGCCTCTTTAATAGTGGTAGGCTCAATAGCAGAGAGGAAACAACACCAGCAAAACATAGTTGGACTCGGCTGTTCTTGCGACTCAAAGAGTTGTCGTCTAGTCTTCACACCAATAGTAGAGTCACCAATGATATTTTCAGTATCATGCGCAGATTTCCATGTTTTTCTATTCTTAACAGGAATACTATCATCATCTAGATCATGTACAACATCATGCATATCAATGTCATTTGTATCATCAATTTTAATAGGAGTAGATGAGTCAACTAGAGCAGGCATGTCTACTGGTCTAGAAGACTTACCTTGAGCACTTACCTTCTCCTTGTCATCAGAGTCGAGAGCTTTTAGGAATGGGTTGTAGGTTTGAACAGATTCATATATCTCTGAATCTTTGTCAGATTCGATCGATAGATCAGTTGCTTTCTCACTGATCTTGTTGGCAGACGAGTCCTGTCGAGATTCATCGAAACCACATGTGGTGTTTCTTCCACACAAAGAGTTGAGCGGTTGAATACTCTAAATGCTTTGCTAGTCGAGGAGTATCCTAAGAATATCCCCTCGTCTGCTTTTGCATCGAAAGCATTCAACTTGCTCTTTCCATTGTTGTGAATGAAACACTTACAACCAAATATATGGAAATATGAAACTCTGGGTTTTCTACCTTTCCAAACCTCATAAGGAGTCTTGCCTAGAGCTTTGTTAATCGCGCTTCTGTTCTGTGAATGGCATGCAGTATTGATAGCTTCAGCCCAAAACTTTTGAGGTGTGCTGAACTCAGCTATCATGGTTCTACAGGCTTCTTTGAGAGTTCGATTCCTTCTTTCAGCTACACCGTTCTGTTGTGGTGTCCTGGCTGCACTAGTAAGGTGCTGGATACCACGTTTAGTACAAAATTCTTTGATATAACAATTAATGAACTCAGTTCCTTTGTCACTTCGAATCTTGACAATGGACTGGTTCTTCTCAACTTGTAACTTCTTCAACAGTTCAGGCAGAAGTGTTTGTGTATCACTCTTCTTGTGTAGAAAGACTACCCATGTGAACTTAGAATAGTCGTCTACTACAACAAGTGTGTACCTTCTACCATTCAAGGTTGGAGGAGTTATTGGACCATGAAGATCCATATGTAGGAGTTCTAGAACTCTACTAGTTGAGAGAGTAGGAATTGACTTAAATGAACCTTTAACCTGTTTACCCTGTTGACAAGCCGTGCATACATGTGACTTGTAGTAAACTTCATTGGGAATACCTTCTACAAGGTAATCTCTGGCTATCTTATTAAGAACCTTAAAGTTTAGATGACAGAGGCGTCTATGCCAGAGCCAGCCAAGTTCTTTAGGATTCTTAGTAAGTAGGCAAGTGTCCCTCGGACAACTGTTCCAGTTCACTATGTACACACTACCTTGTCTTACGCCGACTAGTAGGACTGTGTGTGTCCTTTTGTCGATGACTTCACATTTGCGGCTTTTGAACTGCACTTTGTAACCACGATCACAAAATTGTGAAACAGAGAGTAGATTATATTTCAAACCTTCAACATATGAAACATCTTGAATTTCGACGTCTCCATTCCGGATGTAACCAAATCCTTTAGTGACAGCAGTGGAGCTATCACCAAATATTACTTTTGGTCCTTCTTGCTCATGGTAGCTAGACAAGAGAGCTTTGGTACCAGTCATGTGGTGCGAACAACCACTGTCTATGTACCAGGTTTCTCCTACTGAGCCACCCTTCTTATACAAGTCAAGTCGACCCTGCAATAGATGATATTCAATAACTTAGGTACCCATTTGTTTATTGGGGTCCTTGGGGGTTAGTCATGTTCAGAGGAATCCAAATATACATTGGAGTCTTGAACAAGTTCGATCTTTTAAGCTTTCGCCCATATTTGTTGCAAAATAAGACCTTGTTGTCCTTCTCTGGCCTATCAGTCGAGTTCGGGTCTACTCTTTGGAGATAGCCTTTCGACTTAATCTCTACTTGAGCAGGCACTTGTCTATGATAGTTAGAGTAGGGTTTGAAAGCATTAGGTCCATACGGTTTATAGACGCGTTTGGGTCTTTCCTCACTTAAAATATCGTATGATAGAGGTGGAGGATATAGGACAGCTTGTGTACGATATTTTGGAGCTACCTGTCTAGGTCTAGACGAGTAGAGTTGAGACTGCCTTATAAATGGAGGTCTAGACTCTTGTCGTCTAGTCTGTACCTGTCTAGTACTCGTCTCCTCAGGATACCAGTCCTCGTATCTGACCTGGTTGGGTCGTCCACGATTAGTGGTCCTTTGAAGATTAGTTCTAGATGGAACAGGCTTGCTGTTACCATTCTTTTTACCTCCCTTGGTAATCGGAATGTTAACTCGAGCTTGTTTAGGTACAGTACCTTTAGAAGGAGTTCCAATATCGTATAACATTGGTCCTTTTCCTTTATCATTTGGCAAAAGTCTTGCTTTAATAGTAGTAGGGTTCTTAATGACTCGAGTAGACGAGCTAGATGACTCAGCAGCTATACCAGTCTTGTCACCTGGATCTCTATACCTATCTGACAGTTCAAGGTTAATCTTTGAAGAATTAACCAGGTCAGTAAGTTTGAGATCAAGTGTAACTACCTCGGTCTCTAAGAACTTATTACGTTCTTCAAGTCTGTTGCACTTGTTCTTTAAAACATTGAATTCATTTCTCTCAGTTGCATGTGTCTTAAGTAGGTCTTGATATAACCTGTCTGTCAACGCACACTTTTCTTTGAGTTGACTCAACTCTTCAGTCAAGCGTTTATTTAGGACTGTTGTATTAGGATCTACTTTTGACTGAGCTTCCTTAAGATCAATGATTTCTTGTTTTAATGCAATGTTTTCATCACTGACTTCAATGAATGCTTGGTTAGCAAGTAGAAGGTCGTCTTCGACTGCACTAGTCAAGTGCTGAAGACTACTTCCTACTTCACTACTAGCAGTGTCACTTTCATCAGTTTCTGAATCATCACAAGATTGAAAAGATGTAGCAGATGATACCTCTTGGTCGATTTTAGCCATGCAGCATAGGCCATCATCTACTATGAATGCTTCGTCGTGATCTTGATCAGTTGAGTGACTAGATACGGACGATGGCAACTCGTCTGAATCCGAATCAGAGTCATCATTGGCCATCATAGCCTTTTTGCCACGGTTATATCTTCTTTCTCTTCGTGCCTTGCGTTCTTCACGATCATCAGTGCTCAGGTCTGGACATTCATATATGTAGTGACCTGGCTTTTCACAATTATAGCACAAGAGATCATTAGTAGCCTTTTTAATAGGAGATTTGTCCCTACGTTTATCACGTCTATCAGAACGTTGAATCTTCCTATCGTCAGACTCTCTATCTCGTCTATTACCTTTCGAGACTTCGTCTCTCCTTTCGGAAGAGTTTCGGTCTCGTCTGGTCTCAGACGAGTTCTTAGACGTAGATGCTCTATGATCCCTATAGAACTTCTTGTATCTTCCGAAGCGTTTATTGAGCCTATCAAACTTTCTAACCATGAGACTCATCTGATCCTTCAGACTAAGATCAGTATCTAACTCATCTTTCACAGAGGCAGACTTAGTTCTAGACTTGGACCTGTCTACCTTAGAAGACTTAGAAGAGCTAGACTTAAAGGCAACGTTCTTAGATACAACATGTTCTCTATCACTACTGGCTAGTGGTTCATCTTCGTCTAAATCAAACTCATGGGCTTTAAGAGTTTGAAACATGGTTTCAGCAGTCCACGTATCAATATCTTGAGTGTTCTTAACAAGCATCTTTACCATTTTCCAACGACTATCAAGACTCTTCAAAATCCTAAGATTGATCTCACGAGCAGTATAAGATTTACCAAGTACTTCCAAATCATTCATGATCTTAGTAAAACGAGTATCCAGCTGGTCGATAGTTTCGCCAGCTTTCATCTGAAATGATTCAAATCTTTGGACAGCTGTGGAGAGTTTGCTCTCTTTGATTAGGGAGGTCCCTTCACAAAGGATAGCTAGTTTGTCCCACATCTCTTTGGCAGTCTTACATTTTAGCACTTTTCCTAGATACTCGTTAGGAAGGGTGTGTAAAATGTAATTCTTTGCCAAACTATCCAAATTATTTTGACGCATTTCTTCTAAGGTTAGATCTGACCTGGGTTTCTTGACGAGAGTACCAATTAATTTGCTTGGGTCAAGAACAGCAGTATTAGGAACCATAGTAACAATAGGGTCCTTCTGTGATAACAGAGATCATTAGGTCGTGCGTGGAACTGAAAATGGCTTCCATTCGCAGCTTCCAGTAGTCATAGTCCTGAACCTGGAACTTGGGTAACTTGTTAGCGCTGATCTCAAGAGACATGATTTCAAGAAATAAGTGCTAAGTGGAGTTATGATCAAGAAAAACAGATAAGTCAAGAACAGGGAGCACGAAACAGATATAACAGGAGTATTTGATCAAGAACACGTAAGCAACTACAATCAAGGAACAAGACTTCACCCTAAGTCTTAAGTCGGTTATCAAGAAACAACAGTTCGTAAACTACTGCTCTGATACCACTTGTAGGTCCCCAAAGTTGAGTTAATAACGAGTAAGCTAGTGAAAATGTCTAGAGGGGGGTGAATAGACTTTTCAAAAATCTATCGAAATATCAGAATACAATATGCGGAATACGAAATTAACAATGAGCCCAATCTAAGTTTATACTCAACTTCAAAATTCGAGAACTCTGTTCTATACTCAACTTGTCTTGTTTAGTTATGTGTGTAAACAATTAAGCAATTAAACAAAACAGTAAAGTAAACAACACAAACAATTTATAGTGGTTCGACAACTTGTCTACGTCCACTCTCACAAACCCAGTTGTGATGTTTCCACTAAACTCTTCCAATCGAGTACAAGTGTATATTCCTGTCTTTTAAGTCCCAAGAAGAAGACTTAGATCTTCTAAGACTATACCTCCAGATATGTCTATGATCTAACTAGAAATTTTACAAGTATCTAGCACCTTGAAAAATAACAAACAAAAACTAAACACTTATTCAGTAGTAGCCTTATGAATTCTTCACTTGTCTTCTGGCTTCTTTCTGAATCTTCAATCTCTGCGAGTAATCTTTAGTATGTAGCTTTAATACGCTTCAGTATATAGAGTTTCAGTAGTTCATCAGTAGTCTTCAAATGATCACCATCATGAAGTATTTATAGACTTCAATCTTCAAGAACTTAGTTAGTTGTAACCAACTTTTCTTGATAACTATCTTCAACTGAATCTTCTTATCCATGTACGCGTTTCTTGTTATGAATTAGTTATTCCATAACTAACTTCTATCTTTATCTTTATACGCACTTTGACTTACTAACTTCACGTTGACTTATCTTGTGTAGACTAGTATGTACTTGTCTTGTAGTCCACCTGTCTTCTCAAGTAGTAGACTTCAAGTCTTCTTGTCTGGTCTTCTCGTGCAATCTTCAGTAGATGACTATACTAATCTATCAAGACTTATTACATTACTTTAAGCTTTCATAATACAAGCTTAGTCAACTGTTGGGAATAAAATGAGTTATGTTTTGATTGAATACCAAAACCCCCTGAGACATGCCTAAGTTATGATTGAATATGTTCTAGACATGTTAGAACATATAGTATAAAGGCTAGATGAGGAGCTAATATGTTAAGTAGCTCTTAGATGATTAGATGCACAAATTGAGGGGGAACATATACTATGAAGTACATCAAGAACAAGTCCCCTCAAGGCTCAAACTCTGGAATCATGATCAAGTCTGCTGAAAAACAAGTATGATGATCAGGAGAGTTGTCCAGAGGAGTTGTCTCAGCTCAATTAATCAAGATCAAGTGCTCTGAAAGCCTGAGGTCAACTATGCTGAAGAGAAAGAGACAACCACACCCTAAAGATCTTCAAAGAAACAAGCTAAGATCATCTTCAAGAAAAATAAAAGGGAAAGAGCCATCTAAAGGGAAGGAGCCAAACTCAAGAGAAATAAAAAGGGAAAGAACAAGACAATCTTGCTGATAGTGATAAGGAGAGTTGTCCAAATGATGAGGAATGTTGTCCTATCATTGGAACAACCTTTAGAAGACATGTCCACATTCTTACAAGAGGATCTGAATGTCAGATGTTGGGAAGAGTGCTACAGAATGAAGACAAAGCTCTTACAGCCGTTTATTTCCCAAATGAGGACATGTCACTATCAAGATTCTGTCTTCAAAGTTGAAGAACTAAAAGAAGACATTTATGGACATTGGAGGCTGCCTCTCCAACGGGCAAATCCTTCACTTGTCTATAAATACAGAAGTGTGAAGACCATTTGAAAGCATCCAACTAGCATCCAACTTCAACCTCAACCAAGCACATCTAACCTCAAGTTCTTACAAACTAGAGTGCTTTCAAAGCTTTCAAAGACTATCTTAGTCTTCAAACACTTCATCTAAGCTGTACTACATTGTATATCCATACACAAGCTTAGAGAGATATCCTATCCTTATACACTGATCTTCATTGTAAAGGATATCTCATTAGTTGGAACCTTACTTCAATCCTCATATCTTTCAGGAGTGAAAGTGAGAAGGTTGTAGTAGTAGAAGTGGTAGGAGCTGACTGTTGAGAGAAGAACAGTTCAGTTCTGAGTTGAGAAGAGGGTACTAGGACTCTAGACATCCTAGGGATCAATTCACTAAGAGTGGTGTTCTTGATCAAGTGCACCTTGGCACTATAAAACAAGTTAATTCCAAGAGTGAAGGAATTATCCTGTTAAATCAGGGAAAGTGGATGTAGGAGCTTGAGTCTCTGAACCACTATAAACTCTTGTGTTGATTTACACCTCAAGTACTTACAATACATCAACACTGCACACAAAACTGATCTTTCAAGGATAAACATTCAAAGACTGTGCAAAAACCTATTTGGACAAGTTCCCTGAAAACTGGACTGTGTTACATTGACTAAGTGATTTCAGAAATTAAAGGAGTTTAAACTAAAAGGGCCAACCACTATTCCGCACATATAACTCCCCTAGATAGTTATTCAACTAAGTACTCAATAGTACTTAGTAGATTGATTATCTTAGAAGAGTTAATCTTCTTCAGCAGAGTTGTCCAAGACAACCTTGCTGAGCTCTGGTTTGATCAAGTTTAGAAAGAATTTGCATACAAGTGTATTCCCCCCCCCCCATACACTTGTTATCTACTCCTTTCAGGACCAACAAGTGGTATCAGAGCAGGGGTTCAAAGACCACTGCTTCTGAAAAGCCATCTTGGTTTTCAAAATCACATATTGGCTGTGGTCACTGAACTGATCTATCTGAAATCCTACTTGAATATTGACTGACTGTTTGTTCTTGAGTTATGGCCAACAACAATGCTGCTGTTCCACCTCCTGTTGTCCAAGGATTGGACAACATGGCCACAAATCCAGTCAACCACATTTCACATCACAAACTGCCCATGTTCTCAATTGATAATTATGACTTCTGGAAAATCAGAATGAGGGCTCATCTTGCATCTCTACACACTGACATGCTAAGAGTGATCACAAGAGGTCCTTTTGTGTTCACATTTGTCAATCCCAAGGTCACTGAGGCTCAAAAGGCAGATCCAAGAGAGGTGCTCCCCAAAGATGAGGATGACTTCACTGCTGATGAAAAGAGGAAAGATAATTTGAATTATCTTGCTATGAACACCCTCTACTAAACAATTCCAGATGCAATTATGGGTAGAGTCTACCACTGCACAACAGCCAAAGAAATTTGGGATACTCTTGCAGAAATGTGTGAGGGTACTGAAAAGATCAAGGAGAATAAACTCCAAGTTGCTGTGCAGAAATTTGAACAGTTTGCAATGGAGTCTGAGGAGTCCATTGATAAGTTTGCTGGTAGATTCACTGATGTGATGAATGAAATCAACTCACTGGGCAAGGTCTACACCAAGAGAGAAGTGGGGTTGAAGACCTTGAGAAGTCTCACTCAAAAGTGGGATGTCTATGCTGTAATGATGCAAAACACCAAAGATCTTTTCACCATGCCCATGCAACAAATATTCTCTGAACTCAAAGCTTATGAGTTCGACCTCAATAGAAGAAAGCCTATTGAGGAACCTTCAAATCCTACTAAGGGAGTGGCATTCAAAGCCAAAACAGCTGAACCAGAGATGCAGCCCACTCCAAGATCATCAAAGTCAGTCTCAAAGACTGAAATGAAGGAAGAACTAGCCTTGATGGCTAGAAGGTTTGAAAAGTTAAACTCAAGGTTTGGTAGATACAAGAAATTCTACCAGGACAACAAATTCAGGAGATACAACTCTCCTGAAGTACAGGCTGAAGTCAAAAAGCCTGAAGAGAAAAGATCAGAGGACAAGTACTCTGATAGGAGAAGGTCCAGTAGAGCTGAACCTTCATCATCAAAAAGAAGAGAAGAATCAAAGAAAGAAGATGATGAAGATCTGTGATATAACTGTAAAAAGAAAGGGCACTTCCAGTATGATTGCCCTGAATTAAGCTCTAAGGAGAGAAGAGAGAGGCAGGCCAAAAGAGACAGGAAATTCACCAACAGAAAGGCCATGATGGCTGGTGAAGAATCTGATAGTACTGAAAGCCTCAACTCCTCTGATGGACTGTTCTCCAACAGTGATGATGATGATGATGTCTGCAACATGGCTCTTGAGGATGATGAGGTATCCTCTACTTCTAGCTCACCATCATTCATCTCACAGAACAATAGTGAGGTCAACTTGAAGCTTTCCCTTGGAAAGTTGATGGAAGATTTCACTTTGTTACAAGAATTTCATGATAACTGTGTGAGAGAAAATGAAAGATTGGCCATTGAACTTGCCAAAAACTCTGAGGTAGTTGTTGATGTCAAGTCTACTGAGTTGTATCAACAAGTCTTGAGAGAGCTTGAGGAAGCAAATCTCAGGATAGTTGACCAACAAAAGGAGATTGATGATCAACTTCTCTCTCAGAAGAGAAAAGATTTTGAACTTAAAATTCTCAATGCCAAATTTGAAAACCTCTCACATGAATATGATATTCTTAAATCAAGTGAAGAGAGCCTGAAATTAAAGATGTCTGCTCTGAAGAAATCCTCTAGAGCAATAGAGGAAATTCAGAGTTATCAAAGACCTATGGCTCAAAGAAGTGGATTAGGTTTTGATCCATTTGAATCTTCACCTTGTCTTAGTGTTGCTTCTGTAAGTAACACTAAGAGAATCTTTGTTAAGTCAGTGGCACAAACTGAAAATGAAGTGATTCAGCCACTGAACAAAGGAAAGGGCAAAATGGATGATCTGCCTACTCAAGTGATTCAGGAGAATAGGCCAAAACCTAAGGAAATGGCCAAAGCTCCTGAACATAAGAGGAATGTTGGTCAGCAGAGTAGACCCAATGGAAGGGCAACTCTACTGAACAATGTTCAGAGGAGTTATCCAAAGTATAATCAGCCTAGGCCAACTCTTCTGAGAAAGCCTCAGCTGAATAGACCCAAGGATAACTTTCCTCAAAGGCAAAATAAAATGAGACAACCAAAACCCTTCATGCCAAAGGGTAATGGTCAAAAGAAAGCCTTTCCTCAAAGATTCCCTCAAGTAGCACAAAGAACTCAAAAGTTCAGGAGATTTGACAACTCTCCTGAAACTTATAGAGTTAACACTTTCACACACACTTTCCCAAAGGCATTTAAGGGAAAGACAATGTATGTAGATGCTAGAGGAAGACAACTTAGCCACCTTGAATCAATCAAGGTTATTAGGCAAGTTTGGGTTCCTAAAGGTACAGCTAACCTCTCAGGACCCAAAACTCAAAGGGTACCTAAACCTATCTAATTGCAGGTACCAAAGGGCCACAAGATGAGGAGTATAAGCAAAAAGACAGCATAGTACCTTGACAGTGGATGTTCAAGGCACATGACTGGAAACAAGGAACTCCTCACTGATTTCATTGAAAAAGAAGGCCCTAATGTCACATTTGGAGACAGCTCACAAGCAACTACAAAAGGTTATGGTACTTTGATGATTGGTAACATCAAAGTATCCAATGTATCTTATGTAGCTGGTCTCAAATATAATCTCCTAAGTATCAGTCAATTCTGTGATAAAAACTTCAATGTTGAGTTTTCCTGTGATAAATGCTTGATTAAAGATAAGACTCAACAAATTCTATTGACTGGAACTAGGAAAGGAAATGTGTATTTTGCAGACTGGGACAAGTCTACTGATGCTGCATGCTTCATTGCTAAGAGTTCTAGTGAACAAAGTTGGTTATGGCATAAAAGATTAAACCACTTGAACTTTAAAACAATGAACAAAATTGCTAGAAATGCATTAGTCAAAGGACTACCTAATGAGGTTTTCATTAAAGAGCATGTTTGCAAACCATGCCAAGAAGGAAAACAGATCAAAGCCTCATTTAAGGGAAACCAGTCATTTCTACTGGAAGGGTACTTGAACTGTTACATATGGACCTTTTTGGACCAATTACCCCTGCAAGCATAAATGGTAGAAAATACACATTGGTTGTAGTAGATGACTTCTCTAGGTTCACATGGGTAGTATTTCTCCTTAATAAGAAGGAAACTCAAGTCAAACTGCCTGAACTTCTTAAGAGATTGTCAAATGAGAAAAGCCTTAACATTATCAAGATAAGATCTGATAAAGGCACAGAGTTCATTAACTCATACATCAGTGAGTATTGCACATCTAATGGAATAGCTCATGAAACCTCAGCAGCTAGAACTCCCCAACAGAATGGATTTGCAGAAAGAAGAAATAGAACCTTAAAAGAAGCTGCTAGAACTCTAATTGCTGATTCAAAATTACCTAAGAGGTTTTGGGCTGAAGCTATAAACACTGCATGCCATACTCAAAATAGATGCTTGATTATTAAGGGGCAAGGCAAAACCCCCTATGAACTCTGGAAAGGAAGAATGCCTAAAGTGTCTTACTTTCACATTTTTGGTTGCAAGTGTTTCATTCACAATAATGGGAAAGATCAGTTGAAAGCCTTTGATAGCAAAGCTGATGAAGGAGTGTTTCTTGGATACTCCCAAATCAGTAAAGCTTTCAGGGTCTACAACAAGAAAACTCTTATTGTGGAAGAAACACCTCATGTTGTGTTTGATGAATCTACTCATGAGTTCAGGAATAAGAACTTGGAATCAGAAGAAATCACACAAAGAACAACCAGACTAAGCCTAAAAGACAAAGACACTGAATTCATAGATGTTGTCCAAGCCAATCTACCTGAAAACTCTATGTTGGACAACCATCCTGAAGGCAACCTTCCTGAGGCAAATCCCACTGAAAGGAATGGTGAACTGAATGATCCAGTCCCAGTTCACATCCAGGTAACAACTACCAATGAAGAAGCAGTACCTGCTGAGGTAGTTAATGGGTCAAATAATCAAGGGGGAACTCAAAATGTTGAAAATACCAATGTCCCTGACATTGAGGACAACACCCCTGATTATGATCCTGAATTAGATCCTGCATTCAATTATCCTGAATTCTATGATCAAATTGACTCAACTTCAGTAGAGGACAACTCTACTGAAGAGATCAGAAAAAGAAGGACCTGGTTGTCAGACCATCCTACTGATCTAATACTTGGTGACCCAAGTATTGGAGTCAAAACAAGAAGATTCCATGGTGAAAGTGCTCTTTTCTGTTGTTTCTTGTCAGAGCAAGAACCAAGTGATATTGAGGAAGCACTTCAAGATGCCAATTGGATCACAGCCATGCAGAAAGAACTGAACCAATTCACCAGAAATGAAGTATGGGAGCTGGTGGATAGGCCTTCACATCAAGATGTTATTGGAACAAAGTGGGTGTTCAAGAACAAGAAAAATGAAAATGATGTGATTGTCAGAAACAAAGCAAGACTTGTGGCAAAAGGCTATTGCCAACATGAAGGCATTGACTATGATGAGACATTTGCACCTGTGGCAAGGCTAGAAGCAATAAGGCTCTTCCTAGCCTATGCAGCCCACAAGAGGTTCAAAGTATACCAAATGGATGTCAAAAGTGCCTTTCTGAATGGAGTCTTGAAAGAAGAAGTCTATATGGAGCAACCACCAGGTTTTGAAGTTGGAAACCAAGTTTACAGACTCAAGAAAGCTCTATATGGACTCAAGCAAGCCCCTAGGGCTTGGTATGATACACTGTCACAATTCCTCTTGGATCATGGATTCACCAAGGGAACTGTGGACAGAACTCTTTTCAGAATATCTGAAGGAGAGGACATCTTGCTTGTCCAAATTTATGTGGATGACATAATATTTGGATCCCCCAATGAGAAGCTGTGTGAGAAGTTCTCAAAGCTAATGCAAAGCAAGTTTGAGATGTCCATGATGGGGTTGATGAACTTCTTTTTGGGTCTTCAAGTCAAACAATCTAAAGAATGAATCTTCATCAACCAAGCTAAGTACACCAGAGAAATGATCAAGAAGTTTGGGTGTACAACTAGCAAGCCAGTAAGGATCCCTATGAACACAAATTGGAAGATGGATCCTGATGAGAGTGGTATTCCAACCAACTCTACTGAGTATAGAGGAATAATTGGTTCACTCCTCTATCTCACTGCCAGCAGACCTGACATCACCTTTGCAGTAGGTGTTTGTGCAAGGTTCCAAGCAAATCCTAAGAAAAGCCATCTTGAGGCTGCAAAGAGGATTTTGAGGTATCTCAAAGGCACTGAAAATCTAGGCCTTTGGTACCCTGCTGATGACAACATTGAGCTAACTGGCTACTCAGATGCTGACTATGGAGGTTGTAGAATTGACAGAAAGTCCACTTCAGGGACTTGTCAATTCTTGGGCAACAAGCTTATATCTTGGTTCTCCAAGAAGCAGAACACAGTGGCTACTTCCACCACTGAAGCTGAATATGTTGCACCTGGAAGTTGTTGTGCTCAAATCCTTTGGTTGAGACAACAACTGAGAGACTACAAAGTCAACTCTACTGAAGTGCCAATATTTTGTGATAACAATAGTGCCATTGCTATATCATAAAATCCTGTCTTGCACACAAGATGCAAGCATGTGGACATCAAGCACCACTTCATTAGAGACCATGTGGAGAAGAAGGATATAAAATTGGTCAAGATCCACACAGATCATCAAAAAGCTGATATACTAACTAAGCCACTTGCAGAGGCAAGATTCCTGGAACTATCAGCAGAGTTGGGATTACTTGATCCAGGGAAGTTGGACAAGTAAAAGTCATGAAAAGTGAATGAGATATATGGAAACTGAAAAGGTTCTCAGCAGACTTGGTCAAGTCTACTGAATATCAGAAGAGATGGCTAAAATCATTCAGGACACTTGTCCATTGGAATTCAGGACCTTTTGTCTACATCTCTTCAGGACACTTGTCCAAGTGGGGTCAGATAAGTTGTCTTGGCTATCAAACTATTCCCTTGGTTTGATAAGCACCTATTTTGGGTAATCATTGCCTACCTTGATACATGTCCCAACTACAGATATCATCACTGTAGGATTTAATTTGTCCCCCACCCAAAAGGTCACTTTCCATGCATTAAATGCCAAGATTTAACTCTTGTTTGCATTCCACTTTTCAAGCCATGATCTATCTCGAAAACTCCCCAACCATTAACTAATATTTAATAACTTCCACGTTTTGAATAAAACCAATAACTCACTGTTACATTGGTTTTTGACCATTGGATCAAAACTGGCCAACTCCCCTGAAATTCATCCTGGCCGTCCAAGTGTATATTTCCATTTTTGATACCCGTTGAAAATACACAAACCTCACCAACTCATTGACAAACATTCTTTTTAGAATATCCCCAAGTCTTAAGATCCCCCACAAACACTTCTTCCCAAATATTCAAACCCTAGCTTATTTTTCTTCAAACTCTCTCAACACTCTTTCATTTTCATCTCTGTAAATTTCAATGGCTCCCAAAGTTAGACCAGAGATGATCATAGACTTTTCCAACAAGGCTCTGGACCTTGATTTTGGATATCTAAGCAACAAAAACAATCTTCATTTTGAACCCATAATCTCCTTTGAAAGTGAAGATCCTGAGATTACTCCAACCCTGAGGTGGTTGAGAAGGGCTGGTCTTCAAAAGTTCTTGGAAGAAAGACCAAGTTCCTGCTTGGAAAGCTATATGGCTGAATTCTTTGCCTTTCTCAAATGGAGAGGCAAGCCTGAAGATGGTGAAATTTCCACCAGATTGTCCTATGTTGCTGAAGGAGAAGAGGAAGAGAGATTTCATAGAGTGAAATTATCTTCAGAAGATCTGGAAGGAGCTTTTGGATTGCCTTCTGAGGGAAGGAATCCAGAAATCTATGGCACTGGTCATGAAGAAGAAATAGCTCAGGAATGGCTATTGACACCAGGCCCTCTCTCCTCAACTCAAAACAAAAAGACTCTCAAGCCAGAATTTCTCAATCTCTTTGAGGTAGTAGCTAAAAGTCTCTTGAGTAATACTGGAAGCTTAGAGCAGGTCAGCCATCCAAGAATCAGAATCATGGCTGCAGTCATTGATGCCAGTGACAAAGGCATCAAGTTTGATTGGAGGACCTTCATTATGTCTGAAATGATGAAGGAAAAGGCTAAATTCAAGGTGAAATCTCACAACAAGGTGGTGCTAGAAGGGAAACTCAAGTATTGCACTAGGGCAAGCTTGTTGATTGAGAGATTTTCCCATTACTCCCAGATGCAAACCTTTGCAAAGCCCCTCCCAGCCCAAAAGATTCTATTCAGAAAGCTCAGCAAGAAAACTGAGAAAAGGAGGATGTTAATGGCCAAGCCTGCTGAAGCAAAGGTGGAGGAGAAGCCCAAGTTGAAAAAGAGGACAAAGGCAAGGGTGGTGAAGACAAGGAAAATGTCTCAGATAATCTCAGAAGAGAATTCAGATGCTTCAACTGAGATTGAAGAAGTTGCTAGAGAAGGTGTACAAGTGCCCTCTGATCATTCAGAAGAATTAAGGCAAAAGTACAATGAGACTAGACAAAAGTCTAGGGGTGATAAGAGGATCAGGGAGGTTGTCCCTGAGAAGGATGAGGAAGGAAGTGGGAGCAGTAGAGCTAGTAAGAGAAGGGTCAAGCCTACTGACAAGGTGTTGGAGCTTCAGGAAGAAAGGTCTCTACAACTTGCTCTAAGAGAGAGCAGAGCTGAAAGCAGGACCAAATCAAAGTCAAGGACCAACTCATCTGGTTCTGGAACTCCAGAATCCAGGGTCCCTGAAGGTCAACCAATGGAGGCCAACATCCCTGAAATTCAGAATCCTGAGCCCAACTCCCCTGAAACCCATATAACCCCAACCAATCAACACATCACCCCCATTAACCTCACAAAGAGATACTCTCCTGAGGGAAGTGTGCAGAGAAGTATGATAGATGTGCTAGCTGACATAGCTGTAGATGAGACAAGATTACAATCTCCCCTTGACTCATCTATGCTCAATTACTCAAAGCAATTAGAAGCTGCACTTTTTGAGCCAACCCCCCTGAGTAAAGCCCCTTTAGATCCATTGCTCTCAAAAGCAACTGAAGATCCTTCTACTGCACCCAACCCATCTGAAGCCAACATTCCTGAACTTAATCTGCCTGAAGCCACATTAGGAGAACCCAGAGCCAACTCCCCTATAACCCAAAGTCCCCATTCAAGTGGAGATGAGGAGGAGTATACTTATGAAAGTATGCTCAGAGGAGGAGCCAAGGCTACTGTGGACAGTTTGTATCCACAACTTGCTGAATTTCCAAGAATTCAGAAGGCCTTTCATGATTTAAGGATGCTTGTTGATGTGAAAGACAAATCCTTGATGGAGATATCACAAGTCATCCAAGATAAGGGTGCAAACTGGTGGCAAGTGGAGGAGAACAGATTGTTACACTTTGCTGGAGTTTCAAAGACAAGATTCCTCACTGATGAGGAAGTATTTGCAAAGTTGGTGGATAACAAGATTAATGAGGAGAGGGAAAGGAAAGCTAAGGGTATCAAACACCCTGAAAGCAGCTCCAATGATGATGACTCCCCAGATGATCCCTCAAACCCCTCTAAACCCAACCCTCCTGAAACCCCTCAAGCCAATCTCCCTAAACCTTCTGTCTCTGAAAGACTTTCCAACCCCCCTAGAACCTATCATAGGAAAGGCTCTGTCATTTCAGAGGTGTTGACCAAGGATGGTAACACAACCAAGGACACATCTGCCAATGAAGGTTCTTCTGAACCCAAGGCACAGCCTAAAGATGTGGAGGTTCCTTCTCTAGAGGCTAGTTTGATTAAGGCCTATTCAGTGTCAGAAGAGTTGGACACTGATCAGCCCTTAATCATTCAGGATGACTCAGTGGCTGTTGATATAAGCACTGTGATCTCCCCACAACTGCCATCTTTGAACCTTGTTGAAGGTGGAGATGCTGCAGGTATAGGAGAAGGAGTTGAAAAGGAAAGTAGTTTTGAAAAATCAGAGGGAGTTATGGATGAAAGAGAGGTAGTTATCACTAAGATTGTGAGTGTACCAACATATGAGGGTGGTATAAGTGAGGAAGGACAGGTTATTCTTGAAGTCAAATCTGAACTTCAAGAATCCCTTGATGAGAGGAGGCCTGTTCCTTTAAGTGAGGAAACTTTTAATGAAGGAAGAAAAGAAATAGTTAAAAATGAGGAGAAGACTGCTGATGTATCAGAGTCTTATGAAAAAGAAAATGAGGGAGATAAGTGTGTTTTCACTGATGCTTTTGATTTGTCTGATATTGCAGGGATAAGCTTTGAACAAATTTTTGCAGATGATCTCTTGACAGATGCTCCCATCCAAGTTGACACTGGATCAGCACAAGCATTGCTTGGGATGCAATCAGAGAAGTTGGATTCCTTGGCTCAACAAGTTCAAACAGCTCATGCAGAAACTTCTGGAGCATTAGATGAGCATGGAAGAACTCTAGCTTCTGTTGAAATGAGATTAACTGGCTCTGAAGATGTGGTTTTACCCACATTGGAAGTAAGAATTGAAGGAGCAGAATCTGGTCTTCAAACCATCTCTACTGAAGTTCACAAAGCCAAAGTCAGTATGGAAAACATCTCAAAGGAGGTCAAGAAGGATCAAAAGATGCTGAGAGATAACCATAATGCAAATGTTCAAGCTATCAGATTGACAATCAAGCAAGCTCTTGGCAAGAAGACAGCCTTGCAGAAGAGAAGAGCTGAAGAGCAAAGGCTAGCTATGGTCAAAGCAGCCTCAGAAAAGTTTTCCCAAGAAGTGTTGGCCAACATTGCTGAAGGTGCAGTGGCCAACCTCACTGAGCTCCTGAAAGCCCAATTGGATGCATCTCTTAAGGCAACCATGGAGGAGGTTGTTCAACAGAAAATGAAGCCTGTTCTTGCCTTTCTTAGCTTAAGCAGTGACAGGATGCAAAATATACATGATGAGAATGTATATCTGTTGGAGGAGATGAAGTCTCTAACCCAAGCCCAGTCCTTATTGGCATCCACTATGAGTGAACTGAAGCCAGAATGTTTTGATGCTGCCAAAAAGGGGGAAAGGGAAAGAGCAAGGGCAAAAGGTGCCTTAGTGATTGGGAGTCCAGTGAAAGGGAAGGACAAAGCCCCTGAAGGAAAGGGAAAAGAGCCAGCAGTGCTGAACTTGGAAGAATTGGATGAAGAGGAGCAGTTAGCATTGGCATTAAAGAACTCTATGGCCTCAGCTCAAGAGGAAAGAGTGAGGTTACAACAAAGACCAGGTGGTGAAGTATCTGGTTTGGACAAGGATGCTGAAGGTGTCCAAACTAGAGGAAAGATCAAGAAGGCCCAAGGAAAGAAGAGACAAGTTGAGAAATTCACTGACTTTCCCAATAGCCTTGATCTTCCACCTGAATTCAGAGTTGTTGATGATGAGCCTACCTCAAAGAAGGCCAAAACTGCTGAAGATCCCAAAACTGCTGAAAAAGACAAGTCTACTGAGACTAAGTCCACTGAAAGTACCAAAGCTTCTGAAGATGTTGAAGAGTTATATGAAGAAGGCTTTGGACCTGGACCAAAGAAGACAAAGATTGTGGTACTCAATGATCCATCAAAGTTGTTTCATGAAGGGTATGGCAAAGACCCTGAAACACAACAGAAATTGGCTATGATGAGAGCCCAAGAGAAAATGGACTTGATGGAAGAGGCCAACAGAGCAAGAGACAAGAGAAGAGCAGATTTCCAGAAGCCAAGAAGGAAGAGAGCAACCTACAACAAGATGAAGCCACAGCTATTGATCCCAATGGACACCAAATATCCACACTTGGATAAATGGGTGCCAACTCAGCTGAATGACTCATGGGAGGAAGCAAAAAGGGAGTTTGTCTATGATCAGTATGTCATTGACAGATGGAATGGAAGAGATGCCAACATCAATTTTGCTGAGTTCATGATTGAGTACTACAGAGAACTCTATCAACAATTGCTTGCAGCTGCTGATATTGCAAGATTTGAACTCACAGCTCCCAAGCCAATCATATACTTACCTCCAAAGCTTGATGGATGGATTGATCAATCAAGGATTCTGAGAGAATTCACAGAGATCCTCAAGCTGAACAAGATGGTTCTTGGTCCTAAGGGAACCAACCAAGAAGCCATGGCCTTGAAGAGGAGAGTGTGGGCACAGTATGGGATGGTGCCACCTCCTGAGGATGATCTCTAAATGGCTAAGTCTTCTGACCTATCTTAATTGATCAACTATGCTGAAAATTGGTCAAGTTTGCTGATGTGGTGTGCTAATCTGTTTTGCTCTGACTTGATATGGATTGCTCTGATACAAGCTCTGTGCTCTGATCTTGTATATGTCTTGAAGGTTTAGTATTTGCTCTGATATAATAAGATTAGTGCCCTGATACAAGTTTATGCTCTGATGCTGAAAAAATCTTGTATATGTGTTAAACTCTTAGAAGGAAATACTCTGATGTATTTAGTGTTGATGATTCATGCTCTGATATGTTCAATTCAACTATCAACATGCTTGTAATGTTTTTTTTAATGAATGATAGTTGAACTTATTTTGAATCAAGAAACACTCATCTCTCTATGCCTATCTATGAAACCTATTTTGCAATATGAATGGTGAATACACTAACACATTGCTTTTCAGGATAACTGACCTTAGTCATGTCTTCTGAAGATTAATGTAATAGGTGTAGCTAAGTCACTTTTGCTCAAGCTTGTATCATCAAAAAGGGGGGAAATTGTTGGGAATAAAATGAGTTATGTTTTGATTGAATACCAAAACCCCCTGAGACATGCCTAAGTTATGATTGAATATGTTCTAGACATGTTAGAACATATAGTATAAAGGCTAGATGAGGAGCTAATATGTTAAGTAGCTCTTAGATGATTAGATGCACAAATTGAGGGGGAACATATACTTTGAAGTACATCAAGAACAAGTCCCCTCAAGGCTCAAACTCTGGAATCATGATCAAGTCTGCTGAAAAACAAGTATGATGATCAGGAGAGTTGTCCAGAGGAGTTGTCTCAGCTCAATTAATCAAGATCAAGTGCTCTGAAAGCCTGAGGTCAACTATGCTGAAGAGAAAGAGACAACCACACCCTAAAGATCTTCAAAGAAACAAGCTAAGATCATCTTCAAGAAAAATAAAAGGGAAAGAGCCATCTAAAGGGAAGGAGCCAAACTCAAGAGAAATAAAAAGGGAAAGAACAAGACAATCTTGCTGATAAGCAAGACTGCTGATAGTGATAAGGAGAGTTGTCCAAATGATGAGGAATGTTGTCCTATCATTGGAACAACCTTCAGAAGACATGTCCACATTCTTACAAGAGAATCTGAATGTCAGATGTTGGGAAGAGTGCTACAGAATGAAGACAAAGCTCTTACAGCCGTTTATTTCCCAAATGAGGACATGTCACTATCAAGATTCTGTCTTCAAAGTTGAAGAACTAAAAGAAGACATTTATGGACATTGGAGGCTGCCTCTCCAACGGGCAAATCCTTCACTTGTCTATAAATACAGAAGTGTGAAGACCATTTGAAAGCATCCAACTAGCATCCAACTTCAACCTCAACCAAGCACATCTAACCTCAAGTTCTTACAAACTAGAGTGCTTTCAAAGCTTTCAAAGACTATCTTAGTCTTCAAACACTTCATCTAAGCTGTACTACATTGTATATCCATACACAAGCTTAGAGAGATATCCTATCCTTATACACTGATCTTCATTGTAAAGGATATCTCATTAGTTGGAACCTTACTTCAATCCTCATATCTTTCAGGAGTGAAAGTGAGAAGGTTGTAGTAGTAGAAGTGGTAGGAGCTGACTGTTGAGAGAAGAACAGTTCAGTTCTGAGTTGAGAAGAGGGTACTAGGACTCTAGACATCCTAGGGATCAATTCACCAAGAGTGGTGTTCTTGATCAAGTGCACCTTGGCACTATAAAACAAGTTAATTCCAAGAGTGAAGGAATTATCCTGTTAAATCAGGGAAAGTGGATGTAGGAGCTTGAGTCTCTGAACCACTATAAACTCTTGTGTTGATTTACACTTCAAGTACTTACAATACATCAACACTGCACACAAAACTGATCTTTCAAGGATAAACATTCAAAGACTGTGCAAAAACCTATTTGGACAAGTTCCCTGAAAACTGGACTGTGTTACATTGACTAAGTGATTTCAGAAATTAAAGGAGTTTAAACTAAAAGGGCCAACCACTATTCCGCACATATAACTCCCCTAGATAGTTATTCAACTAAGTACTCAATAGTACTTAGTAGATTGATTATCTTAGAAGAGTTAATCTTCTTCAGCAGAGTTGTCCAAGACAACCTTGCTGAGCTCTGGTTTGATCAAGTTTAGAAAGAATTTGCATACAAGTGTATCCCCCCCCCAATACACTTGTTATCTACTCCTTTCAGGACCAACATCAACTTATTATCTATACAATCAAACTAATCTATTACAATTAAAAACATGAGCTCTATACAACATTTATTATAGCTCAATAACAAACTAACATATATGAAATATAAACAATATATGACTTTATAAGTACTTTATCTTTTAATATAAACAACACTTATCTTTTCATGTGAACTCTACTGGTCTTGTACAAGATGACTTCAACTCAACTAGACTAGAACAGTCAACACTTAGAAAATATTCAGACTACTTTTGGCTTATCAAAACTTCATCTTTCATCAACATTTAGGACTTGTCTAGGATTTATATCCCAACAAATCATACCATTTTGATTATAGCATTGATTCCACTGTTATTGATTGTATCCTTCCATCTAGTCGATTAAGTTCACACCTACAAGAAAGCATAATATCAAATTCAAAGAAAAAAACTAAAAACAAAATAACAAAAATAAAATGCAACTAGTAACACCGCTCCATAAGTTTCAAGTCTCACGTAAGACTCTCAACTAAGTCCTCGGCAGCGGCACCATTGACTTTGTTCGTATTTTGCACACTTTTGTAAAAAAATAACTTACCCAAAAGCGTATGAGTTCGTTATAGTATTGCAAGTATACGCCCAAAGACCTAGGAGAGCGTGGAGCCCCAAAACTATACGTTGAAATGGTGTTATAGAAACTAAACGGGAGGATAAAGTAAATACCAATAAGAAAAGAAAAAAACACTAAGTAAACAACTAAAATTAACTCTCAAAGATGAAAGTGCAAGTGGAAGAATTGTTTAGGGTGTCTTCCTTATGTGCGAACTAATCACAATAATTAAACCTAATGTCTTGAATTATGCTAAAGGCTATCACATAATTGTGTAGACCAATCCCTCGTGAGGCTTAGGTGAACACGTGCTCTAATTAGAAATTATATGATCTAATTAGTACTATAAGCTCCTTGGACAGTGACTCGTAATAACTTTCAACACGGTTACTAATGTTTACAACTCGCCCTCTTTCTAATCTCCTAAACGACCTCTAATCGATTAATGTCTAATGTTGTCAATCTAAGCAATCAACCCTATATCGGTTAAACTAATTACTATTTAACTTCCAATTAATTAATCAAGGCTCACACCCACACCCCAATCATGCAAACCCAACTTTTGTTCCAATTAATATAATCGAAAATGCTAACTAATAGGATTGATCAACCAATTGAATCTTACAAATTACAACACTAGAAACAATTATCACCAAGACATAGATAAATCATGCAATTAATTCATAAACCCACTAATTACCCACATAACACCCAAAGCAACTAGAATAAAACTCATGTAAAATAAACTAAAAAACATGAATGAAATTGAAATTACCAAATTAAACTTGCATTAATAGAAAAATATCACTTCTTGATCTTTAAATCCTTCAATGCCACAAATAAAATGAAATGTTAAATTAAATTAAATTTATATAAAAAAGAAATAACAAGTTAAACTAATTTATTGAGTGAAATGTTTGGAGGAGAAGAGGGTTTCTCCCTCAATGGAGTCACGGTTGTTTCCTCCTCTGTTCTCGCCCAATTCCCTTACGGCTTCTGTGTTGTTTTTCCCCACGTATGTCACTCAATTGGGCCAAATGGAGTGGGCCTCCTCCAATGTCTTATCATTCAAATGGGCCAAGAAAAATTTGGAATTAGGTTTGACTATTTACACCACCGAGAGATGCACTCCCCCAATTAATTCATGGGGATGGGAATAGATTTTTTTGCAGAAAAAAAAAATAGAAAAGAGAGAGAGAGGGAAAGGGAAGAGAGAGTGGTTGTGGTTGTGGATGGGGGCGGTGGGTGGGTGAAGGGAGGAGAAGGAATGGAGGGGAAGGGAGGAAAAAAAGTAAACAAAAAAAAAACAAAGAAGAAACGGGGAGGAAGAGAGAAGATAGGGTTCGGACGGAGGGGGGTGAGTGGTGGTTGGGTGAGAAAGGGAATGGGGAAGGTGAAAAAGAAGAAGAAGATAAATTAGGGTATGGGGGGTGTGTCTAGTAAATTGTTTTTTAGTGATAAAAGGGTATTTAGGACAATTCGAGGGGTACATCTATCCTGGACCGATTTTAGGGGAGGTGCATCAATCGGGGGAGTACATCTCTCTGAAATGGAGGTGTAGATAGTCAAACCCTTTGGAATTGGGTTTATGGTGCGTGGGCAAGGATAGGAATTCATCTGCTTGCTTGGTTGCATGTGGCTACTCCTTTAATTCATGAAAGGCCCGGACTATATACCCCTCCAACTTTATTAAGTATACCCCGATTTATGTACCCCACTCAATGTGGCAAATGTTAGATGTACTCCTCCCCAAACTACTCAAATTACCCTCTTCTCTCTAAAGTGTAAAATGTTAAATATACTCCCCCATTCAACCCTAATTTCACTTTTTCCCCTTTCTTCTTCCTCATTTCTAAAAACTTTAATTTCTCCACCAAGCCGCCGCCAGCGTCGCCCACCTCTAGCAATGTCACCGCCCGCCGCCCCTCCTCTGTGCCGCTCGACCAATCTGCCGCCCCTAACCCTCTTCGCGACCTCCTCGTCGCGCCGCTCCTCCCCCCTCTTTTTTTTTTCTGAACCCACCTCTCCCACCGTCCCCGTCCCCGCTGCCCTTCCTCTTTCTCCTTCATAAAAAAATGATGGTATGTATTTTTTTTCTTTTTAAAAAAAAAAATCGACAAGAAATTGTTGACCATAAACATTATGGTCGACAATTTTGTGTCAATTTTTTTTTCGATACAATGTTGTCGACGAGGGTGTTTTTATCGACAAACTGTAGTTGAAAATATACTCTATAGTCGACAAACTAGTATCGATCGACACTAGTTTGTCAAAAAAATGTAGTATTTTTTTTAAGTTTCTAAGTTTTTTTTAAAATTTCTAGATTTATATGACGTCAGCAGCGGTCGGAGGTAAAGGGATGGCTTCCAGCGGCGGGGCGGCGGTTGCCTCCCTTGAAATTAGGGTTAGGGTTTAGGGGTGTATCTATCTATCTATCTATATTTTAGTAAAAGAATAAATTTGATATTTTACATGAATGTTAAATTATGTGAAGGGGAAGTATATTTAACAAAGCTGGAGGGGTATATAGCATGCGCCTTCATGAAAATGGGTGTGGGCCCTTTTCTTGTTTTTTGTCTCACGGCTGAATTGGCCCAATGGAGTTGACATTTTTAATTTATTGCATCCTCACCCTCTTTCTTATGCAGCCCACATCAAATAAAATGGGTCCATGACTTTTCTTCTATGCTGCAACTTTTCTCCTCTTCTTATATTATTCCTTCAATTGACTTTGCAAGATAATCGAGGTGTGCTTTTGCATAAAAAAATCCTCATTTATCCTATAAAAATGACAAATATGCAATTTTTATTGGCATCCCCATTTTGGGGGCCTAGATGAAAATGCATATTTTTATAAAATTTGACAGCGGAATTAATTTAGTAAATAAATACTCAAACACTTTTAACAAATTCATATTAAAATGTAACTTCAACTAATTAGTACCAAAACTTGTTCCAAAAAAAGGATGTGAACATTCCTAAAATGAAAATAGTTTAAATTTTAAATGCAAATAATTAAATAAAATAGCATGAAGGTGTACACATCCACCGTCCCTCCACTTCAACTCCTTCAATCTGTAAAATGTTTAGATTGGGGTGAACAAAACAACTAGCTCAGTGGGATTAACTTTGTCATGCACAATTAAATATAACATATGAATAAAATCATAACTCACAAACATGCATACAATTTCATAAGCTTGTTGGCAGAGCCAACCATAATAACATAGGCTTGTTGGATAAACCAACCATAGGCTTGTTGGATAAACCAACCATAATAACATAAGTTGTTGGGTAAACCATAGGCTTGTTGGATAAACCAATCATAAGTTTGTTGGATAAACCAACCATAAGATGTAAGATGCAGCAAGAAATAAAATCACTGATACGAAATACTTAAAAATGACAAAGTATAGCCAATCAAGAAAATCCCACCTTAAAGACTTGATTAATCTTCTAAATATATAACTTGATTTATCACGAGCGTCTCTCATCACCTAAAACAATAAGTAATAGCATGTCTTAATACTGTTGTTAATATATCATTAACCATTTAATATCCTCACTACTAGCTTAATTAAACTAATAACATATCTTATATCTACTAAACAACTAATATGGACACCAGGTTAAAAAAATGGGACGACACTACTGCAACAACTAGGCTTTTGGCTTAAAAGGGAATTGCCAAATAAATATTAATATTATCAATTTATTTTAGTTTCTGAAAAATGAAATAAAAGATTTGGACATGTACGTAAATACACCCTTTTAAACATAGGCCGCACACAATTTTAGAAGCAATCCATTTATGAAATAATTTATAAATAAGTAATCCATCTAGATTTATTTAGTGATTAAATAAAGTGTCGATCCTTTTGTTTGAAAACCAGAAACACCAATACATACGGCACAAATCTCATAACTCGGTATAAGAGTTTAACAAGTATGTTATAAGAGTTTAACAAGTATTAAAATAGATTGAAATAAAAAAAAACGTGATTCGGTAGAGACTAAAGTTTGTTAGGAGAAAGGTAAACCATATGACAACAAGATTACCGCCTAAAATTTTAGTGCACAGACGGGTTTTAACTTAGTAATACAAAGGTTTGTTAATCCAAATTTATTTTAAAAGAACTGGCCATATAATTCATCTCGTCAAATAAAAATATAGGGCATAACAAAATAGACAATTAAATTTAACAACAGAAGGGAGAAAACATTACTGTTTCGAGCCCAAAACGAGGAGTACAACGACCTTATAGACCAATCCTCAAACTTAGTTTTATCGGAGAAGAATGACCTTTCGATTGAAATAAAAAATGTGTGGTGGTGTGTTTTGATGAGGGGAGATATTGTTTTCTGTAAATGAGTATTGTGCAAATACTGACATTTTAAATAAAAGATGAGGAGGTAATTTTGATTGAGAATAATATGGGAATGGAAGGAATCGAATTTCAAGAAATAACTTTGAATTTTGTTAGTCTATGCACAATTATTAAATCATATAATTTAAAACTATTTTAAAATAATAGTATATAGTTTCAAGGGATTTTCTATGGTCAGGAAGGGTGTTCGCCCTTCCTGACAACACGGAACCTATGAAAAATTGACACGTCATCAACTTTCGCTATAGTGCGATTTAGCTTTGTCATGTAATAAAGTAATTAATTATCTAAATAAAATATATAAAATTACAAAAATATCCTCATAACATTTATTTTTAAAAAATTCAAATATCACATATTTATAAATTAAATAATCTCATTTTTGCACCATAACTTAAACCTCATTCAATTTTAAATCCTTTAAATATTCACTTTATCAATTTTTGTCCTAAAGTGTTGAATTTAGATATTTTTTTTTGTCTAATCTACGTCATTTTTTCTGTAGGATGTGCATCATCTAACGAACCCCGAATATGAATCGAAACGTTACTATTCGTAACTAAAACCAACCAAATTGCTTCAAAATCAAATATAACCGAAAATCGAAAAGTTCAATGTGCCCAAATACTTAAAAATAAACATGCTTTAAATTGCAAAAAATCCAAAAAGAAAAATTTGACAGAAAAATTGAGATGAAAAATTCAGAACAACTTCAACTGCAATTTGAGATTAATTATAGGTTTCACCAAAATTACTTTAACTGCAATTCAGAGAAATTGTGTTGAATTACAGATTTCACAAAAAAAAAAAAAAAATTACATCAATTTTGTGACTGTCATGTTCTAAGGTTGAAAATTCTAAGAACACATGTTACAAATATAAAACTCAGAATAAAAAATGAATCGTCTGTACGATGAGGTCTGGTATCTGGTCGATCGGCGTGGGGGAGGGGGAATCGCGAATCGGCGTGGGGAATGGGTATTAATAGATCGACTGGTCGAGTGCGATGTGGGGGACGAACGTGGTGGCCAACTGATCGTGGGCGCCGGTGGGAGACCGGAAGTGGGCGGCGGCCGACGTATGAGAAGAGAACTGGGTAGTGTCGCCGCAGTAGGGCTATTTTTCCATTGACTAAAAATTGGGTGGATTTGATAATGGCTTAATAGGATATATATTTTATAATTAAATATCTTTATTTATTTAAGTTTAGAAGGTTGTTTTTGTCATTTTATATTTATTAATTTAATTTATTAATAGGGCGAAGCAGTGCGATTGCACATTGCATTGAGCAAATGCACTATTGCGAAGTGCAATCATATAAAAACAATTTCATCCGTTAGATCAATAATCGAATGGTATTTAACGAGTTTCCTGTTATCAGGAAGGGCGAAGCCTTCCTGACCATAGAAAGACCCTGGTTTCAAATATTAATTACTATACCCACCTATGCATCTACATACATATAATATATATATATATATAGTTATAAAATCATATCCTATAATATCTTTAAACATATATTTATATTAAGAAAAATATCTTATGCACTTTTAATCATTTATGGGGATTGAAAATTCACGGGTGCTACAATGTGTGCATTATCTAGGCCACACAACATGCAAGTGATGGGCAACTCATTTTTTAATGAAAAAAAAAATCTTTCACCACAAAATAGCCAGCCCAAAAAAAAAAACTCTAAAAAATAGAGTGAATTGGACATTGTTCACTAACTATTGGGTCAATCAGCAAAGAGTTTGAATATTGCATTGGGTTGGGGTATATACCCCTCCAGCTTTGTTTAATACACTCCCCCTTCCATTTATTAATTATAAAAAATATACTATAAAATACCATATTTGCCCTTTAACTAAAATTATAGATACATACGCTCCGCTAAAACCCTAACCCTAATTTTTCTCATTTCTTCCCCATTTTCAACTTCTTCATTCAACTTTATTTTTTTTGCCTCCTTCCATCTTTCTTCATTTCCTCCCTTCCACATCAAACTTGCCGCCGCCACCCTTCGCCGAGCACCGCCAGCCATCCAACAAGCAGCCGCCGCCGCCGCCCTTCGCCGAACACCGCCAGCCGTCCAGCAAGCAGCCGCCGCCACCGCCCTTCGCCGAGCACCGCCAGCCGTCCAGCAAGCAGCCGCCGCCGCCCTCATCTGCTTCTCGTCGCAGCAAGACGCCGCCGCCGCCCTGGTCTTCTTCTTTTTTTTTTCTTTTTTTTTCGTTTTCTGCAACTCTCCCCCCGCCAATCCGCCTCTGTCGTTGAGCCCGCGCCGCCCAGCCGCCGTGCCCCCTCCTCCCCTCTCGTTGGCCGCGCCGCCCGTGCGGGTTTTCTAGGTTTTTTTTTGTTTTTTTTAATTTTCGATAATATTGAGTCGACCAAAAATAATCTGGTCGACTCTGGTTTGTCGACGAGATTGTTTTTGGTCGACTCAATATTATCGAAAATTTTAATTTTTTTTAAAAAAAAATTGGTCGATAGATAAACCAGAGTCGACCTGATTTTTTTTGGTCGACAAACCATTGTCAACGGGAGAATTTTCGGTCGACTCTGGTTGGTCGAAAATAAGTTTTTATTTTAGTTGAACTTTAAAATTTTTGGTTTAGAGTTTAAGGTTTGTTGTTGAGTTTTGTTAAGTTTTGTGTATTAGTGGAAGTTTATTTCTAAGTTTTGTTGTTGAATTTCTATTTTTTTATTTTTGTGGATGTAAGAAAAGGTGGTTGTGACCGTCTGAGGTGATGATGGTTGTCGGAGGTGGTTGTGTATGTATCTAGCCTAATTTAGTAAAAGGACAAAATTGGTATTTTGCATTAATATTGAATTAATAAAAATGGAGGGGGAGTGTATTAAACAAAGCTGGAGGGGTATATACCCTGTTGTACGTGCTTTTGATGGTTGAATCGGATGTGGACTATTTGTTAGCACGAAACAAACATGTATAATGATCGGGGGTTTATTACGTGTTTAAGGAGTATTTATATGATCTTGATGATCTTTATGAAGAACAAAGCAAGAACAAATGAAGAACAAGGATGTAGCTTCTTTGAGAAGCTAAAGCTTTAGAAGCTTGGGAGTGTTTATTGCTTAGGGTAGGGAGTGATTTGTAGGAATGGTGAACTTCTGTTACAAATGAGCCATTTTAGGCATTATATAGTGATTTCTGGGGGCTGCCCGCCCTTTACACGTGGCACGCCCTCATTAGGCCTGTCTTCTGCCCGAAAAGGTGATTTGATGGCACATTTAATGCTAAACCGCCTCTGGTGCTCGTCCTCGCCGAGATGCTGAGGAGCTGGGTCACGGTGGTCGCCGGAGGACCTGATCATCTAGGATGGTGGTCGCCCAGACCTTCGAGGTGTGTGGTCGCCACGCTTCATACTGTCTCCCAAGGCTTCAACACTTAGACTTTCTCTAGCTATAATAGGTGCGTGCTCGCCACACATTTGGGCGAGCAGCTAACTAAAACATGTGCTCGCCAACATCTTTGAGCGAGCACTTAAACATATTAAATACACCTATTCTATTACATTTTCTTGGTCTTGTTGACTAGTCGTCGCACGACTTTGTTGACTAGTCCTCGCCACGTAAGCTGGTGACTAGGATTGACTTGTCAAAGATTGACTTCTTTGACTAGGTATAACATTTGCCCCCTGGTCGCCTTTCTTCGTATTCGTAGAATGGTAAGGCGAGCAGTATGGTCGTCTTCTTAGATGGTGAAAATTGTTCTCGACAACACAATCAATTTTGAGATCTTGATGACGTGAGATGGAGGCGGTCGCCTCGTTTCCAGTACCGAGCACGACTTTTGAGGCACCTTTTATTAAATGCGGATCTGACACGTGTCGGGCGCATGGTCGGCGCCCAAAATTTGAATTGAGCGCGTGGGACGCGTGCCGACCTCAAAGGTCGCGCGTGGGCTCACTCTCCAAACTCGAATTCGGAAATGACCCCAATTTTTTGGGAAAATTGCGTTTTTGACCCCGTTTTGTCACATAGGTCCCTGATCGACTTTGCCTATAAATATGACCTCCATCTTCTTCAAAACACTTTTACCTCTTTTGCAAAATTTTCGAGTTTCTTCAAGCTTCTCTCTCAAGTTTTCCGACGAGTTTTGTGGTGGTTTTCGATCGTCAACAAGGTAAACAACTCACATTTCTTTCTTTAAAACTTCTTTCTCCCCCATTTCTTAAGAAAAAATGGAGGTTGGTGGTGGCTCCGGTGGTGGTCCGCCGCCGTTGGTCGGTGGCTCCGAAAGCTCCGGCGACGGAGACCGTTTGGTCTTGGCCTTGGCGGAGAGGGCAGCCAATTCGGACTCTAGGATCCTCTCCCCCGATTCCATAAGTGTTGGAATCCGAGACGTCGGAAAGGCGGTGGTCGTCGACGTCGAGGAGATCGACGAATCCGATAGGGATGATGCCGGCAATGATGCCGAGGAGGGTGATGCCGAGGAGAGTGGCAGTGAGACTAGTTCTGATCTGCGCGACCAGGGTTTGGATCGAGGGGTGGGCGAACAGATAGAAACTGCCCAAGTCGAGGAGACCTTGACGAGAAGTCTCCGCGAGGACTTCGAGGAGGTTGTTCAATATGCGGAGAGCATAAAGGACATTTTGAGTGGTAGAGAAAATTTGGACGGCGACGAGGTCTCGAGGGAGGCCTACTATAAATATTTATGCGAATACCTTCCTCGAGAGGTTCCTTGCCCATACCGAGAAGCTTTCCAATCAAGGTATGAAGCAAGCAAGTATGCGAGTACAGTCTCCTCGACCCAGCTAGAAAATTCACGAAAAAAGTATCAATTGCCGGCCGACATCTGCTTCTTTGTTCCTCGCCAAGATGAGAGGGCCGACCAGCCGCCAGAAGTGATGGTCGCCGTCAACATCGGCATGATGGAGGCAGGGCTGAGGTTCCCCCTGCACCCCAGTATCTCAAATTTCTTACACTTCTTAAGGGTGGCCCCTTCTCAAATTTTTCCGAACGGTTGGTCGAACCAGATCGGAATTCTTACACTGTTCGGCCTGGTGGCGGCCGAGAATGGATGTTGGAACACATGGCTTAGCCCGAAAGAGATTAACTATCTCCTTCAGGCGGCCGAGGCCGGAGAGAAAGTAGGCCATGGATATTATTATGTAAGAGGCCGTGATAATTTTAAGTTGGTTGAAGGGGTTCCCAACAAAATTAGAGATTGGAAGACCAACTGGTGGTGGGTAGCCGGGGACTGGAAAAGTCCGGTGAGGCCGGATGGGTCCTCTGCTCGCATTCCCCTCGAGACCGAATATCGAAGAATTTGTGGTAAGTCTTTTTATTTCTGCTCGTTCTTGTCTATACTGACTAACTCCTCGTTTTTGTAGGTGAAACTGTTCGCAAGAAGACCGCCGAGCACCGTCTCACGCCCCTCTTCCAATACCATGTTTGCTGCGTTCTCAATCGTCGCTACCTGGAGAGGTCCTGTCGCTTTCTGAACAGGGAGTGTATGCGCGAGCGAGCAGGTCTCAGAGTACCTCCTCATCACTTCACTCGAGAGTTCCCTCCAGGTATCAACATATTTCTAAGTTTTTTTTGTGAATTTGTTAAGTTTTGTGAAATTGCTCTTCGTAAATACTGACTTCTCGCCTTTCTTTCTTAGTAGTGGTTCCAGAGAGAGTTGTCACTTATGTTCCTCCCACCGTTGAAGTTGATCACATAAAATCGAGCAGGATGCTTCAACAAGCAAGATTGCTCCGCGAGCGCAAGATCGTTGATGGCTCCAGCAAGAAAAGGAAAGGGGCGGAGACCTCGGGGGCTCCACCCAAGAAAGTTGCTAAACCCACCCGAGGGGGTTCTTCTCGCCCACCTGCTGCCGAGCAGAGGGCCGAGCCAGTTGGCGAACAGAGGATCTCGCCGAGGAGATCTCCAACGAGGGGTAACTCGCCTCCCCCCGCACAGGTCGTCTCCCCTCCTCGCAGAAGCACTCGGTCGCGAGAGAGTGCTGCGAGCCCGTCGGCCGAGCAGAGGGCTCAGGGAGACAACACACTTCTCGGCTGGGATGCCGAAAGGGTTGCCAAGTAAGTTTACTATCAATAAGACTCTAGAATATTTTCAAGTACCTTTTTCTAATTTTTTTCCCTCTAATAGTGTTGCCGACTACCGGGTCGTCGAACCTTTCAATCAGAACCTCATCGGCTTCTACCGGTCGCGGGATCCGGTCGACAAAGAGCCCCTGAATCCGATCGCACTTAGGGCTGTGAAGAATTTGCCTCGATCGCTGACGACCACGCTGGTCGACGAGGTGAACAATCACAACTCAATGGAGATTGCGCGATTGGCCGCCATAGATCTGAGCCGGGCATCTTACACGATGGAGAAACTCGCCATCCAGATCGTCGAGAGCCGCAAAACCAGCGAGGACAGGAGTGCGAAGCTCGCCCAAATGGCCAAGGCTAAAGCTGTCGTCGAGAGGCAGTTGGTCACTTCTAAGGAGAAGGTGGTCGACCTTGAGACAAAGCTGGCCGATGTCGAGGCAAAGTTGGCCGATTCTGAGGCCCAACTTGAGACGGTTCGAAAGAAGGATCAAGAAGATCTCCAAGAGATCGAACGTCTCCGTGCTCGCCTCAAGATTGCCGAGGACGAGGTAAGAACTCTTACAAACAAATCTACAAGTGATGAGGAAGAGTTGGCCACTCTTCGGCAACAGCTGGTCGACATGACGGATGAGCGAGATGAAATCAATGAGCTCGCTGGGGGCGTGGCCATTTTATCGGTGGCGCTCACTGCCCACGGGCTCATTCATGCGCTTAAATTCATCCGGAAGTGGACGTAATTCCGCTCGGCGGGTTTTTGGACGATCTCCTAATGAAGGAAAAACCTCAACCGGAATCGGAACTCCCCCTACTTCCTTTGATGAAATTGGGACTCCAGCTCCCTCGACTCTTGGGTGTTCCGGTACTTTTCGGGGACCCTCCACAAGCCTCCCCACCCCAACAGGGCGAGCCGAGTGCTCCTGTCGAGGTGGAGGCCGTGGACGAGGAGGAAGTTGCCGGCGAGCAGGATGCTACTGCCGAGGAGAATGTTGTAGAGACTTAGTTTCTCTTATTTTCTTTTATTTTGTTTTTAGGACTGCTTGACCACTAAGGCCTCTTTTGTAATTTCAGCCTCTAAGGCTTTTCAATGAATGGAACTTTGCTTATATGATGTTTGGTTATTTTGACTGATCGTTCTCGTTACTGCTTTTCAATTTATGTTATGATTATTTTTTGCAAGCATTTTTTTTTTAATAAGTACTTTTGAATTTGTCTTTTGTTTGTTTGCGAGCATCTTTTAAGAAAGAGTGATCGTCTTTTCTTGCGAGCATCTTTAAGAAAGAGTGCTCGTCTTTCCTTGCGAGCATCTTTAAGAAAGAGTGCTCGTCTTTCCTTGCGAGCATCTTTAAGAAAGAGTGCTCGTCTTTTAGAGTTAACCATTCGTCGGTTAAACTCTTTTGTTTGATAGGTAGTGATCGTCGTCGCCACTACCTTGCGAGCATCTTTAAGAAAGAGTGCTCGTCTTTCTTTTGCGAGCATCGTTAAGAAAGAGTGCTCGGCTTTTAGAGTTAACCATTCGTCGGTTGAACTCTTTTTGTTTGATAGGTAGTGATCATCGTCGCCACTATCTTGCGAGCATCTTTAAGAAAGAGTGCTCGTCTTTTGTTTCCTAGATGGCTACGCAGAGCCTTGTCTAAAATTTCAAACTTATCTAACACTTGATGGAAATTTAAAACTTTACTTGTATTGAAATGATGACTAGATACAAACTATACAAATATGAAAAAATTAAAAACTTACTGGTAATACTTCTTCAGCTTGACCGCGTTCCATGGGTACTTGCTCGGCTTGCCCTCTAGATCTTCTAGCTCGTACGATCCGTTCAGGAGTGTGCGCGTTATTCGGTACGGACCCTCCCAAGTCGGGCCAAGTAAGCCAATGGACTGCTCCGTCGCCCTCCGAAGTACGAGCTGGCCGATAGTGAACTGGCGAGCACGTACTTTGGTGTTGTAGTAGCGTTCTGACCTTTGCTTGTACACCACGTTCTTCTCGTCCGCTGTTAGCCTTCGCTCTTCTAGGAAGTCCAAGTCGGAGAGCTGTGCATCGTTATTCAACTGCTCGTCATAATTTGCCACTCGAAAAGTTGGGACTTGCCCCTCTGCTGGTATGACAGCTTCGGTTCCGAACGCGAGCGCGAACGGAGTTTCACAAGTAGAATTCCTCGTGGTCGTCCGATATGCCCACAAAACCATGTGCAGCTTGTCCGCCCATTTGCCCTTCAATCCATCTAGCTTAGCTTTCAAGGTGTGCTTGATGATTTTGTTGATCGCCTCTACTTGACCATTTGATTGTGGATGATAGGGTGTTGAAAAAATTTTCTTGATGTTCCACTCTGAGCAGAAATCCAGCATGTCTTGACTTGTGAATTGACGTCCGTTGTCTGTCACTATCGCTCTTGGTAGGCCGAACCTGCAAATTATGTTTTTCCAAATGAAGCTTGTCATCTGGGCCGTTGTGATGGTCTTCAGTGCCTTTGCTTCTGTCCACTTGGTGAAGTAATCGACTGCTACGACTACGAAAGTTACCCCCCCGACGCCAGGCGGGAAAGGTCCGATGATGTCGATGCCCCACTTCGCGAAAGGCCAAGAGCTGTAGACGGAGATGAGCTCGTCTGGAGGTGAGTGAATAGCGGGTGCAAAAGCTTGACATCTCTTGCATGCCTGGGCGTAAGGAATTGTATCCTTCTTCAGTGTTGGCCAAAAGTAGCCTTGCCTCATGATCTTTAAAGCGAGCGCTTGCCCCCCCGTATGATTTCCACATGCTCCATCGTGGATTTCGTGCATGACGATCTTCGCTTCGTCTTCTCCGAGGCATTTCAATAAAGGCATTGAAAAACCCCGTTTGTACAGCTGGTCGCCAATAATTGTGTACCTTGCGGACCTGAGTTGCAATCTGGTTGCCTTCACTTTGTCTGCCGGGAGCTCGCCGGTCTTGATGTACTTGGTGATCGGCGACCTCCAGTCCTCGTCGCTGGTCGCTTCAACCTGCAAAATTTGACCTCTGTTCAGCGATGGGGAAGAAATTTTAGTGATGGTTGCTTCTGAAAATATTGCCTCCCCCTCTGAAGTGGCCAGCCGAGCTAACGCATCTGCTTGCGTATTGTCCTCCCTAGGGATTTGCTCGATGTGGAATTGATCAAATTGCTCAAGTAATCCTTTCACTAGGTCTTGATACTTTATCATTTGATCGCCGCGAGCCTCGTAGTCGCCCGTAATTTGACATACAACCAGCTGAGAGTCAGAAAAAAATTTCAGTTTTTTGGCGCCCACGGCCATAGCCATCTTGATTCCTGCAACCAGAGCCTCGTACTCTGCTTCGTTGTTGGTCGCCCGATACTCGAACTCGATCGCCGAAGCAAACGTCTGTCCGGTTGGGCTGGTGAGGACAACTCCTGCCCCTGCTTTGGTGCTCGTCGACGAGCCATCGACGAACAGTGTCCAAGGAAGTTCGATTCCCTCGTCCAATTTCTCTGGGAAAGTGAGCTCTACTATGAATTTTGCCAGCACTTGTCCCTTGATTGCCGTTCTGGGTGCGTAGGTGAGCCCAAATTGCCCGATTTCCACCGACCATTTCAAAAGTCTTCCAGTGGTATCCGGACGATGCAGTGCTCGTCGGAGAGGAAAAGTTGTGAGGACGACCACCTCGTGGTCGAACAGGTATTGCCTTAATTTTCTGACGCTCATGACTAGTGCGTATGCCAATTTTTCCATTGGAGTGTATCTCAACTCCGCATCTCTCAGTGTTTGACTTACGTAGTAGATAGGCAGATGTGTGCTCCCCTCAGCTCGGACGAGCACTGAACTGATCGCACAGTCAGTGGCCGCCAAGTATAGATACAAAATTTCGCCGGGGACTGGCTTAGATAGGACCTTCGGATCCGATAGATATTCCTTCAATTTCTCGAAAGCTTTCTCACACTCATCGGTCCACTCGAACTTTCCTTTTTTCAAAGCGTCGAAAAAAGGTTTGCAACGATCGCCCGTTCGTGCAATGAATCTATTCAGCGATGCAAGGCATCCTGTCAACCTCTGTACTTCTTTCACGTTCCTTGGGCTTTGCATATTAATGACTGCTTGAATTTTACTCGGATTCGCCTCGATGCCCCGCTGGCTAACCAAGTGCCCCAGAAATTTTCCTGAGCTAACTCCAAAACTGCATTTCTTTGGATTTAACTTCATGTTGTACTCTTTTAGGATATCGAATGTCATGGCAAGGTGGTGTAGGTGATCCTCTTTCCGTAGGCTTTTGACAACGATGTCGTCGATATAGACCTCCACCATCTCGCCGATGTGTTTCTCAAACATCTTATTTACCAGTCTTTGGTATGTTGCCCCCGCGTTTTTCAAACCGAAAGGCATTCTCTTCCAGCTATACATATCGAGCGCAGTCATGAAGGTCGTATGTCGCTGGTCGTCGGGATGCATTGCAATCTGATGGTACCCTGCGAAAGCATCCATGAAAGTTAACATCTCGTGCCCCGCTGTATTGTCTACTAGGTGATCAATATGGGGCATCGGAAAGTGATCTTTTGGACAGGCGTCGTTTAGATCTGTGAAGTCTATACACAATCTCCACGACCCGGTCGTTTTTCTGACGAGCACTGGATTTGCCAACCACTCGGGATCAGTTCCAGTTTTCTCGATTAATTTGTTGTCGATCAATTTCTTGATTTCAACCGCCAAAGCCGCACTTTTATCAGGCCCAAATTTTCTTCATTTTTGGGTGATGGGTCTCCTTGCTGGATCAATATTCAATCTGTGGCAGGCATGAGTCATGGGAATGCCCACCATATCTTCGTGCGACCAGGCGAATGCATCGATGTTTTCTTTCAAAAATGCGACCATGTCTGATCGCAAATGTTCTGGTAAATTCGAACCAATGAATACCTTGAGTTCTGGACGAGCTTCGTTTAAATGGATGGTTTCAAGGTCCTCCGCTGAAGTTGCCCGTTCTTTAGGCTCCTTCCAACGAGGATCCTCGATTCCGAACTCTGGCTCAAAGCCTAACCTAGGCTCCAGATCTGGAATGTTTTCAGGAACCTGGTCGTTGGGGATCTGGTCGCCCGAATCTGTTTGCTCGTCGATTTCCATTGGGGTGTGGTCGTCCACTTCCATGGAGGCGTGCTCGTTCACCTCCACTTGGTGGTCGTCGGAACTACGACTGCACTCCCCAACTTCAATCTTTCGGTACTTGCTAGGAAGACCCTCCAAGTAGTTCACTTGTTCTGTTTGTGTTTGACACTCAATATACTTTCCAACCATAGTACTTTCCTTAGAATGACGCTTTGCAAAACGGACGAGACACTCCCTCGCCCGCGTCTGATCGCCCTTGACGGTTATAACTCCCGCCGGGGTTGGAAATTTTACACAGTAATAATAAGTAGAAGCGGACGCCTTGAACTCGTTGAAGAAAGGTCGGCCGAGGAACACATTATAGGAAGATGGCATGTCGATGATCAAGAAATCGAGCTGCCGAACATGGTGCGTTTCTGGCTCTTTCGACGATGCCAGTTCCAGAGACAGTCTGATTTTCCCAATGGGAAGGTTGCGCGTGTCCCCGAAGCCTATGATTATATCATCGCAAGGCTCGATGTATTCTGCATATCCACCGAGAGCATCCAAAGTATGCTTGAAGAGGATGTTGGTGTATGCCCAGTGTCCACCATCATGCGATGGACGTTGGTTCCCATGATCTTTCCAGTGATGACCAAAGCATCATTGTTTGGGTGCACCACGCCGTTCAGGTCGTCGTCCGAGAAAAGGATTTGGTGAGATAGAGGCTTCTCGGCAGTCGGAGCGACGCACACCTGATGGACATTGTTCAGTGCTCGCTGCTCGCTCTGAGCTCGGCAAACAGATAGAGCTTTCCCGGATTGAGTCCCTCCCAAAGGGCCTTCTATAACCAGACAGGCTCCCACGTTATCGATGTCGCCACCTGGATTGCTTGACATGGGAGGAGCCAGTTTGGGACGATTCAGTTGTTGGCGCAGGTCGTCGATGTCGTCGCGACGTTTCTTCCCCCTGTTGTCGCCATTTCCAAGAGGCTTGATGAACTGGGCGAGCTTGCCCTCATTGTACAGCTTGAAAAGGTTTCTCACCAAGTCTCGGCACCCATTGGTGTGGTGGCCGATGGAGTTGTGGTAGTCACAGAATTTACTACCATCGAGGTTGTCATCACTTGTATGCATTGGCTTGGCATGGGGGAGCAGATTCTTTCCCCTAACTGCATTGAAAATGCCCCTGGGATCAAGAGAGAGAGATTCTCTGAACTGGATGATCTCAGGAGACTCCTCGAAAGGCCTGAAGTTCGCTGGGCGAGCACTGCCAGCTTGAGTGGTCGCCTTCTTGGGCTGGGACGACTCCCCAGTGTTTGTATTTTTCTTGGGTCAGACCCTCTTGGATGCCTCCGGCTGCTCCTTAGCCTTGGCGGCGTCCATTATTTCCTCCATTTGAATGAAGTTCCCAGCCCTCGTGCGGAAGTCCGCATAAGAAACTGGGAAAGTAAGATGGATAGATTCCCAGAGCTTGGTACCTATCCTCAGACCGGAAACAGCTGAGATCAGCTTCGTCTCATCGTTTACGGCCTCCCCATCGATCACCAGCCTATCAAAGCGCTCGATGAAGTCCTTGCCCGATTCATTTAGGGACTGGCGAACGTTTGCCAAACGTTTCTTTGAGGCTGGGCGAGCAGCAATGGACCCGTAGTAGGTCAAAAAGTATTGTCCCAACTCAAGGAATGAGGTGATGGATCCGGCACTCAAAGTTGTGTACCAACGATGAGCCCGGTCTCCCAAGGTTAGGGAGAAGTTTCTGCATTGGGTGGCGTCCGTTGCCCCGATTGAGGCCATGTAGTTGGAGTACTTGGACAAGTGTACTCTGGGGTCGGACATCCAATCATATGCCGCCATGGAGGGCATCTGAATTTTTCTTTGAATGGGGGCGGTAAGGATTGCAACGCTTAGTGGAGGTGCAGGCAGAGTGATTGGTGGGGTGGTCCCTAGCTTCGAGGCGACCACCTCTGCTCGCAGAGCGTCCATCTCTAGCTTCATCAATTTTTGGGTTTCGAGGAACTGTGCGATTTGCCCCTCCTCGGCGGTCTGTGCTCGGGGGACGACGACCTCGTCGCATCGGCTCCCTTGGGATGCGGCCGGGTGATCATCATGGCGTGATCGCCTGGGGGAATGTCTATCAGAATGGTGGCTGCGATAACTCTTCGTAGGAGCTCGCGAACCCTTCCCTGGTCCCACTCGATCAAGAGCTGAGACTCTGTCACCCTGATCTCTCTTGTCAGCGCGATCCCGGTGGTCGGCCCTGCCTGGTCGGCCATCCACATTGAAAGGCACTCGGCGAGGAGCCCTTCTATCTTTATCATCCATCCGGTTGAAAACCGAATTTCGGTGCCGCGAGTCCCCCGTGTGGCTACTGTGGGAGTGCTCGGCAACTTTATCCTTTCCTCTGTCTTGGGGGTGAACAGAGTTGGAGTGATAGGAACGGTTGTCGTCTTCGTTCCCCTTGGCTTTGCGAGCTTTGTCGAAGGCCTGATCTTTGGCCTTCTCCAGCTCCTCATTCTGCCTCCTCTTCTCCATGAGGTAGTCAGAAAGATCTTTCAAATGTTGGGGATCATTCAAAATGTCTCCCATTTTCAAGTTTGCGAAACGATTTACCGGCCGCAGCGGAGGGGGCTCGTTCCCTCCGGGTGGTAAGATTCCGTCATGTGGAGTATGCTGAGACATAGTTTAAAGAGTGTCTCCTGGGGATTATTACAAGGATAAGATTGTTCTTAAGCTTTCGACGCTTAAAAACGAAAGATTAAAGTTCTTACGCAAAAGAACGTGCTATTACAACTACTTACTAGCAAAGTAACAACAACTAAAGCTTAAAAACAAGATTACACGGAGATCAAACTCCAAAATATGTCTCGAATATCGCAAATATTCAAGAACACGAAGAACACGAAAATACGTAAATAAAGCTTTAAACGGTGGAACTACCGATTAAAACCTGAAAAATGGAGTTTGCTAACCGATCGCTCGATGATCGGACGAAACTGAGATGATGAACACGTAAAAGGACCCCTCCTTCTAGCGCCAAATGGTGTACGTGCTTTTGATGGTTGAATCGGATATGGACTATTTGTTAGCACGAAACAAACATGTATAATGATCGGGGGTTTATTACGTGTTTAAGGAGTATTTATATGATCTTGATGATCTTTATGAAGAACAAAGCAAGAACAAATGAAGAACAAGGATGTAGCTTCTTTGAGAAGCTAAAGCTTTAGAAGCTTGGGAGTGTTTATTGCTTAGGGTAGGGAGTGATTTGTAGGAATGGTGAACTTCTGTTACAAATGAGCCCTTTTAGGCATTATATAGTGATTTCTGGGGGTTGCCCGCCCTTTACACGTGGCACGCCCTCATTGGACATGTCTTCTGCCCGAAAAGGTGATTTGATGGCGCATTTAATGCTAAACCGCCTCTGGTGCTCGTCCTCGCCCAGATGCCGAGGAGCTGGGTCACGGTGGTCGCCGGAGGACCTGATCATCTAGGATGGTGGTCGCCCAGGCCTTCGAGGTGTGTGGTCGCCACGCTTCATGCTGTCTCCCAAGGCTTCAACACTTAGACTTTCTCTAGCTATAATAGGTGCGTGCTCGCCACACATTTGGGCGAGCAGCTAACTAAAACATGTGCTCGCCAACATCTTTGAGCGAGCACTTAAACATATTAAATACACTTATTCTATTACATTTTCTTGGTCTTGTTGACTAGTCGTCGCACGACTTTGTTGACTAGTCCTCGCCACGTAAGCTGGTGACTAGGATTGACTTGTCAAAAATTGACTTCTTTGACTAGGTATAACATACCCCAACCCTATTGCATTGTCCAATCCCTTCACTATCAGTTTCCTAAACATATTGTTCTTCCAGTTTATGACATGCATTGACATGCTTAATTTGTTCATATTTTTAAATTATACCAGCTTAAAGCCAAATGATCTTCTAATGCAAGCAAGAACATCATTATTCAACAGGATAATGTCGAATCACACATAAGCAACAATGATTCAAACTTTAGGACAACTGCAAACTCAGATGAATTTAACTTCATGTTTGTATGGTCGATTATTGTCAATGGATGATTTTGCTTTAGTGTATGTTTCACAACTTCAAAAAATCCATCACCGTTTCTTTTTATTCTCATCAATTGTCATGGTGTGAATAAGTAACAACAATTAAATAAACTAAAGTAAACATAAGGGCCTAAGGTAAACAAACCAAAGGATATTTAAATGTAGGGAGGGGCTATCAACCTCCCAAATTGTGTTATTCCCACTCCAAATGTTAAACACATCCAAATAAAATTTAAAATTTCTTTTTTTTTTACTAAACACACCCCAATTTATTCCTTTCCTATCTTTTTTTACTTAAAAGTTAAAATAATTTATCTTCTTACACAATACTATACACACCCCATCCATTCTCTCCCCCTAGAAACAAAAAGAACCGTGTCTCTCTTCTCCCTCACCCCCAAACGAACCAACAACAAATTAAAATATTAAAACACAATTAAAAAACTGCCCTATACAGACTGTACGGCCACAACTTCATGTACACACATGGAAGTGTTCGGCCAATACCTAATGTACGGCTATGGATATGTTCGGCCAGTACACAATGTACACATCCAAGTGTGTTCGGCCAGTAGTGGCCGTACACTACTTAACTACATTTTTTTTCATGCAGATTGCGTTCGGTCAGTTGTGGTCGTACACTCACAGATGTGTGCGGCCAATATGGCCGTACGTACAATGATGTGTTCGGCCACGATGTCGGTCGTACATGTCGCGACTGCTACCACTAAAAAACGGTATAAAGTGTAAAAAAAAGTATAAAAAAGTGTAAAAAAACATTAAATATAATTACATTAATTTCCTCCATCACTTTTTCTTCTTTCATAATTATGTTTGTTGTGATTATATTATCATATGAAGGTTTATTTATGGTGGTAGGATTTATGCATGGAGAAGGGTTTTAAAAATGGAGTGATTTTTTGTTGTAAAAGTAAAAATAGATAAATGAGGGTTAAATTGGGTGGAATTTAAGTATGGGGTGTGTATAACATGGGGTGTCTTTAATATTATTAGGGGTGTCTTCAACATTTTTTAAATGATTTAAAAGGAATTTCTTAGTAAATTTAATTAGGTCTATTTTTGTCCAAAAAAAATATGGGGTGGGAACAACACAATTTGGGGTGTTGATAGCCCCACCCTTAAATGTATCAGTTTAGTTGTCGGCCCAAAATCATATCTGATCCAAATCCATCGGCTTTAGGCCCATTCTTGTCAAGCTATTCTTCTTGGGTACGGCTATTAGCACCTCCGCCTTTGTTAATCGCACTCCCCCGTTGATGCACTCCCCCATTAAGAGAACGTTATATGAAGTATGAACTCCACATAAATTGTTCAAATTACCCGTTTCTCTATATAAATTCTTAACTACACACCACACCTCCAAAATCCTAATTTATCTCTTTTCTCCTTTCTTTCCACAAGCAGCCGCCGTCGCCCCTATTGCCGCAATGTATAATAAATAATAATATGTGTTTAAATAACTCAATACAACTATTCAACATATATAAAAGTCAGTCACTATTATGCAAATCAAATATTGTCATTATGCATAACGACTATCAATGTCACTATGAACTATTATGATTAAACATTTTTATTATGCAAATTATCATTGTTATTACTCTATACTTTCAACAAATTCAATAATTTCTTTTAGAATTTGTTTACACCTATCACTGTCCACCTACTTTTAGCAAAATAAATAAAAAAACAAAAGAAGATAAAATCGGTTTATAAATCATAGAAATCCTCACACAGAATTTGTAGTTTATTGGTTTAAAGTAAAAATGATGGGTGTATGACTGTGTATGCATGAGCTAACACGTTATTCTTACCAGACTCCTACCAAACATGCCACTACTTGCAACCTCCTCAATTCATGAATTATAAATGCTTTTTGTATGACTCATTTTTTTTTTAATTTCACACAAACATGAAACACCTATAAATTTTGAGGGTAAACAAATTACATAAGGGAAAAGTGAAGATGGGAGAATACTGTGTAACTGGAGGAACAGGATTTATTGCAGCTTATATTATCAAGTCATTGCTGGAAAAGGGTCACATTGTGAGAACTACGGTCCGAGATCCAGGTAAACCAAAGTCTGAATTTGCTTTCTCTCGTTTTTTAAAACAAAATACGTCATTCACTCTCGATGCTAATGAATCAATATAATGTTTATTTTTCAGGATACAACGATAATATTATTGTATCTTGTTTGAGGTGAACTAATATGTTGCCTAAAAAAATTTGAAACGGCTGTGGATCGATTTTTGAGGCAATAATGTTTTAGACTACCAAAATAAATACGGGCTTAATGATAATTCAAAACTGGACCAAAATTGTTACAACACTCATTTTGTAACTTTCAACGTAAATATCATCAAATCAAATTCAATTCAAGTTTTAACATTCAATTTTCGAAACTACTCTAAATTTATTTCTGCATTTGTGCACGCAGAGAACTCGCATAATCATTATAATATTTTCCAAACACTTATACTTTTTTTAATATGGAACAAAAATTTCTTTGTTTGTATTCTTTCCAAATTTTAATTACAATCACTTTAAAAAATAATTTCTTCCTCATCAACTTTAAAATGTACGAATAAAATATTGAGATGTGAATCACATTTTCCAACCTGAGAAAGATCTGGTTCTTGACCAAAAATATGTTAGTGGTATGATGTTTGATTTCAAGACTAACTTTAACTGGCTAGTTTATCACCTTATTTTTTTTTTTTTTTGGTCGGCAAAATAAGTATATTAATAAGCAAAAAAGAAAGTGCAGTATATCAATTGAGGCATAAGAGTTTATCACCTTATTTTATTGAGGCATAAATGAGTAATTGTGAGAATTTCCTATTAATTAATACATGTATTTTTTCTTGCACCAGAAAATGTAGAAAAAGTAGGGTATCTTCGGGAGCTAAATGGAGCTAAGGAGAGGCTCAAGATTATGAGAGTTGATCTGTTGGATGAAGGTAGCTTCGACGCCGCAGTGGAGGGGGTAGATGGGGTATTTCACACCGCCTCTCCGGTGCTCGTGCCATACGATGATAATATCAAGGTAACTCCTCTATACTTTTCCTCTTTTATAGTAAGTGTTGCATTCATAGTGTTTGATAAAATGTCTAGGAGGGAGGGACATTATCTCTAGGTTGCATTTGTTTCAATATTTGTGCTACCACTTTCATCTACAACTACAATTTACAAAGTTTTGCCCTTCGCATCCACTACCTTTAGAAACAAATAATTACATCTGGTCAGAAACATTCAATTTGAATTTTGCTTTTTTAACTAGTGAAAGCCATGGATTAATTATCTGGTAAAAGGAGCTCGAGAATAAATTAACAACAACACGTGTAAAACTGCTGATAAATTGGGCAAGAGAGATCATATTCAAGCAGTAAAGATTGTTCTTGCAAATCAAAATGTGGGGCAGGAAGAAGCTTTCAGTAAAAAGAGTAAAATGGCGGATAATAGTTTTGTATGTGTAAAATGAAGACAGCCTTAAACTAATAATAAGTCAAAGGAAGATGTGGAGGATCCACCTCCAATCTTTCAGAGAAATTGATGGTGTAGATTTGAAAGAAATATGGAAAAACTAAATTATTGTTGCATGACATTAATTTGTGTATAATGTTTTGCAGGAAAATTTGATTGATCCATGCATAAAAGGCACCTTAAATGTGCTAAAGTCGTGCAAGAAAGCTAGCAGTGTGAAAAGGGTTGTGTTAACCTCTTCTTGTTCTTCAATTCGATACAGATACGATGTGGAACAAGTGTCTCCTCTCAATGAATCTCATTGGAGTGATCTTGAATATTGCAAAAGCTACAATGTAACCAATTTGATTCATTCCTTTTATAATACTATGAGTTTTCTATTGATTATAAGTCTGGTGGTACAAGTTTGAGAAATTAATCTTGTGAACTTTGCAGCTGTGGTATGCTTATGCAAAAACTAAAGCAGAACAACATGCTTGGGAATTTGCAGAGGAAAATGGAATTAATCTAGTGGTGGTGAATCCATCTTTTGTAGTTGGTCCTCTACTTGCACCGAAACCAACTAGTACACTACTCCTTATATTGGCGGTCGTCAAAGGTTAGATCCATCTTCGTTTCATGTATCGTATGTTTGCAATTGATTGTACTTAGTAAGTAGAGTTTGAACATAACGATTTTTGCATTTTAATCAAAATTTTGTCCGCGTTGTTGATAACGTCATTCTATTTTTCGATGTTTTTTAATAAAAGTGTTGTTGATATCATCATTATACACAGGCTTAAGAGGAGAATATCCAAACACGAGAGTTGGTTTTGTACACATTGATGATGTTGTGAAGGCACATATTTTGGCAATGGAAGAAAGTAAAGCTTCTGGTAGGCTAATATGTTCAAGCTCAGTAGCTCACTGGTCAGAGATTATTCAAATGTTAAGGGCCAAATACCCATCTTACCCTTATGAAAATAAGTAAGTTAACTACTCACAATTTTATGTTTAAGATTCCAAAATGATAAATACCTTCTCTAATTAAAAGTTTTTAATGACTAGAAATTGAGATAAAGAAAGATCATGTCATTATTCTCAATTTTATGTTGTTCCCTCCGTCCGGAAAAGATAGTTCACTTTCTTTCTAGAAGAGTTTACTTTGTCTAAAATACTATTGTTTAATGTACATTAAAATTTTAAAAAAAACATTTTCTCATTCAATAAATTAGAGTATATTCAAACTTAAACGTAAAATCATGAATTTCAAGCATACTGAATGATGTTTTATTGATTCACGTGAAAATGGAAAGGGCTATCTTTTTTAGACGCTAAAGTATAAAAACTTTAATCTAACTAGAGAAAATACAATGACAATATTTCTGTCGTTTGAGGTCAAGATTTTGAGTACTTAACTAGACCGTGTGTAAGTGCATGAAAATAAGGTTTGTTTCAATAGTAATTCATTATGCAACTAAGTATGATGAATTAAATTGCAAAATTAAATTCTGATGAAGATTTTGATTTTGATACAATTAAAAAATTGAGATTATTATTAATTTTTAAAATTCAGGTGTAGCAGTGGAAAAGGAGATGAGAATCCGCACAATATGGACAGTAGCAAGATTATAAAGATGGGGCTTCCTCCTATGAAAACACTTGACCAAATGTTTGATGATTGCATCACTAGTTTCCAGCAAAGAGGCTTTCTTTGAAATTTCACCAAATGTTATTTATTCTTATCACTATTAATGTCTAATTATTCTACACCAAAAAATTGTATTCTCATTTTCCTCAAATTTATTTTCACGTCCTGCTCGTTTAGAGCTGTGTAGTATTTGGAAAAAACCGACAAAGCCAAAAGGAAAAAAACTGAATAAAATTTAACAATCAATTTATATATTTTATACTCCCTGCACTTTTCTTATTTGGTATCAAAATTACTTTGCACACTCTTAATATGCAAATACTCCACAAAATTAATACCCTCCCAACATTATTTTATTTTTAAAATTGCCACCATCTTTTTACATACATTTTAGTATTTTACTTTACACCTTAATACCTTATAATATGATATCATATCCACTTTACACATCACCAAATCACCTAAAATATTCCTCTTTTACCTTACATCACTAACCACTAAATTCACTTTTCTTAAAAAACGTGTCGATCAAATCGTGCAAGTAATCCTGGTTTTCTTAAAAAATGTGTCGATCAAATCGTGCAAGTAATCCTGGGACGGAGGTAGTATAATACTCCCTCTGTTTTTTAATAAGTGTCACTATGACTTTTTAACTAATTTAAAAATAAGTGTCATTTTGGATTTTTTTTTCTTTAATTTTGACTACTTTATCCTTATTCATTTACCATACTGTTATGATTATTTATTAATCTATTGTGCAAGTTTTTTTTTTTTTTTTTGGAACTGTAACTGTCTATAAGTAAGAGGGGTATTAAGTTATTTCGGCTAATGGGCATTTTATGGTAATTTTCGGTGGTATTACATTTCGATTGTTCCAATTTCGGTTCGGTTGGAATTCGATTTTAAATGCCTTCGCTACGATTTCGATTATTGATACTGTAAATTCGGTTAATTCGGTTTTGATTATTCAATTCGGTTCGATAATTGAACCGATCGATGCACATCTCCATGCTCGTCTTCTCTCTCGTTCTTTGCATTCTTTTTTTTTTTTTTTTTTTTTCTGCTGTTTTTTTTTTTTCAATTGATACATTTTTTAACTTTCTTCGATCAATTTTATTATTTCACTTTTTCTTTGTTATTTAATATAATTATTCTCATTTCTTTTTTAAAAAATTATCATTCACATTATTCATAAACAATTACTCTTCCTTCATACCATCAAAATAATTACTTTATACATAAACTAATCATCAATACTTCATTCGTCCACCTAAAGTGTGTCTATTTTTTTTTTTTTAAAAGTATACTCCATGCACTTTATTTATCAAGAAATAATATACTTACAACATTTGTAAAAAAAATTACATTTCAAAAAGTGAAATACTTAACAAATAATCTTTTGTTTTTTATTTTGGCAGGAGAAATGCTTAACAAATACAGTACTAGTATTGAACTTATATTAAATTTGGAACATACAACTTCTAGGGAGAAATCTTGGGAACCAACGGGCGTGCAATGGGCTTTTTACATACAAGCTCAAACCCAAACATAGATATAAATGGGCCCCAAACATCCCAATTTCGTATTGGGCGCGGCTAAAGGCACACCCGGATCCTATGAGGACACCCATGTAAAAATCCCAAAATTACCCTCCTCTCAATTAAAACCCTAAAAATCATTCTTCCTTCTCTAATTCAAGACACCCACCTTCCACCTCCATTTTCGCCACCTCCGGCGCGGCGCTGCGCCGCCTACCTCTCCACTTCGCCCACGTCGCCCACCTCGTCGCGGAGGCCCACTGCGCATCACCTCTTCGCGGCCGCAGCCCTTCCCTCTCCCCTCTGCGGCCGTTCGCGGCCGCAGTTCCTCCCCCTCCCCTTTGCGGCCGCACCCATTTTCGCCCCTTCTCTTCGCGGCCGCAGCCCTTCCCTCTCCCCTTCGCAGCCGTTCGCGGCCGGCCTCCCTCCATTCGTGCCTCTCGCCGCCGCCGCGCCGCTTCAGGTAAGTTGAAAATTAGGTTTCTAAAAATTGAAAATTAGGATTTTTGGATGTTGTTCGGGAATTTCTTTCGAACAATTTTTGTTTGTTTTGTAGAAATTTTCGAACACCCTAAGTTTGTTCATGTAAAATTTTCGAACATATTGACTTTGTTTTGAAATTTTTTTCGAACAATTTGTGTTTGTTGGAATTGAAATTTTTTACGAACATATTGACTTTGTTTTGAATTTTTTTTCGAACAATCTGTGTTTGTTTTGGAAAAAATTTCGAACAAGATGTTCGATCTTTTTTTTCTGACAAATTTAAGTTGTTTTGAAATTTTTTTCGAACATATTGAGTTTGTTCATTAAAAAAATTTCGAACATCTCAACTTAGTTTGGATAAAATTTTCGAACATATTAAGATTTTATTTTTGTTGTTGAAATTTTCGAATCAAACTTATGGTGGTTGTTTTGGTGGGGATCCGGATGATTTCGGTATGAAATGATAAATCGGGTGTGAAATGGAATGGATGGGTGTACTCATTCGGCGTTTTGTTTTAAAATATGCAGGAGGGGTAAATACGTCATTTCGCATCACCCTTGTGACAAAAAAAAATTCCGGTGGGTGTCCTCATAGTATCTTTGGGTGCCTTTCCTTTCGTATTAAATAGAGTCAAAGGCCCATCTAACGTGTAATTCCCTCAATTCTAATTTCTCTATCAATTTGATTTAATGTAAAAATGATCAGAATAGTATTTAAAATTATAAATTAAATAGGTAAAGTAAAATTATTTTCTTTTAAAAAAAAATGAGTAATGTAGTAAAATACGGAAATAGAGTACACACCTGGAAGGATATAGAGTTTATGGGTGGACACATTTTTTTGTATTCACCCCTTATGTGATAATGCATGCCACACAATATAATTTATAATTTTTTTTTTATCATAGATTTTAGTAGATTTAAATCTATGTTATCTTTATACTTTTAGAAAATTATTTAATAATCGTGCATATCTTTATTTTTAATATATATTTATGGAAAAATCTTATATGCACCGTGTGCACAGATCCCTTTTCTGTGCACACGCTTTTTTGACAGTTTTTTCTACAAATTCTTCCCCCTTCTTCTCTCTTCTCCTTTCTCCTTCTTTCTCTCTCTCCCACGCGGCTGGAGGGGCGGGTTCCGAGGGGAAACAGAGGAGCCACTGGAAGGGGTGGTGCGGTTATTGATATAGTAAATTCGGTTTTGATTATTCGATTCGGTTCGATAATTGAACCGATCGATGTACATCTCTATCACTATGCTCGTCTTCTCTCTCGTTCTTTGCGTTCTTTTTTTTTTTTCCCTGCTGTTTTATTTTTTCAATTGATACATTTTTTTACTTTCTTCTACCAATTTTATTATTTCACTTTTTCTTTGTTGTTTAATATAATTATTCTCATTTTTTTTTTAAAAATTATCATTCACATTACTTCATTCGTCCACATAAAGTGTGTCTATTTTTATTTTTTTTTAAAGTATATTTCATGCACTTTATTTATCAAGAAATAATATACTTACAACATTTGTAAAAAAAAATTACATTTCAAAAAGTGAAATACTTAACAAATAATCTTTTGTTTTTTTATTTTGGCAGGAGAAATGCTTAACAAATACAGTACTAGTATTGAACTTATATTAAATTTGGAACATACTACTTCTAGGGAGAAATTTTGGGAACCAACGGGCGTGCAATGGCCTTTTTACATACAAGCTCAAACCCAAACATAGATATAAATGGGCCCCAAACATCCCAATTTCGTATTGGGCGCCGCTAAAGGCACACCCGGATAGGGGACACACAAAATTGATGAGGACACCCACGTGAAAATCCCAAAATTACCCTCCTCTCAATTAAAACCCTAAAAATCATTCTTCCTTCTCAAATTCAAGACATCCACCTTCCACCTCCGGCGCGGCCCTCTTCACGTCGGCGCGGCGCAGCAGCGCCGCCTACCTCTCCACTTCGCCCACGCCGCCCACCTCGTCGCGGAGGCCCACTGCGCATCACCTCTTCGCGGTCGTTCGCGGCGCGGCACCCATTTTCGCCCCTCCCCTTCGCGGCCGTTCGCGGCCGCAGTTCCTCCCCCTCCCCTTCGCGGCCGCACCCATTTTTGCCCCTCCCCTTCGCGGCCACAGCCCTTCCCTCTCCCCCTCGCAGTCGTTCGCGGTCGGCCTCCCTCCGTTCGTGCCTCTCGCCGCCGCCGCGCCGCTTCAGGTAAGTGGAAAATTAGATTTCTGAAAATTGAAAATTAGGATTTTTGGATGTTGTTCGGGAATTTCTTTCGAACATTTTCTGTTTGTTTTGTAGAAATTTTCGAACAACCTAAGTTTGTTCATGTAAAATTTTCGAACATATTGACTTTGTTTTGAAATTTTTTTCGAACAATTTGTGTTTGTTGGAATTGAATTTTTTTTCGAACATATTGACTTTGTTTTGAATTTTTTTTCGAACAATCAGTGTTTGTTTTGGAAAAAAATTCGAACAAGATGTTCGATCTTTTTTTTCGGACAAATTTAAGTTGTTTTGAAAAAAAATTCGAAAATATTGAGTTTGTTCATTAAAAAATTTCGAACATCTCAACTTTGTTTGGGTAAAATTTTCAAACATATTAAGATTTTATTTTTATTGAAATTTTCGAACATATTAGAATTATTTTTTTATCAAACTTATGGTGGTTGTTTTGGTGGTGATGGTGGGGATTCGGATGATTTCGGTGTGAAATGATAAATCGGGTGTGAAATGGAATGGATGGGTGTACTCATTCGACGTTTTTTTTTAAAATGTGCAGGAAGGGTAAATACGTCATTTCGCATCACCATCGTGATAAAAAAAATTCGGTGGGTGTCCTCATGTTATCTTTGGGTGCCTTTAGCCGTGCCCTTTCGTATTAAATAGAGTCAAAGGCCCATCTAACGTGTAATTCCCTCATTTCTAATTTCTCTATCAATTTGATTTAATGTAAAAATGATCAGAATAGTATTTAAAATTATAAATTAAATAGGTAAAGTAAAAGAAGATAATGTGTTTAATAGGTATTTAAAATGGTAAAATTATTTTCTTTTAAAAAAAATGAGTAATGTAGTAAAATACGGAAATAGAGTAATGTAGTAAAATACGGAAATAGAGTACACACCTGGAAGGATATAGAGTTTATGGGTGGACACATTTTTTTGTATTCACCCCTTATGTGATAATGCATGCCACACAATATAATTTATAATTTTTTTTTATCATAGATTTTAGTAGATTTAAATCTATGTTATCTTTATACTTTTAGAAAATTATTTAATAATCGTGCATATCTTTATTTTTAATATATATTTATAAACATTTTTTTACAGTTACGTGACTCCATTTCATTAGTCTATCTCAATCTATTCGTTCTCAAATCACTCAATTTCAAAATTCATGAATTCTCATTCATTCTATATTTTTCTTTGTGCAAAATGATGTGAAACGTGTAAATTATTACTTAAAAAAAATTAAATCATATTATTGGGGTAATTTTAGAAAATTCATAAACAATTGTTGTGGTAATTTATTACCTTAAACCAAATAAGTATGTTGTGGCAGCGGCAGCAAATCGACGAACCACGTTTTCATCGAATGCGCGTACGCGAGGAAAATTTGGGAGGATAATCTCAGGTGGATGGGTGTCTCAACAGTCCTGCATAATAATGTGAGAGACCACTTCATCCAACACACGAACCTAGTGCGAGGTAAACGATACACGAGTTTCACTATATGCCTATGGGTATGCACGACATGGGTTATTTGGAAGGGGAGAAACGCACAAATTTTCAATAATGAGAGAATAGAGGCAGAGAAGGCGGCTTGATGAAATAAAGAGTAGATTGTGGGGTTGGTTTGCGATAAAGGAGGGGGCGTTTTTCAACCGAACATTCGAGGACTGGAGGTCAAATCCCATAAAATTCTTCGAGGATGCAAACACGCACTGATATATACACAGACATGTATACTGTTACTTCTTTACTTCTTTTTTTTGCTTTCTGTATGTAACTGGAATGTGTTATAATTTATAACCATTCCCCAAGCAATAAAAGGACTTTTTTTACCGATTAAAAAAAAATAAGTATGTTGTTAAAAAAAATTATTACCTTAAACCAAATATGATGAATGTATTTAATTTGAACTTCTTAATTAGCGTATATTGAAGTAAATCGTTGGAATTCGCTCAATCAAGAGGAAAGGGGGTCACAAAATTAACAAGAGACCCTTTTTTCCATAAAGTAACCATTACTATTTAATTAATTGGGTTTGCAAAAAAAAATTGAGTATTATTATATTTTATTACCGTATAACTTTGAAGTTGTATTTCACAAGATGGATCAGAGGCCGAGTACAAGTAAATATGCTAAAATCTTCACAGAAAAGAAATCAAAATAAAGTCAAAAGCAGCACATAACCGCGAACTCAAAGTTAGCCAAAATACTCAGCCAACAACTCAAATCACAGACTCACCAACAATCCCCGAGCACCAAACTCCAAACCCAAAAACCAACTTCGTCCAGAAATCCCTAATTCAATTCCACCCAAATCCAATACCCAAACAAGAAGAAAATCGCAAGAAGGAATAATTTTATTTTTTAATAGATATTATAAATTTATTTCAACCCCGCATAAAACGCGGGTCTTACAATAGTTTATTCTATTAGAGATAATATATATATTAGGATCGAATTGAGTGGAATTGTATTGTTCACAATCCTAAAAGATTATTTAAAATTTAAGTTTGAATTGATGGATTGACTTTTTAAGTTTATATAATAATTTATACTTTGGATTGCGGGATAAAAATTAAAATTTAGGGGGTTGTATTCAATTGGGATTCTATTTGATTTTTTTGGACTTTAAAAAGTATGTGAATTTATAAAATTCATATAATTCATGCAGAGTTTGACTGACTTTTTTTATTGATTTATATGGATTTTCATAGACTTGACAGATTGTGCAATATACTTTTTTTATTAATTTACATAGATTTTCATAAACTCCGGTATTGATGCGAATAGTTTTTTTTTTTTTGGCAAATACTTGTGTGTACCAGTTACATACATGTAACTGTCTATTTACCCTCCTTTTTTAAATAAGTCCACACTCCCTTCTTCTAGGCACTTATGTGTACAAGTTACGTACATGTAACTAAATCCAATTTTTTACATGGGTTATTAGTTATTTACCTTCTTTTTTATTAATTTCACCCCAATTTTTTTAAAAGAAAAATACATGTAAAATACTATATTACAATTTTATCAATTAAATTAAAATACAACTCATTAAAATTATAATTATACACCGACTATCGAGTCACCAATGAATCACCACAAAGTCAAATATTATTCTATTTTTTTAACTTTCAAAAAATAAATATAAAAACATAATGAATATAAAAAAAATTGAAAAAAATATGAAACTCAAAATAAAATTATGAAATAAAAATTTCAGTATTTTTTTTTCAAAAAATGACCAAAATTTAGGAAAAAAATTACAAAATAAATATGAAAAAATAAAATAAACTAAACTAAAAAAAATTTAATTTTTTTCTAATTTGGGTATAAATGTATGAATATGACATGCTCTCTTTCTAGCTTTACTCTAATTTATAATAACTAAGATTATTTCGTTGTGTCTTCATTATTTCTACAATGATATCTGGTTTGTTACAAGTTTTTTAAAGTTGTAGATTATTTTTTAAAACTAATTAATAACATAATCTAATTAAAAAATAAATTTTATATTTAGAAACTTAAATGAGTGAAGAATTGGGAAAGAAACCAACATAATATTGCATCAGCTTTATTATTTTCTTTGTGGTCATCGTCGTGTTGATGTATTCATATGTTTATTGAGTGTGATCGTAATTATTAATTGAACTGTGTGTTCAATGTGATTCATTCTCACTTTTGTTCTTCTTACTAGTTAGTTAATATCAATCTTTTAATATTGATGTATTAATTTGCATGGTATGCGAATTATGAAAGATTCTAAACAAGCCTTGAAAATGTAGTAACATTATCAGATGTCCCCAAAGAGATACAAAATATTTTAATTTAAGATATATGAAAATTATAACCATTGTAGGGTATTCTTCATAGAAAAAAGACGCATATGGTGCATATTGAATTGAATTTACTACACTCAATACAGATTAACTACATTCTTGAACTCTCCCAACTTATTTCAGATAACAAGATACCACTAAATATATAGAGCATAATCATGCACATCGAGTATCAAATTATCAAAACCATGAAGAACAAGCGGGCTTGTATCCAGTTGTGTTTTTTACTTTACACGGTTACTCATGATGAGAGTGTTTGACATACTTAACTGCAAAAGAAGGGGAAACTCACAGTTAATCCAAATATTAGATATTGTACACCATTAAGGGGAAAATTCGACAAAGTAAGTTGTATATGTTTATTAATCTTCATATATGTTTTTTCTATATCTATCTAGTATTCAAAAATATAACCCTAGTTGTTATATTAAACATGCATTAAGTGCATTTGACTTCAATTGTAAACATTACACCAAACAAATTGAAGGCTAGAGCAACTATGAAGTTGCAATAGAACAAACAAAATGAGAGAATCACAAAAAAGACCCATTAGATTAAACTGTAATTATAGCCAACTAACACATATTGAATCATTTTGGAACATATTTGAAAATTTTAACATTTTTGCCGATGGAATCCACATCCAAACACATGTGCAATGCAAAAACAGCAAATCCTATAAAATTCAACTTAAAAAAAGACCCAGTAAATTGAAGGGAAGGGCTATCAACACCCCAAATTGTGGTATTCCCACCCCAAATGTGAAACACACCCCAACAAAATTTAAAAATCTATTTTTTTTACTAAACATACCCCCAATTTATTCCCTTCCTACCCCAATTCTTAGTTTGTCCGATGATATACTATCAAGAAGAAGACGATTGTTGAATTTACCAGGTACATATTATATATTTATGTTTATAATATTTCATTAAATAACTATACTTTTTAATATAAAAATTCTAATTTAATACATTTTTTTAGGTTTACGTCTAACCGATGAACAATTAAAGAATTATACACTTCTTAAGATTGATCAGTTACTTCAGAAAAACGGAAGCAGTTTAAGTAGTTTTTCATCAATGCCTGTTCCAGATCTAGATGATATATCTCTAAAACACAATTTAATGATTCTTGAAGAGTTGAGCTATGATCGCACAGAGTTGCTAGAGGAGTACAATAGGTTATCTTCAACCCTAACTGCCGAACAGAGTGATGTTTTACAAGAAATGCTTGAAGTTATTTGTTCCACTAATGGCAAAGTCTTCTTTTTGTATGGGTACGGGGGTACTGGAAAAACTTTCATATGGAGAGCTCTTTCTGCAGTCGTTAGATCTCACGGAGACATCGTTCTTAATGTTGCATCGAGTGGTATAATTTTTCTTTTGTGCCTGGAGGACGTATTGCACATTCTCGGTTTCGTATTCCGATAAACATTTATGAATCATCCACCTACAACATAATGCCCGGTACTCATTTGTCAGAACTTATAATAAATTCAAAGCTGATAATATGGGACGAGGCACCGATGATTAACAGATTTTGTTTTGAGGCACTTGATAGAAGTCTAAGAGATATAGTTAGAAGTCCAGATGGATCAATGTCTAATTTGCCTTTTGGAGGAAAAACAGTGATTCTTGGAGGAGACTTCAGACAAATACTTCATGTTATTTCAAAAGGTTCTGAAGAACATATAGTCCACTCTGCTATCAATTTATCATATTTGTGGGAACATTGCAAGGTACTGAAGCTAACGAGGAACATGAGATTGCAGACTGAAAATTCTAACGGTATTAATACATCTGATGAGATAGCTGAATTCACAGATTGGATTTTGAAAGTTGGCGACGGAGATCTTGGAGATATTGACGATGGTTTTGCGGATATTGATATTCCTGAAGAGAATCTGATTTTAGATGCACGAGATTCTATTGTTGCTATAGTTGACTGCATTTACCCATTTGTCTCTAACAACTTTGATACAGATAAGTATTTTGAGGATAGAGCTATACTTGTTCCAACACATAAAGAAGTTGAAAGCATTAACGAGACAATGTTGACAATGATACTTGGTGATACAAGGGAGTATTTGAGTTCAGACAGTGTGTGTACATTGGAGTTTAGACCTGGTGGAATGGGACATGTGTTTTTCATTGACTTTCTCAACTCTATTAAGTGTTCTGGTCTACCAAATCATCGATTGGTTCTCAAGACAGGTGTCCCTATAATGCTGCTTAGGAACATTGATCTGAAGTCCGGTTTGTGCAATAAAAACTAGACTGGTTGTTACAAGACTTGGTGATTCGGGTGGAATTTACGCGTTTTAGATGCACATGTGAAGTATATTTTGATGTGGATTTCATTGAATTATGCATGGAATATGATTGTTTTAGCCAAAATGAGAGAAAGGTATTGTTTTGTCGATTTTATAGGTAAAACGATGGAATTTGGAGCAAAACACATACCACAAGTGACTGGATCAGGAATAGGAGTGCACCGTTGGATTCGTCTCGAAAAATGGAGTGGAATGAAAAAAAGAATCGAGTCAATCGGAGGTTGGAAGCTCGAGATACGAAGAGACGAAAAAAACATACCCGGATAGAATCGACCCGGGCGGGTCAAAACCACCCGGGCAAGGGCAGATTTGAGAGATGTTCGAATTTGGCCAGGGTGAAACCCACCCGGCCGGGTGGTTTCGACCCGGGCAAGGCCAATTTTCCAAGACATTCGTAATTTGGCCGGGTGGGGTGCCCGGGTGAAACCCACCCGGCCGAGTGACAACATTTTCGGGGGTTTTTGGCCATTTTCTCCATTTTTGAGGGACCAACTTGCAATTTTGGCATCCAAACCCTTCCCCAACACTATATAAGGCCTCATTCTTGAAACCCAAGACATCCTCCCCCAAATCCACACATAGTTACACATACTTGGAGGTGTTTTGGCCATTTCTCTCTCAATTCTTCACCAAATCAAGGAAGAAATGATGCAATAGCTCCCAAATTCCATTCCCTACCACATTCTAGACTAAGCTTTCTCTTTCTTTTCCTTTTTATTTAGTTATTTCATTTGGAATTTGTAATTTGATTATGTATTTGATTAGCTAAACACTTTGTGGTTCTAAGGCATTGTAAGACTTGGATTGATGTTTATGAGTAATTTCTTGCTTTAATTGGTGTTTGTTTCCTATTTGCATATTTAATTATCCATTGTCAAGCATGTTGTTATTGGCCATGATGATTTGCTTATCTATTGTTAATTGGAGTAAGATCGAGAGATTTATTTCATTTAATCGTATGCAAGCATGCAACCCGATATTCTTATGAGCTCGAGAGAGGATTAATTATCGGAGAGGGAATCGAATGGTCTTAGGAGCTCTTTTAGGCGGTGTAATGTTTGTGAGGTAGAAATACGAGCATATGTTGCATTGCGCCTTTGGTTAATTAGATCGAGAGATTAATTAATTCTTCTTGTGTGATCACCCTATATGAGATAAACTTAATGGCCATCTAAACGAGATAACATTCATAAACGGACATCTAAGTGTTACAATCGCCTTGGAACCCACTTTCTTTCTTTGAGTTACATCCGTTTCACTTTCGTTTTACTTATTTGCTTGGTATTTGATCGATTTCGTCTTTGCTCTTTATTACTTATTTGTGACACTTGTTAGGTAATTTTAGAGTAAATCATCATATTCAAATTATCGATCACGTCTACTTAGAACTTGACTAGCAAACTACCCTTTTACGCTTTAACCTTCTCGTGGGATCGACCTCGTGCTTATCACGCTACAATAGACGCCATATACTTGCGGTTGTTTATATAGTGTTGCATATCACGTGTATCACTTGGAAATCACATTATTGAAGCACAAATTCTTTCTAGAAGAAATGTTGGTAGTAAAGTTTTTTATACCAAGAATGACATTGAGTGTTTCGGACGACACGGCTGTCGTAAAGTTTCGAAGAAGGCAATTTCCTATTATATTGTCTTTTGCAATGACGATAAATGAAAGCCAAAGTCACTCCCTTTCCATGGCAGGTGTCTACCTTCCAAAATCCGTGTTCACCCATGGTCAGTTGTATGTTGCAGCCTCTAGAGTCAAAAGTATGTAATTCTTTGCCTAAATTCAAATGAAAAAATATGTAAACGTACCACGAATGTTGTTTATAAGGAAGTTTTTTCACAATTTGTAATTTATTATATAAATTTCTTTTATAAATAAATTCATAATTTTCTTTTCTATTTTTTTATATGTGATATAATTTATATTGACACAACATTTAAATTTTTATATTTTTAATAAAATACAGAAATTTACAAATATATACATAATTTAATTTTTTTAATTAAACATATAATATAAACTTATTTCAACCCCGCGTAATACGCGGGTCTTACGTTAGTATATTATAAATACACACAAATAAATCTGAAATATATTTATAAAGCTAAATTTTATTTTTAAATTAATGAGATGTGGTGTATTTTTAATTTTATTTTCTTATTTGGTCAAATAATTTGACTCAACTTTTTATTTAAAAAAAAATATGCCAGGCCGGACCTGGTTCAATTGCTAGTGGGCCTAAAACTTTTTAGCTTAGTCCAGCCTTGGTTGGCTGTCGGGCAATCAGACTATTTTAGCCTGGTTTTCTTTAAATTTAAAAAAAAAAAAAAAAAAAATCTGAAGATTTGATTTTGTAGCTTAAAGCAAGTGATATAATGTTCTCAATTTTATTTTATTTTACATTTTAAACTTAATTTTTTTTAAAAAAAAAAAAAAAAAAACAATCGGACCAGCGCAAAAACACGGCAAAGCTTTTCAGGCTACAAAAAATGAGGTCCAGTTTAGCCTGTTGGGCGAGCCGATTAGGTTGGGCTCATTTTGACAGATAAAAATATTATTTCCTCCATTCTATTATTAATTAAATATTTACTATTTATTCAAAATTGACTTTTAGGAGGGATATTATAGATATTTCTAATTTGTTAAAAAGAGAATATTTTTTTTGTATGTAAAAAGTAATGACATGTGGTGTAAATAAATACTCTTTCCGTCCTAAAAAAGTTTGCATCTTTTATAGACACACAAACTAAGAAAAAAGTGTAATGAATAAAATGATGAAGAATAATTTTGTAAACTTTTATGAATAAAGTAAAGTAAATGATTGGATTGAGGGTAAAAGCAATGACATTTTGTGTAAGTATGTAAATATTGTGAGGATGGGGTTTATGAAAAAAAATAAAATTGAAATGTGCAAATAATTGTGGGACATGGGGAGTAGATGCTTAAGGGAGATTCTCAAAGGAGTAATGAGTAGGTGAAAATGTTCAAATAATAATGAGACAATTTTTTTTTATAAATGTTCAAATAATAATGAGATGAAGGAAGTAGTATATGATAAGAAAAAAATTACTCTCTTCATCCACTTATAAGTTATAATCTTCCAATTTTACCATTTTTGTATGTCCGTCTATAAGTTATTTCATACTTTTTTCGGCAAATATCTTTTAATTTTTTATTCTTACATTTCACTTTATATTTAAAGTTTCTATATATCTCTTGCTCTTTCTCGATGACATCACTTTTAATATGTATATTATTTAATCACTTTTCGATCTTAATCCTTGTGCCAAAAAGTAACGAAAAACTTATAGGTAAAAATTATATTGCTGTGTGTATCTCCCCTTCCCCATATACTAATATACATGTACATTCGTTTTACTTATAAGCACTTGTTATTAAAAAATTTAATTCTAAGTACTTTGTAATTAAAATCATTTTTAATTTTAATGTACATTCTAATTTTTAGCTTGTCAATTAATGATGTTGGAATTAATGAGGGAGAAATTAATTTGGATTCTCAGACGTGGTCCACCTTTTCATATTGTGCGTGAATGTAGCGCAATTCTCTCCAACCTCCCTCCAGGGTATTTTCAGTCTATAAAATAACTCATTAAAAATCGCTCATAATTCTCTACTCTCTGTTGCAGTGTATATCTCCCAGAAGAATACACTGTTCTTGTTGCCGGAATTTTTCTGTGTGTGTTCAATTCGTACACGTCGTACGTTCGTACGTTCGTTGAGGCTTCGTCTACAGAAGTAGAAGTCGTTTTACCTTTGGGAACGGAACTCTGAACTAGTCGAGCACTACCTGGGCGTATTTTGTTCTGCGGAAAAAGGGTTTTCCCTTGACTCGACTTTCTGATCCTTATATTTTGATATTGCAGTACCATACCAAGCGTAATGGTTTTCAACAATCGCAGAACATAATAGATATTGATTAATTATTTTTTAACGGATAATTACTGTATTAATTAAATTTTTGGATTATCCACTGCAATATCGAACATTTAATCATCACAACACGCTGCACGTTTGAGAATGGAGAGCAATCATTGGAGCCATGGTTTCGCTTGGATAACAAGGTGAGAATGGAGAGCAATCATTGGAGCCATGGTTTCGCCTGGATAACAAGGTGGTCATGGTCATTGGCGCATCTTCCGTGTTACGATTGTCAATGATAATTCGACTCCGATTAGACGTCTCCAATCACAAGCAAAATAATCGGTCAATATTCAATCCAACGAAAGCATGGCAATTCACAAATATAAATGAAAACGAAAAACAGAGCACAAGAAGATTTAAGTGGTTCGATCAACGTGATCTACATCCACTGGACACACGACTTCAATTTGATTAAGTATAAGAGATGTTTACACACTCATCACTCGGAAAGGGATTTATCCTCACTTCACTCGTGAACTCTCAACTCTCAAAACGAATGCTCGCAGGCGTCGAGAATTACAATTACAAGTAATGGGGTATTTATAGGTTGTCAAGGGTGATTGCAGCGTGTGTTGAAAGCGTGCTCTGTTGCCACGTGGATTCTGTTACAACCGTGTAACAAACTCACACCTTCAGCGTGACCCAATCTGAATTGACCTCCTTGCCCTTCACTTGTCTTCGCAAGACAAGACGACTCCATACTTAGCCAAAAATTAACCCTGCTAACAGAACTCAACTAGTCTGGTCAGACCTCTACTTGTCTGGCCTTCCCAACTCGTCTTGTCCTTCGCAACACCCATCTCATCTGTTTGGACTCCTCCAACTCATCTGATCTGGTCTGAGTTAACTTGTCTGACTCCACCAGCTGATACGCCCAACAACTGAGTTCATCAGAAGACTTCTATCGACTAAGTACCTCGACTGATCTGCCCAACAGACGAGTACAGTAGTTGAGTAGAATCTACCTGATCTTCACAAGACGAGTAGCACTCGTCTAGTCTAGGAGGATTTGAGATAAACCTCACAATTCTCCACCTTTAGCTCAAAATCTCCACCTTGAACTAACAGCTCCGATCTATCCTTCTCAAAGGACAGATTCCACTACTAATCTGCCGCCACCAGACTAGTAGCCTTCTCCGCAGAGGTCACTAATGCAAACCAACTGACCTAAGACATAAACCAAACTTCTCCTTTGGTAATGCCTTAGTAAATGCATCAGCAGGGTTCTCCTCAGTAGCTATCTTAACCACCTGGACGCTCCCCTTCTCCACAATATCTCTCACAAAGTACAGCTTCACATCAATGTGTTTGGTTCTCTCGTGATACCCATGATGCTTTGCGAGATGTATTGCGCTTTGATTATCACAGAAGACAGTCACATTGTTCTGAGATAAACCAAATTCCTTAAGAATCCCTTTCAGCCACATGCTTTCCTTAACTGCCTCAGTCAAGGCCACGTACTCCGCTTCAGTAGTAGACAATGCAACTACAGATTGATGAATAGACCTCCACGACACTGCCGTACCAAATAGAGTGAACACATATCCTGTTAAGGATTTTCGAGTGTCAACATTGGCTGCGTAATCGGCATCAACGTATCCCACAAGTGCATCCCCCTCACTTGGCATCTTCTGAAATTTCAGACCCATCTGTGCTGATCCCAGAACATATCTCATAACCCACTTAACCGTTTCCCAATGGCTTAAGCCTGGATCACTCATATATCTGCTGATCACACTCATAGCATGAGTCAAGTCTGGTCTACAACACACCATAGCATACATTAGACTCCCTACAGCACTGGCATAAGGTATCTTGCTCATCTGAGTTCGCTCTTGGCTGTTCCTGGGACTCATCTGATTGGACAAACGATGATGATGGCCAATAGGAGTAGAGACAGTCTTTGCCTTATGCATTCTGAACCTCTCTAACACCTTCTGAAGATAAGTAGGTTGACTCAGCAGAATAGACCCATCTAGTCTACTGATCTCCATCCCAAGAATCACTTTGGCTTCACCAAGATCTTTCATCTCAAACTCCTGTTTGAGGATCTCCTTAACTTGATTAACACTGTCAATAGACTCTCCTGCTATTAACATGTCATCAACATACAACAGAAGATAGGTAACACCAGTCCCAACCCGTCTGAAATAGACACAGCTGTCGTACAAGCTCCTTGTAAAACCAGCTGAGCAAATGTACTCATCAAATCTCAAGTACCATTGTCTAGGGCTTTGTTTGAGGCCATAGAGGGACTTCTTCAACAGACAGACCTTGTCTTCCCCTTCTTCTATGTCCAACCCTTCTGGTAGCTTCATGTAGATCCTCTCGTCTAGAGATCCATGTAAGAAAGCTGTGGTCACATCCATCTGATGTAGCTCCAATTCGAATTGAGCGACCATAGCTAACAAGATTCTGATGCTACAATGCTTCACAACAGGTGAGAAGATTTCATTGAAATCGATACCTTCTTTCTGTGTAAATCCCTTAGCTACAAGCCTCGCCTTGTATCTAAGTCTGCCACCCCTCTGAGCCTCCACCTTCTTTTTATAGATCCACTTACACCCAACTAACTTCTTGTTCTTGGGCCTCTGAACAATCTCCCATGTCTGGTTCTTGTTCAGAGAAAGCAGCTCCTCCTCCATAGCAACTATCCACTTCTCCTTGTCGTGGCAGCTGATGGCTTCTGAATAAGACTTCGGCTCCAGAGACTCCACCTCAAGAGCTGCACATAATGCAAATGAGACTATGTCACCTTGACCATACCTCTGAGGTGGGTGGACTTCTCGTCTGGTTCTGTCCCGTGCCAGCTGATAATGTTGAAGATCATTCTCGCCTTGAGGATCGCCCTCCTCATCTGGATCAATATCATCTCCAACTGGTCTTGTGGAGTCAACTTGCTCCACCTCGACTTGTGTCTCGTCTGGTTGGTTATCAGCTGCACTAGTACTCGTACTAGTCTGTTCTGATAGAGGCATCCGACTCTCATCAAACGTAACATCTCTACTGATTATGCACTTTTGCATCCCAGCTTCGAGGCACCATAACCTGTATCCTTTCACGCCATAAGGATACCCAACAAACACGCATCGCAATGCTCGAGGCTCAAGCTTATCTTGCTTGACATGAGCATAAGCTTGACATCCAAATACCTTCAAATGATTGTAATCGGCTGCACGTCCAGACCACAACTCCTCTGGGGTTTTGTATTGCACAGCCGAGGAAGGACTCCTGTTTATCAAATAGGCTGCAGTAGACACAGCCTCTCCCCAAAACACCTTCGGCAGACAAGAACTGTTCAACATACACCTGACTCTCTCAAGTAGTGTCTGGTTCATCCTCTCAGCTACTCCGTTTTGCTGAGGGGTCCCTGGCACAGTCCTATGCCGTACTATTCCTTTCGATTTGCAGAACGCATTGAACTCGTCTGATAGGTACTCCAGACCATTATCAGTTCTCAAATGTTTGAGAGTCTTGCCTGTGACATTTTCACATTCAATGAGCCATTCCTTGAATTTCTCAAATGCTTCTGATTTCGACTTGAGAATAGACACCCACACCTTTCTTGAGTAGTCGTCTATGATAGACAGGAAGTATTTCCCACCAGACCTCGTCTGATTCCTCGCTGGCCCCCATAGATCAGAATGGACATAGTCCATGATCCCATTGGTAGAGTGAACACCCTTACCAAACTTAAGTCTCTTGGACTTACCAAGAATACAAGACTCACACAAGTCGAGTTGAGTGATCTTGTCTTTGCCAAGCAGACCTTGTTTAGACAACTCCACTAGGCCCTTCTCGCCTACGTGAGCTAGTCTTTTGTGCCACAACATCGAGTTGTCTTGCACCTCCGCTACATCTGATCTACCAGCTACCGTTTCTCCCTTAAGAAAGTAGAGATCACTCCTTCTCTCGCCTTTCAGGACAGTCAGCTCCCCTTTTGACACACTGAGCTCTCCATCAGCCTACTGGAATTTATAGCCCATAGAATCCAGCATCCCAAGTGAGATCAAATTCCTCTTGAGTTCAGGTACGTACCTAACACTTTTGAGTATTCTTACTACCCCATCGTACATCTTCAGGTGAACACTACCTTCTCCAACAACTTTGCAAGTGTGATCATTCCCAAGCAGAACAGAACCGCCCTTCTGTTGCTTGAAGTCATGAAACCAATCTCGTCTTGGAGTCATATGGAAAGAACACCCTGAATCAAGGATCCATGCTTGCTGTTCTGTAGAGGATGTGATGGTTAGCGCTTGAGCAGACTCGTAGCCTTCTTGCTCCTTCTCAACTTGAGTCTAATTAGCTTGATTCTTGTCATTAGAGGTATTGGCACCAGATTTCCTTAAGAACTGCTTGTATTTATGACAAGCATTCTTATAGTGCCCAGGTTTGTTGCAATGGTAGCACACTGCCTCACCTTGATTGGACACAGCTGATTTTCCCTTATCAGCTCCTTTGGGTTGACTAGACCCCTTCTTGGCACCAGATCGCTTCTGGCCACCTCTGATGGCCAATCCTTCTCCGCTACTGACCTTGTCTACTTGAGACGTTTTGTTGTGCAGCAGCTTGGACTTGACAGCCAGCATTACATCCTACAATGTAATACTTTCCTTCCTACCATACAAGATGGTGTCCTTTAAGATTTCAAAGGACTTAGGGAGAGCACTCAATAGAATCAGAGCCTTATCCTCTTCCTCTAACTTGACATCTAAATTCTCTAGATCATCAAGAATTCTATTGAACTCATCAAGCTGATCCGGAATGGGTTTGTCATCCACCATTCTGAAGGCATACAGCTTCTGTTTCGAATAGAGACGGTTAGCTAAGGTTTTAACCATGTAGAGTTTACCTAGCTTGTCCCAGACCTCTTTCGCGGTTTTCTCTTTAGCCACCTCTCTCAGAACCTTATCACCAAGGCAGAGCAGAATAGTGCTTCGAGCTTTCCTGAGCATCTTGCTCCTTTCAGCAGCAACGGAGGCAGATTCCTCAATTGGGGCTGTAGACTCTTCGAGCACGTCGAACAAGCCTTGCTGTTCTAGGAGAGCCTGCATCTTGACTCTCCACAGCCCAAAGTCACCTGTGCCTGAGAACTTCTCAATATTATACTTGGTCGAATTCTCCATCTTCGATCTGGCAATTGATTAATGGTTGACAATCGATTCCTCTCGATCCCGATCGTTCCCACAGACGGCGCCAATTGTTACGATTGTCAATGATAATTCGACTCCGATTAGACATCTCCAATCACAAGCAAAATAATCGGTCAATATGCAATCCAACGAAAGCATGGCAATTCACAAATATAAATGAAAACGAAAAACAGAGCACAAGAAGATTTAAGTGGTTCGATCAACGTGATCTACATCCACTGGACACACGACTTCAATTTGATTAAGTATAAGAGATGTTTACACACTCATCACTCGGAAAGCGATTTATCCTCACTTCACTCGTGAACTCTCAACTCTCAAAACGAATGCTCGCAGGCGTCGAGAATTACAATTACAAGTAATGGGGTATTTATAGGTTGTCAAGGGTGATTGCAGCGTGTGTTGAAAGCGTGCTCTGTTGCCACGTGGATTCTGTTACAACCGTGTAACAAACTCACACCTTCAGCGTGACCCAATCTGAATTGACCTCCTTGCCCTTCACTTGTCTTCGCAAGACAAGACGACTCCATACTTAGCCAAAAATTAACCCTGCTAACAGAACTCAACTAGTCTGGTCAGACCTCTACTTGTCTGGCCTTCCCAACTCGTCTTGTCCTTCGCAACACCCATCTCATCTGTTTGGACTCCTCCAACTCATCTGATCTGGTCTGAGTTAACTTGTCTGACTCCACCAGCTGATACGCCCAACAGCTGAGTTCATCAGAAGACTTCTATCGACTAAGTACCTCGACTGATCTTCCCAACAGACGAGTACAGTAGTAGAGTAGAATCTACCTGATCTTCACAAGACGAGTAGCACTCGTCTAGTCTAGGAGGATTTGAGATAAACCTCACATTCCGTCTTGGACCGAGTATTCTGAGAACAGAGTCGTCATGGTCATTGGCGCATCTTCCGTCTTGGACCGAGTATTTTGAGAACAGAGTCTACAGTAGTGGTGCTATAGTTTACGAAGTAGAAGTCATTTTACCTTTGGGAACGGAACGTCGAACCAGTCGAGCACTACCTTGGCGTATTCTGTTCTGCGGGAAAAGGGTTTTCCCTTGACTCGACTTTCTGATCCTTATATTTTGATATTGCAGTACCATACCAGGCGTAATGGTTTCCAACAAATCCAGAACATAATAGATTTGGATTATCACGTTTTGGATAATTACTGCATTAATTATAGTTTTGGATTATCACGTTTGAGAATGGAGAGCAATCTGGAGGCGACGGAATTGGAGCCATGGTTTCGCCTGGATAAGAAGGTGGTCATGGTCATTGGCGCATCTTCCGTCTTGGATCGAGTATTCTGAGAACATAATTGATTTATGTTAATTAATTACAGAATAGATATTAATTAATTAATTAATTTAACTGATAATTAATTAATTAACTTTTGGATAATTACTGTGCAATATCGAAATTTAATTATTAATTATCTCTTGGAATTAAAATATATTACCACCATTATCCAGAGAATCGAAAAGGCCTGTTGTCTGACTATTCTGATCAGAAATGAGATAGCAAAACAAGATGAGGAGAAAGCTCATCTCTTTAAATACTAGAAATTCAAAAGTTCTGGTCTAAGACTCCCGATTAAAGTTTTGGGAGTTCTGGGAGTTGATCTAAAGCTCCAGATTAAAATTCTGGGAGTTGGTCTAAGGCTCCGGATTAAAATTCTGGGAGTTGGTCTAAAGCTCCAGAATAAAATTCTGGGAGTTGGTCTAAGTCTAAAATTCTGGGAGTTGGTATAAGGCTCCAAATTAAAGTTCTGGGAGTTGGTCTAAAGCTCCAGATTAACAGCTTATCAGATTGTGAAGGCTGAGTTGATGGAATTGATTCTGAGATCCAATTAAATTGGAATGGTACATGGGCTAACAAACTGATTAATTACATCAATTAATCAAGAGGATTAAATTGGATTTAATCATATCAATTAATCAAGAGGATTAAATTGGAATTGCACATGATTAATTACATCAATTAATCAAGAGGATTAAAATTGGATTTAATCACATCAATTAATCAAGAGGATTAAATTGGAATTGCACTTGTGTTGACAATTAAAAGAGAGAATTGAAACAGGATGTTATTTATCCTATTTTCGAATAAGTCATATATTATTTAAAAATTGGTCCAATACTGGGAAGTTATCACAACTACTGCAAAGTTTGGATTGGATTTTGGGTTGTAAGCCATCAATTCATGATTGATTCAAATTGACTGGATCTTAAGTTGTCAACAAAAATTAATTGATTAATTTTTGGGCTCAAAGAAGGAGTATCAAATTATATTTGATATGGAATTAAATATTTGTGTTCGGGAGCATAAATTTATTTTGAATTTAGTTCAAAAGATTTTGACTAGTATAATTTGATCGAAAATTATGCTCGAGTCACGGGTGACAATAAAAGTCACATTTGAAATTGAATTTAATTTGGTATGTTGACCAAAGATTAAATTAATTTTGAAGTTGGAAATAATTCCAATAAAAGAAAAATCAAAGCTCGATTTTTTAAATGTTTCGAGGCTGCGTCCAAATTTGGTGAATAAGAGGAATTCACAAATAAAGTGGCAAGCAACTTGAATGTGGGGAAATGCATCTCCTCACATGGATACATTCAAATGTGAGGGAGAGAGATCTCCGTCGACATGTTTGAATGAAAATGAGTAGATAAGGTGTGACCTTAAAGCTAAATATGGAAAAAACTAAAATGGTTGAATTCAGTGGAATGTTTTCCACAAGTTATGTGGATTTGTTCATCTTGAAAAATCACATTCGAGTAAAAGCTCCACACGAGGAGGGAAAAAGTATTTTATTACTTTCATAGACGACTGTACAAGATTTTGCTACGTTTATCTTTTAAGAAGTAAAGATGAAGTTATAGAAGCTTTTAAACGTTACAAAAATGAAGTAGAGAATCAATTGGACACTCGAATTAAATCAATTCGCAGTGATAGAGGTGGAGAGTACGTAGCTCCGTTTGAACAATTATGTATTGAATCAGGAATTGTACATCAAACGGCAGCCCCTTACTCACCTCAATCTAATGGTGTTGCGGAAAAGAAAAACCGAACACTAAAAGAGATGATGAACGCTATGTTAATCAGCTCTATTTTACCTCAAAACTTGTGGGGGGAAGCCATTCTGTCGGCTAACCACATTCTGAATAAGATACCACATAAAACTAAGGATCAAACTCCTTATGAAGTATGGAGGAAACGGAAACCTTCATACAAATATCTCAAAGTGTGGGGGTGTTTGGCAAAGGTCGAAGTACCACTTCCTAAACAAGTTAAAATCGGCCCTAAAACAGTCGATTGCATCTTTATAGGATACGCTTCAAACAGTAGTGCCTATCGATTTCTGATTTACAAATTTGAAATACCTGATATGACAGAAGGTACTACAATTGAGTCAAGGAACGCAGTATTCTTTGAAAATATTTTCCCGTTTAAGGAAAAAGAGGAAGTGAGCTCGAATAAAAGAACTCATGAAGCAACGGATGACACTGATGGTCCTTCCACTCAAGAGAGTGAAGAACCAAGACGTAGTAAGAGAGTTATAATCGATGAGGACTTTGGTTCAGACTTCATTACTTATGTATTGGAAGAGGATGAACCCAAAACTATCAAAGAAGCAATGGCAAGACCAGATGCACCCCTCTAGAAGGAAGCCATAAAAAGTGAATACGATTCAATTCCGTTAAATCACACATGGGAGTTGGGCGACCTCCCTAAAGGTTGCAAGCCCTTAGGATGCAAGTGGATCCTTAGAAGAAAGTATAAAGCAGATGGATCTGTTGAAAAGTACAAAGCTCGTCTAGTTGCAAAGGGTTTTAAACAAAAGGAAGGGTATGATTTCTTCGATACATATTCGCCAGTGACAAGAATCACCTCCATTCGTGTATTAGTCGCTATTGCTGCATTGAACAATCTTGAAATACACTAAATTGACGTTAAGACTGCGTTTCTTAATGGTGAGATGGATGCTGAAATATACATGGATCAACCTGAAGGATATGTTGCTCCTGGAAACGAGAAAAAGGTGTGCAAACTCGTTCGATCACTATATGGACTTAAGCAAGCTCCAAAACAGTGGCATTTGAAATTTTACAATACGATGTTGTCGAATGGGTTTCGAATTAACGAATGTGATAAGTGTGTATATGTGAAAGATACACCAAATGGATTTGTTATCGTATGTTTATATGTCGATGACATGTTAATCAAGAGTAACAATCACAATATCATAGTTAATACGAAGAACATGTTAAGTAAAAACTTTGATATGAAAGACATGGGATTAGCAGATGTGATTCTTGGAATCAAGATAGAGAAAACGTCTAATGGAATTTCTTGACACAATCTCACTATGTGGAGAAGGTACTAAAGAAATTTAATGCCTTTGACGATCCACCTACTAAGACACCCTTGGAACTCAATGTTCACTTGAAAAAGAACAGAGGAGAACCAGTAGCTCAACTGGAATACGCAAGGATCATTGGAAGTGTGATGTACATTACGAACTGTACACGACGTGATCTTGCATGTTCGGTAAACAAGTTGAGTCAATACACGAACAATCCAAGTCAAGAGCACTGGAAAGCACTGAAAAGGGTCTTAAGATACTTGAAGTACACCCTTAATTATGGGCTTCACTACACGAGACATACAGCTGTAGTCGAAGGATACAGTGATGCAAATTGGATATCAGACACTAAAGACTCGTTATCCACTAGTGGATATGTATTCACTATTGGACGAGCAGCAGTGTCGTGGAGGTCCAAGAAACAAACGTGTATTGTCCGTTCCACAATGGAATCAGAATTTATCGCTTTAGACCTAGCCGGGGTAGAGGCTGAATGGCTGCGTAACTTTCTGGAAGACATTCCATGCTGGAACAAACCAGTACCTTCTGTGACGGTACATTATGACAGTCAAGCTGTTATTGGCAGAGCTATGAATGTCATGTACAACGGAAAGTCGAGACACATACGTCGTCGACACAACTCCGTTAGAGAATTGATCTCAACTGGAGTAATGTCCATTGATTATGTGAAATCAAAGGACAATATAGCGGATCCGCTCACGAAGAGCATAAACCGAGATCAATTGAACAAGCTGGTAGAAGGAATGGGTCTAAAACCCACAGGAAAAACCAAAACAGTGGAAACCCAACCATGATGACTGGAGATCCCAAGAACTTGGTTCAATGGGAAAACGAAACTGTGGAAGTTAGTGATAAAACACTTGAAAAATATGACTATTCCTGACAGCACTATCTCAAGTGTTAACGACCCGTAAGATGTGGTAAAGGTTGAGTCTTCGACTCTTAATGATTCCTAGAGTATAACGGGATACTCGAAAGGAGGTTACCTATATAAATGAGAAGTGAGGGCCGCTTCGACCAAACATTTATGAACACAAATGACGTCCATGGCCAAAACGGACAAAAACGTGAGAACGTTACGAATACGAGATTGAAGTGTGCTGACATTGTTGACTAGGTATACACTAACGAGGATTAGTTCAAGGCACAACGTCCACTAAGCCGCCGGTGTACCCGATAGTGTTTGGCTACGGAAAGTTCAAAGTCAAAAACTACTTTTCCGGATGCACGGAGATCTCAATCGAACTGAACACTGAGTCTGATGTTGTATAGACACGATTTTCACTCATGTGGGGGATTGTTGGAATTAATGTGTGAGAAATTAATTTGGATTCTCAGACGTGGTCCACCTTTCCACGTTGTGCGTGAATGCAGCGCAATTCTCTTCAACCTCCCTCCAGGGTATTCTCAGTCTATAAATACAGACTCTTCCCTCATTAAAAATCGCTCATAATTCTCTACTCTCTGTTGCAGTGTATATCTCCCAGAAGAATACACTGTTCTTGTTGCCGGAATTTTTCTGTGTGTGTTCAGTTCGTACACGTCGTACGTTCGTTGAGGCTTCGTCTACAGTGGTGCTACTGTTTACGAAGTAGAAGTCGTTTTACCTTTGGGAACGGAACGCTGAACCAGTCGAGCACTACCTGTGCGTATTCTATTTTGCGGGAAAATGGTTTTCCCTTTCTGATCCTTATATTTTAATATTGCAGTACCATATCAGGCGTAATGGTTTTCCAACCGTTAATGAGTAAATGCACTTGTAAAATTAATTTGACGCATCTATTTGAAAGTATTTAGCTAATGATTAAATGTGTCAATATATTCTAATGAGAATGTACTTGTAAAATTAATTAAAATCAGGTCATAATTAAAATGGATAATCATTGATATTTTTAAGAATGTACGAGTCTGTAATTAAAAGTATTAATAGCTTGTGAAATATAATTAAAACTAGCGTACGTAGATCATGTGTGTTACACGATTTTTTTTAAATATACTATAGCATAAACTCATTAATTTTCAAAACAGTAAGTTAATTTTGAGTATTCTTTTTTTTTTTTCCTTTCAAAAACTATGAATTAATAGAAGGTAAATACACTTTTTTAAAGTTCATAATAGTAAATTATATAATGACATGACATTTACATATAAACTTTATAAAAATCATGTGACGCGTCATATATATAGGAGGATTGACCCAAGCTAAATACAAAATTTTAAGAATGTATTGAGTCAATTTTAATTTAAAAGCTAGCTAAATTAATTTTACAAGTAAATTTTATAAAGTAAAGTTTTTTTTTTTTAATTTCCAAGAAGTAAAAAATCTGTCAATTAATGAGTATGCTTACTTGTTAAATATTCTTGTGTAGCATCTAGTTTTTTTTTTTTGTTTAATACAGTATATTTTTAAATAATGCATGCATATAATTTACGGAGAATTATAAAAATAACAAAAACGCATGGGTGCCTTAACATTTTAATGTATGCTATCTTGTGTAACACATTCTTTTATACTCCGTATTAGTTAAAGCTGATCTAAATTAAAATAAATCTTATCAAAACACGTTCAATTATTTACTTATGAAATCACAAAAACATACTCTCTCCATTCCGATGAAAACTCCCTATAAGTTCTGGGCACGGAGGTTAAGAAATATAATAGAATAAGTAGAGATGTACTAGAGGTGATGTGATGGAGAGAATTAAGAATATAATGAAATGTGAGAGAGAGTAATTTGTTTTTAAAAAAATGAATGTTTTTTTTAAAAAAAATTGATAGTTTTCACTGAAACAGATAGAACACTAAATGTATATAAGAATTGAAATACTCCCTCCGTCCGTCTATAAGCTTCCCATTTTGCCATTTTGGTCCGTCCGCCTATAAGCTTTCCATACCTTTTTTGTAAGTATTTTTTCTTACACTTCACTTTATATCTTACTTTTTCTCTCTATCTCTCTCCTCTCTCAATCACATCACTTGTACTATATTTATTATTTAATCACTTTTCTTAATCTCTGTGCCAAAAAGTAACGTAACACTTATAGGTGGACGGAGGGAGTATTGAAACACAGCATAAATAACTCAACCAATATATGTACCAAATATGGGGTTAATTAGTGTTTTAAAATGTGTTATATTCTAGAAATGGTTCATGATTTTACATGCAATAAAGAGTAATAAAGAAAAGGCTGCAGAGTGAAAGCAGGTTCACATGCAATTAAGTTTCTCGATTCAACAAAGTCTCTTGCAACTTGCAATGGAAAAAACAGCAGGCTACTTTACCGTACAAATTTGTAGCGATTGAATTGAATATATTTGTTCTAAGCTAACACATTCATATGTATGTAGTATCCAATGATTCATTCATGCTGTCCCTACTCAAAATATATAAAATTAATTTACTAATAAAGTTGGTCAACAAGAATTAAAAAAAGAAACTAACTGTTCTTTATAATTCGTGTGATACGAGAGAGAAATAAAATATACTCCCTCCGTTCCACAACTGTTTGCACACTTACCTTATTTGTTCGTCCCGCAATTGTTTGCACACTCATAAAAGGAAACTTATTCATAAACCCCACCCTCACAATATTCACATATTTACACAAAATGTCATTACTTTTACTCTATTTCCAATCAACTTTTTACTTTATTCATGTAACTTTACAAAATTACCCCTCAACACTCCACTCATTACACTTTTTTCTTAAAAAGTGTGCCCACTTTGTGGTGCAAACACTTCCGGGACGGAGGGAGTATTCCATATGTAAAAAGAAAATAAATTCGGAAATGTAGCGACAATAGTGTTTAAGCCAATCAAGGCGAGGTCAGCCACCGATTGCGGAATATAATTTCTTCCTTACCTTTTCGACTTTTGAGATCTCCAATGTAGGAAATAGTACTACACATGCACTTTCACTATTCAAATCTCAAAATTATGTATTCACTTAAAATATAGAAATAAATCATAAAATTAACATTCTCACAAAATCATTTTATTGTCAACATATTTTTTTTACACTTTATAAAATCACATTTACACTTCACTAAATCGTTCAAAATATTCATTTTTTATTTAACTCTATAGTCAATTAAATTTAGTTTTCTTAAAAAGTGAGTCGAACAAGTCATCACAAGACGAATAGAGTAGTAAATATCGTGAGAATTGAAAAAAAAAAGTAAATTAAAAACTAAAATCAACAATTTGTGATACAATTATAAGTTCACTTATCATATAATTAGAGTTGTTAAAATAGTCTAGGTCGTTGGACTAACCCGTCACCGCCGGGTTTGATTTAGTAATACAAATTTATTTAAAAGACAGACCTATACGTATCAGACCGTATGCGTCGTGAGTTTTGGTGGGTTGGACCGTAAACTTTTTTTTCATTTTTTTTTTAAAAGGTTGAATGAATAAGTAACACATCATTTTTTAGTTGCATTGTGAGTAAACATATGATAACTACAAATTTATGGATTCAACTTAATTAAAATAAGATACAAAATTATAAAATATTATACTAAGTAAAATTGAGATTTGAGAATGAGACTATACCGTTGTCGGTTGTCGGCCTATATATTCACATGACTCTGGGAGAGATTTGATAATTAATGTAGATTCAAATCTCTTTTTTAACTTTCTCTTTATAAATGCATAATTTTCATGATCAGTGGATTGAAAAAATATGTGGTGGGATGTGTATTCGCAAATTGATCGACATTTGCTACTAATAGTTGAATTGATTTGTCAATTAAACTTTCGTTGAACATTATATATTGATCTTACCTTTTTGACAATAAATATTTAAACAATATGAAGGTTTAAGTTTTAGTTCATTTGATTTGTCAATTAAACAAAAAAATTATATTTATATATTTTTTAAATTTTATTTTAATAATAATATACGTGAAAAAGTAAAATATAAATATATAATGAAAAAGTAAAAAATAAATATATAATGAACAAGTTTTGAAATAAAAATAGATAAAGTGAGTGTATGGTAATATATTGTGGGGTTCACTATAAATAAAGTGATTAATCGTAAATAAAGTTGAATAATATTTTAAGTAATTAAGTGATGGTTAGAGATAAAGATAAATTAAACTAATTTTAGATAAAAGTATGAGAATAGGATTTATAGATACTAGTATATTTTTTAATATGGAATACGCAGCGGCTAATGGATATGTGTATATAATTATGTATATTTGGTATAGTAAATATAGTAATCTGATGCGTCGAAAAGAACACCTTTAGGTATCAGTCGTTCTTCTACGAGCACTGTTAATCACGAATCAAATCACTCGTTTATCCTTGGCAAGCTTCAGATAAATCTCCTTGGAAATTCGAAAATGACCTGCAAAAGTACGCCGGAGGGGGGCTCCGGCGTAGAAGCTCCGACGCTCAAGTCAGAATCGGTCGTAGGAGAAATCAAAAGAGAATTCCCCTGTATATCTAGGGAAACTCCGGCGAATATAATAGTGTTCTCAATTCAGTGTATATTTCTTGTGAGAGTGTGTATATTATGTAAAAACTTAAGTAAGAATATGAAAAGAACCTGCTTATATACCTGGCCCCTCTCTCCGGAGAGGGAAAGACTCGTTCTCCCTATATTCTCGGCCCATTCCTGTAAACCCGGCCCTAAATCCCCAAGGAATCGGTCTCTCTCTCCTTGGAGACTTGGTTCTTCAGCATATCAGCCCCTATCTTCGGGGATTGAACCATTCATTTGACTTGGTTAAGAAAGATTGACTATTCGTTCCCTATTTGGGCCAGATCCTTTCAGGCCCAAGGGCTATTAATCTCTCCAAATGTGGGCCAAAGGCCCAATCACCCTGATTTCTCTAATTTCCCTACTTAGGCCCAGGGGTGTATTAATCATGTTTCTTCGGTGTATTGACCTAATCACAACTATCATAATTTATCCCGTTTCCATGTGTCGACTTCTCAGAGAGCAACATATTTATCTACATCAACCACTCCCCCCTACTCTCATAAAAGGAATATTTTTTAGGAGAGTAGGAAAACAATAACACTAAGATAAATAGTAAGGAGATAATCAATTCCTTAGAATACTCCTCGAAATATTACTGATTTAATTTCCTTCTTAATAATAACCTCCAGAAGGTTTCAGGCCTTTTGCACTTCCACACGCAACCCTGCCCTCGAAATACGTAGCCACGCGTTCACTCAAGGGCAAACATCAGGCCGCCCTTCTTCATTCACGCGCCTTTTGATTGGGGTGCCATTAATTCTCCTCGGTCTTCTCCCTTCTCTCTCCTCTGCCTAATTATTTCAAAACCCTTTTTTCCACCAAAAACCCATTTTTCCTTCCTTTCAAACTTATCCATTTTTCATCTTCATTTTCATTTCTGCAATTTTAACTCCTCTACGCACGTCCTCCGGCCACTCCGTCATTCTTCCAAAAACCGACTTTGCTCCAGGTATCTACTCCTTCCTTTCTTTTCTCATTTACAATATCCTCATGTCATCTTCAACTCATACTTCATCAGACTCCATATCTATGGAGAGTTCCACTTCCAACCCACTCCCCATATTTCCCATAACTGACCTCACTTTGAAGGATAAGATTTCCGGTCCCTCCATACTTCCTTCTGAGCGCGTCGCCGCCTTCCTCCGCTCGGGAATCTTTCCTCCCGAGTACCTAGTTAGGGCAGCCCATAGGAAAGAACGCCCGAACTTTCCAGGTCCGAATACTTTGGCCTTCTGGGAAGCCCAACTAAAAGCGGGTCTCCGTTTTCCAATTCATCCTTATTTCTCCGAAATTTCCACTTACCTTCACATACCTCTGAATCAGTTTACTCCGAACGCTATACGCGCGATGTTAGGCTTCTATATCTTGATGAAGGGGAACGGTGGTGAGCCTTCAGCCCAACTCTTTTTAACTCAATATATGTGCAAGTTTGCCGATGGGTTCTTTTATACTTGTGGTCGTACTTCCAGGACCAGAAAGTTCATGGAAAAACTCCATGAAGGAGTCCAGGACTGGAAGGACTACTACTTTTTTGTCACGAATCCTTCTCCTTGGGAATTTCCTCACGAAGAATGGATTTATGAGAACCCTGGAGTGCCCCGTCCTCCTCTTTCTGTTTGTTCTTCTCTAAACTTGGATGTGATGAACCATTTAAATGACAATGTCTCTGCCCATGGCTTTTTTGATGTGATGAGTATTTGTAAGAACCCTAGAGCCCTTTCTCACTTTGGTTTTGGTCGCCCCGATTATCCTTTAGGTCCCGACGATGGTAATGTCATTTCTTCCTTCTAGCCTCGTCCTCAAGATTTACCTTGTTGTGATTGTTAACATCTTTTCATGTTTCTTTGTGCAGCCATGAGTTGGTTAACTCAAATTTCCCGTGATTCCACCCCACTCTCGATGGTTGCTAAGTCTCCAGCCCCTGAAAGCTCCTCAAAGGCTCAAATTCCTACTTCCCCAGTGAAACCTGCCACCGGGTCAGTCGCCAAGCGTACCAGGTCCTCTACTGAGAAGGCCATGGTTTCCACGTTGCCTCCTATCTCTGATGCCTCTAAAAAGAAGAAGTCAAAGACCAAATCCTCTCTGCCCAATGTCGCTTCCGACGCTCCTGATGAGATTAATGTCGATCATCTCCTGGCTTTCATGGAGCGTCACACTCCGACCCCTGCCACCGAGGCCCTTAATGCTCTGTCCTCCGAAGAGCGAGTTGTGCATGCCGCCCACAGCTTTACACAGGTAGACTCTCCGCACAGATATACTTCTGGGTAATTTAATAAGAAAAAGTATACTTATCTTACTTCTTTAGATTTTTCATTGTGTAGTTTGGTCTCCTATTCTCCAATGTGTCTGAACGAGCTCTCCAGTCCCTTCAGCTAGTGGATGATCTCCAAAGCCAAGTAGAGTTGGAGAAGGTGAAGAAGGAGATACTCGATGCAGAATTACAGGATGCTAATCAGAGGTGTAAAGTACTTCAAACGACGCTTTCGGGGGAGATTTCTTCGCTGAAGAAAGAGTTCGGTGAACGGGTTGAACGCCTAGAGGTTACTCTTCCTCTGGCTGGTATGAAATTGTGCATAGATTCCCTGTTTACCTCTGCCATAGGTCAGAAATTTCTAGGTACCTTGCATCGGGAGTGGTTGGAGGCCTTTCTTCAGAGTAGCAGCTTTTGGGGGCAATGGGTGCATACATCCCCCATTTCATTGATCATGGGTTTTCCAACGCCTTAGCTGAACATTCTGCTCCAGGATTTAATGGTCAGTATACTCGTGCCCTCCGGTTGGATGAGCTGGACACTCCCCCTAAGTTCCCTGGAGATGCTAAGGAAGACATCAATACTCCTTGGTGGTTACCTGGGATGAGGAAGGCGGTCTTGGAGCTGAAAGATGCTGCCCTGAAATTGGATGATCTTGCACCGGCAAAGGATATGGCTTTCCCTATCCATGTGGACAACCCAACTCCGGTGGCCACTGTGGCAGCAGGTGCTCTAATGGAGAAGGCAGAGGGAGGTGATTCCAGTGGGCGAGTTGAGGAGGCAGGAGAAGGTTTCGAGGGGAAGAATGATATTCCCCTCTCTTCATAATTTTATTTCTCTGATAACACTTCGGTACTCTTAAACACTTTTTATTTTGTTAAGGCCTCTAAGGCCCCTTTTGGTATTTTTAGGAGACTCCACACTCCTGGGTTTTTCTGTGGAGAGCCTAGGCGTGGTGCCTTAGGTCTTGAATATTTCTGCTTTTCTTTTGCTTAATATCGTACCTGCACATTTATCACTTGGTATGCATATATACATACATATCTCTATCTCCGCTATAGAATGCACTACCTGTCTTGTTTATGAATTTAGCATGTTTTCAGTGCTTTCCTGACACGTAAATGCTCTAAAGCTCCTAGAAGAACCTTAATGAGAAGATAGGGTTTATATCCCTGTACTTACTTGGTGATTTGATAATGTTTCTAGTCTCTCTCTTAACACTAGAGTTTTTAGGGATCATATTCTCCAAAAGTTAGAATATTAGGGATTATACTCTCCCTTAGGTTGTTTATACTCGTAAGAGTTGTTTATACTCGTGAGAGTTGTTTATACTCGTAAGAGTTGTTTATACTCGTGAGAGTTGTTTATACTCGTGAGAGTTGCTAGGGATTATACTCTCCCTAAAGTTAAAATGTTTAGGGATTATACTCTCCAAAAGTTGTTTATACTCGTGAGAATTTGTTTATACTCGTAAGAGTTGTTTATACTCGTGAGAGTTTGTTTATACTCGTAAGAGTTGCTAGGGATTATACTCTCCCTAAAGTTAAAATGTTTAGGGATTATACTCTCCCAAAAGTTAGAATGTTTAGGGATTATACTCTCCCAAAAGTTGTTTATACTCGTGAGAGTTTGTTTATACTCGTAAGAGTTGTTTATACTCGTGAGAGTTTATTTATACTCGTAAGAGTTGTTTATACTCGTGAGAGTTGCTAGGGATTATACTCTCCCTAAAGTTAAAATGTTTAGGGATTATACTCTCCCAAAAGTTAGAATGTTTAGGGATTATACTCTCTCAAAAGTTGTTTATACTCGTGAGAGTTTGTTTATACTCGTAAGAGTTGTTTATACTCGTGAGAGTTTGTTTATACTCGTAAGAGTTGTTTATACTCGTAAGAGTTTGTTTATACTCGTGAGAGTTGCGAGAGTTGCTAGGGATAGGGTTTATTGGCAAGTTAATTATATCTTCTGCTACTGTACCCCCTACTCCCCCTAGCTTTAGAGGCTGTCGTGGATAGAAACTTTAGGAATTCTTCCTAGGTATTTTCTATTCGAATATTTATGAGTTGGTGTAAATCTCTCTATCTTGCAATATCTCTATCATGTTATGTTTTAGTTTTCAAAACATATTCGTTATTTCAGCACTCATTATGCAGGCCTTTAACAGTTATCTTAACACGGTATTAACATATGAGAAACATTTCATCATAAAATCGGCATACAAGAGTCATCTCATCACAATATTAACATGCATTTAGGGAAATTGCTGAAATTTTATCAAAACTGATGCTCCATTGATCAAAAGTGTTCATCAACATAGGCAAATAAGGGGAACCTATGCCGGCCTCATTAAAAACCTCTCCGTGGTAAAACCCCAAAGGGAAACCCACGTAGAGGGAAAAAGAGTGCCGGTGAAGCAATTATTCGAATAAGAAGTAAACATTCAAAATTGTTCATAAAGAGAAAGGAAGTAGGGGAATAACACCTTCCTCAAACATAAAACCTCTTCAAGTGGCACACGTTCCATGGCCTTAGTATTTCTTTTCCTGTCATGTCCTGGAGCTTGTATGCTCCGCCTCTTAATACCTGTATTACCCTGTAAGGACCTTCCCAATTGGGTTCCATCTTCCCAGTGTTCTTCAAAGCATCTGCTCTTCGAAGGACTAAATCTCCAACTTTAAAGGAACGAGGGATTACCCTGCGATCATATGCTGCCTTGATCCGACTCTTGTACCTTTCTGGTTTTAATCTCGCCATCTCCCTCTCTTCATCTACCAGGTCCAGCGCCTCCCTCATCAATTCTTCATTTCTTTTTTCTTCAAAATAGGTGATTCGGTGCGATTTGAGTCTGGCCTCAGGAGGTATCACTGTCGCTGCCCCATATACCAAGTAGAAGGGAGATTCGCCCGTAGCTGTTTTAGGGCTGGTCCTGTAGGACCAGAGGACGTTGTCTAACTCCTTCACCCATTTTCCTCCTACCTCTTCCAATCGTGTTCGAATGTCATCCACTAGGATTCTGTTTGTAACCTCCACCTGCCCGTTAGCTTGGGGATGGGCTACTGAAGTAAACCTCAGTGTAATATTCCATCTCTCGCACCATCTCCTTACTTTCTCTCCATTGAATTGTGTTCCGTTGTCGGAAACCAAGATTCTGGGTACTCCAAACCTGCAACAAATATGTCTAGCAAGAAAAAGAATTACATTATCTTCTTCGATTTTGGCCAAGGGCACAGCCTCTACCCATTTACTGAAATAATCCACGGCCACGATCAGAAATTTTCTCCCTCCTGGTGCCAAGGGGAAGGGTCCCACCAGATCTATTCCCCATTTGGCGAAGGGACAGGGCGAGTACATAGCCCCCATTTCTTCTGCAGGTACTCGTATCAAAGGTCCATTCTTCTGAAACTTCTCACATTTCTTCACATATTCTCTAGCATCTCTGATTATGTTAGGCCAATAGAAACCTACCCTAAATACCTTCTTCACCATGGTCTGGTAACCTTCATGGCTGGATGCGCAGCCTTCATGGATGTCCTTGATCACTAGCTCTGCTTCTCTTCTTGAAAGACATTTCAAATAAGGTTGAGTGAAGGACCTCTTGTACAATTGGCATCCTAGGATGCAATACTTCCTTCTCCAAGCTTTGGCCTCTCTGGACATTGGGGTTACTGGACCCCTGTTCAATTCTTCCCATATTTCTTTCCTCCAATCATCCCCTGCTGTTATCTCTCCGATCAGGGTTTCCGTAGCTACTTGATCTTCCACCAACAGGGTCACCTTTCCGTCTCCCTCTAATTCAGTGGAACTAGCTAGTTTAGACAGTCCATCTGCTTTCACATTCTCTTCTCTTGGTACCTGTATCACTTCGAAAGTATGAAATTTATTCTTTAATTTTTTTACCTCCTCTAGATAGGCGATCATTCTCTCATCTTTGGCGAGGTACTCCCCCCTGACCTGTTGTACAACCAGCTGCGAATCAGAGTACAGGGTGACTTTCTGTGCCCCTAACTTTGCTGCCATGCTAGCTCCTCTAATCAAGGCCTCATATTCTGCACCATTGTTTGAGGTTGAAAACCGGAATTTGACAGCCACCTGTACTTCTTGGCCATCAGGGTCAACCAACACTATCCCTGCTCCACACCCCAAGGCGGATGCTGAGCCATCCACGTATACTTTCCATCCCTGTTCTTCTTCCACTCTAGTAGACTCTTGAATAAAGTCTGCTAAAGCTTGAGCCTTGATGGCTCTCCTTGGTTCATAGTCAATATCATACTCCTGCAATTCTACTGCCCATCTGACCATTCTTCCTGATAAATCTGCTCTCCCTAGTGTCTGCTTCAACGGGAAATTAGTCCACACCATCACTTTATAAAATAGGAAGTAAGGGCGTAGTCGCCTAGCCGTTACCACCACTGCCAGGGCTGCCTTCTCTACCTCTGAATACCTTGTTTCCGCTCCTTGGATGACCTTGCTCACATAATATATGGGCTGTTGTGTGGAGCCTTCCTCTTTCATCAGGGCTGTACTCAGGGAATGTTCCCCTACTGAGAGGTATAGGAGTAAGACATCTCCCTGAGTAGGCTTGGTTAGCTTCGGGAGTTGTTCCAGATGGAGCTTCAGTTCTTCGAAAGCCTTTTGGCATTGCTCATCCCATTCGAATCTTGACCCCTTCCTTAGTGTTCTGAAGAAGTGGTGGCTCTTCTCCGCTGATTTTGCTATGAATCTGCTAAGAGCTGCAATTCTGCCGTTCAGGGTTTGCAATTCCTTCAAGTTCCGAGGAGGTTGCATGTCAAGGACCGCTTTCACCTTGGCAGGGTTGACTTCTATTCCTCTCTGAGTCACCATATATCCCAGGAATTTCTCTGACCCTACTCCAAAGGAACATTTAGCGGGGTTAAGTTTGATACCGTTTTCTCTAATTACCTGAAATATCTCCTTCAGGTCGTTAATGTGTTTCTCTGCTTTGATGCTTTTAGCTAGCATATCGTCTACATAAACCTCCATGTTTCTCCCTATCTGTCCTCGGAAAACCGAGTCTACCATCCTTTGATAGGTGGCTCCTGCATTTATTAGTCCGAACGGCATACGTACATAACCAAAAGTACCACACGTTGCAATAAAGCATACCTTTGGTATATCGAGGGGATTCAACTGGATTTGATGGTACCCCTGATATGCATCCATCATGCTGAGTAATTCAAACCCGGATGTGGCATCCACCAGTTGATCAATCCTAGGCAGGGGATAGTGATCCTTAGGGCATGCTTTGTTCAAGTCCCTAAAATCAATGCACATCCTCCATTTGTCGGCTCCCTTGGACACAGCACTGCGTTCGAGAGCCACTCAGGGAACTGCACTCTCTTCACGTGCCCTGCACTCAACAATTTATCAATTTCCTCTTTTACAATGAGGTTCTTCTCTTTGCCGAAGTTCCTTAACTTCTGTTTCACGGGCCTAGCTTTGGGATCCACATTCAGATGGTGCACCGCTATTTCTGGAGGGATACCCGTCATATCCGTCGTCGTGAATGCGAAGATATCTGCATTCTCTTGGAGGGTGAGTATCATCTTTCCCTGGAGCTCAGGGTTCATATTTGTACCTATCCTGGTTGTGAATCCCTCCTTTCCTGGGTAGAGCTCGATGCTCATTAACTCCTCCTCTGCTTTGGCTTTGGGTTGCTCTTGCACTAGTTCACCCACTTTCTGTCTTTTCAACTCAGGGTCTTCACCCTTAAATCTCTCCATTCCTCGGAACACGGCCCTGTCTGCTATCTTGACCGATTCCACATAACACTTCCTTGCTTGGTATTGGTCGCCACATATCTCTCCCACACCCCCCGAGGCAGGGAATTTCATCTTCATGTGGAAGGTGGAGATCACTGCCTGAAAGATATTCAAGCTTGGCCTACCCATTACTACATTATACGAAGATGGAACATCTACGATCAGAAATTCTATTACTTGCACACGACGGTTAGGGGCGACTCTTAACTCTACTTGCAGTAACGCTGAACCAAGGGGTTGAATGGCTCCCCCTGAGAATCCATAAAGGGCTGTCTCCACCGGTCTGAGCTTTATATTTAGGTCCATCTTCTTGAAGCACTCCAAGAACATGATATCGGCAGAGCTTCCAGTGTCTACAAAAATTCTTGCTACATCGTTTCCCGCTATATCCGTGGTAATGACTAATGCGTCATTATGAATTTCTCTGGGTTCCCCAGCGTCTTCTGGCCCGAAATGAATGTCCGGACCCTCTGTCATCTTTCCCACCTCATGGTGCTCTACATTCCTCTCGTTCTTCAGCGACCGAATGCTCTGCTTTCTCTGCCTGAAGGAATCCCCATCAGCGGGGCCTCCCATAATCATATGAATAGTTCCCCTCTTCTGGGGAGGGGGTGGTTGCTCTTCAGTGCTCTTCCTCTGATCTTCCTGCTTCCCCTCGGGGTCCTTTCTCTTTTGACCCCTGGGGCCTTGTCGGTCTCTGAAAATAAAATCCTTCAGGTGGCCTGCCTGAATCATCCTCTCTATCTCGTCCTTCAAATGCCAACATTGGTTGGTATCGTGGCCATAGTCGTTATGGAATCTGCAAAATTTGTTTGACTTAGGATTTTGGGGACCTCTGTTTCTTGAGTAGGGGAATTTCATATCCGGATGGTCCCCTGCCACCTCTAGGACTTCGGCTGGCTCTATCCTCAAAGGGGTATATCTCTTCGCCCTTCCTCTGGGGCTCCAGGGTGCAACTTCCTCTCTTCTTACATTTTCCAGCCTCCTGGAGCTTCGATGTCTCTCCGGACTTGGCCTCCTAAGCGGAATTTCTTTCCACCGTTCTCCATTACCCACTATTATCCTGGTCTCCGAGCGCTTAGCCTTCCTTACCTCTTCCAGGGTGAGGTATTTTTCTGCTCTCCTCAATAACTCATCAAAGGTCCGAACTGGCTTCTTGGCTAGAGATGTGAATAGATCTCCATCTCTTAACCCGTTGGTGAGGGCGTTGATTTTGACCTCTGAGGAGGCTGTAGGTACTTCTAGAGCCGCTTGGTTGAATCTTTTTAAGAAAACCCGTAAGCTCTCGTTCTCTCCCCGGCGCATGTTAAATAAAGTAAGGGTAGCTCTAGGCTGTCTCCTAGCGCTGACGAATTGATGCAGGAACAATTCGCTGAATTCGGACCATGAGTGGACAGTATCTGGTCCCAGTTGTGTGAACCATTGCTGTGCAGCCTTAGATAGGGTGGTCAGAAATACTCTGCACTTAACGCCCTCTCCATACCGATGTAATAGAGCAGCATTCTCAAACCTCATCAGATGCTCGTACGGGTCTGTGGTGCCATCATATTCAAAGTTTAAAGATTTGAAATTAGAGGGCAGTTCATCTTGCAAAATATTAGATGAGAATTGATATCCAGTGGTGTAAGAGGGTTTACTTACATTGTCAGTAATATGTCTCTGCATATCCCTCATCTCTTTAAGCAGAGCTTGTATTTGATCACTGACGGCTCCTTGATACGTGTCGTCCGTGCTTTCTCCCATCCCTGTATCCAGGGTGGTATCCCCAAGGACCCTCTCCACATCCCTCCGAGGGGGTCTTTCCAGGATGCTTCTTTCGGCCTGGGAAGGTACTTTTTCTTCTGGGTTTCGAGGGGGATCCTCGTTCCTGGAGGGGACTGGAACCGAATCGATGACATGCTCTGGTGGATTTGGTCGTGTGCCCTTATGGGTAGGTGGAGTAGGTTCGGGAGGGCGAAGTCCTCGAGTTGCAATTATTCTTTCCACTGATTGTGCGATCATCTCATCTAACTGATCTCGAGAGACAGTCAGGAGTTCAGGTTGAGCGTTAGGGTTATCCCTATTGATCCCACTCCCCGAAGCTCCTGAGGTACCTGGTACATCTCCCTCTTGAGCGGGGGGGATATCCTCTGGTGGGTGATCTACAGGTTGTTTCCCTAGATTTCGATTTAAGGGAAAACCTGGAGGGGGAATATCTTCTGGTGTATGATCCACGGGTCGTTTCCCTAAATTTCGATTTAAGGGAAATCCTGGAGGAGGCGGAGGAAGAGGAGGAGGAGTGGAATCTCCTTTCTCCTTTGTCTGCTTCGTTGGATCTTGTCCTCCACCCATTTAAGTACGAAACTTTTCTCACGCCTTAGCTTGAAATGTTCCCACAGACGGCGCCAGTTGATGCGTCGAAAAAGAACACCTTTAGGTATCAGTCGTTCTTCTACGAGCACTGCTAATCACGAATCAAATCACTCGTTTATCCTTGGCAAGCTTCAGATAAATCTCCTTGGAAATCCGAAAATGACCTGCAAAAGTACGCCGGAGGGGGGCTCCGGCGTAGAAGCTCCGACGCTCAAGTCAGAATCGGTCGTAGGAGAAATCAAAAGAGAATTCCCCTGTATATCTAGGGAAACTCCGGCGAATATAATAGTGTTCTCAATTCAGTGTATATTTCTTGTGAGAGTGTGTATATTATGTAAAAACATAAGTAAGAATATGGAAAGAACCTGCTTATATACCTGGCCCCTCTCTCCGGAGAGGGAAAGACTCGTTCTCCCTATATTCTCGGCCCATTCCTGTAAATCCGACCCTAAATCCCCAAGGAATCGGTCTCTCTCTCCTTGGAAACTTGGTTCTTCAGCATATCAGCCCCTATCTTTGGGGATTGAACCATTCATTTGACTTGGTTATGAAAGATTGACTATTCGTTCCCTATTTGGGCCAGATCCTTTCAGGCCCAAGGGCTATTAATCTCTCCAAATGTGGGCCAAAGGCCCAATCACCCTGATTTCTCTAATTTCCCTACTTAGGCCCAGGGGTGTATTAATCCTGTTTCTTCGGTGTATTGACCTAATCACAACTATCATAATTTATCCCGTTTCCACGTGTCGACTTCTCAGAGAGCAACATATTTATCTACATCATAATCTATATAGAACAATGTTTTGTGACGAATTCCATTAAAAAAGCTAAGTAGTGAATATCAACTCGTGATATTTTAAAGTGTTCAACTACTCGTCATCAACTCGAACGTTCTTGTAGCAGTGAATCAATAACTTGTTTTGGATTGATTTATTTTATTTATTGAATCATTAATACATGTCCTCGTATGTCGATTATTTTTTAATATTATAACGATTTCATTCTTCTTCTAAGGGACCAAATGGTCCAAATCAAAGCACATTCTAATTATTAATCCGTCAAATTTTGGCATCATGGTTGTTTAAGTACGTAGGTGGTAATTATTATTATAATCGAATCCAATACAAATTAAACATATAATAGAATATAATGTTTATTTAACTTCTTCAACTTTTATATGTGCAGGTCAGCCAAACTACCTCTTTTTAACATATGTTCATTTGAAAGGGGACCACCTCAATAATCTTATGTCCATTTATTTTTATGATATTATGCAATGAAGATTTTAATTAACCTATGTTGCATAATTGTTTTTAATAATTTTTGCTTTTAAAGTTTCATATAAAATAAAATTAAGAAACATAATATTTTGACAAATTTATCCTTAAATATTCAATGTTTGGGGGAAAATGGATCTTGGTCAATAATAAGAAGAAGATTTTTAGAGATACCTTAATAAAAGTAAACTAGAGGGAAAAAATGACTATTAATTTGAGACAATTTTTTACTTCAAAACCAACAATTAAAACGAATGTTCCTTCATTTTACCCGAAAACAGAAACATTTCAGACCCTTCGATGAGATGTGGGAGTAATAGTAGGACTCAAATGACAAATCTACGTCTCAGTCTCTAAAAATAAAAAAAATTATGTGTAATGTTCCATACTATATAATTTTGATAAAATTATTAGTATGGGTACATCTCTAAATGTCACGGGTCATTTGACTCATTTGAGTCATTCTGTGGGTCTTATTTTCATTTGATTACTAACCTTTTTTTTTCTTTTTTACAATTGAGCATTTATCTTTACATTTGATTTCATTTTGGACATTAACTATTTTTTTCTTTCACTTTCACTTTGACCATTACATTTACTTTCATTTCTGTTGCTTATCTTTACACTTGTTTTCTTCTTTTTTTTTTTTTCCTTTTTTTTTTTTTTTTGGGATTCTTGAAATGATTATTTGGATCAAACGACTAATTAACATTTTCAAATGTGTGATTTTGGAGATTATTGTACGTATTTATTAAACTTAATTTGTACTAATTTGTTCTTACGATGGTTTCAAAAAGAGCTCTCAAAATGGTCTTCTCGATTATTGTACCTCTTGCTCGTAATTTTCTAGCTTTCCCAAAAAAAAAAAAAACTCCCGAAATGGGTGAAATTTTGGAAATTTAACAAAATTATAAATCCTACTTCTTTACATAGTCTACTACAGTATTTTTTATTTTACATTGATAAACAAATAAAAAATAAATTCCACAAAAATACTTAAATGTTTATTAACTACTTTAATTATAAGTTCATATGAATCACGTGGGCCCATCAGTTACCAGTTTGTATAAATACACGTTATTAATGTGTATACCAAGAATTAATAAATGGTATATTCAATATTAGTAGTATCAATTAAAAGACGTTGCAAAACTTATATCCCAAAAAACCATTCACTATAGTCAACGTACACGATACGCTTTAAGAGATACTCTTATCTGTCAAAAAAAATTAAAAAATTAAATATGAGCGACTTATGAAATAAAATGAAATGACAATAAATATATAGGAGGGCAAAAAGTAATTAGCCATTATGAAAAAAAATAAGTGGGTGGTTGATGTCACAGCCCACCACTAGCATTTACCATAATGTGGTTTTATTATTTCTCACACACCCACCCAACATTCAAAATCAATTCTAATATTTTTGACAATTATAAATTGTTGACGATAATTACATATTTTTTCGTATTCCACATTTGAATCTAAATTACAAAATATAAAACACTAATTATGTGATAAAATAAAACGTGATACTCCCAAAAGAAATTTAATTAAAAATATATATATATTGGAGACAAGAAATAGACACATTAAAGCAGTTGTAAGAATTGGCACCAACTATGCCATTCATGACACTGCCACACATTTATCATACGACCAACACCAAGATTTCTTCAATGGTAGGCACTTGTCTGTGTGACTCTTTTCCTACACATTTTTAATTAAATGCTTCTCTATCCACCAAAAGTTTTTTTTATCCAAACTTTTGAACACAAATTTTAAGATAAAATGGATAAAATAATGACAAATAAAAGTTACTCCATATATTAAGAAGAAAAGACAAAAATACATAAAGTTATAAGTACACAAGTGGAAAGGTGGGAGCCGTCATTAAAACCTTACCCGGAAAAATCCTCCTTAAGGATAAAACTCGGGTCAAGGGAAAAAGGTATACATGCCCCTTTAAGAAACTGACAGAAATGAAAGTACTCCTTATTCATGTTACTATACATAAATGGTAAAATGAAGTCTGGGCATTGGCCTCTCCAAACAGCGGATGTTCGAGACTTCGCAACAGCACTGCTAACCTTCCTATAGGTATGAGTGAACCGAATTGTCATCTCACCCATCAAGTGTCTAACTGTACTCTAGAGTCCAGAGAGCCCGAAGACGTCGAGGGACGATCGGAAGAACCTTCTGCCATGTCCTAACAGCCAACTCTGAATCTAACTCTATCCATAGATGAGACCAATCGTGTGAATGAGTAAAGAGAATAGCATTAATGAGTAAAGACCAGCCGTAATCTCCACTCTCAAAAGAAAACTCCAACTAGTGTGATAAAAATAAAGTGATTGTTTTCATAAAATGAAAGTAACACTCTTAGGGCATGTTTGTTTTGGGACTCACCCGTCCGGACGTGGTACGTAACGTCCCACGTCCTTGTTCTACTTCGGGATTTCACATCCGGATTTCCCCATCTAACTACACTCATCCCTAAAAATACTTATGCATCCTACTATTACATCTCATCCAACCACTCTTACACAATTTGATTTGACATAAAGTTACATCTCATCCTACTTAAAATCCCAAAACAAACACACACAATTACTATTTATCAGGATTTCCCCATCCAGGATTTCCCTCACCGTACATAATCTCAAAACAAACATATCCTTAGTGAACAGATAAATAAGAAAATTGAGGCATGTTTTTTTTTTGGATGGAAGGAAGGAGTAATAAATAAAGGTAAAGTCTAGTATGCACTCGAGTGCATGTTGTGCACCCTAATCTAAAGAAAAGTGTATGTTATTAAATTGAAAAGTACAACACAATATTACTAAAAAGTGTAAGTCACTATAACTAAAAATATTATTATACAGTTTAATAATTGAAAAGTGCAACACCATTTACCAAAAAGTGTAAGTCAGTAAAACTGAAAAGTGCAACATGGACTAGGGTGCACAACATGCACTCGGGTCCATAGCAGACCAGCCCATAAATAAATTAATAAATTCATACTAATCATTCTCAAAATAAAAAATTAAATTCACGAAATCGCAGGTCCATTTCATGGGTCATAAGTCATACTAACAAATTGTGAAGGACAATTATAGACTTTAATCACACTGTACTTCATAGCCTAATGGACAATGAGTTGGACTTGTAGCAACATCTCTTGGATTGATTCACACTCAACTCATCTTAACTCTTGACAAAGATTTATGCCAAAATCTCAATTCATAAACTAAGTAAATTAACTCCAACTTCTTTCAAAGTGTCATTCATATGACCTTCTCTTTACTTTTATTAATATTTTACTTTATGACACACATAAATCGCGAGTATATTATAAGTTCAGGCTTTTAAATTATATGAAATAATTTTATGGTACTAAAGTCTTTCAACGTCGATCGAAAGCAATTTCACTCATATTAAATTATCTCTTCCATAAAATTGAAAAGATTTTGAGTGAAAGATATGCAGCGGAGTACATGAGGAAACAAATTTCATTGTTAGTTGGGATACAGGCATACAGCTAGCCTAGCCTAGCCTAGTAGTGAATCCATCTATTCACAATTTTGGTCCACACTCACAAACCCTTACCTTGCCTTAACACACAACCTAAACCATACACTATCCAACTCATGTTTCCCTTCATCATTTTTTAAGTGATTTAATAAAGATGTAAAGTAAAATGTAGGTAAAAAATAAGTGTTAAATTTAACAATAAAATGATGTTGAGAAAGTATTAATTTTATGAAATATTTTCGGTAGAGTATACAAGTAATTTTGAGAAGTTCTAATAAAAAAAATGTGTACAATTAATCACAGGTATTTATTTTATTATTTTAATTGTTCCATCAAAAAAAAAATTCCTGCTAACACTCATTATCTCTTTATAACTTTACTTATCTCTAACTACTTTTTTTTAATTTCCTGCCCCTCTCTATTTTTTTTTTCTTTTTCATATTTTTCTCTTATTGCATTTTTAACCACCTAGATTGTCTCGTCACCTATTTCAATAACACGTCAACAGTATGTTGATATAAAAATACATCAGTGACTAAATTATAATTTTTGATTTATTGTTGGGATTTCGGTCTTCTGGTTAATTTTAGTGTGCTTTTGTTATTATTTTCTTGAATTAGATAATATTAGTAAAAATCATTTAAATTTGTAATGCTATAAAATCCTGAATTGGTGGGATTTCAATTTCTTCACAGTTAATACTCATCCCTTCATTGACAAGATTTACTGGGATTTGATTTACTGAGGTTTGATCAAAACTTAGTAGAATTTTTCAAATTTCACCCTGGATCTGGGCTAGTTTGTTCAAATTAAGTGTCAGTTTTAACTATTTCTTCAATATTTATTCCTAATTTACCTCGTATGTATCTTTAAAAATGTGAAAGAATGTTTTATTCAATCACACCTTTATTGAAGAACATATAGATGATAATATTCTATATATTAATTTAATACACATTCTTTAAAATACGAAGAGAGTAAATTGAGATTAACATAAGCCGCTTATCGTACAGAAAATCAATTTGTATTAATCAATCAAATCTTTATATATCTGAGTTTACTGAGATGTCATTTTCGTGTCAAGCATACATTAATTGAATTCTCATAGTATTTTATTATTTTCACCCAAAATAAAGTTACATTGAATTCACTAAGTTAACAATTCAAACAAAAGAAAATTGTGAATTCATCATCAATTATAGAGTAGTTAAGTTTAATTTTGAAGTGTGATCTTTGTCATAATTAAATATTAATACATGTGTGTGGCTATATGTTGAGCAAATAAAGTCAACAGCAACCCAAAAAGAATTAAAATCTAAAAGAATATGCATATCAATAAAACAAAAAGGGGGCAAGACAAGTAAAGGAACCATAGCATTAGGAATATGTAACTTTCAATCCCAACTACAAGATCCACCAAAATAGACACATTCAATTTAACTCTAAACCCTCGAAAACGATACTTTTAATGAGATAATCAAACACCAAAATGATAATAATACTCCAATAAACTTGCTTTAACATTAGACAAAGGAAAAAGAGAGACAAGGATATGATCTCACTACTAGATAGAAAACCACTGAGATTGAAGGCCCTTTGGACGGCTCTAACAGCACAAGAAAACCCAAAGAAGCCTCAAAACTCAATCCCTCACACAAAAATCTCTCCAACAACACATAAATAAATAAACAACTCATTAAAAGGATATGATCTAAAGAACTAATTATTCAGCTCTTCACAACCCTTGTTCTAAATAAACTTATTTATCCTAATAAATCTGCAAAACTTAAGGGCATGCTATATTGAGGGTAGGAGGAGGACCTCCATTCAAAGGCGATTCATCCATCCACCCCACCGTTTCATTGAAAGCATCGAAATCAAAATCGAAATCATAATCGGGCAAAGCTGTATCTTCGTCAACAACATCATATACCGGAAAACCATCAAACCCATCGACTAAGTCATCAATCGACGGAATAAACTCGTTGTCTGCCACGAGGGCGTTGAGCTCCATACCCAAGTCCAATTCCTCGCCGATTTGTGAAAATGCCAGCAGCTCCTCGTCTATCAGACTACATCTAAACTCATTGCCTTTCTCCTCAACAAGAGGTGGGGGGTTCTCGGACTTTCGAGCAACGGACGAGATCGAGGTATCGATTTCGAGCACAGACGCTGGGGACGTCTGCGAAGTGAGTGACACAGAAGCTCCACTCGAAACCTCGGAGGCAGATTTCTTGTTGCAAACAGCCTTATCATTATCATCATTCCAACTCTTCTCGGAAGAGAGTTCATTTCCACTAAGCAAAGCCTCGAATTCCAACCGCTTGGCTTCGTAAGCTTTCGAAGCTTCCTCAGCAGTAGAGTAAGTACCCAACCAGACCCGTTTATGCAGAGACGGGTCACGGATTTCAGCAGCCCATTTGCCCCATTTTCGCATCCGAACTCCTCTGTATTTCCCCTTAATAGGCTTATTAGCCTTGACATTCTTGTTCAACCTTTTGTCCCCATTGTTGCTCTCTTGAGCAGAAGTCTCAAACAACTCAGAACTCTTCTGAGAAGTACCTAAAGGGAAACAAACTTCACGGACGAATTTGCCCCTGACCCGCCTCTCACACTCATCGTCGGACACATCGGTAGCATCCGGGTCGTTGCAAAAGATCCGGACCCTCCTCACGGGTTCGGACTTAACTTGCATCTTTCTCATTGTCATTAACACCAAATCCCTCAAAAAGAATACCCCTCAAAACTTTCCACCCCAAAATAATAAATAAATCAAACAAAACGCAAATAAAAGATCGAAAAGCTTGACGAAACTCAAGTGCAAGGTCGACTAAATAATCGATTTATGTGATATCCTCCGAAACAAACAACACCAGAACAAGTCCTGCAATTAATACAACAGAAATTAGGAAATAAAACAAGCTAATTACAGATCAGCAGATAAAACCCCCAAATAAAGCTGGAAAGCACTCAAACAAGAAAGAAATCGAAAAAAGGGGGTTTAAGAGGGAGGAGAGTTACCGTTTGGGCCTCAAACGCATCGAAACAGTTGGGAAGAAAGAGAGGTCGCTCTGCTGGATTGCACAGCAGAGGGATTTTCGCATACACTTTGTAGAAGAGAAACAGAGCTTCGCCGGAGCCCCAAACACGACAGCCAAATCAAAACTTTCCGACATAAAAACCCTTAATCCGAACCCCCTTGTCTCTCACCGGAGCCCCTCTTCTTTCTTCTCTCAACTCTTCACAGAGAAAAAACACCCAAAAAAAGAGAAGGGATAAAACCCAGATCAGATACGCCTATTTATATTGTCAAGAAACAAAAAGCAGTAGAAATGGGATTAGAAATCAATGGCCATGCTTCTTTTCCATTTTTCACAGTCTGCTATATGACAAAGAATTTAAGATTTTTGGTTTTATGGAAAAATATTAAGAGGATACAACTGTAGTATTATAAATCTTTTTCCATTTCTGAAAAATGAAGAGCCTCCCTTGAGTGTAAATATAGAGTGTAGAAAAAAATTAACAAAAAGGAAAAAAAAAAAAAAAGTTTTAAATCAATTCTTTAATTTCACAAAACCACCATCAATCCATCAATTTTCACTGACCAAATACGCAGATCTCAAGACACACACAATAGTAGAACAAACAAAACACACAAAAACACATCGAAAATCTCAAAGAAATCAAATAAAAATAGCCCACCTGCTTTGTTTTATTTCTTGTTTTTGTTTCTTTGATGGCTTTTACCTCTCCGTTTGCTATTTGCAGTCCTTTTTCTAACCTCACTGGGCGTGGCTTTTTCCTCTGCTGTTACAAAATTAGTTCTGCAATCACTATTTTCTATGCGGTCAAATCGCGCTCCAAGTGTATATATATGCATTATTTTTATAATAATATTAACAAAATATTATTATTATTTATTTTTTTTATTCAAGGAATAGATACACGGAATTTGTATATACATTAATGGGGTAAGTTATAAATGCATGATGAGCTGGCATGCCCATGGATGGAGCATGACCATTAACATTTCTTTTCATGCATATAATGCCATAGTAAAACATTTTTTTATTACTGCCCTCTGCACCCTACCTTCACTCACCCACCGTGTACCCCACGCGCGCAGGTTAAATTATTCTTTTTTCCGAGAGTGAGAGTCACGCGAAGGTGTAGCGCGTGAGATAAGTGGGGTCGCTACTGTTATGGTAGTAATGCAGCGATTCGGCAACGTAGGCGTTTCTGACTTTTAGTATTCGTTTACAGCTATTTTCCAGTTTGTTTAGGTTTTTGGGGCTCTATGTCATGGAAATTGCAAATATGCCACTGTGCTACTTGGCCGTCACGTTTATGCAATTTTTGAAATAAAATATTGTACTATAAATAAATATGTGGAAATTAAAATATTTTACATTTTTATTATTGTTCTTAATAGTTGGAAAGATTTCTTTCTTTTTTACCTTACCTTTACCCCTTTTTACAGTCACATGTTATTTACCAAAATAAATAATCACGTTTTTTGATTAGTCGTTTCCTTGACCAATTGATAAATTTGGTAAATTTGACGATATAAATTAGAATATTTGATATATATACAAATAAAATTATTGAAATATAGAGACTATACTGCTACTAAATGTTTTTTTCTTTTTTGGAATATTACCTTTAAAGTTAAAGTCAATTTTCTTTTTTATGTAATTTGGTACATACTATTAAATTTGGAGTGATTTTGATATATCTCTAATTTTTCAATTGATTTTTTACCAATCGCATTTAAATCAAGTTAAATCTGTGACTAAATTATACACCAATGTAATTCAAAGTGTAATTCAGAGTTAAATAGTGGTTTTTTAGAAACAAAATATTACACAGTCAAGACAGGGCAATTTGCACATATGACAATTTTTTTTATATAATTGAATATACAGATATACTTAGATTTTAATATTTACTCAATTTAATATTTAACCCTGACATTTGACTCAATTCACCATAGATCAATTTCATTCCAATTGTATGGTGCAATAAATTACCCCAAATATTACTCTAAAACTATCCCTACTTTCATGGGTAGGTTTTATGCGTGTACGATTGCACCTTATAATATAAATGATATTCCATTGTTCAAAGTATTAAAATGCATTTTGCACGTGTTTGTTTGGGTGAATATTATGAAGCAAATAGGTTTGGAAATATTATGAGGTGTACATTGCGGTGTTTATCCATAAATAAAATGTTTGTTTATAAATAATGTAAATTACAATTTAAATAATTATTAAGTATATATTGAAAGGTATCATAAATTGTGTGGGTCCCTAAATTTCTATTTTAGGATATATATGGACAAATATTGAACGAAGTGAGTAATATTTTGCCACAAAAAAATTAATTTCATGAAATTTTATTTTTAAATTGATAGATTTACTACCTTAAAAGCTATAGGGTATTTTTTTTTTTTATGGAAGTTAAATACCCATCCCTTTTTCCCTATATGGTATTACTTTGCATACTAAATGGTAGACGAGTGATTGTGTAATTTATGGTATATATATATACTAAAATTATTAATTGCTAAATTGTGAAATTATTTACCATCAGTATAAATGCATGACTAAAATATGGAGTAATATTTTTCTTTACCTTCATGAAGTAGTAATATTTTTTCCTTAAAAAAATTAATCTCATGAACTATTATATAGTTTCAAATTGATAAAATTATTACTTTAAAGTTTAATGGGTAATACATGTGTATTACTTGTATAAAAAAAATATTGATGGAAAATTAGAGCAGTCGAGCGATGTATAGAGTTATGTATAAAAGTAAAAAAAAAAAAAAATCATAATTCACAAGCTGTAGCCACCCCATTTTTTGTTAAAAAAAAAAAAAAAAAATCTATAGAGTAATAAAGAGTCATTTCCACTCAACAATATTCACGGGGTGTATTCAATTGAGATTCTATTGGATTTTTTTGGACTTTAAAAAGTCAGTGGATTTAGAAAATCCATAGACTCTATGCAGAGTTTGACTGACTTTTTTATTGATTTATATGAATTTTTATAGATTTGACAGGATTTTGAAATAAACATTTTTTTATTGATTTACATGGATTTCCATAAACTACGCCCCTAAAACCTAGTTAAAAAAATAAAAAAATACTCCCTCCGTCTCAGGATTACTTGCACACCTACTTTTTCGGACCTTTAGAAACTTCACCCGTATAATATCTACAATATTACATTTAATGTAATTATTTTTATGGTCCATATATACATATAAGATCATTCACTTACTTATTTTTTTATAAAATTATATCTTAAAATTTTATTTATTATAATACGAGTATTTTTTAAAAAGTGAGTGAACAATAAGTATGCAAGTAATCCTGGGACGGAGGGAGTATTATTTATCATTATTATTCTCATCTTCATTTTCGTCACAGTTATACCTTGGCCTCATTTTCACATAGTTAGCAATTCTCCATGCATTAGCTTAAGTTCTTTGTTGTAGTTGTCTTTGAAAAAGCAATTCCAAATTTTCCTCTTTCATGAATCTTGATCTTCTTTATATTCGACTGAAAATTCATCAAAGCGACCTTCTTTCCGAAGAAAGTTATGTAATCCAGAAACTTGTGAATTGCAATTTGAAAATATCAAAAATTCAATTGAATAATTGCATTTTTGGGTGACGACCTTGACCACCAAAATCTTTTAGATGATATCGAACACCACGTAATGGGGAATTGACGTCGATTAGATATTATTGACGGTGTCCGATATACTATAATTTTTAAAGAAAGAACATAATTTTAATTTTTTTCACGATAATAATGGTGGTGAAGAATCTGTAATGCTTATCAAAGAACATAGTTAACACAGTTTTTTTTTCTTCTCTTTTAGAGTCTTCTAAGAGAATCCGTTGAAATCTCTACTTTTTAGAAAAGATTTTGATTAGTGAAATTTATTTATATTTTTTAAAGAGAATCCAACGAAATCCATAGAGTATTAAAATCCATAGATTGTTGAATATCTAAAGATTTCTAAAGACTTTTTAAAATCGTATTGAATACCTCAAAATTTTGAAAGACTTTTAAAAATCCGGATTGAATACCCCCAGATTTTAAAAGTCCAAAAAAATCCAACAGAATCTCAATTGAATAAACCCCTCAATTTTATTAAATTGTTTGTAAACATATATTTAATTGTTTTTTTTATGGGAACATATATTTAATTGTTTTTTTTTTATGGGAACATATATTTAATTTTTTACATAAATTTAAATTAAATAATAAAGGCAACGGCTAAACAAACTCTCAATTCTACTATACACGACTCATTACTCCAATAACTATACACACTCCACATAATTTATTTTTAAATTAATACTCACACCTCAAATTTAGGCAATTATAATCCAACTCTATAAAAATTAAAAAAATTACGAAAAAATATTCTTCATTAACTAACAGAAGAAACGCGTGAAATAAGACGAAGACAAAAGTGAGCTCAAATTTGAAAGGAGCAGTTCCAACTGTACATAATTAACATTCAATAAAATGTGTAAATTTAGTACGCTTAATCTCCATTTTTTTTTACATAGTTTCGTTAGTTTTTATCAAAATCTAGGGTTAGAATTTTTGTAATATTTTTTTTGAATTTTTTGTGATTTTGTAAAGTATCTTGAATTCAATTTTTTCTTCTTGTTCACACGTTTCTTTCTTCCATTAGAAGAAAAGGATTTTTTGTGATTTTTTTAAAATTTGGGTATAATTGTCCAATATTGAGATGTTAGTAGAAATTTAAAAATAAATTATATTTTATATGAGGTGTGTACAATAGTTGGGGTGTGTACAATAAAATTGAGAGATTTTCTTTAGCCTCGATCAATAATAAACCCAAAATTCACCTCGGCTAGCGGAGTCGATCCGGTCCCAACTAGCAACTCCTTCTCTAGCCTCGATGATCCATGCATGGAGGAGCCCACAGACATTCCTCTGGAGCCTGTGGCCGAGGCAGTCAGCAACACTCAGGATTTGGAAGCCGGTGCATCATTGAAGTCGCCGACCAACGACGCTCCCATCCCTGCGCAGGCGACCCCGATCCGCCCCAAAGAGAAACTCAGACGTCGCAAGGTGCCCGTGGGGAGTCTCCTATCAACAAATCCCGGATAGCCCTATTGACGATTTTGAGGCTAGAGTCTGCGCGGACTACTCTGTCAAACCTTCGGTAGGGATCGACAATGATATGACCCGAGTCTCCATGTTCAAGGACAGATGGGACGATACTTTTGACCCACCATAGACGTCTCGGGTTCTCATTTGATCAGTTTCTTCGGACTTTTTAATCGTTTTACTTGGTAGGTGATTTCAGGTGTGCGCCATTTTCGATGCATCCCGACCTCTGGTTCAGATTGTGAACTTATGACTTCTATCTTTTCTTTTTCCTTTTAATCTACAACCTTTTATTGTCCAAAATTAATTTATCAATCCAAACCTTTTAAATAAAAAAAATGGGTACTTTCACTTTTCTTATACTCTTTAGTCTCTTTACTTAAGGTATTCAACTCACCATAAAAAAAAAAAATTCTGGCTCCGCCCTTGATTGAATCAGAGGTCGATATATCATTAAAAAACCTTGTTCGGAAAAATCATCTATAAAATTTGAGGCAAAGGGAAAAAGTAAACCCATCTGGACCCAAAAAAAAAAAAAAACGAGAATAACTCAAAATAACAAATTAATAAAAAATTGTCAGAAAAAACGTAACAAGAAATTGAACCGCATCTCGAATCATGACAGATAAAAAACATCACCACATTGTGTCTTATACAAGACAATAAAGTGCATTCCATTGGCAAAGGGTACCGAATAATCAACCGTGAAGGTCTTCGAGACAATAACATTCAACTCATCGACACTATCTGATATTTATGGTTGTGATGCACCCGCCTCGATCAAACGAGGGCCTCCAAGCTTTTACGAGATAGAGCGGGGCGACGTATCAAGAATTTGAAATGAGTGAATTTGAGAGAGATTAAAATAGGACGGTGAAATTGTGTAAAATGTTTCATTATAATCTCGGTATTAAGATTAAGATAAGATGCTAATCTTAACTTAAGTGATAAGTATTTAAAATTAAATATGTAAATTATTATCTTGAGATTAAATTTAAATTTTAAAATTAAAAAAGTTAAATAAGAATGTCGAGATTTTGAAATTAGTGAATTTGAGAGAGATTAAAATAGGACGGTGAAATTGTGTAAAATGTTTCATTATAATCTCGGTATTAAGATTAAGATAAGATATTAAATTTATAAGTACAATATATTTTTAACATTATATACAATATACAATACTCCCTCCGTCCACGAAAAGTAGTCCCATTTGACACATATTCGTTGTCCACCAAATGTAGTCCCATGCACTTTATGGAAACTATCACCCTTCAACTATCACTTAATTACTCAATTTGCCATCAACTTTATTCCTAAATAATCACTTTATTCACAATGGACCCCACAATACCCTATAATACCCTTACTTTATCTACTTTATCTACCATTTTCTTAAAACTTGTGCCCCATCCCCATGTCCCTACTTTTCATGGATGGAGGGAGTATTTTATAAAATTTTGCATCCTCTAATGATTTAATCTGTTACATCATATGCCAAAATAATATACCACTCCCTGTGTTCCGCTATAAATTTCTGTTGATTGTTTTAATTAAGAAATATAATTAAATAATGAGTGTGGTAGAAAGTGATGTGATGATGAGAAAGAAAATAATATTAGATGAGTATGAAATAAAATAGAATAAAATAAAGTATAAAGTATATTAAGTGATTTGATTGAGAAAGAAAAAATCATAGGCTAAAAATAGAAAAAAAATGAAATTGAATAAAAGAAAGTGTGAAACTAGTGGAATGGAGGGAGTAATTTTTTTTATTTCTTCAAATACAATTTATGTCCACCTAATTATTATAAATACAATAACGCATTGGAATTCTGAAAGTCCACAGACCATTTCGATTTGATTAATGTTATAAGCAAGAACAATAAAAATAAATAAATAAAAAGTTAGTAGTTCATGTGTCTTAATCACTGTCTTTCCATTTGGTCAAATATCTTGTTTCTTCGTCTAAGGGTGAAGAATAGACACCAAAATCTGGCTACAATTCTAATTAATTTCACTCCACTTTTTAAATTAAAAACATCTGAAATAGTCAGTCAATTTTATATTTTTATGTCGGATGAAAATGTATTATTTTTATATTATACTCCGTAAGCTAACGACCGGATCTTGGAATCTTGCCCTTTTTTTCGTAAAATTAATTTCATTACCTGCAAAGGCAATTAAGACGCTATATCTCCTTGTAATAAAATAAAATAAAATACATATCGCCCATGCGAATTACTATTTTATTCTTGAGTTGTTTTAATTAGAGTGCATATATTATACTGATAAAAATGTACTCATAATAGAGTGATTAAAATGAATAATGTGTATTTACACTTTTGTCCTCGTAGTTGTCGGTCAAAGTCGAGGTAATTAAGTTGGTATTTGTGGTGGAATAAATGAAGAATTAATTTGCTTATTTACTACTTAGGTCAATAAATAAGAATGAAAAATAAACGTTATGTTATGAAGTAATGAAGCACCACGAAAGTACTCCACGAGCTAGTGGGTCCAATTTTAAAAATTTCAAGCACACCAATGAATGAAACGGTGCCGTGTGGAATTTTCGCCAATTTATAACCGGTCCATATTCATCATTGCAGATCTAGCGCGATATTGCTTTTAATAAAATAAATTTCCGTCACTCTATAAACTTTTTCATTTTAGTTCATTGTTTATAAGTTTTTTTATAAATATTTTTTAATTTTTTATTCTTATACTTCATCTATATTTTATTTTTTTCTATATCCTTATAATTTAATTATTTTTCTTAATTTATGTGTCTACAAATAATAAGAAGTTTATAGACAAATGAAGAGAATAATAAATAAAGTGATAGTCACATTGTGTTTTTCAATTGAATTATAATTTTGATTCGATTAAGAAAGAAGAAAAAAATCTACAAACATAAGTTAAAAAATCGAATCAGAGTCGAAGAGTCATTAAAATCTGCTCTATTTTTATTTTTTTCAAGGATAAAATTCGAGTCAAGAGAAAAAAATATACCCCTCTAGACGATAATAACTCGAAAAAAATTAAAAAAAAAACATGAATGAACCTCATACTCAAAAGGACTATATAAGGAGGATTAAAAGCATCGTCACATCCGTCCCGAGTGTATTACATAATACGCATTTGATTAGATTTGAAACTTAGGAATTTACTTCTCGTTAAATCTCATATTTGAAACTCTTAAAATACAAACAATTTTTAAAGAGCAAATACCAAAATTCTAATTTTAAACGAATTTACGAATATATGGAATAGGAAAAAAAGTGTGATAATAAGATAATAAAGTCAAATAAAGGATGGGCATCCACTGATCACGTGACTAGCAATCCTGGTGTTAGGAAACAAACGTCCGTGGAGTTGCCACGTCATCGACTGTACCGCCACCCCCAACTAACTGTTCCGTACCCCCTACCCCTAGCCTACCTACAAAACTTTAACCACCCAAAAATGCCCCCTCCGATAAAAAAAGAAAAATAAAATAAAATAAAAAATACTACTAATAAAGTAGAAAAAAGGGCATGGCTTCATATCATACCCCTACCCCAGTTTCTTCACCACCCATGTCAGTAGATATTTCATCTCACGTGATCCTGCCACAATTAATGCCTTTTTTTAAAAGATTGGGGAACATGGTCACGTGATCGCTGTATGGACGTGTATACATACGTGTCTCATTAAAGTATATTTATACTATATTAGTATAATCATACAGCTAAAGCATATAGTATATTGAATCGTACGTACGTGTCCTACATGTATTATTTTTAGTCAAAGTGTTAATTAGCTTCAAACAGAATCTCAGTCAACTGTAGTATTCTCTTTATTCAGGACTAGGAGGAACAAAGTTTATACATATGCATGCTTAATTAATTAAGAAATTAATATAATAAAATGGTAAGAGATAGTAAAAAATACTCCCCGTAATAGATAAGTATGAAATGAAAGTATGAATAAACTAATGTGATTGTAAGATAAAAAATAATATGTAAAATATGAAATGAGAAATTTATCATACAACATCCATAACAAAATTTAGAAAATTTAAATGTAAATAAAGCTAATAAAACAAAGAATAAAATAAAAAAAGTGGAATATGTAATCATAAATGTCAGTTTTTAAGATTATTCACTCGAAACACAAGTTATTTTTTTAAGTGTATGTCAGCTTTGTTTGGAGTAATAATTTTGTTAGTGAAATATTAGAAGCCATAATTATGTCCAGTATAAAATATGTATATAAATACAAGTTATAGAACACATAAGTGATGTACCATAATGTCATTTTCTGTCCCATAATGTATTTCCGAGCAAATATCATAATTTTGTTGTACTCGATCATCATCATTACGCTAGTATTTCACATTTTTAAAAGAAATTAAAACCTCGTCCTTTTTTTTTTCTTTTTGACGGGAAAAACCTCGTCCTTATACTATAGTCTATAATACATACCTCATGAAGATATGGTTATGTGCATGCATTCTGCATACATCATGTGTGAGAGGCGAAACGGAATTAAATCAATCATTTTATTTTTATTGTTTCACATTTTATTTTATAATATTGATAATTACGCGTGTTAAAGATTCAGTAAATAAAATACTTGATGAAACGTAAAAAGTGAAACAGCTAAATCAAATCGGGACCAAGAGTGTGAGCAGAAGGAATAGGCTAAGCAAGTGGAAAGATTGCTTGGTCTTCCCGCCAAAGTAGCAGGCGCTTGACCCTACCGCCTCCCTTTTTCCCGCCAAAATTCTGACTTACACCTAAGCGGGGTCAGGACACGTGTCCGTTCCTCATGCACCCATGCCAACCGCCCTTTAATATTTTTGGTGGATTCTAGGAAACACAATACTCCGTATTATTTAATTTAATTTAATGGTGTACTACATTTTAAAATATTATTGGCAAGAAATTCAATCAACTTAACGGTGTGCTTCATTGAGAATATGGCATATGTATGGGTATGAAAATAGTCATTTCATTCGTTACTTTTGTGGAATTTACACACCTCACAAAAGTGTGAGAAATGACCAATGTAGTTGTATATGAATGGGAAAAAAAGAAAATTTTAAAATTATAAGCTTAGAAGGCAAATTGAACTGTCATTAAAATTTTACTCGAAAAAAACTTTCCATTGATCGAAAACAATAACAAGAAATTGAAACGCGTCTCCCTAAGAGGATTTTAAAATTCGAATTTCAAAATCTAGTTGATTTTATAATTATAATATTTTTTATGTTTTGTGTTTGTTTTAAAATTATAGTATAAAATTATCTATACAAAAAAATAAAATTAAAATGTCATTTACTTGTAAATGCTTAAATGAAGATTTTATTATTTAAGACTTACATAGTTTGATTTGTTTTGAGATCACCCAAAATAGTAAATAACCCTATTATTAATTTTCATAATAAAACACAATTTATACACTCTAATAATGGAATATCGATCTACATCAAAATTTATTTAAAAAAAAACATATTATTCCTATTATTTATTTATGTTGAGAGGCAATACATGCACAGTGAATGTTGTTGACATAGATGAACGAAGAGAAACTTTGGATACCTAAAAAATGATATAAACACGAAATCATTTAATAAAAAATATGGAAAAACTAGAAATAATTTATTTAAAAAAAATGAGAAGCATGCTATACGTATATGATTTATGAAAAGACAGAAATGTGGGCTAAGAATTTAGATTCATTGTGAATGGGCCCACACTACTAAAGTTTAGGCAGCGGTTATACACACGCACGATTCTATTGAGGACACCCACCAGCTGTTTTTTTTCAACTTCATGATTTGTGAAATGTCTAAAATACCCTCTCCTAAAAAAAATTAAAATATACACCGATGAGGGCACCCATCCTATTCGTACTACATAGCGGGAAGGCAGAAGGACGATCAAAAGAACGCGAAGAAAAAAAACTTACCATTTACGCAAAGTTTTATTCTTGTGGTGGAGGTGGTCGAATATGGTCGAAATCTTACCAATGACTACTAGTGGGGGTGGCACAAACTCATTTGTAAGTTTTTTAGCTTGTTTAGAAAGTTTTTTTTTTTGGAAATTTGAAGAGTGTTTATAGTTAGGGTTTATGCTTCTATTTTGATATCTTATGGTTGCATAGTTGTATTTTGTTTAAATAATATATGTCTTTTTCTGATTTTTGTGATTTGCGGCACTGGTTATGTGAATAAGATGAGAGAGTCCGGTAATTTTTTTTGGATGTATACTTCATGTCCGAAAGTATTATTCGGACAAATCACTTTTGTCAGTGTTTTTTTTCGAACTGTGGACCTTTTTCAGCAAACTATTTCGGACATCAGTGTTATTTTTCATGTATTTGTTTCGAAAAATTGTATAAATTTTTGTTTTTTAATTTCAGAATTTAGATGATGATGAGGACTTCATTCAAGATGAGTATGATGATATGGGGATGGAGGATTCTGTTGTTGATGTGGTGAATGATGATGCTCCGGACATCCCGTGTCGTGAAATGGTTATGGACTACACAGACATTTTCACGAACATGAATTACTTTGAGTCTCGTGATGCAGTCCTCTCTTGGGTTCGACGTACAGGGAACGAGCACAACATAGTTATTGTTGTCAAGCGTTCGGATAATGGTTGTGGGAATAAAAAGACACGTATTTTCTTAGCGTGTGAGCGTGGCGGTGCGTATCGTGAGAGGAAGAAGCCCGCAACTCCTATAAAGAAGAAAGTTAAGAAAAATGTGGAGGAAGAAGAGTAAAAGAGTGGAAGGATTACGGGCACCAAGAAATGTGGGTGTCCGTTTCTGTTGAAGGTTACGCAAGAATCTCAATCTGAATGGAGATTGGAGGTGAAATGTGGTACACATAATCATCCCATATCCCCCTACCTCGAGGGTCATTCTTATGCTGGACGCCTAACTGCCGAAGAAGAGGAGTTCGTAATCGATATGTCCAAATGCCATGCTCTTCCCAAATCAGTATTGATGGAGTTGAAAAGGAAGAATGAGCACAATCACTCGACTCTTCGAACGATTTACAATGCAAGATCGAAGCATAAAATCCATCAATATTGTGGACGTAGTCAGTTGCAATATTTGATGAGGCAACTTGTTGAGAACAAGTATTTTCATGCCACCAGAAGATGTGAGAAGACAAACACTTTGAACGAGTTGTTTTTTGCACACCCCGTCTCACTCCAATTAGTGCATGCTTTTCCGAGGGTTCTCATGATTGATTGCACCTACAAGACAAATAGGTACCGGTTACCTTATTTGGAGATAGTTGGAGTTACATCAACAGGAATGACTTTTTGTGTTGCGTCGGTGTACTTAATGGACGAGAAAGAAGAAAATTATCAATGGCACCCATGGAAGTAGGACACTTCTTGAAATGGGTAATGATCCCGTAATGCACGATATGGGTTCCAATTAACCTGCAAAATTAAGGTAGAAAAATTGCATATATTAACTCGAGAACAATTAACTAATACTTAGAAATTGATTTGTTTCATTGTGTACCTCACTTGGAATGAGGATATCTAATCGATCTCTAAAGCCTCTTACTCGATCAACACTCGGTCCTGTATGTGCTTCAGGTGCATACTTCATTGATAATGGTTCAGGATATTCGAAGTCGGGATTTTCAGGCGGCAAAATCAAAGTAGGGAAGTGTTCATAAATCCAAGTCTGAAATCACAATATTGGGGCAACACATGTATGGTAAACATATAACAATATATACAATAAAATGGACAACAATTTTAAAATGAGTCATACCTCCAACAACGTCAAATAACCACCAATCTGTCTCACTTTGCACTTTGATGCCATCCCTAATTGTCTGTACAAGTATGCTAGTGCGGCAGTACCCCAAGCGTACTTTGAAAATTGTGTCATGTCTTCGGTATACTGCAACCAAGAGGTGTTTACACGAGTACCACTTTTATCCGGAAACAAAGTGGTCCCAAACAGGTACAACACATAGGCTCGTGCTGCATACATCACCTTGTCCTCGTCTTCCGAACACATCAGGGGCATAAAAGTCTCCCTTAGCCATGCTAGTTTCACAGATCCTCCTCGTTGCCCTTGTAATGCTTCCTTGGCTTCTTCACTTGATCTACCCAAAAGATTCATCACATCCTCTGAAGCCTTCGGACTATGTTCACGAACAGACTGAACAGGAATACCATCAACTTTCAAACCGGTGATTTGGTGGACATCATCAAGAGTGATCGTCATTTCGCCAAAGGGCAAATGAAACGAATTAGTTTCTTCATGCCACCTCTCAACAAAGGCTGAGATAAGGTTCTTGTTCGGATTCTTGTAAGTTCCACGTCTGATTTGGAGCATTCTCGATCTTTTGAAGAACGACCGAAATTGAAGCCAATCATAGTCATCATCAAACTCCCAAGCCATCAGTTTGGCCACATGACTGTGACACTTCAACACTTCTCTCTCATCTCCCAACCATATCGATTTAGCTACATGCCCTTGGAAGCTAGTGAGTAGCGGAGGTGAGGGTACCAATTGTCGAGGTGCAGCTCCTCCCTCATCGGTTGTTTGTTCACCATTTCCCCCCTCTTCATCTGACTCTTCATTTGCCTCCTCATCTGCCTCTTGGTCTCCCTCTTCGTCTCCTTGGTCGTCCTCTTCCTCCTCAACGACCTCATCTACTTGTTGCCTTTTTTTCCTGTTAGAAGCAGTAGGACGAACCCTACTACCACCCTCTGACATAAAAAGGGACAATATGTCAATAATATAAACAAACAAACAAGTAGTGTCCGAAAATAATATATGAAAAACTACCTAGTGTTCGAAAATATTTCATGAACACATACCAAATGTCGAAAATATTTCATGAACACATACCGAGTGTCCGAAAAAATTTCATGAACACATACCAAGTGTCCAAAAATAAAACATAACAATATACATAGTGTCCGAAATTTATTCTCGAACCTTAGCTGTTCGTCGAAAAAAAATTACATACATCTCTACATAATTCGAACAACCAGTCTCGAATCAACCAATTTCAACCTCAAACATTGTCATGAGTTCATTTTCGTCCTAACCCCTAACATTTTGACACATTCTACAAATGCCCATGCCCATGGAAGAGTTCATTGACTTCAAAGCCCTAAATTTTCTAAACAACCTAACAATCCCAACCCTACCAAAATTAAAATCAAATCGATTCACTCAACTAAAACAGTAAATATGTAATAACAACACAACAACACAATAATTCATGAAAATATATAACACAAACTAACCTCTACCCATTAAAAGCTAACTCGGTGTCGAAAAAATGGTCCTTCTTCAACAAATCGCGAGAAAGCTTCTTCGTCTTCAAAAATAAATTTGTTAATCTGCTATCACGAAACAAACCTGCTTCTCGCCGACTGTCGCGTTCAAGCGTCCCTTAGGAGTTGAGGTGTGGAAGTTGAAGAGGGTTGAGGGAGGTTGAGAGCGTGAGTGGGTGTACCGAAACCTACAAGAGCAAATGAGTGGGAGGGAAAGTTTAAGAGCAAATAAGGGCACTTTAGGGTTTTCCATGTGGGTGTCCTCATCCCACGGTGTGTGTGTTTATCCAGTGGGTGTCCTCAATAGAACCGTATGTCTGTATAACCGTGGCCTAAAGTTTATCACGAGACCCATACAATCAAATCTACTATTGTTGCCCCTTTAATTAAGGGATTTTTTAGTAGGCCCATTCAATATTATATTTTAAAAATAAATCATGAATGTAGTAGAAAAAATCAAACCGTCATTCTAGTATTTTTTTTTCTCATGTATCCACCTTAACAACAAATACTTTACAGTTTTTTCCATAGTATTCAAAGTCATCAACGCTGTCGTTAACCCATCAAATATGTTTAATTAAGGTCGTTTTTCAAAATTTGTAGGTCATAAATCTGAATTCGCATCCCTCAAGATAAATAAAAATTGTAGATTGTAAGTAAACAATTTACTATAAAATCAAAGTATTATTACTAAAACTAACATATGATCGCCACACGAACAAAATTGTAGTACTACATGTTTAAAAATATTTTTACGAATTCACCCAAAAAAATAAAAAGTTCAATTTTTTTTTTTTTGACATATAACAGTACATTTTTTGTCTTGTGCCAATATTTGATCTTATTGTGATTTATAATAGTACATTTTTATCCAAATATACATCCATTTCTATTGTACACGGCACCGTATTATTATTCCATCACTATTTTTCTATCATATTCTCATTTTCACTCCTGCCTTTCTTTTATACACTTATTCTCTCTTTTACTTTTCTTTCACTCAATTATTACCTTAATAACTAACCATAATAAAATAATACTTCTTCCGTCCAATTTCATTATTCCCACTTTCTTTTTTTTGTTGTCCAATTTTATTATGCTCATACATTTTTTAGAAACAATACTATTTATACTACTTTATTTCCACCCTCCTATAATCACTTATTTACCTATTTTGCCATTCACTTTATTCATAAACAATCATTTATTTATAAATGGACCCTACAATACCCTATCATACCCTCAACTTATCTATTTTATGAATAAACTAATCAATATTTATTAAAACCCGTGCCCGGAGAAGTGAACATAATAAAATTGGACGGAGGGAGTATATTATCATTCATAAAATAAAAAAAATATTAGTTTGACATCTATTTCTAAATTCTAACCAAAATAGATTTACTATTTACGAATTATCCCATTTACATGTTTCCATTCTCATTTGCAATCCCATCCCACCACCATCTCGGAACACAGCCTAAAGGTTGGGAACAAGGTCAATTGCTCAGTCCAAACTGCCAAAACAAAATGGAGGCCCAAGCCCAACATGTATAAAAATAATATTAACAAAACCAGGTTATTTAAATAACACAACTAATAATTCAAATAACAAACCTCTGAAAATAATTTACACTTAATATAAAAACATTAAACGAAGAAGAAACTAGACTATTAATCTTTTCGCAAGAACAAAATTCACCAAAATTGACAGATCATTTACCAAGTCTTATAACTGAAACTTTGACAGATTATTTACCAAAATTCACACTCATTACAATCTCATCCAATTTACAAAGATAATGTTCCTAAATTACCAATGTAAGTTTAATTAATAGATCGCAAAAAAAAAAAAAAAAAAAAAGCTTTCAACAACCACCAATCAAATTAAAAGATTGTATACAATAAGAGAAAAAACTTCACTTGACATGTTTGAATGAATAGGGATGAACAAAGCTTTTTATGCCATCTCCTCACATTAAAAACTGTAATAACAATTGAACTCTATAACTATAATTGACAACATTAAATAGAGAGATTTTCATGCTTTGATTCCCATATTCCAAGACATGATGAACTTCTTTCCAACAGGCAAATCCAACCCTTTAACCTCAACCATCAAATTCTTGTTCTTACTCCTCTTTTCATCTTCCAATTTCTCAAGATATTCATGCTCAATTGAACTAATTTCAACCTTTGAAGTATCTTCAACCACATTACCATCAATTTCAATCTCAAATGCACCACTTCCAATCCCTTTCAATCCAAGAACAATCACCTTCTCCACGATCCATCCTTTCGTCAACGCAAACTTACTTTCTTGAACATCCGACCACACCTTCACCGCACCCTGACTAACCACCGCGTAGAAATCAACATACGTCGAGTGGCCGTTCCCAAGTCTCATCTCGGGAAGCTCGTCATCGTCGAGGAAAAGATTCCCCTTAGCCTCCCCCGAAGTTGCACCGAGTGGGAATGAGATGACTAGAGTAAAAGGCGTTTCTCTTGCCTCTTTCGAGACCAACCCACCTCTCTGCATCGGTATGATCGCGTTTTGATACAAATGCACGTTGATCACGTGCAATGGGGCGTCGACCATGCGATAATGTGATGCTTTCGAGACGATAACCACCTTAGTCATATCGAAAATATTGTACCAAGTACCGGGCGGGAAGAGAATGTGAATCTTGGTTTTTGCCTTCTCAAGAACCGGAGACACCATTAGGCTACTACCAAGCAAGAATTGAGTGCTCAATCCGTACAACCTCGTCTCATTCGTGAAGGTGAAGAACAAGGGACGAGCAATTGGAGCACCTGTTGTATGCGCCTCGTAGCTCAATGTATAGAAATAGGGTAGAAGCTTGTACCTCATACCAAGAGCATTTCTAGCAGAGATAGCCACCGATTTCCATCGATAAAGCTCTTGCCTAGGCGAATAAAAGTTGGCATGATCCCTTGAGAAAGGGTAAAATGCACCGAGTTCAATCCATCTATTGCAAAGCTCTTCAGTCGGGGCAGGGTAGAATCCACATATGTCGGAACCAACCATGGGAACACCAAAGATGCCAAAGTTCAACATTGTAGAAATCGAATACCTCAAATCGTCCCAAGTTCCCTTATTATCCCCCGTCCAATGTGCAGCATAACTTCCCGAACCAACAAAGGTTGAACGCGATAGAATAAACGGGCGCTTACCCTCTAGGCCAAGGAGCGCCTTGTGAGTGGCGATAGTTTGTGAGAAACCATAAAGACTATGTGCATTATACTCCAACACTCCATTATAATGGTATGCACTAGTTGCAATAGTTTTGTACCCAATTGGAACTTGAGTACCCGAAGCATTAATCTTGTACGGAGGATCATCCCATCTCGTTTTCGTCATGTTCTTGCAATCAAGACAACAAACCCAACCGGGTCCTGTTCCATTAGGACAAATCCTATCCTTTGGAATACTACATACTCCATCACAAAAGTTGGACACTTCATTCATGTCAATCCAAAGACCGTCCACTGGTACGAGCTCATGGAAACGACGTATTTCATCGCCCCACCAGTCGACGGTTTTTGGGTTGAGAAAATCAGGGAAGTTAACAGCTCCGGGCCATACTTGAGCCAAGAAAGGCTTCCCTTCGTACTTGATGAATACGTCGTTTGCTAGGCCTCGTTGGTAGACCCCGTAGCTCGTGTTTACACCAATTCCAGGGTCGATTATGACAATGTACTTCATCCCTCCAGCATGGATTTTCTCTAGAAACGATAGGAGTTTGGGACGAGCGTAATTGGTGGGGTTTAGGGTGAAATCTTTGTGTCCGTCCATGTGATCATCGTCGTTCCAAATCACGTCTAGTGGGATTTTCGCCTTTTTGTAGTTTTCGACTACGTCTTCAACTACTGATAAGTTGTGGTAGCCCCATCTGCATTGATGGAATCCTGTGAATTAAACAACAAAATGATTTAAATCCCTCTTCCACAAAACCACATGAATTCTGGCACATATATATATATATATAGTTAAATGACAACTAATACTACAGGGACATTTTTTTAAATTGGTCTAGTCAACATAAAACCTGGAAATAATTTTCCTTTTTTCTTTGAAAGATTAAAGACGAAACATTATTTGGAATAAATAACTGTAGGGAAGAGAAAAACAGCAGCAATTAAACTTGATTGTAATCTGTAAGTTTGTAACACATGTTTTCATTGTAGACGTAGATGTAATAAAAGTCATTTATAAGCTTCGGGTACGAAAGTTAAAAAAAATATGATAGAAATGTAATTGAGAGAGAAAAAAATATACTCCATTAATGAAATACTTAAATGTGAGAAAGAATAGTTTGTAAAAAAAATGATGAAATTAAAATTTCATTGAAACAATAGGAGTAATTAATTTAACTACTTAAAAAAAAAAAACACTCCAATAATAACCTTGTCCCAATAACCATAATGAATTTTTTTAGTAACACTTTGTGAAATATTACATGTGAATTTTTTAACCTCATTTTACTTTATTTATTCATATTTCTTATAAGTTTTTGTGTTTTTATGTTTTTTGTTTTTTTTTTTTTTTTAAATTTGCCATATTTTGTGAAAGTCTGAAACACATCGCTGTCATCCCCAGCAGAAAAAAAAAAAAAACTAAAAAAAGCAAGAATTAATGCACATAAAGTTTCCTAGTTGTATTTTTGAAACAAGAAATTAAATTCTCATTATTATAGATGAGTTTTAGTCAAAATATGAGAAACCTTTAAATGAAAATCTGAAGTGCCGTTGAGTAAAAAAATCAAGTCCAGTCCCTGTCGCCTTATGTTATCCATCAAAAAAATTCTCTCTAAACCACATCTCATCTTTTATTTCAATATTCTCAACCGACATTTTATAAAACTATTATCACACTTGAAAAATATCATCAAAAAAAAAAAAAAAAAAAAAAAACGCACCTAAACACCACCTTGAATTATTATGCGAACCCTTAAATATTTTTGAATTAAAATAATCTCCCATCCCAGATTAACTTTCATATGTATAAATAATGAGTGAAGTTTTGAAGGGTAATTTTATAATAATGAGTGAAGTTTTGAGGGGTAATTTTGTAAAACTTTATGTATAAAGTAAAAAAATGAGTTGACTTTTGTGAATGTATGGAGAAAAAATAATGACATTTGTGTAAAATTGAGAATATTGTGAAGGTAAAGTTTATAAAGGGTTTTCCATTTTAAGAGTGTGAAAGTTATTGTGGGACGTCTCGAAAAGAAAAGTGTGAAAAATGAATATATATTACCTTTATTTAAATATATACACTTCAGACGAGTTTCAACCAACACTGTAAGCATGTGAGAAGCAACATTCTCACACACAAACGAATAAAATAACTTAACATAGCATTATCGTTAACTCGTAAGAACATGAGCGAACAAACATTCACACGTTACACACAAGCAAATAATTTCGCAAATAATTTCGGGTTTAAAAATGATTTTTAGAGTTAATTAAAATACTCGTACAAGTTAACAAATGGTGAAAATGAAATGAACAAAAAAACATACCAAAAGCCCAGTAAGGCATTGCAGCAGGGCGACCAACGAAGGCAGTGTACTGATCCACAACAGCCAAAGGAGAAGGCCCAGCAAAGAAATAAAGATCAATCACACCCCCAATCACTTTATACTTCAAACAATCCCCTCTGTAAAACACATCCATTCCATTGCTGTTCAACAGAAGCACCCCATGTGCATAAGCCTCCCCTCCTCCTCCCCCATTCCTCAAATCCATATACACAGGGTGTGATCCGTACAAATCAGCATTCAGATTTATAGCTGATATGTCTGTTGTATACAGAGTGTACGGATCATTAGGGTACAGCTTTATCCCATGAGGCCGTGTGCTCTCTCCCAACCCATACAAAGATGCATCTTTTGGAATCTTCGTTGAGATTTCAAGATATTGATCTTTAAACACGAGGTTACTGTGTGAATCGAAAAGGGTTTCTCCGTTTGATGTTCTTGTTACTGAAAACGTAAATGGGTCTGTTTTGTATGAGAAAATAAGGGTCTTTCCTGCAATTTGTAAAGTTTGGAGGGTTTTGTTGGTGTTTCTTGAAATGGGAGGGGCTTCTCTGGGTAAAAGATTGTACGGAACTTCCCATCTTTGCTTCTCTGCGTCTGTGATATGAACCCTCAACCGGTTATCAGTTTCGTGCCTGAAATTAAAAAATGTGAAAAAAGATTAGATTTTTTTATCAATGTTATTTGGAAAATTGTAACAAGTGTGATGATTACTTGACATAGAGGTGTAAGAGGGGGATATCAGGGCCGTAAATGGTGGTTCTCTGCTTCACTTGAAGAAGGCCTGAAACGGCGCCGTTTGGAGAGGCTTGAATTGAGATCAAACGGTAGCCATTGCCGATTTTGTTTGAATCAACTTGAAGTATAAGTAGAATGAAGAACAATAACAAAAGGCTAAGGGGAAAAGACAATGAGAAAGAGAAGAAGAGCATGATTGAATGAATGATTGGTGTTACGAGTACAAAGTTTTTGGGAGTTTATAATGGCAAGGAAAATAGGAAATTCAAGAAATTATTATTAAGGTATGGTATAGGGACACAATACAACTATACAAGGGAAGTGGTGGGGATGAATGATGTGTTGCCCATGCATAAGTAGTGGAGTAGAAAACGAGTGTCAAAATATTTTAAGCCCCTTATGGCCACTATTGGCCGAAGAGAATGCTCAGCGTACGACCATTTTGGCCAAATAGTAACATGCATAAAAATGAAATCACATGAAGATTTAAAATGTTGAATTGGTGGGCATGGTGGTGTGATGGACATTGTAGATATTCTAAGGACATAACATTAATGAATTTGTTGCATTTGCATGTGAGTATTTGGGACACTAGCTAACTAATTGACCCATCTCCTTGTCCAAGTTTGAATTCTTCCAATTTCCTTATTTATTGCTAGCTCTCTTCATTATTGCTACCATCACTGTTCAAATATACTACATGGTACTCTCTCCGTCCCCTACTTGATGACACAAAACTATTGAGTACAAATTTTAACGAATAAATTGTTTATCGGTATTACTATAAAAGATAAAATGAGGGTAATAAAGATTTTTCAACTTTATAAATAGTAATAAAGCAGTGACATTTGTGGTAATATTGTGATGTTTTAAGATGATTGTTTAAAAGTGTTTTTGCTATTTTAAGTAATGTCTTATCAAATAAGGGACACCCAAAATAGCAAAATGGATCATCAAGTAATGTACAGAGGGGGAGTAACATTTTAAGTATTTTATACTCCAGAATCATTTATGTAGAACAACAACACACAGAGTATTTCAATGCTAGCTATATTCGTGCATGATGGAGTCACAGTTATGCTCATAAACACTTTTCAAGAATATTAGATTAATAAAGTTACTATGTTGTTAATTCATTAAATAAAACGCCAAATTGACTTTTAATATATTTTGATAAAATTAAAGTTTCACTCATATATATTGCTTAGTTAAATTATATATAGGGGAGTATAAATTTATTAGGAATTTATTTTCTCTATTCCTTTAACAAATTAATAAAGTATACTACAACCCATGTGGTGCAGGATTTGTAGTCGAAATTTAACACGTATGATAAGTATATATCTGTACAATAATGTGAGATGCACCCCCATGCATTATAGTACTTGTTGGTCCCTTAATAAATTCAATGTATGTTACTGATGAGCTAGTCTGATATGCCCCATATATATAACATATTTGCACTAGAAATATATTTCCAACTAATTAAACAATATATCCTCTCATATATATATATATTTATTTTGGAAACAGCCAAGATATATTGCTTTGGGTATCAAGAATACCTCGATAAAAAAAGTTAGAACATAACAAATTAATGTGTGTATTTTATTCACTATGATATATGTACTGCATGCACTGAGCATTTGCTATATTTTATCCCTTTAATTAGGAGGCAGCTAGGTAGTGCATTAATAAATAAACTACGTAGAATTATGATGGAGCTAGAATTAGTTATTTTCAGAATTCATTAATCCTCTAGCTAACGGGTCTGGAAAGTTAATTTGAGATAAATTTATTCAAATATGTTGTTTAAAAACTATAATCCTTGAAAATAAAATTAGATCTTTCTACCGACATATGTTTCCTATCTTCACAACACAAACAAAGTCTCACATTATTTTCTGCTTCTTAATATAATTATTTATATCGTACCCATCCATTTCTTGAGGGCATGTTTGTTCCGGAGTGGGACGTAAGTAAAAAATGATAATGGTTTAAGTGAAGAGTGATTGTCACTTTTAAGGAAAATATTATCACATTTTCAATTAAATTGTCACTTCTTTGGATTTTTTTTTTTTTAGTAAATTGATTAATTAATTTGAGTCAAGGAAGATCCGTCTCACAGAATGAGATATGTGAGATGTTCTCACCAAAAACCACCTTATTAAAATAAATCTAAAGAATGTTGGAATAGACTTATTTTACTTTTGAAAGAAAAAAAAAGCATTATATATGTTTTAATTTCTTTGCTTGAGTTAAGCTATATATATAACTCAGCCAAGTCAGGTTTAAATAGAAGTTAATTGAGGGGGAAATATTTAGTTTTAGTATGATAACAATCCTATCTACCGTTGAACTATTATCAAACATAGCTTGTGTGTAAGTGTACACATGATATAGCTAGTCTATACACATTTTATCTTGAAAAATATTTTCTCACTTATAAAATGTATGGACAATTAAGAGATCTTTTGATGTTAGCTAATATAGAGTTGTTGAATGCTTTATTGAATAAGTTTTATGATGACAATTGAGTATAAAGTAAAGCAATAAAATAACAACATAAATAATTTATAGTAGTTTGAAGTAAACACCTCTACATCCACCATTTAAAAAGTATAAATGTGATCTATTACAAGTGATAGATGTAACAATAAAGTATGTGAATTGAATATTAAAAATAAAAAATGCACTACAATTTTATTTTTTAAGATTAAAAATTTCCGAATTACAATATTTAATTAAATTTCTTTAATTCTTCTCTTCGAATTTTAACTTTAACTTGAACAATTTTCAGTGCATAATATTCACTTTGACCTTCTCAAAGTTGAATTTGATGATTTGATAATATTTATCCAAGGTTTTCACTTTTTATTTTGGATTCAACATTGTTTTGAAGAGAATTTTTGAATGAATATCTTCAAGTGTGACGAAGAGCACCTTCAAATCTTCAAAAGTACAAGAAGTACCGTCTTTAAATTTTCAAAAACTTGCTAAGAACACTTCAGAAGAAGGATAGGTGAGGAAGTGAACACTTTCCTTCTTTGTGATGCACATGTCGTCTTCTTATTAGTTAATGCTGATTCAATTGAGTTGATTTGATTTAATTTAATTCTCTTTTATTTTGTTGGAACATGATTTTAAGTGTATTTCTATCAATTTTAGTATTTGGATATGCGTATAATTTGACCGCTCATACCGTATATATTAAATACCAATAATGTAACTATTTAATTTGAAAATTAAATTTATTTAATTCTCCTAATTAAAAAAAATAAATCAATATGGCAAATTCTTAAACTCCTCAACTTAAAATTTTAATTTATCAAATTTCTAATTCTATGTTTTTACCCACCATTTGCCTTTCGTCTATTGAGGTGCACTGTACAATTTTAAAATTGAAAATTAGCAGTTTCTAGCCTAAATGTCATTGTGAAAGAAAATTGGAGAAGTAGGATCCTGGTATTCTAATCGACTATTTCATTTTGTAAAATGGATCCAATATTTCAAATTATAATATCATAATGTGGTTTAGTGGCACTGTGAAATAAAATTTCAAACTAATTGTACTCTTTGATTAAGTTTAGGTTGGAGATTTTGGTATTTGGTTTCTGGTGTTTTTGATTGATTTGAGCTATATGGATAGGCAATTGGTGAAAAAAGTGGTAAAAAAAAAAAGAGGAGTTTTAATCTCAGATTATGTAAATGCTAAGTGCTAAGTTACTGAAATTTACATTGATTGTTTAAATGCTACTCCATTCCTCCCTGAAAAGTTTGCATTTGATGGAACGAAGTTTAAGAAAAAAGTGTAATAATTAAAGTCTTGAAGACAATTTTGTAAATTTTTATATACTCCCTACGTCCCACAAGGATAGTACATTTGACTTTACACACAAATTAAGAAAAATTAATAAATGTAGTTAAGTTTAGCTAATGTATCAATTTTACCCTTGAAATCTCATACTACAAAATCTGTTAAGCATTAATTACTCTTATTAATTATAGGTAGAATTGACAATAAAACATTTAATACTAAAGTAAAAAAGAAAATGTAGTTATAATTTGGGACATTAAAAAAAGAAATATGGAGCTATCTTTGTGGGACGGAGATAGTTTTTTTTTTTGATCAGGCAAAGAAGTATTTTATTCCATTGTAATGTTTTAAACATCAGGAAATGGTACAAGAAGTACCTGTATAAAAGCAAAGAAAGAAAGGCACAGGAAAGAAGTAAGAAAAAAATAACAGAGCACTCCCAGACCCCTGTTTTAGCTCTAGTCTTCAAGATACTGTCTCGGATTTATTGGGACGGAGAGAGTATAAAGTAAATAAAGTAGTTTGATTGAGTGTGATGAATCGAAAAAAATATTATATAAAAGGTAAATACTTGTATATCGTGAGAGTAGAGATGTCTATCGGGCTGGCCCTAGCCCTATAGGGCCAGCCCTACAGGGCTACGGGCTAAACGGGTTAGGGCCTTATCCGGTTCATACTTAACGGTCCTACAATTGTTGGGACCTAACCCTAACCCTAGCGGGCCACGGGCTAAACGGGCCACTAACGGGCTACAATAATTTTTTTACTTTTAAAATTAAAGGTCCCAATTGACACGTCAATCAAGAAAATAAAATAGAAAAATATATAATTAATTGATGATCGTTAAATAGAAAATAAAAATCTAATTTAAACACAATTTTAGAACTCATTGATTCTTAATATAGTCAAATAAAGTTAAAAAATATTATAATCTAATAAAAAATAATAGTAATAATGATTAATGAATGGTAATTGGTTGCTTAATGATTATAGTTATGCTATGGTCCAAATAACCCAAAATTTATTTGCATGTTATATATATATAAAAAAAAAGTATGGTAACAATTCGGGCTAGCGGGCTGGCCCTGTAAACCTGCGGGCTAGCCCGGTTTAGCCCGCGGGCTAACCGATCCGGGTTAAAAAAGCACAGATTTAAACAGGCCTACGATTCATGAACCCTAACCCTGCATTTTTTAGGGTTAAACGGGCCGGCCCGGTTAGCCCAACCCGGATAAACATCTCTACGTGAGAGTGACTATGCAAACTTTTCAAAGACAAGAGTGTACATTTTACTGCATGATTTGTTCTTAGAGATATATATAATCAATATCAACAAAATGACTATCGTTAAAGATGATGAACGGAGAGAAATCTTACTGAACACGGTGAAACCTCAACCTATAAGGAATATATATATATCTTATAAGTATTTAGTCAATATATATTCCTTAATTATAGGCTAGATATTAGGCTTTTCAAGGTTTCTCTCGTGTATTTAACTTTTGTACGTCTTACACAATTTAGCTCAATAAAATATAATTTCTTATATTCTCTATATGGTATCAAAGAGCCACCTGGCTCACGCCCCAATCACCATCTCCGTCCGGCATTAACCACCGACGCCCTTAATCTCTGATTGTTACAACCTCTCCCAAACCAAGCGTAACTACCATACGATTTTCAAGAAGAGACCCCTTCTTCCAAATTCCAGTAATTCCCCAGAAGACATACCTTCTCTCCACAATTCTTCCAAATTCCAGTAATTCCCCAGAAGACATACCTTCTCACCACAATTTCAAATTCCAGTAATTCCGCTGCACTTCTTCACTACTCTCACCAATGACTGCTCCTGCAAACCCAAACTCTCCATTCATTGCATTCAATGTCTCGGCTCAAGCCCCTTTGAAGCTCACCCCCACCAATTATGGGGCGTGGTGCTTTCAATTTCGTCTTCTCCTCACAGGCTACGATCTATTCGGCTATGTCGATGGAAGCACACCTTGCCCTTCCAAGACGATTCCAGCCACCGAGAAGGACGCCGCTCCTCAACCGAACCCAGATTATGCCAAATGGGTTCGCCAAGATCATCTCATATTTTCTGCTCTTGTCGGATCTATGACTCCCACACTCATTCCCTTCATCGCTTCGGCCAAAACATCTCATGAGGCTTGGTCGACCCTTGAAAACATCTACGGGAAACCGTCTCGAGGCCGTATTTTGGCCCTCAAATCCAAGTTTTTGGGCCTCACCAAAGGCACCTGCTCGATTACAGAATTCTTGATGGAGATCCGCTCGGTGGTTGATGAATTGGCCTTGCTCGGCGTGCCCTCAGACGCGGAAGATGTAACGCTTCGTGTCTTGACCGGCCTTGACGATTCCTATCGCGACATCTCCACTGCGATTCAAGCCCGAGACACGCCGATCCCCTTTGACGAGCTCTGCAACAAACTCCTCAGCGCAGAGGTTCAGATCGCGACTCAGACTCCCGCTGCCCTGTCGCCGGCGTCGGCAATGGTCGCCGTCAGAAATCACCATCGAGCGGCGCGACCTGATGCACGTCCCAGATCCGGTGACAACCGCGCGCGATCTACACACCCCAAGCCCTATCTAGGGACTTGTCAGTACTGCAACACCCAAGGCCACACGGCGCGCACCTGCCCTGAACTTCCGCCGCCGCCTACTCACTCCGGCAACCCAGCGAATCGACCCAGCCTTAACTCGCTGGGTCAACTCGGCGATTCCACCTCCAGTTCAAACAAATCGCAGAAACCTGCATACTCTGCCCACTCGGCCTCGTCTTCTAAATCGCAAAGCCCATGGATTATGGACTCGGGTGCATCTCACCTCGTCACCAACGATCTGTCAAACCTTTCTCTCCACTCCCCTTTTGATGATTCTGATAATATAGAAATTGGTGATGGTAAAATTTTAAAATTTCTCACACTGGTTCCCTATGCTTTAATGGTCTTCATCTGCTGAAATTTACAAATGTTTTGGTGGTGCCTCATATGTTGAAAAACTTAATTTCTGTCTCACGCCTTTGTCGTGATAATAATATTGATATTATTTTTGGCCCCTCTTCCTTTCAGGTGCGGGATGGCCGCTCGGGGAGCATTCTCCTCATCGGGAGTTGTATTAACAACTTATACGTATGGCCGACACGAGTCTCCACACCCTCCCCAACTGCCCTAGTATCTCATAGCCTACCCACCTCGATTTGGCACTCTCGTCTTGGTCACCCATCTACCAAAATTTTGTCCCATACATTATCAAAATTTAGTTTGCCTAATACACTATCCAAACTGTTCAGTTGTGATTCTTGTTATTGCATCAAAAGTCATAAACTTCCTTTTAATGATTCTAGTATTGTCTCCTTTAATCCTCTTGATGTTGTGTTCTATGATGTTTGGTCTTCCCCAATTGTGTCTAATGAAGGCTTCAAATATTTTGTTTTATTTGTTGATCATTTTAGCAAATACATGTGGATCTACCCCCTAAAACGCAAATCTGATGTTCTTTCCACATTTACCACATTTAAATCCCTTGTTGAAACATACTATCAATCCAAAATTAAAACCCTCTACACTGATAATGGAGGAGAGTTTATTGCTCTCCGCTCATTCCTCCAGATCCATGGCATATCTCATCTTACCACACCTCCCCACACACCTGAACACAATGGTATGTCTGAACGTCGTCACAGACATATTGTTGATACAACCTTAGCCCTCCTTCATCATGCATCCATGCCCCTCACATATTGGCCCTATGCTATCTGCACAGCCACCTACATCATAAATCGCCTTCCTAAAGTAAATCTCAACATGACTTCGTCCTTCCAACGTCTTCTCAAACAGCCCCCTAACCTTTCCAAACTTCGTGTATTTGGATGCCTGTGTTATCCCTGGCTTCGTCCCTATACATCCCACAAACTAGACCCTCGTTCCACACCGTGTGTCTTTATTGGGTATTTCCTCACTCAAAGTGCTTATCTCTGTTTAGATCCTTTCACTCATAGAGTTTACACTTCTCGTCATGTCCAATTTGTTGAACATATCTTCCCATTTGCCAAAATCTCCTATTTTTCACAAAATCCTACTGATTTGGTAGATACACCCCCTGCTACATTTGACCTGATCAGTTCACTCCCTGATTTGGTAAATACACCCCAGATCCCTGACCCTAACCCTAATCTGGGTTCATTACCTGCTACACCCACACCTTTAGCACATACTCCCGCCACACCCCCAGTCTTGGTAAATCCACCCACCACACCTCCAGCCCTGGCAACTCCATCTGATTCACCTCCAGTCTTCGCAGATACACCCAACCCACACCTTGCTTCAATTATCGCACCCCAGAGTAGTCAATACACCCCCTCCTCCCAATCCACCTCCTACCACTTCCGCCTCCCTCGTGCCGCCAAATGCTCCCCTGCAGTCCCCTGCACCCCGTATGGTCACTCGCTCCCAGAACAGGGTCTTCAAGCCCAACCCGAGGTATGGCCTTACTTCAGTCTTGTCTTCTGATATTGAACCCAGTTGTGTCTCTGAGGCTCTTAAAGATGAGCGGTGGAGGGAAGCTATGTCCACTGAATTTGATGCTCTTCTAAGAAATGGAACTTGGGACCTTGTTCCGCCGGCGGTTTGTCAGAATGTTGTTGGCTCCAAGTGGGTCTTTCGTATCAAGCGCAAACCTGATGGTTCTTTGGACAAGTTTAAAGCTCGTCTTGTGGCCAAAGGCTTTCATCAACGTCCGAGTGTTGATTTTTCTGAAACCTTTAGCCCAGTTGTCAAACCCGCCACTGTTCGGGTCGTTCTCAGTATTGCAGTCACTAGAAACTGGCCCCTACAACAATTTGATGTCAATAATGTCTTCCTCCATGGCACATTGTCTGACACTGTCTACATGGCTCAACCTCCTGGTTTCATTGACAAGATCTTTCCTTCTTATGTTTGCAAACTACATAAATCCATCTACGGTTTGAAACAAGCCCCTCGTACTTGGTACTATGCTCTACAGACATTTTTGGAAGGAATTGGATTTATTCATGCACGATCTGATGAGTCATTGTTTGTGTATAATAAATCAGGTGTCATAGCTTATTTTCTTGTATATGTTGATGATTTATTTCTTACAGGAAACAACACTTCGTTTCTCTCCCAAGTAGCAACAGATCTTGGTGCAAAATTTTCAGCGAAAGATCTGGGCTCTCTTTCCTACTTCTTGGGGGGTTGAAGTTCTTCGTACCAAGAAATCGTGTTTTCTATCTCAACGAAAGTATGTGGTGGATCTACTTACACGGTACAACATGATCAATGCCAAGTCGGTTCAAACTCCGTTATCTACCTCAGCTCGTCTCACTCTCTCAGATGGGACCCCTCCAACTGATACCACCCAATACCGTCAAGTCCTTGGAAGCCTACAATATCTTCAGCTCACTAGACCGGATATTGCCTTTGCTGTTCACAAACTGTCTCAATTCATGCATGCACCAACTGCCACTCATTGGGGAGCTGTCAAACGTCTCCTACGATACCTGAATGGCACTAGAGATGTGGGAATCACCTTGAAGTCTGATTCATCCTCCTCTCTACATTGTTTCACTGATGCTGATTGGACTGGCAACACTGATGATCGCACTTCTACAAGTGCTTATATTGTATTTCTTGGGGCTAATCCTATCTCATGGTCATCCAAGAAACATAAATCTGTAGCTCGATCTTCTACAGAAGCTGAGTATCGTGCAATTGCTTCTGTTGCCTCTGAAGTTCAATGGTTAAAATCTCTACTTCGTGAGTTGAACTTCTCAGTCTTGCCACTTCCTGCAATCTATTGTGACAATATTGGTGCCACTTATTTATGCTCCAACCCAGTCTTCCATTCTCGCATGAAGCACATTGCCATTGACTTTCACTTTGTTCGTGATTTGATCAAGTCGTCTCAGTTACGAGTGTCTCACGTCTCGTCTGCCGATCAACTTGCTGATGCTCTCACCAAGCCTCTTCCTCGTTCTCGTCTACAACTATTAATGTCCAAGATTGGACTCTCCTATAGCGCTCCATCTTGAGGGGGCGTATTAGGAATATATATATCTTGTAAATATTTAGTCAATATATATTCCTTAATTATAGGCTAGATATTAGGCTTCTCAAGATTTCTCTTGTGTATTTAACTCTTGTACGTCTTACACAAATTAACTCAATAAAATATAATTTCTTATATTCTCTATACAACCTGCCATTTGAAGCATATGAGATTCTTGTTGCCTACTTGCATATTTGTCTATTTAAAATTGATTTTTTTTTAATGATTTGCTTTATACGATATTTGCTTTTATTTTTTAATGAACTTATGTCATTCTAATTCTTTCCAATATGAACGAATGTAGGGGTGATATCGTCCAAAAAATTGCAATTTTTTATATGGAAAGTTTGGTCATAGTTAAAAGAATTCCTGCAAAAAAGAAACACAATACTTTAAAAGGTAGGGAAGATGAAAATTTGAAGAAAAAAGATGCATTTGAAAATTTGAAGAAAATAGATTATAATTTGAAAAGAAGAAAAAGAAAACGTTGATTCTTATTGGAATTATACCAAATATCACATCTTGAAAAATTAACATTTCTTTGGCTGTAACAAATTGATGTTTTTTTGTACATCACTTTTGTTTAGAGACTAATATGTTCTCTCTTCTCTGTTTTACATTGTACTTTTTTTTTTCCCCATATTTTATTATTACATGGATGCAATTGATATTCAAGTATCACTATTTTAATATATATTTTTCACGTGTTACCGTTTAATTGAATGCTAAATTAGCTTATGAATTCTCTACAGTGCTTTGTTCATGGACGTTTTTATGTGAATGAAATCATTTATTTTATTTATTTTGAAGGATTGCCGATGTATTTAATTTGGGCGCGGCTAAAGGTACCCGACGATCCTATGAGTACACCCAGGTAAGTTTTTTTTTTTTTGTGAAAAGGGTGCAGCGAAATTACGTTTTTACCCCTCCTGTATATTTAAAAAAAATCCCTGAATGAGTACACCCACCTCCTTATAAATAGCGGGAGAATTCAGAGAGTCATCACAACTCTCAATTCCAAAGTTTCCATTTCTGCAATTTCCATTTCTAGAGCTAACATGGGGTCGAAAATGGTCGATTATGATGTAATAACTACGAGTGGTGGTGCCAATGACTCATTTGTAAGTTATTTATCATGTTTTGAAAGTTTTTTTTTCGAAAGTGAAAGAGTTTTTATGTTTAGGGTTTTTTAGTGTTTGTGTTGGTGTTTATGCTTGTTTTTTTTGCATCTTATGACTTTATAGTGGTATGTAGTTGAAATAATATGCATTTAGGACATACATTTTGACATTATGTATTGCATTTTTCATTTTTCAAAAAAACCCCTTTTCGCGACTGGTTCTGCGAAGAAGACGACCATGTTCGTGTTTTTTTTTCGGACATGGTCGTGTTGTCCGAAAAAAAGTTCAAAACAAATATCTTTTGTTTTGAACTTATTTTCTAACATAGGTCTTTTGTTTTGAATAAATTTTCGAACATGAAGCTGTTGTTTTGAACTATTTTTCGAACATGAAGATGTTGTTTTGAACTTTTTTTCGAACATGAAGCTTTTGTTTTGAACAAATTTTCGAACATTACTTAATTTTTATTTTTTTGAATTTCAGAATTCGGGTGATGAGAAGGACGATGTTTGGGTGGACGAATATTGTCTCGAAGAGGAGTATGAGGAGTACAATTATGATGATGGGTGGGCGAATGACTCTGTGGGAGAATGATGATGTTCAGGGTCATGAAATTATTATGGACTACACAGACGTCTTCACGAATATGGCTTTGTTCGAGTCCCGTGACGCACTCTTGTCTTGGGTTCGTAGTACGGGGAAACAACACAACATAATTATTGTTGTGAAGCGGTCGGATAACGGTCAAGGTACTAAAAAAGGTCGTATATTCTTGACGTGTGAGCGTGGCGGTGTGTACCGTGAAAAGAAGAAGCCTACAACTCTTATGAAGAAGAAGGCTAAGAAGAACGAGGTGGTACAAGAAAAGAGTGGAAAGGTTACGGGCACCAAGAAATGTGGGTGTCCGTTTATGTTGAAGGGTACAGAAGAAGGTGAGATGCAGTGGAGATTAGAGGTGAAATGCGGTACACATAACCATCCAATATCCCGTTACCTTGAGGGACATTCTTATGCCGGCCGCCTAACTACCGAGGAAGAGGACTTCGTTGTCGAAATGTCCAAATTACACGCTCCTCCTAAATCTGTATTGATGAAGTTGAAGAGGAACAATGAGAACAATCACTCGACTCTTCGAACGATCTACAATGTAAGGTTGAAGCACAAAATCCATCAATACAATAGACGTAGTCAGTTGCAATATTTGATGAGTCAACTTGTCGAGCAAAATTACTTTCACGCCACACGAAGATGTGAGAAGACAAACACTCTTAACGAGTTGTTTTTTGCACATCCCGTCTCACTCCAACTGGTGCGTGCTTTTCCGAAGGTACTCATGATAGATTGCACATACAAGACGAATAGGTACCGGCTACCTTATTTGGAGATTGTGGGGGTTACATCGACTGGGATCACATTTTGTGTTGCGTCGGTGTACCTAATGGATGAGAAAGAAGAAAATTATCAATGGGCATTGGAGGTGCTTCGAGACGTGTTGGGCTCATCTTCTCTTCTCGATGTTATTATCACGGACCGTGAGCTTGCATTGATGAATGCTGTGGCCAAGAAATTTCCTGAAGCCCGTCATTTTCTTTGTACATTCCACATTGACCGGAATGTACTAGTCAACTACAAGGGTGCATTTAAAGATGTCAAAAAATGGGAGGTATTCAACTCTCATTTCAACTATTTGTGGAGGTCCGATACCCAGTCCGACTTTGAAGAAGCTCTTGCTAAGTTCAAGTCCAAATTTCCGAAGAAGCCAGTGAATTACGTGTTGAATAGTTGGATTAACCCTTATAAAGAGAGGTTTGTAAGGGCTTGGACGAATGAATTTGTGCACTTTGGCAACACCACAACCAACAGGTATGTTTATACTTTTGTCTTTATTTAAATTATTACTTTAATTTATAAGTTGCCTAGCGTTTTAAATTTTCTCTGATCAGGGTCGAAAGCCATCACGCCGCGTTGAAAAGAATGCTCGGCAATTCATTAGGAAATTTTGAGACATGTTGGGAGAAATGTCACACTCTATTCGAGGCATGCCATGTTTCAATTAAAGCCTCATTCGAAAAGAGTTTGAACGTAGCTCAACATAGGTTCTCCTCAAACGTTTTCAATTACTTACGAGGGGCGGTGTCGTTTGTGGCTCTTGAAAAGATATTTGATGAAATCAAGGTGATCAAACGACCCAGATTCGATCCTAAAGAGTGCCAACACATGTTGAGGAAGGTATACAGTTTGCCATGTGGTCATGAGATCGAGGAGTATGTTTACTGTGACAAACCGATACCCGTGAATGCCATTGATCCCTTTTGGAGGAAATTGGATATGGAGCCTGCCCCAACCACCACATCGGTTGACCCCGTTCCCACCCACAACAAAAATCGCTTTGAAGATGCCGTAGACGACATGGCTGAGGTTTATAAGAGCTTCTCTCAGGAGGAGCAAATCATCTTCTTAAAGCGTATGAGGGAGCTTGCAAACCCCGAGACTACGACTCTTATTGAGCCACCTCCTAAGGAAGACACTCGTGGTCGACCCAAAAAAGGAAAGAAGAAGAAGAAGGCCGATGCGTCCACCAAACGTGAGCCTAGCCTATTTGAGCTTGTAGAGAGTCAAGTTGCAAGTTGCTCGGTGGTACAAAAGGAGCAGACGGTCATCAATGTAAGATACCTCGCTCTCATCCTCGTCCTTCCAAAAGAAAGGGATTCTAAAAAAAACAACCGGTAATTCTCAGCCCTGCATGTTTATTTTGGTGTTTTGGTGATGTGTAATATTTTTGGTGATTTTGTTGTAGATGTGTAATATTTTTTGGTGATTTGGTTGTAGATGTGTAATATTTTTGGTGTTTTGGTTGTAGATGGGTAATATTTTGGTGATTTGGTTGTCGATGGGTAATATTTTGGTGATTTGATTGTAGATGGGTAATATTTTGGTGATTTGGTTGTCGATGGGTAATATTTTGGTGATTTGGTTGTAGATGGGTAATATTTTGGTGATTTGGTTGTAGATGGGTAATATTTTGGTGATTTGGTTGTCGATGGGTAATATTTTGGTGATTTGGTTGTAGATGGGTAATATTTTTGGTGTTTTGGTTGTAATATGCGTAGGTACCCCGTCGGCGTACCCGAGCCTCCCAAGGAATGGACTTCATCGGATATTTACCGATCGAGCATCAACCGTACATTATCGACATCAAGAACGTTAAGGGTGACGGACACTGCGGTTTTCGAGCAGTGGCTGGGCTTATGGGATTCGGTGAAGATGAGTGGGCGAGGGTTCAGATGGACTTGATGAGCGAACTATCCCGCAATCTAACGTTGTACAACAACGTGTTCTTGTTGAAGGATTACGTCCATGTTGTGCTTGGCAAATTGAATTTCTTTACGGAGTTTGCACATAAAAAACATTGGTTCGGGTTGCCGTACATGGGATATCTAGTGGCGTCACACTATAATGTGGCGGTGGTGGTTCTTGATACCCGTCTATGCCTTACGTATCTGCCGTTCAACAAAGACCCTCCTCAAGAACCGAGGAGTATTTGGTTGGGATTAATTAATGAGAACCATTTCATCCAGGTATTTGATTGCATTGCTTTAATGAATTTATTTACACGTATATGTTGCATATTTTATATATAACACATAAATCTCGAATGCGTGTAGGTTATGATGGGTGCTGGGCGCACTTTGCCCCCGGTCATTACTTCGTGGAAGCATGAGGGTCAACACATTTCGGACGGATGGAAAAATGCATATGCGTCCGGAGGAATTAATTAGATGATAGTGGTTAGAAACTTTTTGGTTAGAAACTTTGGAATACTTTTGTCTTTTTGGTGTAATTTGTGTACAAATTGTCAACAAACAACATTTATAGATAATTTGTGTACAAATTCTTGATGTGTAATATTTTTGGAACATGTATACGGTTTCAACGTTACAATGGATGACTTGTGTAATTTAATTGCTCTATTTTTTGAATGGTTTATCGTGCTTGAATGAGCCACTACAATTGTGTTAAAAGTATAATATGGTGTATAAAACCTATAGTTGGGATCATTTTTTTCAAAAAATTGACTTTTGTTCGAAAATAAGTTCCCAACAATTGGTCCATGTTCGAAAACATGTTCCCAACAATAAGGCCATGTTCGAAAATTTATTCCGCGCGTTTTACTTGGTCGAATTTTAAAACCAAAAGTTTCTGTAACGAACTTTTTTTCGAACATTTGTGCCATGTTCGAAAAATTGTTCCCAACAATTGGTCAATGTTCGAAAAAGAGTACCCAACATTTGCCAAATGTTCGAAAATTACTTCCGCGAGTTTTACTTGGTCGATTTTTGAACCCCAAAGTCTCTGTTATGGACTTTTTTTCGAACATATGGTCCATGTTCGAAAAAATGTACCCAACATTTGTCAAATGTTCGAAAATTACTTCCGCGAGTTTTACTTGGTCGATTTTTGAACCCCAAAGTCTCTGTTACGGACTTTTTTTCGAACATATGGTCCATGTTCGAAAAAAAGTACCCAACATGTGACAAATGTTCGAAAATTACTTCCGCGAGTTTTACTTGGTCGATTTTTGAACCCCAAAGTCTCTGTTACAGACTTTTTTTCGAACATATGGTCCATGTTCGAAAAAGAGTACCCAAAATTTGCCAAATGTTCGAAAATTACTTCCTTGAGTTTTACTTGGTCAATTTTTGAACCCCAAAGTCTCTGTTACGGACTTTTTTTCGAACATATGGTCCATGTTCGAAAAAATGTACCCAACATTTGCCAAATGTTCGAAAATTACTTTCGCGAGTTTTACTTGGTCGATTTTTGATCCCCAAAGTCTCTGTTACGGACTTTTTTTCGAACATATGGTCCATGTTCGAAAAAATGTACCCAACATTTGCCAAATGTTCGAAAATTACTTCCGCGAGTTTTACTTGGTCGATTTTTTAACCCCAAAGTCTCTGTTACAGACTTTTTTTCGAACATATGGTCAATGTTTGAAAAACAGTACCAAACATGTGACAAATGTTCGAAATTTATTTCCACGCAAATAATATTTGTTCGAAAAAGTGTTCGTGTTCGGCAATAAATATCGGGCATATATCATTTGTTCGAAAAAAGGTCTCGTACAAAGGTGGGTGTCCTCATCCAAAACAGTAATCATGTGGGTGTTCTCATCCAAACTACTTTTAATTAGTAAAACAAACTATAACCTTATAAAAACCATATAAAAACCATATACAAAACCAAATAAAAATCATACATTCATAAAGCATTTAAGTTAACATCCAACATGTTACAATACATGTTAAAACACTAAAGTATCATTCTGATCGATCAAACTACGATTAATAAAACACAACATTTGTCAAGTTTTTGTTGAAAATGATATATAAAACAAGTTTTAGTCAAGAACGCCTAGCCCTTCCACGTCCCAGACCTCTTCCACGTCCACGACGTGCACTTGATGATGACGGTGCATCTCCTACGTCATCGGATGTTTGTCCACCAAGCTGCCTCACAACTTCTTCAATTTTTTGCATTACCCCATCGATTGTTAATGGCTCGTCGTTCCTCCACTTTTGCAACAACAAGGTCAACTCAACCTTTGCAAAATCTACCAAGTGCCCTAACTCAGCCCTACGTGGAGGCTCACGAGGAGGAAGTCTCCTATTTTCTGGATTTGAAACGTAAGGACGGCCGTTGGCGAGGTACCAATCAATATAACCATCGCTGCAATCCGAATCTTTGATACAACGCTCACCAAGTCTATCATCCGTAAGCATGTGTGCGTCCCACGTAAAAAAGTACTCCGCCATAGCACCCCACACTAGCTTTGTTTTCTTGGATGTGGAACCGGTCCTCTTAACACGGGCAGCAAGCGGCTTCTCAGAAACGGTTTGCACGTACCCGAACTGTCTGAGCACTCTATCCGGCATGTACGGCTCAACAATATCTCCGCACATAATGCACCCATGAAAGTTATAAGATACCTCATCAAATGGATGTCTTTCTCGTTCGGGACGATATGGATTCCAGTTAACCTACAACACCCCATTAAATTAAAAACATGCTTACTTATCTTAAAAACAAATAAACAACAGACAAATATATTAATTTGGTTAATAACGTACCTCGCTTGCTAGGAGGGTATCTAATCGTTCTCTAAAGCCTCTTACTCGGTCGACACAGGGGCCTGTATGAGCTTCGGGTGCATAACGCATCGACAGTGGATCCGAACGGCCCAAGTCTGGATTATGAGGCGACAAGATCAAAGTAGGGAAGTGCTCATAAATCCAAGCCTACAAGTACAATATTATTAGGTCAATATCAAATGAAAAACATGAAATATTAACAAACTTATTTAAAATACTTAATACCTCCAATAACGGAAGGTAACCACCAATTTGCCTACACTTGAACTTTGACGCCATCCCCAATTGTCTATACAAATAGGCAAGCGCTGCGGTACCCCAAGCATAGTTCGAAAATTCTGCCATGTCGTCCATATACTGCAACCACTGTACGTGAACACGAGTACCACTTTTGTCCGGAAACAAGGTGGTCCCAAACATGTACAACACAAACGCTCGTGCTGAATATAACACCTCATCCTCGTTGTCCGAGGACATCATGGGCATAAAAGTCTCCCTTAGCCACGATAGCTTCACGGAACCCCCTCGTTGCCCACTTAATGCTTCCTTGGCTTGTACTAATGATAAACCCAAATATTTCATCAAATAATCTGAAGCTAAAATATGTTCTTCAGACGTAGACTGCACCGGGAGACCATTAACTTTCAGATTCGTGATGCAACGGACATCATCGAGGGTGATTGTCATTTCCCCGAAGGGCAAGTGGAATGAGTTGGTCTCTTCGTGCCATCTCTCAACGAAGGCTGTGATAAGATTCTTTTTTGAATACTTGTAAGCCCCACGTCTAACATGAATCAATCTAGATCCTCTCAAAAACCTCCGCCAATGACGCCAATCTTCATCATCATCAAACTCCCAATGCAATAGTTTCGTCACATGACAGTGACACTTCAACACATCTCGCTCCTC